>CM072528.1:37219285-37836071 GCA_036898165.1 Silybum marianum
TCCTACACTGCCAACCATTTGTACTTCAATAAAAATAAAACAAAGAAAAACAGAAAAACAAAAAATCCAAATAATTCGTTTTTACCTTCTGTAAAATCAAATCGAAAGCAAATACAAAAGGCTGATAAAACAAAAACTAACGTTAAAGGACCCATAATGGTATGGGTACCTAAGAAACTCTGATCTTGATTGCAGAAACAGCGTGTGCATATCTGGTATCTTGACTCTGGATGCTCGAGGCACATGACTGGTTCACGAAACTTACTCTCCAAATTTAAAGACAAAAGTGGTGGAGCTGTAACGTTTGGTGATAATGGTAAGGGTCAGATTAAGGGCTATGGTACTTTACAGGAAGGTAACATTACCTCCTAAGTGTAAGTCAACTCTGTGATTCTAAGATACTTGTCGTATTTGACGAAAAACATTGTTACTTATTTTCTAAGGTAGGTGAGGAACTTTGGAGAGCAAACAGAAAAGGTAATATCTACATGATGAATTTTACCTCCAAGGATGGTAAGGAAACCTTATGTCTTATTTCCAAAAAGAGTGAAGTTGCATGGCTCTAGCATCATAAAATGTCTCACTTAAACTTTGATAATCTTGAGATGCTTGTAAAACATAATTTGGTATCTGGACTTCCAGAAGTTCATTTTCAAAAAGATCACCTCTGCCCTGCATGTGAAATGGGAAAGATAAAACGATCATCTCATAAAACAAAAAGTGATCACTCTTGCATAAGACCTCTGCAATTGCTACACGTCGATCTCTGTGGTCCCATTGCAATTCAGAGTCTTTCTGGTAAAAAGTATATTCTGGTACTTATCGATGAATTTTCCAGGTATACTTGGCTTGCTTTTGTTCGACAAAAGTCAGAAGTACCTATTGTACTTCAAAATATGATGACCAGAATCCATGTTCTTTTACACCAAAAAATTCAACAGCTAAGAAGCGACAATGGTACTGAATTCAAGAATGCCAAACTTGAAGCATACTTTGTTGAAAATGGAATTACTCAGAACTTCTCTGCTGTATGCACTCCCCAACAGAATGGTGTCGTTGAACGTCGTAACAGAACCTTGGTCGAAGCAGCCAGAACAATGCTTGCTGCTACTGGACTCCCAATTCACTTCTAGGCAGAAGCTGTAGCCACTGCTTGTTTCACTCAGAATCGTTCCATAATTGTCAAGAGGCATCTCAAAACCTCTTATGAGCTTATTAACAAAAGAAAACCATCTGTCAAATTCTTTCATATCTTTGGTTGCAGGTGTTTTATCTTAAATGACAGAGACAAACTTGGCAAGTTTGATCCAAAATCAGATGAAGCAAAATTCTTAGGCTATTCTTTAAATTCCAGAGCCTTTCGTGTGTTTAATCTAAGAACTAAAACAGTTATGGAGAGCATTAACGTTGATTTTGATGATCAAACTCAACTGACTTCTGAATATTCCTCTTCAGAACTCAAACTTAATACTGTTACTTCTGACTTTCTTTCATGATCCAGAGAATCTGAGCTTGATGCTATTTTTCAAGACTTTCTGGGCGAAGAAATAATGTCAGAACCTGTTGTACCTAACTCTTCTTTCAGTATACCTGAAGTTCTTCATGCCTCTGGCATAACTTTATCCGGTCCTACCACTTATGAACCTAGCTCTTCAACCCCTTCTGTACCTATTTCATCTGATCGTCCAGAAGATTCTTCTGTTCCATCATCTGAGGGGGAGACTTTAGGATCAAGAGTTTCAGAATAATTACTTCCGGATGAAGTTATCTCATCTTCTGACACTGAAGTTCACGCTCAACCAATATCACAAACAAGGATGAAGAAATGGACTAAATCACATACTCCAGCTCTCATAATTGGTAATCCTTCTGAGGGTGTCAAAACCCGATCCGATACAGCAAATGAAGGTTTCTTTGTCAACTTTCTAAGTATAATTGAACCCAAGAAAGTTCATGAAGCATTAGCAGAACCTAGTTGGGTAGAAGCAATGCAGGAGGAGTTACTTCAATTTGAACGTAACAAAGTTTGGAACTTAGTACCATTACCAAAAGGCAAAATTGCCATTGGTACTAAGTGGGTTTTCAGAAATAAAAAGGATGAGAACGGAATTGTGATCAGAAACAAGGCTCGTCTGGTGGCAAAAGGATATTGTCAAGAAGAAGGTATTGATTATGATGAAACCTTTGCTCCTGTTGCAAGACTGGAGGCGATAAGACTTTTTCTGGCATTCTCTGCATACAAAAACTTTAAAGTCTATCAAATGGATGTTAAATGTGCATTTCTAAATGGAAAACTCAAAGAAGAAGTGTATGTTGAATAACCCGCTGGCTTTAAAGATGCAAGACATCCAGAATATGTCTTTCTTCTTGACAAAGCTCTGTATGGCATAAAGCAAGCACCCAGAGCCTGGTATGAACGTTTATCCAAGTTTCTGATCAGCAAAGGGTATGAGAAAGATAAAATTGGTACCACACTTTTTATCAAAAGAAGCAAAGGTATGTTAACTATTGTTCAAATTTATGTGGACGACATAATTTTTGGCTCTACTCATCAAACAGAAGTTGATTTGTTTTCTAAATTGATGGAAACTTAATTTGAAATGAGTATGATGGGAGAATTAACTTTCTTTCTAGGACTTCAGGTTAAACAAAGTACCTCTGGTATTTTTATTAACCAAGCAAACTATGTCTCTAACATGTTAAAGAAATTTCATCTTCAGAATTCATCAACTATGAAAACACCTATCTCTCCTAGCATGAAACTAGGTCCTGATCCTTCTGGGAAGCCAGTCGATATCACGAGTTATAGAGGTATGATAGGTTCTCTTCTATATTTAACAGCAAGTAGGCCTGATATTATGTTTGCCACTTGTCTTTGTGCTCGTTATCAAGCTAATCCTAAAGAATCCCATTTGGCAGTTGTCAATAGAATTTTTAGATACTTAAAGGGAACTCCTTCATTGGGTCTCTGGTATCCTAAAAATTCTGGGTTTGATTTAATGGCATATACAGATTCTGATCACACAGGATGTAAGCTGGACAGAAAAAGCACCTCTGGTAGCTGTGAACTTCTGGGTAATCGACTTATCAGCTGGACATCCAAGAAACAAAATTGTGTTTCAACATCTACCGCAGAAGCTGAATATGTTGCTGCTGCTAGCTGCTGTTCTCAAGTTATTTGGATGAAGACCCAACTCAGAGACTACGGTCTGATCTATGATAAGATTCCCATACTCTGTGATTTTGAAACTGCAATTGCCATTACTGAAAACCCAGTTCAGCATTAAAAAACGAAGCATATTGATGTCAGGTATCACTTTATCAAAGATCACGTAGAGAAGGGCACCATAGAAATGTACTTTATCTCTACTGATTACCAACTGGCTGATATTTTTCCAAAAGCTCTGGATGAAAAGTGTTTTAATTTTTTAATCGGCAAGTTGGGAATGATAAATATGTAAATCTTATTCTTAGTGTTTATCAGAGACCTCTGGTCGTTTCTGAATTTCATCCAGAAGCATTCAGAGACCTCTGATCGCCTCTGGTGTAAGTTTTATTTTGTTTCTTGCGCTCTTTATTCCTTTTCATCCAAGTAATACCAGAAAGGAGCCAATTCTTGAAAAGCAAAAGGAGAGTTTATCATTCTAGGGGGAGTTCACCTTTCAAGGGGGAGTTTATCATTCAAGGGGGAGTATCATACCTGGAAGAATTCAAAGTCTAACGTTGGTTAGCTGTCTTCTGAATTTTTCATCCACCTAAGTTTCTTCTGAATCTTCTTATTCTGTGTTTCTCTTGCCGTCAAGGTCTCTCAGAATTTTTATGATTCATTTTAAACTTATCTTAGATGTTGATTCAAAGTTGACATGTTTTTCAAAATATTTTTCTATGAATCAAAATATTCTAAAATTTTTTATTGACCATATACATTTTATTAACTCTTGCCTTCAAGGTTATTTAAAATATATATATATATATATCCAATTTTAATTTTTTTTATTATTTTCCTTTCATGAAAAATCAAACTTTCATTTGGTTCACAAACATTTTTTTATTCACCGAATGACTGATTTTAAATCTAAATAAACCGATTTATATATTTCAAATTGTTTTTAATCAATTATTTTTTTGATTACTTCACAATTTGTTTTATATTTGTTTTTATTTATTTACGGGATAAAATCAACCGATTTTAAGCCGATAACCCTTCAGTTTTTATCTCAAATATCGTGTCTTAATAATCACTAGCTCACCTTCCTACTTTCCACGTGTCACCCATCGTGTGACTGCATGTCTCCAGGCTTGCATGTCTCCACGCTTGCGTGCTTACATCATCCCCAAATTTCAGAAACCCATCTTCTTCCTTAACACTGTTACTGCTCAAACTCTCCTACTCACGAACTTGCTCACCAACTTCACCAACTCTCATCAATGGCTTCTCATCTTGCAAATCCAGTTCTTAACGATGACGAAGGTCGACTCGTCGATTCCACTACCGATAGTGCTCCATTTGTCAAACTGCCATTGAAAGCAAACAATGTGCAGGTTCTTCTTGATCCTAACACCTACCAATCCGACTTCAGAATCATGGTTGAATTTCTCCAACAGCATCCACTAAACCGAGCCCTAACTCTGACAAACCCAAATGTTCCTGAAATTTACGTTCAAGAAGTGTGGCAGTCGATGTATATTCGTGATGACGAAACTTTGCTTGAAAATTTTAGCCATCCAGATCAACCTGATAATGTTGTTGAAATACCCATTACCAAGAAAAAATTAGCCAGGTATTTTCATTTATCCCCATCACAGGTGCAAATTGATGGTGAATTTGTGCCAAATCCAGCCCTAAAATCGAACCCATTTGCTGAAGCTCTGCTCTCCTTCATTCTTTTTCTTGGCTACAATGAACCCCTAACTAAACTATCTGAATTTAAGAGAAAGCAGTTACCCCCAATGTGGAATCTCCTCGTCTCCATCCTGAACAAAAATCTCACCTGTAAAATTGGGTCTCTCGATCAAGCAATCAGGAACATTCTGACCATCAAGTATGGTATGTATTTTAATCGCCCTTTGGACTACGCAAGCCTTCTTTTCCAAGAAATTAAAGTTGCTGTGCACACTAAGGTAACTCATCAAACCCAAGGAAAACCTCTCCCAGCTTTAATGTTTCCACGATTCTTATCCCTGGTTACCTATCCTGCAACTGGTGCACTCAAGGCCCCATTTATTCAACCTTTCTGCAAAATTGCTTCAATGAGCTCTCATCGACCAACCATCGACCGCAACGACTATCCCTCTCCAAGAGAGCTTTCCAGGTACATGCTAAACCTAATCCCATCTAGCTCTTCTTATCTCCAAACTTATAGAAGCTCTATGATTTTCTCAGAACAGAGAATTTCTACCCGAGAGCATTTAGAGCCAGTTTTAGGAAGTGAAGGGTCCAGTGAGGCTGAGGCTGAAAATAATATGAGTGACCATCCGAGTGGTTCTACCCATGCCGACCTCTTGCTAAAAGAGGGTACTGAAGATGTCCATCGTGACACAATTGAGCGAATCTCTCCTACATCCCAAAGGGTAACTTCATTTGTTGAGGTGGATGTCAACATCTACTTTCATTGACCAAGGACCACCCAGTCCAAACCACCCAGAAACCATCCGATCAGAGGATAATTCTTCATCCTCTGAATCAAGCACAACTAGGGAAACCTCATCTTCATCATTCTCTCAACAGAATGATGATGAAGATATAAGAGTTCATTTGCCCCAGAACTCGCCACCCTCCCCACATAATGTTGCTGTCTCTGTGACCAACAAAGTTCTAGGAGCCTCAGAAGATAAGTCCATATTTTCTGATAGTTTAGAGGCTGAGGAAATCCTATCAGAGGGGTTACAGCCACAGGACGCACCACTTACCGGAGTGTTTACACTTCATCAAGGTAAGCACATTGTCTTCAGCACCTCATCCTCTGATGATGAGGACTCTGTTGAGACAATCAGAACAACCTAAGAGGTGTCTGTTAACCACAGCCCTCGAAGACAGGTTGGAAGTCCCTCCACACTCAACGTCAACACCCGTGTGAATGAGGGCCTCTCTGAACGCGAGAGACAAGGGGCTCCATGTGTTGGAGATACACCGGTTACACCTTCTGAGTTTGTCACAAATGCAGCGTTCCAGGCATTTGCTGATAACATTCAGAGATCTATGGAAGATCTAAAATTATCCATCTCCAATAATCACTCTCTTCTTCTGAGCATCAAAGCTGAACAAGCAAGTCAAGCTGCTACTCTCCAAGCCCTTCAAACAGTTCTCTCTGATAATTCAGAAGCCCAGAAGAAGTATCTTGATGGTCAGTTCAAACTTCTAAATGAAAAGATCAACGCCAATGCTGATGCAATCTTTCATATCCCTGACTCTCTTCCACCTTCAGAAGTTACAATTTCTGTGGCTGAATATAGCTCTCTGGTAGCTGATTTAAACAAGATTATCAAAGCTGTCACTCCTTCTGACGATCCTAATGGCACCACTCTGGTTAAGAAGTCAGACATGGCGATTTTTCGAAAGGCCATGATTGACAGCATAAATAATATATCTTCCAAGTTTGCATCCAAGGCTACGACCTCAAATGTTGATCAGAGGCTCTCTTCCATGGAAACAACTCTTTCTCAACTTACAACTCTGGTAAGCTCTATCTCTGATACCTTCAATGCCAAGAAAAAGGCAAAGGAAGAACGAGCTTGCAGAAAAGCTGAGCTTAAGCGACAAAGGTCTGAGGATCAGGGTCCTGATTCTCAGAAGTGGGAGAAAGAACCAGAAGCCAAGAAACCCAAATCTACCACAAACGCTGAAAGCTCCAATCCAACGACATCCACTCCTTCTGACAAACAACAACCACCTTCTTCCAGGCAAACCTCTTATGCTCAACCTTCATCAACACAAATTCCTCTTACTCCAACTCCGTTAGCTACTTATTCAGGACCTCTTCTAAAAGATCCAGAGATAGCAAACTTTATTCTAGAGGTAATCGGCAACACAAGAAAAACACCGTACTCTTCATCCACTAAAGCAGCAATAGCCAAAGAAAAGGAAACTAGAGCCAGAGCTGAGGCATCAAAGGCTAAAGTTGAAGCCTTGAACAAAAGAAGAGAAGAAGAACGAATAGAAGCTGAAATCAGAGCAAAAGCTGAAGTAGAAAAAGCCTCTACAGAAGCAACAAGAGCACAAGAAGTAAGAGAGAGAGAAAATGAAGCCAGAGAAAAGTCAAAAGCACAGAGAAGGGCTATCCGTGAAGAAGAAGCCCAGAGATTGGGAAATCTTGATCTTCCAAAACTCGAAATTATCAGAAACAGCATGTATGCTCCAAACGATCAAAAGATTTATTTAATGCTGCCCAACTTCTTTAATGCCTATAACGTGAGTGATGCTGTAAAAGACAAATTCATGGCACACAGACAAGCAAGAAAGGATGTCTACACTTCTGTACCAAGCAAACGAATCTCTGCCATAAAGCACTCACAATTTGAAGATACAGAGATCTGGTATACAATCTATGAAGTAATAAGAGATGATAATCAAACCAGGTACTTCTGTGATAATGATTTATTATTTGTTCATCCTTCTGATCTCTTGTTTCTGGAAAGCTTTATGAAAGCCCAAATGGCCAGAGATATTGATAGCCAAGACAAAGTTGCCTATTCAATAATCATTGAATGCATTAAGTCTTTGTTAAGATATAAGAGGCAAGTCGACTTCCAGATAGGACTAAACTTCAACGTTGATCATCTTGCCATCTCTGCTCCAAATGAAGAATTAGAAAACATAAATTCGTTCAGAATTGGTAAGTACTTACTGCAACCAGAAGAAGGGGTCATCTTTAGAAGACCAGACTGAAGAAGCTTTTTCAGAATAAAGGATGCACACCGATACTCCTCAGAAGTTGTATACATTGCAAAATGTTACATATCTACCAGTGCAAATGAACACGATCCAGAAGTACTTGAAAAGAAAATCAAAAGACTTGACAGCCTATTATCAAACAGAGAGGTCATCAACAAACTTGCAAAGATTGTCTCTGAAGTCGCTCCTTTCTAAACATACTTCACTCTTCTGGTTTCATACTTAGGGGGAGATTGTTACACATTTGAAAGTATGAACCATAAGATGAAGAATATGACGTGGCACATACATTCAGCATGTCTACCTTTTGCAACTGATTAGTTTGTTACACGCTCCCATCTTACACGTGTCAGTTTGTAATAGGTTAGGATATTGACTTTTACATTCTGCTACTTGTATAAATAGATTTTTTCATAATATAAAAGTTGTCGATCTAATTGAAAGATTAAAGAACATACTATGCGTCATTCCAAGTTTTTGTAATCGTGATTCAGGTTATATTACAAGTTAAATCTGTTCCTCAATCTTTGATTGTTCTTATTACTATTGATTAATCGATATTACTTGCTTCCGCTTTTACTCTATTGTTTGAATTTATCGATTGATCTTTAGAGTTGAGAATCTGGAACCAACACTACTGCCCCGCAGATGTCCGTTCAAGAGAGTTCGGTGAGTGCCAGGGGTCGAGCCCGAGGTAGAAAGCGGGGCCAAGGCACCACACCTTCCATTAGAGTGCAAGAGGCACTTGTCACTGAATTGGGAAAAATCCAATCCGCACTTCAAACTTTGTTGACTAATCGAGAAAGGTCGGAACCTGTAAGTCGGGAGAAGAGTGAAGAAATTGAGGCTTCCGTGCATTCCAGTCTACCCAAGACCATTGTGAGTGGTCATTCTATGGAAACACCCTTGATACCTAATTCTTCTAAGGTATCCAAGGGGTGTAGCTACAAGACTTTTGCATCCTGCAAGCCTCCTACTTTTGAAGGGGTGTGTGATCCGGTGTTAGCTTTGCGTTGGGTGCGGGAAATGGAATTGGCATTTGAGACTTGCCATTGTGCTGATGAGGATAAAGTGACGTATGCCATCTCTATGTTTAGATCTGAGCCGATCAATTGGTGGGATGTTGAGTCGAGAGAGAAAGGGGCCAAAACCGCTAGGACCATGACTTGGTAAAAATTGTGGAAAGATTCCATTTGCAATCGATGAGTATACGGCTCAGTTTAATGACAAGGCACGTTCTGCCAAGATTTATGTACCAAACGAGACCCGTCGAATTGAGAGGTTCATTTGGTTGGGTTTGAATGCTAATATTCGGGAATTGGTGATTAACCTTCATCACTCTAGCTTTCATCCCACCAAGTGGATGAGAAGGTGGGAGAAAAGCGGAAATGGGAAAGTTCGGGGATGGACTCTAAGAAGTCCAAAGTGGAAATGGGTGACCTTGTGGGAAATGTCATCGAGTGCATCGTGGTGAATGTGCATCCGGAGCGAAGGGTTGCCCTTGTTGTGGATCTATGACCCACTATTCTAGGGACTGTAATGTGACAAGGAAATGTTATCAGTGCGGGTCGTTAGATCATATCAGGTCGGATTGCCCACATTTGAAGAAAGGGGGATCTGACTACTCTGGGTATCGTCAAGGAGATAAGGGAGCAGAAAAGAGGATTGAGCCGGCTACAGCTAAAGTGTTGTTTGATTCTGGTGCTTCTTACTCTTTTGTGTCGCCTTTATTTATGAAATGTTTGGGAGTTAAGTCCAAGAGACTTGATCATGCTATAGAGGTAGAAACATCCAATGATGGTTGCGTTTTAGTCAAAGAAGTGTTTGATGGATGTACGATAGAAATAGAAGGAAACCGGATACCATTGCTACTCCACCCTATGTCTATGAGAGAATTTGATATCATTGTGGGAATGGACTGGTTGGCAAGGAACAACGCCCACATAGTATGTAATAAGAAGTTAATCCATGTAAGTGTTCCGGATAAGAGGACAGTGGTTATCTATGGGAATCGTAGAGACCGGAAAACCAATTTGATATCGATGGTGAAAGCCAATAGGTGTTTGAGGAAAGGGTGTCGTGGGTTCTTGGCGTACGTTGTAGATGCTAAGAAGGAAAAAGGGAGTGTGAAAGATGTTCCTATTGGGAGTGATTATCCCGAGGTGTTCCCGGATGATTTGACGGGACTACCTCCGGATCGTCAGGTAGAGTTCCGGATAGACTTAATATCGGGAGCTGCTTCTATAGCTAAAGCTCCGTATCGCTTAGCACCGTTAGAAATGAAAGAGATGATGTCTCAACTGCAAGAGTTACTGGATAAAGATTTTATCCTACCGAGTACTTCTCCTTGGGGAGCACCGGTTCTTTTTGTAAAGAAGAAGGATGGGACTATGCAAATGTGTATAGACTATCGGGAACTCAACAAGGTCACAATCAAGAATAAAAATCCACTTCCGAGGATAGACGATTTGTTTGATCAACTTCAAGGGACAAGTTACTTCTCGAAGATTGATCTTCGTTCGGGGTACCATCAACTCAAGGTGAGAGAGGATGATGTTCCGAAAACCGCGTTCCGAACTCATCATGGACACTATGAGTTCCTAGTGATGCCTTTTGGTTTGTGCCTCCGCGACATTCATGGATTTGATGAACCGGATTTGTCAACCGTTTCTGGATAAGTTTGTCATAGTGTTCATTGATGATATACTTATCTATTCTCGGTCGAAAGAGGATCACGTGAAGCATCTTCGTTAAGTGTTGGATCTATTGAAACAAGAGAAACTCTATGCGAAGTTTTCTAAGTATGAGTTTTGGCTTCGGGAAGTTCAATTTCTTGCTCATGTTGTGTCAAGTGAAGGGATAAAGGTTGATCCGTCAAAGATTGAAGCTATAAAGAATTGGGAGCCGCCTAGTACTCCTTCGGAGGTAAGAAGTTTCTTGGGATTAGCAGGATACTGTCGAAAGTTCATTAAAGACTTCTCTAGTATCGCTACCCCACTAACCTCATCAACCAAGAAGAGTGTCAAGTTTTCGTGGACGGAAAAGCAAGAGGAAGCATTACGAATTTTAAAGGAAAGTTTGAGTAGTGCACCGATCTTAGCATTACCCGACGGAAACAACGATTTCGTGTTGTATAGTGACACGTCTAAAATGGTATTGGGGTGTGTCTTGATGCAACGTGGAAAGGTGATTGCCTATGCATCAAGAAAACTGAAAGATCATGAAAGACGTTATCCTACACACGATCTTGAGTTAGCCGTTGTGGTGTTTGCTTTAAAGATTTGGAGACACTATTTGTACGGGACCAAGTGTCAGGTTTTAAAGAGTCTTTGTCATCTGTTCGATCAGAAAGAACTCAATATGAGGCAAAGAATATGGATGGAATTGTTATCGGATTACGATTGCGAAATCGAGTATCATCCGGAAGGCTAATGTGGTAGCCAATGCCTTGAGCCGAAAGGAAAGAGTTAAGGCTCCGAAAGTTATTGCCATGAAGATCGTAGTAAATTTCAATCTGCTTGATGAAGTCAAGAAATGCCAGTTTGAGGCATTGCAACCGGAGAATCTTAAAAAGGAGAGAATCGTAGGCGTTGTGTCTACTTATCTAGAGAATGAGCGGGGATTGAAATGCTACAACAACCGTGTTTGGGTTCCAAAATTCGGGGACATTCGCAAGATATTGTTGGATGAGGCGCATAAATCCAAGTATTCTATTCATCCGGGCACGAATAAAATGTATATAGACCTTCAGCAATTTTATTGGTGGCCGGGTATGAAGAAAGACGTGGCATACTATGTGGAGAGATGTCTGACTTGTCTACAGGTGAAGGTAGAACATCAAAGACCTTATGGCAAGCTTCAACCGTTGGATATTCCGGTTTGGAAATGGGATCACATTACTATGGATTTTGTGATCGGGTTGCCTAAATCTCCGAAAGGATTTGACGTCATTTGGGTAATTGTGGATCGACTCACCAAGTCGGCTCCCTTCCTCCCAATGCGTAAAACATATTCTACGGAGAGGTTATCAAAGTTTTATATTGATGAGGTTGTGACAAGGCATGGGGTGCCATAGTCTATTGTGTCGGACTGCGACACTCGTCTTACGTCCATGTTCTGGGAGAGTTTTCAGAAAGAGCTGGGATTGCAAATAAAATTCAGTACCGCGTATCATCCTCAAACGGATGGACAAAGTGAGCGGACGATTGAAACATTGGAAGACATGCTGAGAGCTTGTGCTATCGACTTAAGTGGATCATGGGAAAATCATCTTCCTTTAATTGAATTTGCATATAAGGTTTTGTATGGGAGAAAATGTAGAAATCCTATATGTTGGAATGAAGTTGGGGAAAAGCAATTGGCGGGGTCAGAAATTGTTCAAATGACGGCTGATAAGATCGATAAGATTCGGGAAAGGTTTAAAGCTGCTCAAGATCGACAAAAGAGCTATATCGACAAGAGAAGAAAAGAACTTGAGTTTCAAGTGGGTGATCTCGTGATGCCTAAAGTATCACCTTGGAAGGGTGTAATGCGTTTCGGAAAGAAAGGGAAGTTGAGTCCATGTTACATTGGGTCCTTTCCCATAATTGAAATAATTGGTGATGTTGCTATAAATTGGAATTGCCAGAAAAGTTGCAAGGTTTCATAGCACCTTTCACATCTCTAATTTGAAGAAATGTTTGGCGGAGGCCGAAATGACTGTACCATTGCAAGAGGTACAAATTGATAGAAAGATCAAGAGTTTGAGGAACAAAGATATTCCTATGGTGAAAGTGCAGTGGAGGTGTTGTAATAACCCAAAAATTTATAAGTTTCTTAGTTGTTAATCATTGGGTTATTAATGTAAATAGTTAGGCTTGGATCAGATATGTTTGTTGGGCTAGGGCTTAATTACTTGGATGCCCATGGTATATAAAGGCAAAGAGAAGAGAAAATCCCTCGTTCTCCGTCATTTCTCAAAAATCAGTGTGTGGCTAGTGTGTGTGAAGGAAGAACGCAGAGAAGAGAAGAAAGAGAAATCATTTTTGTAGGGAAGAAGATTTAGCAAGAAAGGATCAGCTATTCAGGCATATTACTTCTTCTTTGTAACGACCCAAAAACTCAAATATCCAATGTTTATAAATCGAAGCCAAAATGGCTATTTACAACTCCCAACAATGAGTAAAAACTAAAACTCATCATTAATGTACGCAGCGAAAAGATAAGAAATTACAACCACAACTAAGAATCTTTGCTACTAAGTTGAGGAAGCTAAGTCTAAACCACTTAACTCCGAGCTCACACCTTGCTCTTCCTTTGAGTTCTCAATTCCACAGAATACCTGTCTGAAAAAGGTTTATTTTGAAAACGTGGGTTAGACCATAGTTCCACAGTTCAAAATCAGTTAAAAACATGCAATGGTTTACGAATAAATAATCACGTTCTCCTAAGAGAATGATTTATGTAGTGGAGAAACATGGCAAGATAAAAGCACACCTAGACATAGGATTTTAACCACACCTATATGTAGGATTTTTATTGCATCCATACGTAGGATTTTAACCACACCTAGATAGGATTTTAGAAATGAACTTGCTAGTTGAACCCCAAGTAAACCAGGTAATGCGCATACCAAAATCCCCCAAAGCTTATAAAAGTGATCATGGCAATTTACATTTAAAAGAAGCATTTAAAGAAAGCCATATTCAATAAGTAAGCATTTAAAGTATTCCACATTGCATTTTAAGTGATAGGGAACTCACCTGGATTGGACACACCCTGTCCGAAGCTTATACGGTCAACACCTCCAAACCGAAAGCCTAAATTCAACAACATAAAATGGGTGTTAACCCCAACGAAATACCCCAAAAGTATTCTATTAGAGACTTAAGATAAACCCCTAAACCATGCCTCGCATCTAGCACGAAACAAGAAACGAAGCAAAAATTGTAATTTCCCAAACAGTGGGAAAAGTGGGTTTCATGCGGGTTCTACCCACTTACAACCCACTTTCGTAACTGTTTCACTGCACGAATTCTGCACCTAATTTTCTCAAATCCAAACCCATCCAAACTCCTCATATACTGATTTTAAGGTCCAAAGGACTTTGGAATGATGAAATCAATCATCTAAACCAATAGAATCATAATAACATGATTTACCCAACTAATTTCTCAATACAAACTTGAGATTGAGCTACAATGGTGGTTTTCTTGAGAAAACTCCAAAAGATGATTTAACCAAACAATAGCTCAACATAAGAACCTCTTAATCCCCAAACATTTCATAAAACCATAAGATGCAATCTACCAAGAGAGATTTACTCTTCTTTTGCTTAAGGATTAGAACCCTTGAACTAACATTAAACCCCCAAATGGTGCAAGATTGAGGGAAGGAAGAAGCATATACCTGATTGAGTTGATTTCCTCTAAAATGCTGCAACTGATTTCTTCCCTTCCCGCTTCTTTGATCGCTCTCTCTCAAAACACACACATACACCTTATACTGAAATTGTGAAATGGTATGAAAATGAGAAAACCCTTCTCGTAACACCTTTATATACCTGGGATTTTACTGAATAAAGCCCTAGCCCAAAGTTTTAGTAAGACCAAGCCCAACAGCTCTTATTTAATTAACCCATGACCAACAAGAATAATTTCGGGTTATTACAACACCTCCCCCTTAAAAGAATTCCATCCTCGGAGTTCCTTCATCGAAGAGATGCGGATACAACTCTCTCATCTTGCACTCCAAATCCCAAGTGGCTTTTGCCCTTGTGAAAACGTCACTTCACTTTCACCATTGAAATATATTTATTCCTCAACTCTTGATCTTCCAATCAATAATTGCCTCAGGCTCTTCCACAAAGTTCAACTTTTTATCAATCTGTACCCCTTGCAAGGATACAGTCATTTCCGCGTCCGCTAAACATTTCCTCAATTTAGAGACATGAAAGGTATTATAAATACCTTGCAAATTTCCGGTATAGCCAACTTGTATTATGCGAGCAAATAATCAATCGCCCCCTTTGCTCTTTATATGATTCCTTTGTTCCTTCTTGGAACAATTTCTCAAACAAACCACACGAACACCAACGGATTGTCCCAACTTCACTAGGTGATTCTGATTAAATTTACATACGCACGATACTCCTCGTAACATGCATCGTTTAAATACTACTTTCTTTTACCGACGTTCTTCATAACAATTCACGTCTTTACCAAGCTTTCATTTTACTATTCCTCCTCCAAAATTTATACCACGAAGCAGGTGCCGGCCATATGCCATAACATTTCGGGCTAACCGTATCGGATATTGCCAGCTTTGTACACACACCTGGACTCACGGTTTTATAACGCGTCTTCAAAGGAATTCGTAATCAACTCTAAATCGATAAAGAAGGGCTTTTAACGAAGTTCACCCTTCAACAACACAAACCCCGACTAACTATTACATCCACCCAATTTGTCAGTTAACGACAAGCTAACCAAGCACTTTCCACTCAAACTTTTAACCAAGAGTTGTTTAATCAAGCAACGTGCAATTCTTCATAACACCTATTGTCACGAATTAAATCCAACCGGATTAATATTGCACCTCTGCTACAGATTGACCTTTAATCCGTCGACACTACCATTTTTCCCAAACTATACTTGCATCACCACGACTTATTAACGCATTTACACATGCAAGAAAAGCGTCTTTCAAATAAAATTCACAATACGTTATCTGGATAGTCTACTCAATAGAACTGAACCAATTCCCGAAAGCACACCCTTCAAAATTTCCCTCAAGCTAATCAATCACCTAAGATATTTCCAAAAATCATTTTGAGTTCATTCGCTTACTAGGAGAAGCAACCACCTACTGCAAACCATTCTAATTGGCATGACATCATACACAAGGTTCACGCGACATACCTGTCATTCTAAAATTAACTTTGACTTCAATAGTATTTCCTTCAACGTATCTCTTCTAACCACTTTTATTTGCCTTTCCGAAAATATAAGATACACATCCTCAAAATAAGACTTGCTAGCATTGCAAGCTTTAAAACAATCTTTCGAATTGATTATATCAAACACCTTAGCTAGTTCTAGCATCCACACCTCTTACTCTCTCGAGGGATTTTGTACATACAAACTTACCCAACAATGACATGTTTAGGTATAACTCCATTTCTTGTTACCACCCGACCATCTTCTTACTGGCAACAAAATCACTTATTCTTACAAGCCATTATCACCTTCTCACACTAGCAAGACACATCGATGTCTAGCCAATAACACTCATCAAAATTCAACAGAATCAACTCCTAAAACCACCTTTCCGCAATTGCTAGACTAAGTCCAGCTACACGGTCTCAACGAAAATCCCAATCAAGATAATTATCTATGCTTTCATACTTGGTTATTACGAAAGAATACAATTGCTTCAAACCAACCACACGCCTTTCGTTTCCCAAAAGGAGTCAATCGGACTACTATATTCTTTTACACCGAAGACATACCCCAACATCTGATTCAAATTCGAGAATCTACTAACAAGATCTATTAATCAACCAAATTTGGCATTTCGCCAACGCCCCAAGGGAAAGAAATAAACTCGTCTATAATGACGACATAACTAAATAAAATGTGAATCCATCACTGATTACCACCCAAGTCTTTTGTTCCCAAAAACCCGGATATCACACCACTTTCTACAAATTCCTTCATTTCAAACAATCATAATTACCGCTCTTGAACACCTCCACAATAGATATCACACGGTGAATCGTACCATACTTAAATCGATTCTACCCATCGACCTTGCATACTCCCATGAACAGTCCAACTGACATTCATATAAGGTCATATACTTCGCAAAAGAGAACAATCTATGCCAAGGCTTACTTCACAACAAGCTCAATAGCAATTTAATAATTTCTGTGACACAATTAGTATACCATGCCCTTATCCAACCATACATTAATGTCTAAACACAACTCTAGCAAACATTATAGTTAGATCTTCCAATTCTCGGCTTTCATCACACCCATGAGAGCCTTAAAGGTCCTTCATAACCTTTCTACCATATTACCAGAATTACCATCTCTAAACAAAATATCCATTAACTGAGGTCAACTTCTCAAGACTCGGTGATTGCCCATGTTTCCGTATTACCCACACCAGGGGAATTTTGATGGTGCCAAATTTGCATTCTGATAAATCAACTAAGCACATTAATGCTTACCATCAACACTGAACTACTTCGAGTTACTCTTTAATTTCTAGATGCATTACCACTTCAGACTGTTTCACATTAAATACCAAAAACCGTTACTCAATTCCAAAGATAACTGTCAACCATGGTGATAATATAACCATGACACCAACATTTGAGGATTCCCACGGATGTTCACATGATTTACATCCCCTCCTTACAACGTCTAACTGTGAAGCCCCTCAAATTTCAGTTGATCATATAATACGATTCCATTGACACATAGGATTTCATACGTGTCTACTTTTACAACCATGTGTGGCTTTACCATTGCTTTGTCCAAGTATCAAACCGCTACCCATCAGCATGACACAACTAGAAGTGTTCCGCAAAATAAACTTCACCCCAGATTTTAGCAATCTTGATCAATCACCTTACACCTGATGGAATAAAATCTGAAACTCTTATAATAGAGACATCACTAAACTTAATGTGTGAGGTTTTCCCTCACTCGCCTATTTTCCCGTTGCCAATGTAAATCCCAACATTTCGGCTAGCACGCCTTGATAATAAAGTTTGGTTCTCGAGACCAAACCCTAACTTTAATTTCATTACCTTCTAAAAGAAGTTTTAAACCTTCAAAGCCCAGCGAGTTCATAAAGTTCATGCATGATGAGTCAAGTAAATGTATAGTAATAAAATAATAGTTTTTGCAATTTCGAAAATTTGCCAAAGACGATGAACGAATAATATTCATGTACGCGCGGTACAACACTATCTCAACTTGGTAGCCATGCACAACTATCCCCAAAACCTTTCATATATGAACTCATAATTAAACTTCACCCAGTTCATCCAAAACAATATTGATGGCTACAAGGTGCATATTGTAATTTTTTTTATGTAAATAGGGCTCAATATGCGAACACCCACACCATGTGAGACTGTCGATTCTCACACTCAAAGTTGTACAAACAAAATACTCACACGTGCCTTTAATGATAAATTTCCGTAACAATATATTTTCATGGCTTTTAAATTGAAGCTTAAATCAACTTTGATAAATCAAGTAAACCGGTACACATATATAGATATATTTAAAACTTTGAAATCCAATTCATAAAATTATGTTTTCAATAGGATGGGACTCATGCAACATGCAAAGAATGAAATGTATGAAACTCGTCTTACGGGTGACGTAATTCTCCCCTTTCTATGTTCGTAATTTGGTAATAACTCCTATTAGGATTTCTGTCATTACTCATGGACAATCCTCTCATTTAATCACAAACTCGAACATTACCCAACGCTAGCAGCTTTGACCTCTCAAGGGTCATAATCAGAACCCCTCGATTTTCTTTCATCCAAACATCTCATTAGAGTTGGTTATTACTTATTAGCTCACCCCAAATAATATTCATTGCAACTATTGCAAACTAAAAGAAATCAAACGGTTCACTGATTCCTCTCGCATTCCAGCGGAACATATAACCCCAAATATATACCTTTCCCTCCAAGATCAACCCATCCGTCTGATCAATACCACATAAACGTGACACTCCAGGACTTTGGAGTATTCCTTTAAACTATCCCACTTTCGTTCCGAAAAAATCGAAACTTCTAAGCCTGACAAATTCTCTGCTTACCACCGACAACTCCTCAAGGGTTTATAATTATACCCACCGATAGATTCCAAAAACACGGAGATATCGTACGAAGACAATACCTATTCCAACAGTTCCGAGATAACAAGGTAAAACAATCACATACAAGTACCTGTAAACTTGCAATTGCACTGGCCACATGCAATCCCAAACTTACGTTACACGTTAGTTCTCGTTTCCCTATTACGCTCTTCCTTGTTGTGGTCTTCCTAATAGTCCCAAAATTCTCAGCTGTGACCTCTATCCTATAGTCTAAGACTAGGCACCAAAAAGGTCACCTAATTCACTTAAACTATGGCTCTAATACCATTTGTAACGACCCAAAAACTCAAATATTCAATTTCTATAAATCAAAGCCAAAACGGCTATTTACAACTCCCAACAATGAGTAAAAACTAAAACTCATCATTAATGTACGCAGCGAAAAGATAAGAAATTACAACCACAGCTGAGAATCTTTGCTACTAAGTTGAGGAAGCTAAGTCTAAACCACTTAAGTCCGAGCTCACACCTTGCTCTTCCCTTGAGTTCTCAATTCCACAAAATACCTGTCTGAAAAAGGTTTATTTTGAAAACGTGGGTTTGAGCATAAGGTCTAGTGAATTCCCCATAAAAACGGTAAATACTTCCACAGTTCAAAATCAGTTAAAAACATGCAATGGTTTACGAATAAATAATCACATTCTCATAAGAGAATGATTTATGTAGTGGAGAAACATGGCAAGACAAAAGCACACCTAGACATAGGATTTTAACCACACCTATATGTAGGATTTTTATCGCACCCATACATAGGATTTTAACCACACCTAGATAGGATTTTAGAAATGAACTTGCCAGTTAAACCCCAAGTAAAACAGGAAATGCGCATACCAAATCCCCCAAAGCTTATAAAAGTGATCATGGCAATTTACATTTGAAAGAAGCATTTAAAGAAAGCCATAATCAATAAGTAAGCATTTAAAGTATTCCACATTGCATTTTAAGTGATAGGGAACTCACCTGGATTGGACACACCCTGTCCGAAGCTTATACGGTCAACCCATCCAAACCGAAAGCCTAAATTCAACAACATAAAATGGGTGTTAACCCCAACGAAATACCCCAAAAGTCTTCTATTAGAGACTTAAGATAAACCCCTAAACCATGCCTCGCATCTAGCACGAAACAAGAAATGAAGCAAAAATTGTAATTTCCCAAACAATGGGAAAAGTGGGTTTCATGCGGGTTCTACCCACTTACAACCCACTTTCGTGACTGTTTCACTGCACGAATTCTGCACCTAATTTTCTCAAATCCAAACCCATCCAAACTCCTCATATACTGATTTTAAGGTCCAAAGGACTTAGGAATGATGAAATCAATCATCTAAACCAATAGAATCATAATAACATGATTTACCCAACTAATTTCTCAATACAAACTTGAGATTGAGCTACAATGGTGGTTTTCTTGAGAAAACTCCGAAAGATGATTTAACCAAACAATAGCTCAGCATAAGAACCTCTAAGTCCCCAAACATTCCATAAAACCATAAGATTCAATCTACCAAGAGAGATTTACTTATCTTGAGGTTAGGGATTAGAACCCTTGAACTAACATTAAACCCCCAAATGGTGCAAGATTGAGGGAAGGAAGAAGCATATACCTGATTGAGTTGATTTCCTCTAAAATGTTGCAACTGATTTCTTCCCTTCCTGCTTCTTTGATCGCTCTCTCTCAAAACACACACATACACCTTATACTGAAACTGTGAAATGGTATGAAAATGAGAAAACCCTTCTCATAAAACCTTTATATACCTGGGCTTTTACTGAATAAAGACCTAGCCCAAAGTTTTAGTAAGACCAAGCCCAACAGCTCTTGTTTAATTAACCCATGACCAACAATAATAATTTCGGGTTATTACATTCTTCATTTAATCTTGCTTTAATGGTTATGATATTTGAAATCAATGGGTCTTAAACCCTAAGCTCTAGATGAGCAAACCATCCATGATTGATCCAGTCCTTTAATTTCAATGTTTATTGGGGATTTAGAGGTTCTTATGTTGAACTATTGATTAGTTAATCATTTCTTGGAGGTTTTTTAAGAGAACCTCCATTGTTGCCCGACCTCTATTTTTGAAAGAATGATTAATTAGGAGAAATCATGTTCTTATGGCTTCATATAATTGGGTACCAATTAGGGAGCTCATTATATTCATTATATATGTTTTGGGGATGAATAAAATCAGTATTTTGGACATTTTGAATTTTTGGGGTTGTTTCTTAGTTGCTGGTTCGAACCAGCTGAAACAGTAGGTCCCACGAGTTACCCCGCGGGTTGAGGCCACGACATAAGCGCGTAACTCACTGAGTTTTGGTGAGTTCGTCCGTTTGATTTTCCGCTTCGAGCTGGAGTTTAGGCCTATGGATTAGGGGTTTATCTTAGGTCTCTAATAGAAGACTTTTGGGATAATTCGTTGGGATTAACACCCATTTCATGTCTTTGAATTTAGGCTTTCGGTTTGAAGGTTTGGACCGTTTAAGCTTCGGACCGGTTGTGTCCAATCCAGTTGAGTTCCCTATCACTTAAAATGCAATGTGGAATGTTTCAAATGCTTCCTTGTTGGTTATGGCTTTTTTTAAATGTTTTGTTTATATGTAAAATCTGTCATGATCACTTTTATAAGCTTTGGGGTCAGTATGCGCATTACCTGTTTTAGTTGGGTATAACTGGAAAAGTCATTTATAAAATCCTATAGCTAGGTGTGCTAAATCCTACTACTAGGTGTGATTCTATTTAAGCCCTACATATAGGTGTGATAAATCCTATATCTAGTTGCTAATTGACTTGTCATGTTCCTCCAATATGTAAATTGCCCTCTTCATGAGAGTGGGATCATTTATTCGTAAACCATCGCATGTTTTAATGATTTGTGAACAACTGAATTTGTAAACTGTTTTTATGGGATTTCACTAGACCTAATGGTCTAACCCACGTTTTCAAAACTAACATTTTCAGGAAAGGGAACCTTGGTTAGAGGTGAGAGAGCCAAGGGAAGAATGTGAAGGCTAGAGGATGTTCTAGCTTAGTAATCTGTTATAGCTATTTTATATTCAGCTGTTGACATTAGACTTCTAGATTTCCGCTGCATTTATCTTCATTTGATTTGAGATTGTAATGAATTAATCGTTGGTTGGTTAATCATTTGGTGATTTTGGATTTTGAATTATATCCATTTTGGGCCTCAGTTTTTGGGTCTTTACAATTGCTATCTCTGCCGGAGATGAGCATGCTTGGATCCTTGAAACTAGGACCTTGTCTTCTTTTTGACAATTGTCATGCACCGGAGATGGAGAAGATTGCACTGGTGACGGAGGAGAAATTAATTTATTGTAGAATTCTTCAACAGCTCTAATATTCGCTTTATCATTAGAATACTTATCCCACCATTTCATCCTATAACGTCTTACCAATGTGGGAGGAGACGTTCCTGCTTGTGGTTTATAATGGTATGTCCAGGTCATGATCCATGGAATCCTGAACGTAATTGAGAATTGAAGATAAAGCTCGAAAGGTGTACTAAAATCAGTAGTGAAATAGGTTTTGAATGTATAATATCCTTCTATCACCGGAGGAGGAAAAGTTTCAGGTGTAATTCCTATATTCTTGAACCAATTAACGATGTGGGAAATTTGGATCATAATAGAAGAACCAGAAACGATCAAAATTCCTTAAAAGGAAAGCTTTTGTCCATGCCTGTTGATAATCATAATAATTATAATAGGGAAGAGAGGGGAAGTCAGAAAGAGCTTTCTTAGAATAAGGTTTTTGATTCCAATCTTCTAAAGAAAGGACCTCTCTAAGTCTAACCTTACTGTAGGAGATCTTAGAAGGCTCTTTTGGACAAAAATTATGTTCTATAACAATGGACTCGGAATCAATAAGAATAGCTTGATAAAATTCTCGGGTTTTTCGTTCATCACTGTCTAGAAAATGACAATTCTTTGGATGAATAAAATTGATAAGAGTTCCATAATGAGCGGTGACCATTTCAATTTCCATAGGTTCAAGAACTTTGATAAAATATTCATGAGGATTTACAATATATTGAGAAAAAGATGATTCTGGTTAAGAACATAAAGGAGATTCAACCTTTTTGGAATAAGAATAGGATGACATAGTAACCTTAGAATATGAAGGTGGCGAAGGAGTTTTAGCTGGAGAAATATTCATTTTTACCGAAGATGGGATCATTAAATTATTATTGGGTACTGTGGTTGGCCTTGGTCTTGGGCCAGAAGCGAGAGGAGCAAAACGATTTTGTGTGAGAGGAAGAGCTGGATAATTTTGAGTGTATGGTTTAAGAATTGGAATCTTGAATTCAGAAGAATCTTCATTGAAAATGTTTTTTTAGAAAGGATAATATTTTTTCCTTGATTCCTATTTCCTAAAAATAAATTCTTTGATAAGAAAATTAGGAGAAAACTTTTTAATTTTGAAATAAAATTTGTTTAAAGCAATCAGGTTGAGTTTATGTTATATTCACGAATGAACGATTTTTCCTTTTTGAAATAACTGTGCAGGTCTACCAAGCTGAGATGGTGTGGTACCATGCATACCTGGGTTTTATTCATTCGTCGTCTATGGCTAATTTTCAAAACTGCAAAACTACTATTTTATCAGTATGCATTTAATTGACTCATCATGTATGAATTATATGAACTCGCTGGGCTTTGAAGGTTTAAAATTCCCCTAGAGGGTAATGCATTTATAAATGAGGATTGATCATGAGAACCGAACCTTATTTTTGAGGCATGTTAATCAAAATGTTGGGATTTGCATTGTCGTTAGGAAGACAGACGGGTAAGGAAGACCTCACCCGTTAAGATTAGTGATGTTTCTTCTATAAGAGTTTTAGACCTTGTTCCATATGGTGTGTGATGATTGATCGAGAATGCTTATTTCCAGGGTGAAGTTTTAATTTGCAAAACACTCCTGGGAGTGACATTTTGATGAATAGCGGTATGGGACTCAGGCAAGGCGAAGGTAGAGCCACGCATGAATGTTATGGTAGACATGGAAGTAGTCCCATATGATTGTGGAATCATATTCTATGTTCAAGTGAGATTTAAGGGACTTCAAACTAGTTGTGGAAAGACGGTTAGAGTAAAATCAAATGCACATTTGTGGGAATCTTCAAATGTTGGTGTAAACTCTTATAATATCACTATGGTGATAGTTAACTTTGGAGTTAAGTAACTGTTTAAGGTATTCGATGATGGAACGGTCAAAAGTTGTGATGCATCTGAAAAAGTTGAAGAATAACTCAAAAGTGGTTAAGTGTCGATGATAGACATTAATGTACTTAGTCGTTCGGTCAGAATGTAAGTTTAGCACTATGACAATTTATTCGGTGTGCGTAATATGGAAATTGGGCGGTCATTGAGTCTTGGGAAAGTGACCTCAGTTAATGCAGATCCGCTGAATGTTGTTTCCCTTTTGCGAAGTATGGGATGTTCTATGAATGTCAGTCGGAATGTTCATAGTGATTATGCAAGGTCGATGAGTGAAATTGATTTAAGAGTGGATGTGAATCATGGTTTGGGATTGTGGTGTTCGAGCAGGAAAAATGCAGAACTCAGTGAGTCCCGCCACTTTTCCCGTGGATTCAAGTCGTGCGGCAAGCCGCGCAACTCACTGTTTTCCATATTTTTCGGTTTTTGATAAAAAGGCTATTGGTGGTATTTAGTGATGGATTCACATATTAATTCGGTTACATCGTGATTTTAGATGAGTTGACTTAATTCCATTGGGGGTTTGGTAAAATGTCAAAATTCGGTTGATTGATAGGGCTTGATAGTAAGAATATTGATATGATCGAAGTGGCAGAACATTCCTTGTGTGCAAAGGAATTTTAGTGGTTCGTTTTACCTCCTTTTAGGAATCGAGAGGCGTGAGGTGGCATCGGTATTGTTTCAGGAGAGCCTAGAATGGAAGCATAGTTAATTATCTGGATTGGGAAGTTTGGTGTAACTATTTAGCTAAACTTATTCTCCCAATGGTGGAGGTATGGTTTTGGTAATTGATTTCATTGACTATATGATGAGTGATGTTGGTTAGTCATCGGATATTCAGACTAGTGCGAGGAGGTGGAAATTGCTTGTAAGAATAAGTTATTTTCATGAAAGTAAGAAGTTGGTTGTGTAATGAAAAGGAATAGAGTAATGTCAAAGCATGCCATTTTTTTGAGAATACTTATATAAACCCTGCAAGAGAGTAACGATGTTAATGCTAAATCTAGTTATGGCGTTTGGTAAATCAATTCGAGAGATTGTAATAAAGCTTGCGTTGTTAGCAAATCTTATTTTGAAAGTGTGTGTCTTATAATTTCGGGATGACAAATGAAGGTAATTGAAAGTGGCGCTTTAAGAGAAAGAATATTCAAGTTGGATTAGTATTGGAATAACAGGTATTCTGCGTGAAACTTGTGTTTGATGATTTTACTTGATAGAATGGCTTCAGTGGGTGGTTGCTCCTTCTGCGAGGCAAATGAACTCGAAATTTATTTGGAGGAATTTATGGGTTATCAGTTGACTTGATGGAATTATTGAAGGGTGTACTTTCATGATTGGTTCTTTTCCGAGGGATAAACTAGGTGGATGTAATGATTAGTTATAGTTAGTGTTTGTAGAGGGATGGACTTCATCAAAAGGTAATTCTTCTTAAAGAATTGAAGTGATTATAAAGTTTAAGAAACACGCGTTTTAAAACCGTGAGTCATGTGTGGACAAAGCGGACAACTACTGGTACAGTTGGCATGGGATTATGTGAATCCGTCTTGTGGTACGAATCGTGGGTGTAGCATTGAAATTTGAAGCTTGGTAATGATGTAATTTGTTGCGAAGTACTCCAGTAAAGGAAAGTGGTAATAATCGATGTGTAATTATGAAGGACATAGCGTGTCTCTAAATTTAATCGAAGTGTAAAAATGTGTGGGTATTCGTGTTGTTGGATAGATTGTTCCAAGAAGAAACAAATGAGTTATATATCAAGAACAAAGAGGTTGGTATTGTGTTGATCCGTTGAAAGTCTTCTAAAAGAAAGAAGAAAGGTGGAGATTTGAGTAGTTAGTTTGATGGTTGGTTACTCACGGTAGTCGCTTTAATGAATTCCGGGATGAAATTCTTTTAAGGGGGAGAGTTTGTAATAACCCAAATTTTGGATCAATAATATTTGGGCTTGAAGCTAATTTCGGTTTGGTTATATAAAAGCCCAAGGCCCTAACCTAAATTTCTAGGGCTTAAGTGAGAAGGGTCTCACTTTTTTCATTTCATTTAAAGAAACAACCAAAGGTGAAGTGTGTGTTTTAGTAAGAAAACGGGAAAGATGGAGAATGTTGAAGATTGAAACGATTTTTGGTGTTGGGCATTAGTGATAGATCATCTTCTTGTTCTTCAAGGTATAAACTTCTTCTTCTTCTTCTTCTTGGTTAAAATCACCATCAATGGAGTTTTGGTTTTGATTTGAATTTAGGGATTTTCATTAATGGTTGTTAGATAGAAATCAACGGTTGGGTTTATTTTTCCAAGTATTTTGTTGGGTTTCCATCAATAAAACTCACCAAAAATGCTCACCATTGTTAGCATTCAAGTATTCTTCAAGGTTTCCACATTGGTTCATCTTGTGGTATTTTTTGGATTAAAAATGATGAAATTAATCTAGTTTGGATTGGGTTTTCTTATTGGGATTGTTTATGGATGAACCCTTAAGTATTGGGGTTAATTTTGGGTGATTTTAAATGCTTAAATTTGAGTTTTGGGCATTGGAAATGGGTTTTTGGGATATTTTTGCTTTGCTGAGTAAATAGGAGGTCAGATCTGCATACACAGAGACTTACGCGACTTACATCGCAGTTTCAAACCACGGGATAAGCCACGGGAGTCACTGTTGGGTGCACTTTCGGTTGATTTGTTTCTTGTTTTGCACCAGATGCGAGAAATGGTTTAGAGGTCTATCTTAGGGATCTTAAGGGATGGTTTTAGAATGTTTTAAGGTGGTTTAACACCATTTTTAATACGTCCAATTCAGGTGCTCGGTTTGGAAAGATTAGCCGTTTTAGCGTGTTAAGCGGTTTGTCGGATCGCAGGTGAGTTCCCTATCCCTTGCAATGTGTTATGTTTCAAATGCAATGTGGAATGTTTCAAATGCTTACTTGTTGATTATGGCTTTCTTTAAATGTTTCTTTATATATATAAAATTGCCGTGATCACTTTTATAAGCTTTGGGGTCGATATGCGCATTACCTGTTTTAATTCCTATATCTAGGTGGGATAAATCCTACATATAGGGGGGCATATATATAAAATCCTATGTCTAGGTGGGATAAATCCTACATATAGGTACACTTCTAATTATAGGTGGGATAAATCCTATAGTTGGGTATGGCTTTCAATTGCCATTTTCTTATAATATTAAATGTTCTCTTTTTGAGGATGGGATTGTTGATTTTAAACCATTGCATGTTTTAATTATTTGCGAACTGCTGAAAATGTTAACTGTTTTATGGGGATTTCACTAGGCCTTTTGATCTAACACTCTCTTTTCAAAATAAAATATTTTCAGACAGGTTGTGGCATGTAAAGGGGATATGGGAAAGGGAAGGATGTAGAGAGGTATATGAAGAGTTCAACATCTTGTTTATTCGGTTTTTTAGCAGATGACTTTAGGGATTTCCGTTGCTTTATAATGTTTGTAAGGACTAAACCTTGAGAGGGTTAATCATATTATTGGTTGAGCTTTGAATCTTGCTTATTATTTTAAATTCAAGATTTGGGATGTTACAAATTGTATCAAAACCTTAGTTTAAGTGAATTAGGTGGCCGAGTGGCACATAGTCTTAGACTGTAGGCTAGGAGTCACAGCTGAAAACAAGGAACTGTTAAAGTAATCTCAACAGGGATACTGATGATGGAGTGGAGAGGACCCACTTGTGCGGTAAATTTGGAATTACACTTGGCCAATGTAATTGTGAATTTACAGGTGCATGTGTGTGCTTGTTTTACTTTATTATCTTGGATCTGTTGATTTAGGTGTCGTTTTAGGTGTTTATTCGGTATTGAAATTGAACATATTTTGGGGTATGGTTGAATCAAGGGTCCTAATCTATGGTCCTTGTAGAGTTAATATTTTGTTGTGGGTGAGTTTCATTTGGTAGGAGATATGAGGATTTAAGTATTCTTTTCCTTGATCATTTGATAAGACGAGTCACTCCTTGGAGAGTTCATAAGGGTCACCCCATTGTTGTTCATACCTCAAGTTTTATTGAAGGATTTGTTGGGTAAATTATTTAGATATGGTTGTATATGTTTTAGTTTTGATTGGGAGGTTTATTCCATCATTATGGTTGATTTTGGGATTAATGGAACCAATATTTTGGATGTCGATTGAGATTCGGGGCAGATTCGAAGTTGCAAGGATGAACAGTGAGTCTTGCGGGTTACCCCGCGGGTAGAGGCCGCGGTTCAAGCCGCACAACTCACTGTTTGACGCGAGTTCGTATGTTTCGTTTTCCGCGTAAGGTCAAGGCTTGGACCTTTGAGTTAGAGGTTTATCTTAAGTCTGTTGTAGAAGACTTTTAGGGATATTACTTTGGGTTGACACCTATTATATGGGTGAAATTAGGCTTTCGGTTTTGGAAAGTTGTCTATATTTCCAGCGAATTCGTCAAGGATAGACATTCAAGGATTCAAGGGGGAAGTGAAATGATTAAAAGAGGTATACTCCTAGGATTTGGAGTGCTTCTTTTATACGAAGTTGATCCGATGGATGAAACGACCTTGAGAAAGAATATATTTGGGGTTGTAGGCTCCGATGGAACGCGAGCGAAATTACTGAATCGCTTGATTGGGTTAAATTCACAGTAGTAGGAAATTGATAAATAGTGAATAAGTGACTAGTCAAAAAGGTCGTTCCGGAGTTATTATCAGGACGTCTGAGAGAAGTTTTACCAACTTGCAATCTTAGATAGAGAGATTTGCCCTCACCCGTAAGACGAGTTTCATACATTCATTCTTTTATAGTTTGCATGTGTCACTCCATATTGAAGACATATTTATGCACGTTAAATTTCAAATATTAAAACATACATTTATGTTTATCTATTTTGGTTAATGTTGGGTTCAACTTTAATCCAGAAGTTACGTAAAACGCTTTGTCATGTAACTTTTATTATTAAAAACACGGATGGGTATTTTGTTAATACATCAATGGGCGTGGGGGTCGACAGTCGTACACGGTGTGGGTGATCATATATCGAGTTTTATGTACATGGAGGAAAGTTTTATTGTATGCATTTTTGGTGCTATCAATGTTGTTTTAAAACAATCGGGTTGAGTTTATGTTATGTTCACGAATGAACGATTTCTCCTTTTCGAAATAACTGTGCATGTCTACCAAGCTGAGATGGTGTGGTACCATGCATACCTGGGTTTTAATCATTCGTCGTCTATGTCAAATTTTCAAAACTGCAAAACTATTATTTTATCAGTATGCATATAACTGACTCATCATGCATGAATTTTATGAACTCGCTGGGATTTGAAGGTTTAAAATTCCCTTAGAGGGTAATGTATTTATCAATGTGGATTGATCATGAGAACCGAACCTTATTTTTTAGGCGTGTTAATCAAAATGTTGGGATTTGCATTGTCGGTGGGAAGACAGACGGGTAAGGAAGTCCTCACCCGTTAAGATAAGTGATGTTTCTTCTAGTTTTAGACCTAGTTCCATATGGTGTGAGATGATTGATCGAGAATGCTTATTTTCGGGGTGAAGTTTTAATTTGCAAAACACTCCTGGGAGTGACATTTTGATGAATAGCGGTGTGGGACTCAGGCAAGGCGAAGGTAGAGCCACGCATGAATGTTATGGTAGACATGTAAGTAGTCCCATATGACTGTGGAATCATATTCTATGTTCAAGTGAGATTTAAGAACTTCAAACTAGTTGTGGAAAGACGGTTGTCGTAAAATCAAATGCACATCTGTGGGAATCCTCAAATGTTGGTGTAAACTATTATAATATCACTATGTTGATAGTTAACTATGGAGTTAAGTAACTGTTTAAGGTATTCGATGATGGAACGGTCAAAAGTTGTGATGCATTTGAAAAAGTTGAAGAATAACTCGAAAGTGGTTAAGTGTCGATGATAGACATTAATGTACTTAGTCGTTTGGTCAGAATGTAAGTTTAACACCATGACAATTTATTCGGTGTGCGTAATATGGAAATTGGGCGGTCATTGAGTCTTGGGAAAGTGACCTCAGTTAATGCAGATCCGCCGAATGTTGTTTCCCTTTTGCGAAGTATGGGATGTTCTATTAATGTCAGTTGGAATGTTCATAGTGATTATGCAAGGTCGATGAGTGAAATTGATTTAAGAGTGGGTGTGAATCATGGTTTGGGATTGTGGTGTTCGAGCAGGAAAAATGCAGAACTCAGTGAGTCCCGCCACTTTTCCCGCGGCTTCAAGTCGCGCGGCCAGCCGCGCAACTCACTATTTTCCAAATCTTTCTGTTTTTGATAAAAAGGCTATTGGTGGTATTTAGTGATGGATTCACATATTAATTCGGTTACATCGTGATTTTAGATGAGTTGACTTAATTCCATTGGGGGTTTGGCAAAATGTCAAAATTCGGTTGGTTGATAGGGTTTGATAGTAAGAATATTGATATGATCGAAGTGGCAGAACATTCCTTGTGTGCAAAGGAATTTTAGTGGTTCGTTTTACCTCCTTTTGGGAATCGAGAGCCGTGAGGTGGCATCGGTTATTGTTTCGTGAGAGCCTAGAATGGAGGCATAGTTAATTATCTGGATTGGGAAGTTTGGTGTAACCATTTAGCTAAACTTAGTCTCCCAATGGTGGAGGTATTGCTTGTAAGAATAAGTTATCTTGATGAAAGTAAGAAGTTGGTTGTGTAATGAAAAGGAATGGAGTAATGTCGAAGCATGCCATTTTTTGAGAATATTTATATAGACCCTGCAAGCGAGTAAGGATGTTAATCCTAAATCTAGTTATGGCATTTGGTAAATCAATTCTAGAGATTGTAATTAAGCTTGCGTTGTTAGCAAATCTTATATTGAAAGTGTGTGTCTTATAATTTCGGGATGACAAATGAAAGTAATTGAAAGTGGCGCTTTAAGAGAAAGAATATTCAAGTTGGATTAGTATTGGAATAACAGGTATTCTGCGTGAACCTTGTGCTTGATGATTTAACTTGATAGAATGGCTTCCAGTGGGTGGTTGCTCCTTCTGTGAGGCAAATGAACTCGAAATTTATTTGGAGGAATTTTTGGGTTATCAGTTGACTTGCTGGAATAATTGAAGGGTGTACTTTCATGATTGGTTCTTTTCTGAGGGATAAACTAGGTGGATGTAATGATTAGTTGTAGTTAGTGTTTGTAGAGGGGTGGACTTCATTAAAAGGTAATTCTTCTTGAAGAATTGAAGTGATTATGAAATTTAAGAAACACGCATTTTAAAACCGTGAGTCATGTGTGGATGAAGCGGACAACTACTGGTACGGTTGGCATGGGATTATGTGAATCCGTCTTGTGGTACGAATCGTGGGTGTAGCATTGAAATTTGAAGCTTGGTAATGATGTAATTTGTTGCGAAGTACTCCAGTAAAGGAAAGTGGTAATAATCGATGTGTAATTATGAAGGACATAGCGTGTCTCTAAATTTAATCGGAGTTACCAGCGAAAGTGTAAAAATGTGTGGGTATTCGTGTTGTTGGAGAGATTGTTCCAAGAAGAAACAAATGAGTTATATATCAAGAACAAAGAGGTTGGTATTGTGTTGATCCGTTGAAAGTCTTCTAAAAGAAAGAAGAAGGGTGGTGATTTGAGTAGTTAGTTTGATAGTTGGTTACTCACGGTAGTCGCTTTAATGAATTCCGGGACGGAATTCTTTTAAGGGTGAGAGGTTGTAATAACCCAAATTTTTGGATCAATAATATTTGGGCTTGAAGCTTATTTTGGTTTGGTTATATAAAAGCCCAAGGCCCTAACCTAAATTCTAGGGCTTAAGTGAGAAGGGTCTCACTTTTTTCATTTCATTTCAAGAAAACAACCAAAGGTGAAGTGTGTGTTTTTGTAAGAAAACGGGAAAGATGGAGAATGTTGAAGATTGAAACGATTTTTGGTGTTGGGCATTAGTGATGGATCATCTTCTTGTTCTTCAAGGTAGAAACTTCTTCTTCTTCTTCTTCTTGGTTAAAATCACCATCAATGGAGTTTTTGTTTTGATTTAAGTTTAGGGATTTTCATTAATGGTTGTTAGATAGAAATCAATGGTTGGGTTTATTTCTCCAAGTATTTTGTAGGGTTTCCATCAATAAAACTCACCAAAAATGCTCACCATTTTTAGCATTTCAAGTATTCTTCAAGGTTTCCACATTGGGTTAAAAATGATGAAATTAAAAATGATGAAATTAATCTAGTTTGGATTGGGTTTTATTATTGGGATTGTTTATGGATGAACCCTTAAGTATTGGGGTTAATTTTGGGTGATTTTAAATGCTTAAATTTGAGTTTTGGGCATTGGAAATGGGTTTTTGGGATATTTTTGCTTTGCTGAGTAAAAAGGAGGTCAGATTTGCACACACAGAGACTTACGCGACTTACATCGCGGTTTCAAACCACGAGATAAGCGACGAGAGTCACTGTTGGGTGCACTTTCGGTTGATTCGTTTCTTGTTTCGCGCCAGATGCAAGACATGGTTTAGAGGTCTATATTAGGGATCTTAAGGGATGGTTTTAGAATGTCTTAAGGTGGTTTAACACCATTTTTAATACGTCCAATTTAGGTGCTCGGTTAAGAAAGATTAGTCGTTTTAGCGTGTTAAGCGGTTTGTCGCATCGCAGGTGAGTTCCCTATCCCTTGCAATGTGGTATGTTGCAAATGCAACGTGGAATGTTTCAAATGCTTACTTGTTGATTATGGCTTTCTTTAAATGTTTCTTTATATATATAAAATTGCCATGATCACTTTTATAAGCTTTAGGGTCGGTATGCACATTACCTGTTTTAATCCCTATATCTAGGTGGGATAAACCCTACATATAGGGGGCCATATATATAAAATCCTGTGTCTAGGTGGGATAAATCATACATATAGGTACACTTCTAATTATAGGTGGGATAAATCCTATAGTTGTGTATGGCTTTAAATTGCCATTTTCTTAAAATATTAAATGTTCTCTTTATGAGGATGGGATTGTTGATTGTAAACCATTGCATGTTTTAATGATTTGCGAACTGTTGAAAATGTTAACTGTTTTATGGGAAATTCACTAGGCCTTTTTGTCTAACCTTCTCTTTTCAAAATAAAATATTTTCAGACAGGTTGTGGCATGGAAAGGAGATAAGGGAAAATAAGGATGTAGAGAGGCATATGAAGAGTTCAACGTCTTGTTTATTCGGTCTTTCAGCTGATGACTTTAGGGATTTTCGTTGCTTTATAATGTTTGTAAGGACTAAACCTTGAGAGGGTTAATCATATTATAGGTTGAGCTTTGAATCTTGTTTATTATTTTAAATTCAAGATTTTGGATGTTACAAACATAGAAGTCCCACCAGCCTTTGAGAACGCTAGTGAAGCCTAAAATTATCATCTGAATAACTTGTTGTTCGCTATTTTCTTTAGCCTTATAAGCATTAGAAGCCATCGTCATTTCTTGTAATAAATTTAGAATTTGGTATTCTGTTTGACCATCCATATTCCATTCATATAATGATTCACCATCGTATTTAGCTTGTACAATTGTATGTCTTTATTCATATTGAATATCAGGTGTGTTGGCCAATAATAATAATTTCTTAGTATAAGTATTGTTTGATGAAAATGCATTATATCTTCTTATTTTATTTATACTATCTTGATTATTAAACTGGTTTTCTATATCAGATACATCGTCTTGTGACTCTTCAGAATCTTCTTTCTTATTTATAACACTTAAATTAGAATTTCTTTTTTACTTAAATTAGAATCTTCCTTTTTACCTATGACACTTACACTTATATTATAATCTTCATTATTTTTTATAATGTTTTTATTGGATTCTTCTTCTTTATTTATAATAGTTACATTATTAGAATCTTCATTCTTCTTTATAATGTTTTTATTATATTCTTTTTCTTTATTTATAATACTTACATTTGATATACTTAATTTAGCTAACCTATCATCTATCTTTTTTAGAAAAGAATCTTCTTTTGATAATTTTATTTTGGTGTCAATATTATAAGGTTTGAATATTAGATCTTCCATTTTTGGCTTTCCTTTTATTACAGTTGTATTATTATTATTATTACTGTCATCTATATTTATAGTGTTTTGTATTCTTTCTAATTGTTGATCAATAGTATTTAGAATCTCATTTGTATAATTGTTTTGATGTATTATATTATTAATAGCTTTTTCATTATTATAAGGTTTTTCTATTTTTACTAAAGGTTTACCAACAAAATTGTTATCATTCTTTTCTTTTATTACAATATGTTTTTATGGGGATGAACACCTAGAATAGGTTCATTGTTATGTGTTTTTATCCATTTTTTAATATTGTTGGTTGTATTTAGAATTTGTTTTTCAAATGGAAATTCAACATTGTTTTCATTACACCATATTTCAAGCCACATGAAAAAACAAATGTTTGCTTCATGATCTAACATATATATATTTCCCAGTCAATTCTATGTAAAAATCTTTGATCACTATCAAATTTCTTCTCATACCATAATCTTTTTTCTTCATTATAATCTTTATAAATTTCTTCTTGTAAATAATTTGTAAGAATTTTAAACTTTATATTTTTATATTCTTCGTTGTAAATAATTGTATCATATCCATGTGGTAATTAAAATAAAAATACTTTATATCTTGAAATAAATATATAAATACTATATATCTTACTAGAAAGGTGCTCGCGCAATGCAGCGAGATACATCTTGATTTTAAGTTTCATTTTAAAACATCAACAACAAAAAAACTTACCTTGCAAAACAGCAAACAAAACAGATACCCAGAAATCGATCAAGAGTCTTGTGTTGTGCCTTGTGCGTGTGCCAAACAGAATAATAATAGATTACCAGAGGGAAGCTCAGAATTCGTTGAATATGAAATTATGGATTATGGAGAGGTAGACCGTACTATAGATGGATTATGGAGAGGTCGACCAATGTATTTATATTTATAAGGAAGGTAAAAGAAAATCAAAATAATTTAGGAATAGATATGTGTATAAAAGTATAGAAGATAATCAATAATTAAAATCAAAATAATTTAGGAATAGATATGTGTATAAAAGTATAGAAAATAATCAATAATTCAATATCAATTAGTTAATTAGAAGATTAAACATACCAGATTTAGTGATTTCATCCCATTTTAATCTCTTGGGAGTTTTAACATTAGTATGAAAAGTGTTTGCTTCAAATATAATAGTTTCATCTGTGGGTGATACTAATCTTGTTTTGGATTCAATAGCGGTAGTCATAGTTTTATAACATACTCTATATAACTGCTAATGCCTTAACATTTTCTTTAAATTCCAATTTTTTTGTTTTAATGGTTAATGTTAAAATATCCATAATATGTGGGTCAAATAATCCTACAGTGAAATTTGGATAACAATTAAAATATATAGGGCCATTAGAAATATTGGTTTCAGCGACTGCTAATATTGAATTATTAAAATCAGTATGCCTAGCATCTGTTAAACATAATAATATTGGAGCATCAATTCCTAGCCTAAATAATGGTTTAATGGCAACTTGAACTGATCCTACGTGTAGAAACTTATAATGCTTTTCTCTATGATTTTTTATAGCATGGGATGATAATAATTGTATATTCTTTTAATCTTTATTAATAGAAATAGTTTGTTTGGTGGTTTTAATTGAATTCCTTGCATAAAATCAAAAGTTTCAATTTTATAAATGGTTTTAACATCAAGTTTGGGAATAGTCCAATCTAATAAACTATTTTCAATTTGAGAAATATTTGTTTTTATAGAATTAATTTGATCACTTTCTTCGTCAATATCAGACGTCGAAGAAGGGTGTTTATCAAAATCTTTCCTAGATAATAGTCTCGAAAAAGTTTCCATTAGGATAAGAAATATATCTCTGTACGAGATTTAAAGTTATTTTCTTCTTGCTATAATTATTGGTAGGCTTATCTACGGGAATACCTTGTTACCGAGCGGGTCCGACTAGCCGTCTTACACTTTAATGCGGCATTTACGCTAATCCAACGCTCAAGGCTTACCAATGCAGGAGCTTTCCAACAGATTATAGTAAGATAAACTTTCTTATATATCTCAGAAAGAAATAAATTACCCATCTTCATTTGGATAAAAATTTTGATACTACTAAACCGGAAAAACTAAGACACTCACCACCCTTGCTGGCTCTGATACCAAGGGAGAGACAGGATCATTGGTTAATTGATTATAAGTAGTTAATTAGTTAAGTCATAATAAGTATAATGGAGTGTGAGTATAATAAGTAAAATGATTATTGATGGCAAGAAGTTAAAACGAAAAACATTAATGATAATAGATGGCAAGAAGTTACAAAGTTAAAAAAAACATAAACATGATAAATGTATTAACCCACAAATTTATAAGTTGCTTAGTTGTTAATCATTGGGTTATTAATGTAAATAGTTGGGCTTGGATCAGATATGATTGTTGGGCTAGGGCTTATGTAATAACTCTAAACTAATTTTGGACTTAGACTCCAAATAAGAATAATTTGGGCTTTAAATAAAAGGGGTTAAGTCCTAAATGATTTGGGTTTGGGCTGATTTCAAGAAAAACCCTAAAGGCAAAGGTATTTATATGGAATAGCAAGAGGAAAAATCAGCCATTCTTCTCATAATCAGATTCCATATGTGTGTGTTTTGAGTGTGTGGACATGTTTGGCAAGCAAGAAGGAGAAGAAAGCAGTTTTGAGGATGATTCCTCAAGAAATCAATTATTCCTAGGTATTCAACTTCATCTTCTTCATCTCCTAGCTTAGTTAAGTTATTTGGGAATGATTAGAGTCATTGGAGGTTATGAGTTTTCATTGTTAATCTATGTATAAGATTCTCAAATCGATGGATATGGGATGAATAGATGATTTTAATGTCTATCTTCATTTCTTGTATTGGTTCTTTTGCATTTGGGTTGCTTTCAAGAAAAACCCACCATGGATGAACTTTGGTTCTCCATAAGGATGGAATCCATGGATTTAAATGGATGCAATTGGATTAATCTAGGTTTGGTTTTGGTTTTATGTTTGAGATTGTTTATAGATGAACTCTCAAGCATTGGGGTTGAAATTGATGGATTTTAGATACTTAAAATCAAGTTTTAGGCCATAGAAACGTTTTTGGGGGTTTTTGGTGATGTTGATGAAGAAATTGGTCAGTTCTGTGCTTGTCAGAAAAACCCCGCGACTTATCCCATGGTTTCAAGTCACGGGACTCTCTATTCAAACCCCGTGACTTACCCCACGGTTTTAAGCTACGGGACAAGTCACGGGAGTTTCTGCCTAAGCGGGATTTTGGCCGAATCAATTCCCGTTCGATGCCAATGTTTGAACCATCAGTCTAGGGGTTCTTTAGGGGTTTATTATAGAAGACTTTTGAAGGTTTTAATCAAGGTTAAGACCTATTTTATCTTGGTGAAATTAGGCGTTCGGTTTGGGAATTTTGGTCGTTTTGGGCGCAAAAGCAAGTGAGGCTTCATCAGGTGAGTTCCTTTGACTTGAACTACATTTTTGGCAAGGTTGATTATGAAACTGAATATGGTGTTTAAATTGGAAGCATGCTAAATGTTTTATATTCCTTCGGTTTATATAAACGTTAATTGTTGACCTGGCCTAGATATCGCGATATGCCTAGAAAATTTGGACATGTTCATTGGATACTGTGTGTACCTTGAGATCTTGCAAATCACTTGGGAGTTTAATTCGTACACCTCGAACTCGTTTGAGGTAATACGACATACCCACATGTGGCAAGTTTTTACGGGTAATGATTATTAAGTCATATGTGGCGAGTTTATACTAACCGGGGTTTCTTCTACTATCCATGTTCATGGTCCTGTATTTAATTGTTGCTTCCTAATTTTCTAGCAATTTATTTCTTCGGATATAAATGTTTTGGTTAACTGCTGTTTAATTGGGAATTCACTAGACCTTGTGGTCTAACCCTTGCTTTTCAAAAACTAAAACCATTTCCAGGTAAAGACTTGGTCGAGAGTTCGTCCAAGGAAAAGGGTAGGATGTGAGTTGGTCGTTGAGAAGATCGGATGACATAGAGACTTACTTAGCTTAATAATTTTCAGCTGTGGATAGTTTTATTTTCCCCTGCAAAACATTGGGATGTAATAGATATTAGACCTTTATTGGTATTTTAAATTATCTATTTATGTTGAATTTCATTTTATGGAAATTGGGTTGTTACAAGTGGTATCAGAGCCCTAGTTTAAGTGAATTAGGCAATCTAGGAGCGCCTAGTCTTAGACTTTGAGATATGAAAGACGGCTAAGAATTTAGGAACCATAAGATAAAGACTTTGAAAGGGATATTGTTAATAGGGTATTGAGGACTAGCATGCAAGGTAAATTTGGGGTTACACTTGGCCAATGTAATTGTGAATTACAGGTACATGTGCGTGCTTGTTTACCTTATTTAAGTTATGTTTGTTTTGGCATTTCAGTTTGATCATGGCAACTCGTTCCGCAAGGAGTAGGGATACTCCCATTGTGGGTCAAGACTCCTCCGAGCCGGAAGAGAATGGACCTATTGGAAATCCGGGTGAGGTGGGCACCCAAGTTCGTGGAAGAGGCCGAGTTAGGGGCCGGGGAAGAAGTGTGAGGCAAGCGGTGGGTGAGCCACCAATCCCACCCGAATTGGGGACTAGAGACCGTGGAAGAGGTCGTGGTCGTGGAAGGGGGACAAGTGCAGGGACAATGGAACGTCAAGAATTACCCGCGGAAGTAAGTTCAATCGGAGGAAGGGGACGAGCTCGTGGTGGGGGTCGAAGGGAGTCATGGAGCAAGCATTTGTGACTCAAGAAACATTTGCTAATGAAATGGGAAAGGTTCAAACCGCTCTTCAAACCTTGTTGACTCACCACCAAAACTCAAACCCCTAAAGTCATGAGCAAAGTGAAGGGGTGGAAGTATCTAGTGTGCCGAAGACCGAAGTGGGCGGTAATTCCCAATCAACTCCGGTTGTGATACCCGACACTAAGCAAGTTGATGGATGTAGTTACAAAGCGTTTGCCTCATGCAAGCCTCCTACTCACAAGGGATAGGCGCGATCTGGTTTTGGCCTTGAAATGGTTAAGGGAGATGGAGATGGCTTTTGATACTAGCAATTGTGCGGATAAGGACAAAGTGAAGTATGCCCTTTCGATACTAAAAGGGGATGCTCTTTATTGGTGGGATATCGAGTCCACTAAGGAAGGAGAGGGGGCGGCAAGGAAAATGTCTTGGGAATTGTTTGCTAGTAGGTTCAAGGCTCAATTTTGCCCTTTGGCGGCGATCAAGAAGCTAGAAGAGGAATTTCTTAAGTTGGAGAAAGAAAGTATGACGGTCCAAGAGTACACTCTCAAGTTTATAGAGAAGTCGCAATTCGCTTTGAAGTATGTTTCAACGGAAGAGTGCCGTGTAGAGAGGTATATATGGGGTTTGAGGAGTGACATCGCGTGAGTTGGTCATTACAAGGAACCCTACCACCTTTCAGGCGGCGATAGATGCGGCCGAGATGACTTAAAGGATAAGAACCGGCAAATGACTGAGAGGGTTGGAGACAAGAGAAAGTGGGAAGGAGCGGGAAGTGAGGCGAAGAAGGCAGATTCTCTCGACCTGAATCGCGAGGAAAGCAAGGGTTTGTTGCTAGACCATGTGGGAAGTGTCATCGACTGCATAGAGGCGAGTGTGGACCGGATCCGAGATCTTGTTTCCGATGTGGGTTGCCCGGTCATATGTCTAGAGATTGTCCATTGGGGAAATCTTGCTTTCAGTGTGGTTCTCCCGACCACTTTAAATCAAATTGTCCTCAGTTGAAGAGTGGAGGAGTAGTTATGCAAGGGAATCGATCGAGTGGATGGAGTGATGAGAAGAGGTCGGAGCCGGCATGCCCGAAAGGACGTGTATTTCAGATGACTACTGCTAGTTGAAGAGTGGAGGAGTAGTTATGCAAGGGAATCAATCGAGTGGATGGAGCGATGAGAAGAGGTCAGAGCCGGCACGCCCGAAAGGACGTGTATTTCAGATGACTACTGCTAAGGCTGAGGAGATACCGGACGTAGTGACAGGTACATTCTTGGTTAACTCTTAATTTATGTGCCAGGGTGTTATTTGATTCAGGAGCTAACTATTCCTTTATATCACCTAGTTTTGTGAAATTGTTGCGTCTGAAACCTAAGAGATTGACCTATGTGTTTGAAGTTGAAACAACCGATGATAACCATGTTGTTGTTAGGGAGGTGTTTGATGATTGTTCTATTGATCTAGAGGGTATTTGGTACCTCTTCAGTTGCACCCTATGCCAATGGGGGAATTTTATGTTATTTTGGGGATGGATTGGTTAGCCAAGAACAATGCCAATATTGTCTTTAATAAGAAGTTAATCAACGTTCAATTACCGAAAAGAGAGACGGTAGTGATTTATGGAAATAGACGAGACAGGAACACTAGTCTTATTTCGATGCTAAAGGCTAGTCGCTGTATGAAGATGGGTTGTGTGAATTATTTGGCTTATGTGGTGGATGCTAGGAAAGAGAAGCAAAAGGTGGGAGATGTAGATGTTATGAAAGACTATCCCAAAGTGTTTCCGGATGACTTGACTAGCCCACCACCGAACCGTCAGATTGAATTTAGTATCGATTTAGTACCCGATGCTACTCCTAAAGCGTGTGCACCGTATCGTTTGGAAACTTCGGAAATGAAGGAAATGATGTCGCAACTTCAAGAACTCTTGGATAAGGGGTTTATTCGACCGAGTACATCACCGTGGGGAGCACCGATGTTGTTTGTCAAGAAAAAGGATGGGACTATGCGAATGTATATCGATTATCGCGAGTTGAACAAAGTCACAATCCAGAATAAATATCCTTTGCCAAGGATAGACGATTTGTTTGATCAATTGCAAGGAGCAAGCTACATTTCGTAAATTGACTTGCGATCGGGATATCGTCAATTGAAAGTGAAGGAAGTAGATGTGCTTAAAACGACGTTCCGAACCCGGTATGGCCATTACGAGTTTTTGGTAATGCCATTTGGGTTAACCAATGCCCCGGCGGATTTTATGAATCTAATGAATAGAGTGTGCCAACCGTACTTGGACAAGTTCATAATCGTCTTTATAAATGATATCTTGATTTATTCAAGATCGGAAGAAGCCCATAGAGAACACCTGTATCAAGTATTACAACTATTGAAAAAGGGGAAGCTTTTTGCAAAATTCTCAAAATGCGAGTTTTGGCAAAGAGAGGTTTAGTTTTTGGGTCATGTTGTGTCGCGAGACGGTATAAAGGTAGACCCGGCCAAGATTGAGGCCAACAAGAGTTGGGAGCCTCCTAGGACTCCATCAGAATTGAGGAGCTTCCTTAGGTTAGTGGGTTACTACCGTAAGTTCATTAAGGATTTTTTACGTGTGGCAACGCCTTTGACGTCTTTAACGAAGAAGAGTGTTAAATTTCTTTGGTCCGAGGAACAAGCAAAAGCATTTGAAACATTGAAGGAATTGTTGTGTAGCGCCCCAATCCTAACATTGCCGGAGGTTACAAATGATTTCGTAGTGTATAGCGATGCCTCCAAGCTTAGGTTGGGATGTGTTTTGATGCAACGGGAGAAAGTAATAGCTTATGCGTCGCGACAGTTGAAGGATCACGAAAAACGGTACCCCACGCATGACTTTGAATTGGCGATCGTGGTTTTTGCATAGAAGATTTGGAGACATTATTTATACGGGAGCAAGTGTCAAATTTTCACGGATCATAAGAGTCTGCTTCACCTATTTGATCAAAAGGAATTGAATATGCGACAACGGAGGTGGATGGAGTTATTGACCGACTATGATTGTAAGATTGAGTATCATCCGGGAAAGGCTAATGTGGTGCCCGATGCCTTGTGTAGTAAGGAAAGGGGAGAGTCATTGAAGATCGTGGCATTTCGAGTCGAGGCAAAGAATGATTTGATTGATGAAATTAAAAAGTGCCAAGGAGAGGCATCCTTGGAGGAGAATCACAAGAAGGAAAGAATTATGGGACTTGTGTCATCGTTTACGAAGGATGATCGAGGGATGAAATGTATCAACGGTCGAGTTTGGGTTCCTAACTCGGGTGATGTACGAAGGAAAGTGTTGGATGAAGAACACAAGTCGCGTTATTCCATACAACCGGGTAATAACATGATGTATAGAGATCTTCGTCAGTTTTATTGGTGGCCCGGGATGAAGAAAGATATTGGCCACTATGTTGAGCGATGTTTGACTTGTTTGCAAGTAAAAGTGGAGCATCAACGACCTTTTGTTAAGCTTCAACCCTTGGATATCCCAATGTGGAAATGGGATCATATTACCATGGATTTTGTGATGAAGCTGCCAAGGACTCCAAGGGGCTTTGACGCCATTTGGATAATCGTGGATCGTCTGACTAAATCGGTGCATTTCCTACCGATGAAGGAGTCTTATTCACCGGACTGATTGGCAAAGCTTTATATCGACGAAATCGTGGTTAGACATGGAGTACCAGTGTCTATAGTGTCGGATTGGGACACTCGGTTTACATCAAAATTTTGGGACGGCTTTCAAAGAGAAATGGGGTCGCAAATCAATATGAGTATCACATACCACCCGCAGACTGATGGTCAGAGTGAGCGGACTATTCAAACGATGGAAGACATGTTGAGAGCTTGTGTAATAGATTATGGTGGATTGTGGGAAGAACACTTGCCCTTGATCGAATTTGCGTATAACAATAGTTATCATGCAAGTATTCAAGCAGCTCCTTATGAAGCGTTGTATGGTAGAAAGTGTAGGACACCTTTATGTTGGAACGAGATTGGTGAGAAGCAATTGACGGGACCCGAGATCGTTCAACTAACGGCGGATAAAATTGTGCAAATCCGAGAAAGAATGAAAGTGGCTCAATATAGACATAAAAGCTATGCGACAAGAGGCGAAAAGACATTGAATTTCAGGAGGGAGACATGGTAATGTTGAAAATATCACCTTGGAAGGGTGTAGTCCGTTTTATCAAAAGAGGAAAGCTAAGCCCTAGGTATATAGGGCCATTTACTGGAACGAGTTAGAGATGTTGCGTATAAACTTGATTTACCGGAAAAGTTGAAAGGTATACATAACACTTTCCATGATTCTAACTTAAGGAAGTGTTTAGCCGAGGTGGATTCGAATGTATCATTGGATGACGTCGAAGTTGATACGAAGCTATATTTTGTCAAGGAACCGGAAGCGATCGTAGATCGTAAGGTGAAGAAGTTGCGGAACAAAGAGATCAACTTAGTTAAAGTGAATTGGCGATTTCACAAGGGGAAGAAGCTACATGGGAATTGGGGACTGAAATGAAAACTAAGTACCCGCACCTCTTCGCCGGATGAATTCCGGGGACGGAATTCTTTTAAGGGGGGAGTGTTGTAATAACCCTAATCTAATTTTGGACTTATACTCTAAATAAGAATAATTTGGGCTTTAAATAAAAGGGGTTAAGTCCTAAATGATTTGGATTTGGGCTGATTTCAAGAAAAACCCTAAAGCCCAAGGTATTTATATGGAATAGCAAGAGGAAAAATCAGACATTCTTCTCATAATCAGATTTCATATGTGTATGTTTTGGGTGTATGGACGTGTTTGGTAAGCAAGAAGGAGAAGAAAGCAATTTTGAAGAAGATTCCTCAAGAAATCAATTATTCCCAGGTATTCAACTTCATCTTCTAGCTTAGTTAAGTTACTTGGGAATGATTAGAGTCATTGGGGGTTATGAGTTTTGATTGTTAATCTATGTATAAGATTCTCAAATCGATGGGTATGGGATGAATAGATGATTTTAATGTCTATCTTCATTTCTTTGTATTGGTTCTTTTGCATTTGGGTTGCTTTCAAGAAAAACCCACCATGGATGAACTTTGGTTCTCCATGAGGATGTAATCCATGGATTTAAATGGATGGAATTGGATTGATTTGTTGGATTAATCAAGGTTTGGGTTGGGTTTTATGTTTGAGATTGTTTATAGATGAACCTTCAACCATTGGGGTTGAAATTGATGGATTTTAGATGCTTAAAATCAAGTTTTAGGCCATAGAAACGTTTTTGGTAGTTTTTGGTGATGCTGATGAAGAAATTGGTCAGTTCTGGGCTTGTCAGGAAAACCCCGCGACTTACCCCACGGTTTCAAGTCACAGGACTCTCTATTCAAACCCCACGAATTTCCCCGCGGTTTTAAGCCACGGGATAAGTCACGGGAGTTTCTGCCCAAGCGGAATTTTGGCCGAATCAATTCCCTTTTGAAGCCAATGTTTGAACCATCCGTCTTGGTGTTCTTTAGGGGTTTATTATAGAAGACTTTTGAAGGTTTTAATCAAGGTTAACACCTATTTTATTTTGGTGAAATTAGGCGTTCGGTTTGGGAATTTTGGTTGTTTTGCACGCAAAAGCAAGTGAGGCTTCATCAGGAGAGTTCCTTTGACTTAAACTACATTTTTGGCAAGGTTGATTTATGAAACTAAACATGGTGTTTAAATTGGAAGCATGTTAAATGTTTTATATTTCTTCGGTTTATATAAACGCTAATTGTTGACCTGGCCTAGATATCGCGATATGCCTAGATAATTTGGACATGTTCATTGGATAGTGTGTGTACCTTGAGATCTTGCAAATCTCTTGGGAGTTTAATTTGTACACCTCGAACTCGTTTGAGGTAATACGACATACCTGCATGTGGCATGTTTACGGGTAATGATTATTAAGTCATATGTGGCAAGTTTATGACTAACTGGGGTTTGTTCTACTATCCATATTCATAGTCCTTCATTTAATTGTTGCTTCCTAATTTTCTAGCAATGTATTTCTTCGGATTTAAATGTTTTGGTTAACTGCTGTTTAATTGCGAATTCACTAGACCTTGTGGTCTAACCCTCGCTTTTCAAAAACTAAAACCATTTTCAGGTAAAGACTTGGTCGGGAGTTCGTCCAAGGGAAAGGGTAGGATGTGAGTCGGTCGTAGAGAAGATCGGATGGCATAGAGACTTACTTAGCTTAATAATTCTCAGCTGTGGATAGTTTTATTTTCCGCTGCAAAACATTGGGATGTAATATATATTAGACCTCTATTGGTATTTTAAATTATCTACTTTTGGTTAATTTCATTTTAAGGAAATTGGGTTGTTACAGCTTAATTGCTTGGAAGCCCATGGTATATAAAGGCAAAGAGAAGAGGAAATTCCTCATTCTCTCTCATTTCTCAAAAATCAGTATGTGGCTACTGTGTGTGGAGGAACAACGCAGAGAAGATAAGAAAGGGAGAAATCAGTTTTGTGGGGAAGAAGATTTAGCAAGAAAGGATCAGCTATTCAGGTATATTACTTCTTCTTCTTTCAATCTTGCTTTAATGGTTTTGGTATTTGAAATCAATGGGTCTTAAACCTTAAGCTCTAGATGAGCAAACCATCCATGATTGATCCAATCCTTTCATTTCAAATGTTTATTGGGGATTTAGAGGTTCTTATGTTGAGCTATTGATTAGTTAATCATTTCTTGGAGGTTTCTTAAGAGAACCTCCATTGTTGCTCGACCTCTATTTTTGAAAGAATGATTAATTGGGAGAAATCATATTCTTATGGCTCCATATGATTGGATACCAATTTGGGAGCTCATTATATTCATTATATATGTCTTGGGGATGAATGGAATCAGTATTTTGGACATTATGACTTTTTTGGGCTGTTTCTTAGTTGCTGGTTCGAACCAGCTGAAACAGTAGGTCTCGAGAGTTACCCCGCGGGTTGAGGCCGCGAATTAAGCCGTATAACTCACTGAGTTTTGGTGAGTTAGTCCGTTTCATTTTCCGCTTCGAGCTGGAGTTTAGTCCTATGGATTAGGGGTTTATTTTAGGTCTCCAATAGAAGACTTTTGGGATAATTCGAGGGGATTAACACCCATTTCATGTCTTTGAATTTAGGCTTTCGGTGTGAAGGTTTGGACTGTTTAAGCTTGAGACCGGTTGTGTCCAATCCAGGTGAATTCCCTATTACTTAAAATGCAATGTGGAATGTTTCAAATGCTTACTTGTTAGTTATGGCTTTCTTTAAATGTTTTGTTTATATGTAAAATCTGCCATGATCACTTTTATAAGCTTTGGGGTCGGTATGCGCATTACCTGTTTTAGTTGGGTATAACTGGCAAAGTCATTTATAAAATCCTATAGCTAGGTGTGCTAAATCCTAGTAATAGGTGTGATTCTATTTAAGCCCTACATATAGGTGTGATAAATCCTATATCTAGTTGCTAATTGACTTGTCACGTTTCTCCAATATGTAAATTGCCCTCTTCATGAGAGTGAGATCGTTTATTCGTAAACCATTGCATGTTTTAATGATTTGTGAACAACTGAATTTGTAAACTGTTTTTATGGGAATTCACTAGACCTTATGGTCTAACCCACGTTTTCAAAACTAACATTTTCAGGAAAGGGAACCTTGGATAGAGGTGAGAGAGCCAAGTGAATAATGTGAAGGCTAGAGGATATTCTAGCTTAGTAATCTGTTATAGCTATTTTATATTCAGCTGTTGACATTAGACTTCTAGATTTCCGCTGCATTTATCTTCATTTGATTTGAGATTGTAATGAATTAATCCTTGGTTGGTTAATCATTTGGTGATTTTGGATTTTGAATTATATCCATTTTGGACCTCAGGTTTTGGGTCGTTACAACTTGGTATCAGAGCCGGCAACGGGACTGGTGTGCCAGCGAGGACGCTGGGCTCCCAAGGGGGGTGGATTGTAATATCCTACATTGGTTGCGGGCGAGAACAAGAGTTGCGTTATAAGGAACTTGGATACCTCCTCTACCAGACATGTTTTAAAACCGTGAGTCCAAGTTTGTGGACAAAACAGACAATATCTGGTACGATTGGCCTGGGATGTTACAATAAAAATCAAGAATTTAGAAAACATAAAGATGATAAAAAAATAAAGAAATAATACCTTCTTGATTTATAATGGAAGATGAAGAATTACAATGAAGAATTGACAATAGGAGAGAATATGAGTTGGAGATCTAGAGACTTTGAATATCGGGAAGTAGAGATTACAATTTTTTCATTAGAAATCTTAGACATAAACTAACCTACTAGGAGAATGGGAGAGAATGGGAGAAAGTTGGAGTATATGTGTGAATATATATATATATATATATATATATATATATCTTGAACATGCTAGCCTCTTTATATAGAGGTGGTATGGTCTTGATTTCTTCATTAGAATTGGCCGGTGTGCATTGTTGAATTATTGGTCTTCATAATTTCTTCGAATCTTCAGTCACTGTGATAATACTTTTGTCACTTCAACTGATGTTGGAGAATCTTCAATAGTCTTCTTTTGTGGTTGTGTTATACCATCTTGAAAATACTACTTTTGATAAGTTGATTTTATAACACTGCGCTAGACTGCTTGTTGTGCACTGTCTTCTAGCATAATTGAGAATCTTTTCTATGCTGGACTGCAATTGAGAATCCTTTCTCGATCGTTGCTAAAGTGGACTATACCACCATTGCTTCACAGCTTGTCATTATACTCAAGTTGTGATAATAAAGATTTAAACTTAAGTTACAATAGAAAATCTCTGAAAGAAATTATACCCGGTGATTACTCTGTTGGTCCCAAAAGAGTCTACAAGAGTTCAAGGATATAGAAACAGTTTGTATAAGGGGGGGGGGGGGTTGAATACAAACACATTACAATCGGAATTATAACAAGTAAATAAACCTATTCTATTGTAACTTGAGAAATCACACAGATTAATGCATGAGGAAATAAGAAAGAAAAGAAACAGAGGTTTGAGAAAATAGAGAGTAGCATGCATAAAGATGATGAAGAGATCTTCATCTTATTTATACCCGTTTGCATTTAATGCAAGACAGAAGGTATATGCCACGTTCAAGCTTTCATAGGAAGCTTGTCCTTTGTTCAAAAGCAACCATGCTTTTGGCCGCGTGTGAACAGTACCAAATCAGATATGATGGGGACATAAGAGACAATATGTACGTCCTTCTCTAACATAGTATAAGGTTTGATTTTTTTGCATCGAAGATAAGATTAACATTGATCTTGCTTTTAGACGTCACTTGATCGCTGAACTTGAAACTTCAAGGATGAACTTTCAGAGTATCGCTGAGGTCTTTCAAGACATCACACTTTTATTTAGACAATCCTTTGCTATCACTGAACCGCTTCAGATCACGAATTCATTATCTTTATCTTTAGCTTGGTCTTCGACTTTTGCTGAATATTCTTGTGTTGTGAATGCTGTTCTTTAGATCATAAGAGATAAGGTTAAGGTTCCTGAGATTCAGCAATCGCTGAGTACAATCAGCATATGCCATCGCTGAATTTGAACTTTAATTTATAAATGGAATTTTCAATAAGTATACAGAGGAATCATATTCAAATCTCGGAGAGGAGTTATGATCAACAATCTCCACCTATTTGATTATGATTAAGCAACATGGGAAATTTGCTTTAAAAGGAGTAGTAGAGACTTAAAAATTTAAAGAAAAATTTCTAAGTACTAATCTGTGAGATCTTTTTCAGCTAATCTGTTATTATAATTGAGTTTCACTTAAAAGGATATGAAAACACAATATTTACAACACAGCGTTAAGTACATTCACTGATTAAATTTCAGAGAAAAATATCAGTGAGTAAAGGTTTGAAAAGAAATTAGAAATCTTATGTTCATTGTCCCTTTTTACTATTTCCAGTGATCTTTTTAGTACACAGATGGAGTAGGGTACTTCATTGAATTTCATTAATTAATAGTCTTAAGAATTACATAGGAAATGAAATTACAATTTTGTAAGGTAAAGTACAATACACTGAAGAGTACTACGAAAGAAAAGAAGACTAAAAATTAATCAAAGAGTCTTTCATGTCTTCTTCGTAGTTCATTTTCATAGATCATCTTTTGTCGATCCATCAGAGGATTATCTGACCAGCAGTGATGATGCATGATCTTTATGAAAGCTGATGGAGCCTTGCTGACTTCTCGGTGTCTGAAGAGTCCTAATAACCCTTCATTATCCATGTAAACTATACCAGGTTCAGGTAATGAGATGATTTCATTTTCTTCATATCTTCGATCTTGAGGGAGAGAGGAGTTCAGCATTGAGATGTCAGGGATTTCAAGATGACCAAGAATGCTTTCATAATTGAATTTGGTTTCATGTTCATTTTTGGAAGATGGACCTCCTTCAGCGTTTGATCTTCTTTTTCTTGTAGACTCAAGGAGAGGAACTTGCACATGTTGTGACATCCTTTGAAATAGCTGATCGAAGACCCTTTCCACCACATCTTTGAACTTTGACTTGGAACCCTGAATGGCATCTCTGATTTCTAGCCACTCAGAGTATCCATAGAATTTTAAGAACTTGGCTTCTTCTTTTTCGCATTTTGAATGTCTGTACATTCGTACATATACCTTCAGACCACTTCTTTTGGAAGGATGTCCTTCAATAGTTGCACGGATGATTTTCCATTCAGACAGTCGAAAGTTGAATCGATCAGTGCACCAGCGTAGTTCATTTTCTCTGTGGCTTTTATCTTCATTTGTCAGCACACTTAGGATCCTTTCTTGAGCATGGATGGGATTCACATTTAGATTTTCTTGAGACAACTCTCATTGTGCCAGAGCTTCAGCGACTCTTTCACGTTTCTCGTTCAACTTTCTAGTCGCTTCATCTCTTGCAGCATCCTCCCTGAGTATCCTTCTGGCTAGTTCAAGATCATTCTCTGTTTGTTTCATCTTCTCGTCCCTGATTCTCTGGGCTTCAAGTGCTTGTGCTCTCTCTTCTTTAGATAGAAAGTAAAAATCATCCACCACGCTGAGCGACATGGGATTTTATGGTTCAGCAATGGGCATCCTTATTCTTTTGGTTTCAAGTTCCTTTAGGAAATTTATTCGCCTTTCTTCTTCTTCAGGCTCGCTTATTGGTGGTCTTTGTGCGCGCCATCTGGGAAGAAGGCTTCTTCATCTTTAGAGTCAGATTCAGATATGTACACGAACTCCTCTTCTGATGAAGGTTCCCTCAAAAATGTAGAGTGAGACTTCGACCTCCAGAATGATTCCCACACTCGCCCTCGTGCATTTCTCAGAGAATTTCTTCTACTTGACCTTTATTTACACATCGTAGGTTTAGCCCGGGAGAAGATCTTCTATAAAGACGATCGTGCATTATAGCATACTTGGAAGATTTAAATCGTATTTGCCTGGCTTTCAGCTTGTCTTCTGGTAATCTACTATCTCTGAGGTAGTCTTTTACTTCTTTGAACCATTCTTCCTCGTCGTTACTGGTTATGACTGCGACATCATGCTTCTTGATCAATGGGGATTCCAAATGAATTATTGGTATATTATCAAATTTGGATTTATTGAGGGCGGACCCCAAGTTAGCTAACGTGTCTGCCTGCATGTTCTGATCTCTTGGTACTTGCTGAGATTCGAAGTTTTTCATTTTTTCTTTTGCGACCTTAAAATAGTTTGTCATTCGTGCGTCTTTAGTCGCGAATTCCCCGTTCAGCTGATTGACGATCAGCAGTGAATCGCTTTTAACCAATAGATGTTTTACCCCCACGTCGTGGGCCATTCCTAGTCCTGCGATCAATGCTTCATATTCTTCTTCGTTGTTCGTTCCTTTGAAGTCGCCAGATATCGAATATACCATTATGCCCCCCTGTGGTGATTTAAAGACGAGTCCCAAGCCGGTTCCACGCATGTTGGACGATCCGTCAACGTAGATCGTCCATTGGTTGTCATCTAAATTCACCACAGATGAAATCTCTGCGATGGCCTCCTTCTCCAGGTCGGGTGTAAAATCTGGATGAAGTCAGCAATTGCTTGCGACTTTATTGTTGTTCGTGGAATAAAGGAGATTTCGTAACCATTTAAATAAATACTCCACTTCGCGAGTCTGCCAGTTAATTCCGACTTCCTCAAGACGGACTTGAGCGGGTAGTTGGTGACGACAACAACTGGATGAGTTTCGATGTAATGTCGTAACTTCTTTACAGAAGTCATTAGTGACAGGAGTAACTTTTCCATTGACAAATATCTTGTTTCTGCATCGACGAGAGATTTACTCACGTAATATATCGGTCTTTGCTGGTTTTTGTCTTCTCGAACCAGTACCGAACTTACGGAAGTGTTACTTACCGATAAGTATAGGTACAAGATTTCGGGATCTTTTGGTTTCGACAAAAGAGGTGGAGACATCATGTATTCCCTAAGCTCACCCAACGGTCTTTCGTGACTATAAGTCCATTCGAAACCTTTATTTTTCCTGACGACGTTGTAGAATAAATGACATGTGTCCGACGATTTTGAAATAAAACGATTTAAAGTTGTGACCCTCCAAGTCAACTATTGTACTTCTTTCAGGTTCCTTGGTGATCGTAAGTCGAGGATTGCTTTGATTTGATCTGGACTAGCTTCAATGCCTCGACGCGTCACCATGTGTCCCAAGAACCTTCACGCGCGAACTCCAAAGGAGCATTTAGTTGGATTCAGTTTCATGTCGTATTTCCTTAGGACTTCGAAGGATTCTTTGAGGTGCTCAATATGATCGATCGTGCGCTTTGACTTTATGAGCATATCGTCGATGTATACTTCCATTGTCTTGCCCAAAAAATCTTTAAACATAAGGTTGACAAGTCGTTGTTACGTTGATCCGGCGATCTTTAGACCGAACGGCATTACTTTGTAACAATAGATGCCCTTGTCTGTCATGAAGACTGTCTTTTCTTGATCGTCCGGATGCATGAGTATTTGATTGTATCCAGAATACCCGTCCATAAATGTTAAGAGTTCATGTCCAGCTGTGGCGTCGACCAGGGCATCGATGTGTGGAAGAGGAAAAGCATCTTTGGGACATGTCTTGTTCAAGCCAGTGAAATCAATACAGACTCGCCACTTTCCATTCTTTTTCTTGACCACGACAACCTTGGCCAGCCATTCTGGATACTTGACTTCTCTAATCTTTCTAGATTTCAGCAAGTAATCGACCTCTTCATTGATAATTTTGTTCCTTTCAGGTGCAAACTTCCTCCGCTATTGCTTGATCGGGGAAAAGCTTGCGTGCACGTCCAACTTGTGTGATATGATACTATGCCGAACATATCTTCGTGCGTCCAGGCGAAACAATCGGAGTGGTCCTTAGAAATCGTATGAGGTCATTCTTTATTTTCTCGTCCTAGGATGCCCCCAGGAATACTGGCGTTCAGGCCTGGCTGGATCCAAGGCGATTTCCTCGAGTCCGTAGTCGTCAGGGGACTTGTCGTCCGCCTAGCTCTTTAATTGCTAGATGCTCTGTTTTCGAGGTCTCATTGCGACTTTGTAGCATTTTCTTGCGTCTTTTCGTTCGCTTCTTATTTCCTGTACCCCCAGGGAGTAGGAAAATTTTATCTTCTGATGGTACGTCGAGGGGACTGCCTTCATATCCTCTATCCAGGGTCTTCCAAGGATAACGTTGTAAGTTGAGGAACACTCGACCACGTTAAAGCGAGTTGATTTATTGACTCCTTTTGCGAAGATGGGTAGCGTAGTTTCGCCCAACGCCGTGGATGCGTCGCCATTGAAGCCGACCAAGACTGTTGAATCGTCGTACGACCTCTTCCTCGCTTATCCCATAGCTTTGAGTGTATTGAGAAAGATGATATTGGCTGAGCTTCCTCTACCGACAGAGAATTCTTTTGGTCAGACAATTCCCGATGGTGAGTTGGACGACAAGGCCATCATGATATCTGCGTCTGGTGTCGGCTAGATCCTCCTGAATATTATTTTCATGGAGTCGAGCTTTCTGTCGTCTCCTTTTTGATAATCAACGAGGATTCTGGACTCGTCAATCTTTTGCCCCACGTGTCTTTTAGCGGCTGAGTATGTTAATCCACACACGTCGGATGCTCCTGTCACATAATTCACGACTTTAGTATGTGTACGAGATGTGGATCTAGGGGTGTTACCTGTGGCCAGCGTCGAGACCAAATCGTTGAGATAGCCCTTTTGTGATAGCCATGCGATTTCCTTCCTAAGGACTTCACAATCGTCTGTGTCGTGCCCATGATCCTTATGGAAATCACACCATTTCGTCGTATCTTTTTGGTCATTTGGACGATCGCTTTTCTTGGGCCATCGCACTGTAGCTTGGATATTTTTTTCAATGTTTCCCTCTAGTTCCTTCGAAGTACCTGCAAAACCGTAAGTTGACAATTTCGGGTATTGGGTGAACTTAGGGTTAACCTGGGGTTCGACTTTTCTTTTTTCATGCCTGACGTTAGAAATCACTTTTGGTAAGATCTAGGTATAGAACTAAGCTGTTGTCTAGCCCTCGTTTGTAAGCTTCGATCGCCGTTTGAACGTCACAATTACGTATCCCGATCATCTCCATGTTGAAGCGGTTGAAGTAATTCCTGACGGTTTCTCCTTCATTCTGAATTATGCAGTAAAGGACACTAGTTTGTTTCTCCATCTTGCGACTGTTGGCGAACTGCTGGAAAAACTGGTTAACGAGGTCGGCGAACGAATTCATTGACTTGGTCTTGAGGTTGATCAACCACTGTAGTGTTGCACCCGTGAGGGATGCTCCGAAACTTTTGCACATGCAGACTTCTTGAAAATTATGGGGTATCGATGTCGTCCACATAAGTTGCTTATATTGCGCGACATGCTCGTTGGGATCCGTGATTCCAGAATACTTCGGTGTGAACATAGGAATGTTGTACCTTTTGGGAACGTCTATCAGAGCGATCGAATTAGCGAAAGGCGAAGCTTGAAAACCCGTGGGAGGCTCTACGTCGACGGGCACTGCTGCTCCAGGTAGTTTTGCAAGTAATGACAACATTTTCTCATTCTGTTCTTCCATTTGCTTGAATTTCGGAGCGATTGGGTCATCGTAGGGGGTTTCGTAAGTGTTGAATGGATGATTTGTATTCATCATGGGGATTGACGTATGATTGGTCGTAAACGATATGCTCCGATAGGTGAAATCATGACTTTCGCCGTTAGTGGTTGTGTATGGTGAATTAACGTAAGTATATACCACGGATTTGTTTAGTCGAAACGTTGTAGTATTTTGTGGAACTGATGTTGTCATGTGTGTTTGCTCCAGAACGGAATTACTTAGTGATGCACCCAGAATTGATGTGGGCGCAGAACTTCGTGGCGGAGGCGGTGGCAGTCTTCCTGGAAATGAGGTAGGCACGGTACTGCGTGGCGGAGGCGGTGGCAGCGTACCTTGAGATCTAAAAAACGGGACTGAGACAGAGGACAAGCCTACATTTGGATTCCTTAGAGCATGGATCTCCTGGTTAGCTTTGCGATTTTTTTCCTCCAAAAATTTCACTCGTTGTCGCAAGGCTTCCAATTCGTTTGGCGTTTGATTTCGTGGGTTTCCGCTATGGTTACCTTCTATCCTCACCATTCCTGTTTCAAAGAAAGTTCTTAAACGAGTTAGTAGTAAAGGAAGTTTTTTGAAGAGATCTTTTCTCTAGTTTCGTCCAACGGATGGTGCCAAACTGTTAATGCCAAAAAATGACTTAACGGTAGACTAACGATTAGGACCTTTATCAACTAAAGAAAGAAAACCAATTCGAAAAACAAACAAACAGAATGTAAACGACACAGAGAATTGTTGATGCGGAAAACTCCCTTTCGAGAGAAAACCGTGAACGACCGTAAGGGGATCGTCGATGCACTAAGGAAAAAGGACGTCAAACAGGAACGCCGGCCTTAAGAACAATAAACAAGGTTCCAAAAACAGTATGAATGATCGGTCGTGAGTCTATGACTATTGTCGTGACTTGCGAAGCTGTTGTCGTGACTTGCGACGCTGTTGTCATGAGTTTGGACTGTGGTGTCATAAGTTCGTCAAAGTGTACTTGGAGCTTTTCTCAGTATTTTGTTGTGTTTCAACGTGTGCTTCTTGTTGATTTGAGCTCTCTTTTTATACTTAAACCTGGATGATGGTCTTGGTAACGGCCAAACGGTCATAACGGACGAGTCTTCATGATTTGTCTTCAATGTCGCCATAATGTCTTCATAAAGCCTTTGACCCGATATAAATACAGGGATAATGGTATAACGGATATATATCACTAACGACGTTAGGTCGCGCGGTTAGTACTTCGTTAGTCGGGTTTTAACATTCTCTAACGGAGTTAACGACAGAATTCTAACGAAACTTAACGAAGTTAACGGTATAAATTTTGTGTATAACGTTTTGCCCCTAAATTATTGAAATTTTTGGCGGAAAATTATTTCAAGAATTTATTCTGTCACGGGACCAATTTCTTGGCAACTATATCGATCAATGCGGCAATCGATTCAGTTTGGAATAGCAATCAATTTATTCCCGGTCTGATTTGGGATAACAATGATGATGTCATCCGCATGATACACGGATGACATAAGCGAGGGACAGGTGTCTAGGATCTGGCGGTTGCATGCGAGACTTTTGATCAACAGATGTCCATCTGGGGAGTAATCAAATCGTCTCTTATTTTCGTATAAAAGGAAATGATTTGGCTTCCTAAATCCAGGCCTTCTTCTTCGCTTTTAAAGAACCTGTATAATTTTTTGTATCAGAGTAAACTTTTTCTTTTGCCAAGAATGTATAGTTTGTTGAGTACGAAATCGTCGCCAGACGACCTTCTTCCTTTCATGGATTTAGCATGACTCCCTTACTATGCTCTGTTAGAGAGTCCTGGTAATCTCGGAGCAGAGGAATGTCCCACTGATCGTTTCATCCTTTACGAATACCTCTTTAAGATTGGGATTACGTGGGGATTCTCTTCTCTGGTGAGGGATTTTCTCGGTCGATTCGAGGTCTCCCTACGGCAGTTAATGCCCCAATTTTGGAGGATCGTTCTTACTATAGAGCGATTGACGGCTGATTGGGTTTCCCCTTTCACCGTCCATGAGCTAATTTTGGCCTACACGGTCAAAACTGACGTTAGTCGTCGATTCAGCCCTTATTCCAAGAATCTACGGGACCAGGCGCTTATACATGGTACTGCAGTGAACAATCGCGGCTGAAAGAGTCACTATGTGTTCTGTAGTTTGGCGTCTTATGCCCTCTGTTGAGAACTGGATCGTCCACGGGTGGCCTACGCAAGGTAAATGACATTCTCTTTATTTATTTTTTTGGTTGGAATAAGATTCCTATTTAACTCTTTTCCTTTCTTGGTTTTCAGGCATGACGTACGAACTTGCACCCTTGCCCGATTCGTCGGTCAAGCTCGAGCTCTTCCGGCAGATTCCTTACCGGGAGTTTCAAGTCTACGATCCCAAAGAGGGCGTAGTTCCTATAGATGAGAAGGATGAGGGTGAGGATACCCGTCGAGGGATAAAGGGAAGAAACCTATGGAGGGGTAAAGGGAAGAAAACTATGGAGGGATGCCCGTCCATTTTTGGCGATGACGCGGAGTTCCCCGTCCCTTCTTTTCAGGTAGCTTAAGATTTTTATGCGTCGTATGTTTTTAATAATCATGGGTCATGCGTCGTGCGAGTCAGCGGTTGTGCGTTATGCATCCCTGATGTTTTTCAATCAGTGTGTTTTTCAGGCCCTTCAGGCGTCGATTGGCCAGGTTGTGACCATGGCTTCCAACCTGGAGACAAGAGTCCGCGATCGGGAGGAGCTTTGCAAGCGATAGAAGAGGATTCATCGGCTAAAGCCGGGCAGATCTCTTCCCGTTTTGAGGAGGTTCAAGAAGACCTTGTTCGAGAACAGAGCGTTAGTTCTGATCTCCGACGACGCTTTGGGGCCATGGAGAGAATAGGGGTTTTGGAGGCCGAGTTGGAGACGGCCCTTATCAGTAAGGTTACTGAGGTCGGTGGTCTCAGGTATCAACTTTAAGAGGCCCAAGCAAAGATCGACGACCTTAATGGTCAACTGGCGAAGTTCGCCCCCTCCTGCCCCTTGATTTTCCTTTTCTTTTTGTACTTTTGCTATGGACGACATTTTGGGTCGGGCCATTTTTTGTAAGGAATTTTAATATATTTACTTTTGCCATGACTTGGGTTTTTGTTTATATATGTAATTTTATATTGCTTCGTGGGTTCTTGCGACTTCCGGCGTACCTGCGATCGAAAGAAAACGTTAGAGGTGGTCGTTGGTTTGACCAACGACCCTTCGATGCTCAAGTTAGTAATCGTATATAGAAAAAAAATTAAGGGAATCAACATGCGATGAAAACTTGCGAATTTTAACTTAAGTTTACAAATGGAATTTCACTAAATATAGAGGAATCATATTCAAATCACCGAGAGGAGTTATGATCAACAATCTCCCCCTATTTGATTATGATTGATCAATATAGGAAGATTGCTTTGAAAAGGTTAGTAAGGACTTAAAAATCTTAAAGTAAAATTTCTAAGTACTAATCTGTGAGATCTTTTTCAGCTAATCTATTATTACCATTGAGTTTCATTTAGAAGGATATGAAAACACAATATTTACAAGTATAGAAGCTTTAAGTACATTCACTGATTTAAATTTCATAGAGAAATATCAGTGAGTAAAGAGGTTTGAAAAGAAATTAGAACTCTTATTTCATTTTCCCATTTACTATTTTCAGGGATCTTTTCAGTACACGATTGGAGTAGAGTACTTCATTTGAAATTTCATTAATGATAATTTGAAGAATTACATAAAAAATGAAATTACAATTCTGTAAGGAAAAGTACAATTCGCTGAAAAGTACTACAAAGGAAAAGAAGACTACATATCAATCAGAGAGTCTTTCATGTCTTCTTTATAGTTCATTTTCATAGATCTTCTTTTGTCGATTCATCAGAGGATTATCTGTCTAACAGTGATGAAGCTTGATCTTTATGAAAGCTGATGAAACCTTGTTGACTTCTCGGTTTCTGAAGAGTCCTAAGAATCCTTCATTATCCAAGTAAACCATATCAGGTTCAGGGAACGAGATGATTTAATTTTCTTCATATCTTCGATCTTGAGGAAGAGAGGAGTTCAGCATTGAGACGTCAGGGATTTCAAGATGACCAAGAATGCTTTCATAGTTGAATTTGGTTTCATGTTCGTTTTTAGAAGATGAACCTCCTTCAGCAGTTGATCTTCTTTTTCTTGTAGGCTCAGGGAGAGGAGGAACTTGCACATGTTGTGACATCCTTCGAAGTAGCTGGTCCAATACTCTTTCCACCACATCTTTGAACTTTGACTTGGAACCCTGAATGACATATCTGATTTCTAGCCACCCAGAGTATCCATAGAATTTTAAGACCATGGCTTCTTCTTTTTCACAATTCGAGTGTCTGTACATTCATACATATATCTTCAGACCACTTCTTTTGGAAGGATGTCCTTCAATAGTTGCACGAATGATTTTAGAATCAAACGGTCGAAAGTTGAATCGTTCACTGCACCAGCGTAGTTCCTTTTCTCTGTGGCTTGTATCTTCATCAGTTAGTGCACTTAGGATCCTTTCTTGAGCAAGGATAGGATTCACATTTAGATTTTCTTGAGTCAGCTCTCTTTGTGCCAGAGCTTCAGCGATTCTTTTACTTTTCTCGTTCAGCTTTCTAGTCGCTTCATCTCTTGCAGCATCCTCCCTGAGTGTTTTTCTTGCGAGCTCAAGATCATTCTCTATTTGTTTCATCTCTTCATCCCTGTTTCTCTGAGCTTCAAGTGCTTGTGCTCTCTCTTCTTTAGATAGAAAGTAAAAATCATCCACCACGCTAAGCGGCATGGTATTTTTTGTTTCAGCAATGGGCATCCTTATTCTTTGGGCTTCAAGTTCCTTTAGGAAATTTATTCGCCTTTCTTCTTTTTCAGGCTCGCTTATTGGTGGTCTTTGTGCGTGCTGTCTGGGAATAAGGCCTTCTTCATCTTTAGAGTCAGAATCAGATATGTACACAAACTGCTCTTCTGACGAAGGTTCCTTCAAAAAACTGGAGTCCTTTGGGGGACTAGACTCACTGAGAATGGGGGATGGAGAGAGAGGTTTGTCAGAGCCAAAGTTTGGAGGAGAAAAAGATGGATAGGTTGGGGGTTCAGAGATTGGAGTAGTATAAGGGATAAGAGGAAGGGTTACCTCTACAAAGGTCTCCCCCTCAGATAGTGGGATGGTGGCATCGAGATCCACCACTTCCTTTCCTTTGCCTGATGGGTTGGACGGTTCTTGAGAAGGAGGTGGTCCGTCCCCCAAAGGCTCTTTGTAAATGACTTCAGGCATGAAATTGCCTGGTCGTCGACTTTTAAAGTGCTCAAAAGCACCTAGAGGGACGTCATCATCATCATCTCCCCCATAGTAAGGGATTTCATCATCATCTTCATCATCGTCTTCTTCCTCCTCATCATCTTCCTCGTCATTTTCTTTTTCAGCGACGATGGGAGGCTCTTGCTAACGCTGAATGTAAGGAGATATCGGAGGGCTAGGGATTGTTTCATTTACCTGTTCGATTATCTCATCAGCGATTTCTTTGGCGCATCTCTCCCCCTCGATGTTGTCAGCGGGGGGAGAACATGCACCACCATAGTACACACATTTGACCCAATGTCTTTAAGAGACTCGATGTGCGTAGTCTGGTTCGGTAGGACCTGATTCAGCGAGGTCCGATCAGCAGCAGTGAAAGAAGTGCTCGCCTCAGAGATCTTCGTCAACATCTGCATCATACCGGATTGAGTCTTTTGAATAGACTCGAGCACTGGGCCCTGTGCTTGCACTTGTTTCTCCAGCTTGGCAATTGCTTGTCCATGAGCCAGATTGTCAGCCTTTACTGACTGAATGTCAGTGTAGACATTGTTCATGGTGACCTTCATGCCTGGAGCACCGATGACCGTCTGAAAGATGTATTCTGCAGACGTCTAAAGATTGTCCACCCTGGCCCTTGTGAGAGCAGATTCATTGACCATGAAGTCAATAGCAGGGAATGTGGGGTTGGGAAGAACAATCTTTGGAATCTCAATGGGGAACGGAGGAAGTTTGGAGGCAAACTTCTCCTATTTTATCCTTCGCTGTTCTTCAGCAGTCTTTGGCGGCTGTGGAGATTTTCCTTTGCTATCGCTTGAGGGAGCAGCAGCAGCCTTGGTGATGGTAGTGGTGGTCGCTGAGGTGGAGAGTGGAGGTGCGATACCTAAGGACAACATAGACAGAGCAACCAAAAAGAGCTCTGAGTTAGATGAAGGGTGACAAGACATGTTATTTACCTTAGGAGTATCGTGAGGATTACTCTCAGGGACATCGTGTACGATGGTAATGTCATGTGGATCACTAGCATGTGTCTTAGTATGTCTGTAAGAGACATGCTGAGGTACTGTTATACTGGCTTTCCAAAGTTCAGAATGTCGAAACAAAACTGAAGTTTGGATAGCGTGCGTTTCAACATCATCAGAGATAGGGACAACTATCTCTGAATCACATGTTTGTGTAAGGACCAAAGAAGAGATGGTGGAAGAAAAAGAGAAGGCTATGAAAGTAGTACCTGATCCAGTTTCTGCAGAGCTGGCTATAACACTTTCAGTGACCGGAGTCGCTGAAAGTGGTGGTAGTGCTGAAGAAACGGCAACGGATGTAGAGACCGTTGTCGTGGCTGTGGCTGAAGAGGATGTTGGTAGTACGCCTGTATCATAGAGGGAAGTCTTTTGAGAGACTCCCTTCTTTGGTTTCTTTGTTGCAGGCTTGTGAGCGATGGTCTTTTTGTGACCGTCGGTCGGTTCCTTTCTTTTCAAGGGGGAGGAGGTGTCTGGGATACTCACTGATAGGTTGTTCAGTGAGACGGACACAGGTGATGTGGCTTCAATGAGTTGTAGCATGTATGGAGTGTAGGGAGCATCATATGGATGTACATCAATATCCAGGGACTTCTTGCCGACCATGGAGAAATTTTGGTTGGTGACCTTTGGATACTCATCCTTGAAGGCAAACTCCATGATGGTAGCAAAGAATCTGGGATAGGGAATGATGTTGTTCCTCTTTGCTGCTTTCAGCCTGTTGTACATGTCGCTGAAAATGTAGTCAGCGTAGTTCAGCTTGTAGTTGGTGCATAGAGCAAAGCCAAGATCTTGGAAGTGCTTGCTGGCCTGATCGTGAGAGCCGGTCTAGGAACCTAAGCACTGAATTACTTGGGTGAAGATGTATTGCCAGCGAGCTGAGAGACATTTCTTCTCCATCTTCGAACTCACAGACTTCACCTCAGGGTTTTCCCATACATAGCCAATGGAGTCCAAGAACGCCTCTATTTGCTATTTGGTAGGCTCAGGGGTCCATAGCTGATTCTTACCTCTTGAAGGGAGGCGAAGAGCATTTATTAGAGAGCCAGAAGGGAAGGCGAAGTCGCCAAGAATTGGGATTGTGAAGGCGATTGCAGGGAGCTTATTTCCCTTGTCCGTAGTAAGAGTCATGTAGTGAGCGGTGTACTAGAGAGCCTGTAGATGAGCAGTGATGCCAATGGGATTGTGCACAAAAGCATACATCATTGGACAAGCCATGATGAATGTGGCACCATCATTGAAATGAGGTTTGTCAGCAGGAATGTCCACCAAAGCCAAGTAGTTGCATGGCTTGAAAGTTGCTTGTTCGAAGAAGAAGTTGCAGGCAGGAGCTTTTGTAAGAACAATCGGTGCACTCTCGTCAGCTTGAGTGTTTTTGCTTGAAGATGCCATTTTTGTTTCAAAGATGGGAACACCAAAGAGGAAGATCATGGTTTAATATAGAAGGAATAAACCAGAATATGTTTTTGGTACAAACAATACCAAAAGTGTAGAAGAAAAACAAGTGTTTTGATGAACAAAGATCAAAATACTTGTTATTAACACAAATTTAGAGAAGATTTTTAGAAGATTTTAAAAAAACTTAGTTAAAGATACCAAAAATGGTCTTCTGTTCTAAGACAGAACCCATAACAGGTTTAGAGAAAGATTTAGGGTTTTGTCACATTTATTTTATATTTAAAACAGAATATGATTTAAAACAAGAAGTTTATAAAGGATGTAGAGATGTGATAAACAACATTGTCGTTTTAAATAAAGAATAAAGGGTTAGATCAAACCTTAAAAGTGAAAAACAAAGAAAAACGCACAAGTGCGTGTTCTTGGTGTTCTTGAGGAAAACTTGAAGATTCGAAGGAGATTCTTTCTTTTAGAGAGTTATTAGCGCGTAAAGAATCAAATGAAGAGGAGATTTGCTTAAATAGCAAGAGGAGAGAGAAAGAGGATAGCTAAACGACGGTTTTATCTTTTTGAAAAGTAATGATGACCTAGCGCACGTTCCTAGAAAAGAGTGGGAAAGGAAATGTCGTGGTCCTTCGTGTGTTAGATAAAGGACTGACGTGTCCTTTTCTTATTTGAAAATTTGAAAATGATTATCATTTAAATAAATGTTAATCATTATCCTTAAATTCTTCATCAATAGACAATAAAGGATTGTCAATGATGGGTTTTTAGTTTTAAGAACTATTCTCCGAAAAAAACATTCAGAAAGTGTAGAGATTTAGGAATTCATACCTGAGTGAGATAAATCAAGTATCGCTGAATCAGAGTTCAGAGAATGAAGAATTATTTAGCGTTTAACATACCAAGTTCGCTGATGAGTAGATTAAATCTAGTTTCACCAAGAGGCTTGGTGAAAAGGTCAGCGAGCTGATATTTAGTTGGTACAAAATGAAGTTCAACTTCACCATTCATCACATGATTTTTGATAAAGTGATATAAAATGAATCTCAATGTGCTTGGTTTTGGAATGAAGTACAGGGTTGTTTGCAATTGCAATAGCACTAGTGCTATCACAATAGATAGGGATTTTGGAAAGTTTGAGATCGTAGTCTCTCAGTTGATTTCTCATCCAAAGGATTTGAGCACAACAGCTACCAACGGCTACATATTCAGCTTCAGCGGTAGAAGTGGACACAGAGTTCTGCTTTTTACTTGTCCAGCTTATCAACTTACCACCTAATAGCTGACATCCACCAGTGGTGCTCTTCCTATCAATCTTGCATCCTGCAAAATCACTATCAGAATAACCGATTAAATTGAACCCTAAGCCTTTGGGATACCAAAGACCCGGATTAGGAGTTCCCTTCAGATATCTGAAGATTCGCTTTGTAGCGATAAGGTGAGATTCCTTTGGTTCATCTTGATATCGAGCACAAAGACATGTAGAATACATGATCTCAGGTCTACTCGCTGTAAGATACAGCAGAGATCCGATCATCCCACGATAGGCAGTGATATTGACAGGTTTCCCATTTGGGTCCTTAACATCGCTGAGCATTGATTCATAGAGGTCTTCATCGCTGAGCATTGATTCAGAGGAGGTGCCATAGAGGTCTTCATCGCTGAGCATTGATTCATATCAAATTTGTTCAACACGTCCTTAACATATTTATTTTGACAAATAAAAATTCCTTTGTCAGTTTGCTTAATCTGCAAACTTAGAAAATATGTTAGTTCACCCATCATACTCATTTAGTATTCTTTCTTCATTCTTTTTGCAAAACGAGTGCATAGTTTGAGTCTTATGGAGCCAAATATAATGTCATCAACATATATTTGAGCAAGGATAGTATGACCTTTATAGTTCCTTAAAAATAGAGTTTGGTCAATTTTTCCACAAACAAATTTTTCTTTAAGAAGGTATTTTGAAAGAGTATCATACCAAGCTTTAGGAGCTTGTTTTAACCCGTAAACAGCTTTTTGGAGTTTAAAAACATAACCAGGATGGTTTGGATCAGAGAACCCATGAGGTTATTCAATATAAACTTCATCGCTGAGTTTACCATTTAGAAAAGCACTTTTTACATCCATTTGAGTAACTTTGAAGTCTTTATGGGCTGCATTAGCTAAGAAAAGTCTTATGGCTTCTAGTCTCGCAACAGGAGCATAGGTCTCATCATAGTCAATACCTTTTTCCTATCTGTATCCCTGAGCAACAAGTCTAGCCTTATTCCGAATAACAGTGCCATTTTCATCTAGCTTATTTCGAAAGACCCATTTGGTTCCTATCACAATTTTATCAGATGGACGAGGAACAAGATTCCAAACTTAGTTTCTACGGAACCCAGTCAGTTCTTCTTGCATGGCAGAGACCCATCTAGGATCAGAGATAGCTTGATCTATCTTCTTAGGTTCAGAGAGAGAAATAAAATTAACATAGAGACAAATATTACCTGTACCTCTACGAGTCTTGATACCTGCATTTGGATCACCAATAATTTAATTTGTTGGATAATTTGCAGTCCATCGCTGAGCTGGAGGTTGAGGAGACTGATCAACAATAGATTCAGCGACTTGTTCTCAGCAACACCATTTTGTTGAGGAGTTCTCACTGATGAGGAGCTGTGAGTGATGCCTTTTTCTTCAAAGAAATTAATCAAGGTATTGTTTTTTAATTCAGTACCATGATCACTTCTCATGGAACGAACAGTGAGATTGTTCAGGATTTCCATTCTTTTAATAATTGCATTAATTACGTCAGGTGTATTACTTTTGGATCGAAGAAAAAACAACCATGTATATCTGGAATATTCATCAACTATCACAAGAGTACACTTCTTTCCAGATAGAGCTTGGACATTGACAGGTCCAAATAGATCCATATGGAGAAGTTGAAGATGTGAGGTCACTAAGGAAACTTGTTTAGATATGAAAGAGGCTTTTGTCAGTTTTCCCTTTTCACACGCTGAACAAAGAGATTCCTTTGTAAAGGTATGTTTAGGAAGATCCCTAACAAGTTCTTTTTGAGATAATTCATTGATCATCTTAAAGTTTAGATGAGAGAGTCTTTTGTGCCATAGCCAGTTTATATCTGAGGAGGCTTTAGAGATGAAGCACATGTTCTCAAAGTGAGAACTAATCATGTTAATGACATACACATTTTCAAATCTTTTGCTTGTTAAGGCAAGTTTGTCATTTGAGTCAGTGACAGCGCATCTATTCTATAGAAATAGAACTCTGAAATCTTGGTCACACAGCTGACTAACGCTCTATAAATTGTGCTTTAGTCCTTCAACATAAGCGACTCGACTGAATGAAGTTCCTCCATTGGATAGAATTCCATAACCTTTAGTGTATCCTTTGTCATTTCCACCGAAGGTCACTGAGGGACCAGCTTCTTCCTTATATTCAGAGAGCAGAGATTTTCTGTCAGTCATGTGCCTTGAGCATCCGCTATCAAGATACCAGATACTTTTGGCACTCTGCGTACAACAAAAGGATTAATTTTTCATAGGTACCAATATTACTATGGGTCCTGCTGTGTTAGTGGAAGGTGTGGCGGAAGAGCTACTAGCTGAAGAATTTTCTTCAGTGGATATCTTCGACTTGGAAGTTTTACCAACCTTGGTGGATTTTACTCTTGCTGATTTATCAACTTCAGCTACTTTCTTTCCATGAGCTAATTTTTCAGCTTTGGTAGCATTAGGACATTTGCTGGCAATGTGGGTAGTTTCACCACAGTGATAGCATTTCCTATATTTGTAGACGGGTTTGGAATTGAAAGAGTTTAGAGAGCAGAAAGAAACATTTTCAGGAGTAGAAAGAAACATTTTCAGGAGCAGAACCATGAATTCCTTTGTCCAATGTCCTTGGGGGTATAGCAATTTTTTCAGGGACAGGAGTGAGGTCGATCTTAATTCTCGGTGTGGATCTCTGAATAGATCCAGGGATTTTCCTTTCAGTTTTAGGATGACTCACTAAAGGAACAGAGGAGTTCTTTTTCTGTTACTGAAAGTTTTTGATTTTAGGAACGTGGTCAAGAACATTGTTCTTGATCATTTTCTTAGAATCGTTTGATTCAAGGACAGGCAGCTTCTTAGTTAAATGAGGTTTCTAAGAAGAAGGATCAGGGATTAAGGAGACAAACATTCCGAATTTTAACATGGAACGATCATTCTCTGATTCTTCTTTGTCAGGGTTATATCCTACCCCACTTTTGACTTTAAGAGGGATTTGAGCATTGATGGTCTCGCTGACTTTATCAGAGGCCTTGCACCATCCTTCGATGGTAGCTTTTTCAGCCTTAAGATCAGTGATAGCCTTTTCACTTTTAGTGATAGCTTGTTGTCTCTCAATGTTTATGGTTTGATTTACAAAGACTTGATCTTTTAGAGTTTCTTCAATCTTTATAAGTTCTTTGATTTTTAAATGACAACTTTTCAGTTGCTCAGAAAGATCAATATTGATTTGTTTAGCTTTAATCTTTCCATTTAGAGCATTGTAAAAATCAACAATCATAACATCGAGAGCTGACAGGTTATCACTTTCAGGTATGGAGGAGTTTATAAGAATGTTTACCTGAGTTGAAGGAGATTCTGACGATGATGTTTCAGATACTTCTTCAGCTTCCTCAATTCTGGCCATTAGACAGAGGAAGGCAAGATCTTCTTCATCAGAGCCAGATTCGTCAGAGGTTTTGGCCCAATCATCTTCTTGATCCCAATTCACTTCTTCAGCAACTAGACCTTTGCCATTTTGTTGGTTTCTTTTCAGATCTCTGTATTTATTCTTTAGCTTAGAGTATTTCTCCTTTTTATCAGAGTCCTGAGAGGTGGTAGGAGCAGCCACTTTCTTAGATCTGCACTACCAAAGTGACCCTTTCGCTGAAAGTTATAGCATATAGCAGATGCTTTTTCAGCGAGAGGAGTCTTTGACTTATCAGAGTTAGTGATAGTAGAGGTTTTTCGAAAGTTGCACTTTCTAGCAAATCTTCTAAAATTGTTAGTTAGGAGATCTAAAGAGTTATCAAACTCAGAGATGTCAGCGTCAGTGAGTTCTTCTGAATCAGTTTGATTTATTTCAGTAATAGAGGTGATAGAAGAAGAAACTTGTTTTGAAGGATCTACCTCTGAAGTCACTAGTGCCAAAGAAGTACTTTTGGCACCCTTGATATCATTTATGAGGTTTTTCCTTAAAACTTGAGATTGCTCTTCATTTAAGAGCATTCCATATAAAGCACTAAGAGAGAGGGTTTCAAGATTCATTGACAGTTTCAGACACGTAGTGTACACTCCCCATTGTTCAGGTAGTGCCTCCATGAACTTTGTCAGTATTTCAGCATTAGAATATTCTCTGTTGACAGTTTTCATATCAATCAAGAGACAGTTAAACCTTTGGTGAATTTGAGAGAGAGTTTCACCTTTTAAGGGCATAAAACTTTCATATTGTCTTACCAGATTAATACATCTAGTGATTTGAACTTCATCAGTTCCATCATATTGAATACATAAGGTATCCCACATGGCTTTAGATGTTCTAATCTTCACTACAGAATGATAGACTTCATCTGGTAAAGATATTGCAATTATGGATCTAGCGTTAGAGTCTATAGCTACTTCCTTTTTCTCTTCTTCAGTCCATCAATCTGGAGTTTTGACAATCCTCCTTTCAGCGATGCTAGAGTGGTAGTGGTGGCAGGCACACTAGTTACCAGTGATGTAGGAACAAATGGTCCATTCTCTATATAGTAGGGGATCTTAGGATCTAACCCTTTTAGGAATAGAGTCATTCTTTCATTCCATAATGGAAAGTTATCACGGCTAAACCTTGGAGATTTAGCTAAAGTTCCATCATCAATGTAGTTTGTATTAGTATTAGTCATTTTAAAATAGTTTTAGGATGACTCACTGCTAGGATACCACTGTGAACAAATATTGTAAAGATAAGCAAGAAACATTGCTAGGATACCACTTGTTGGTCCCAAAGGAGTCTACAAGAGTTCAAGGATATAGAAACAGTTTGTAGGGGGGGTGAATACAGACACACCGATGTTTTGGTTTTTAAATTAGTTTATATTAAATAAACTAGTTACAGTTACAAGCGGAATTAGAACAAGTATTTCAACCTATTCTATTGTAACTAAGAAATCACACAGTTTGATGCACAAGGAAATGAGAAAGAAAATAGACAGAGGTTTGAGAAATAGAAAGTAGCATGCATGAAGATGAAGAAGAGATCTTCATCTTATTTATACCCGTTTGCATTTAATACAAAACAAAAGGTATTGTCAAGCTTTCATAGGAAGCTTGTCCATTGTTTAAAAGCAACCATGCTTTTAGCCGCGTGTGAACAGTACCATATCAGATATGATGGGGACATAAAAGACAATCCGTACGTCCTTCTCTGACATAGTATAAGGTTTGACTTTTGTGCATCGAGGATAAGATCAACATTAATCTTGTTTAAGAAGTTTCACTTGATCGTTGAACTTGAAACTTCAAGGATGAACTTTCATAGTATCGCTGAGACTTGACAAGACTTCACACTTTGATTTAGATAATCCTTGATATCACTGAACCGCTTCAGATCACTAGCTGATTATCTCTTTCTTTAAGGTAAAATCCAACGTTTTTTTATACAAGAACTCTAAAATAAGGTTTTTGATTTTTTTTCTCTATAATAGTGGTTATTTTAGAACTCACACTTTTTGTTTATAAAAACTTACTATTAAATACATTCTTATAAAAAAACCTACATTATTTGAGTTCTTAACTTCTTAATTATATAAGAATCTTGGTATAATATTGACATTTTACAAAAAAAAAATTAATGTAATCTAACGAATTAAAAATAATATGACAATAAAATCTTAAGTTATTATAAAACCTCCATTAAAGATGCGCGCAATCTCTTAAATAACGGTTTCTAGAAATCACTATATTTAAAGTAAAAAATATATTAATTGGATTTTGAAATAAAATGGGTAAAATGTAATTATAAAAATAAAATAAATTGTAATTTACAAGAAAAATGTTGATTGGTGTGCAAAATAAAATAAAATAAAAATGGTACATAGGAGGAGGAGAAGTCTACAAAAGTAAAATCACAATTTTACACATCATGTGCATCTCATGTGACATCCTAACGGATGGAAAAGGGATGGTGTTACTTTCAGATACCAATTACGTGATAACGTGTAAACCATAAGGACCAAATCCATAATTAATTCAAAATAAGGACACAATGTTATAATGTGTAAACCACAGGACCAATCATGTAATTTACTCTTTCTTTTATTAGAATATCTTCTTTAGGGGATGAACACCTAGAATGAGTTCATTATTATGTGCTTTTATCCATTTTTTAATATTGTTGGTTGTATTTAGAATTTGTTTTTCAAATGAAAAATTAACATTATTTTCATTACACCATATTTCAAGCTACATGAAAAAACAAATGTTACTTCATGATCACCATCAAATTTGTTCTCATACCATAATCTTTGATCACCATCATATTTTTGTTCTCATATCATAATCTTTTTTCTTTATTATAATCTTTATAAATTTCTTCTTGTAAATAATTTGTAAGAATTTTAAACTTTATTATTTTATATTCTTCCTTGTAAATAATTGTATCATCCATGTGGTAATAAAAATAAAAATACTTTATATGTTGAAAAAAATATATAAATACTTTATATCTTATACAAGTACTTTATTTATGGAAATAACAAATTTTTTTTGTCAATCTTGGATGGATACGTAAGTTTAAAACACAAATATACAAATACATTGAAATGACAATTTTGTATGGATATGTAATAATTTTGAACAACAATTTTGGATGGACAGGAAATTATGATTGATGTAATAACCCTTGTAAAAAAATCAAGTTTTTATATCCTTGGGGGCTTGTATGTAAAGTATGGAAGGATTGGGGGTGTTGTGTCAAAATGCCAAAAAGAAGAAGGGCGAAATAAGAAACATGGAAATGGGATAAAGTAAGAGTTTGAAACTGCCATGTTATTGATTCCGTGCGTCTCTTTGGCTTCACACTCACCCAAAACGGTTTCTTTTAGTGACCTTGTAAATTGAAGGAATAGTGAGAATGGAGGCCATCGATAGGAAATAAATTTAGAAGAAAACTAAAGTAGGTTCGTGGGAGAAAGAATCAAGCAAACAGGAGGGATCGGTGGGTGAACCGCAACTGTTTCAGTGCTCTTCGGTAAGTGTTCGTGTTGCTCAATCATTTACGATTATTGCACATAGATGTCCCGTACCTCGAGGGGATGTTTGAGGTCCCATTAAATTGGTCACCATCACTAACTGCTGTCAGCGCTCCAATGGGTACTACCGATATTATCGTTGTGTGTCCTCGGTACAAAACTCTAGTACAAACCTTGAGACACTCAAAGAATATTTTTGGTTCTTCAAGTTAGCGTTAGAAGAAAATTAAGAGTTTCTAATTGGGTTAAGGGAGGTGACTGTTATGGCTAATGAAGAAATGAATTATGCATGCATATATATATATATATATTTGTGTATGTATACATATATCATGGGATGAGATGATAACCAGACCATGCTCCTAGATGAAGCTTAAAGATGAAGAAAAAATGCATAGATGCATCGGGCTGCATGATTCGACAGTAAATATATAGGGTAAATTTGAGATTTAAAATCCCATATAATGTGCATATATTTGTATATATGCCATGGGTTAAGATGGAAGTTAGAAGAGAAATGTATACTTATATATACATGTGAAGCCATACATATGCATAACATATGCATAAGTATGCATAAGCTCCTGGTTGGCATATATATATTAATATATATACATATATATATATATAAGTTGGAATAACATATATGGATTTTGTGCATGCGAAGTTATGTATAAGTTGTTGGTTGGTTCATATATATATATATATACATATATACAAGTAGAAATAACGTTGAAAACCGAAGACGTCGGCTCATGGATCGTTACAATAAATAGTCTAAAGGGGGATACTCAATCATTAAGATTATTGTAGGTTGGCGGTGTCATATTTTAATTATTTTAGACTTAACATTTATAGCGTTAGATTTGTAGGGGAGACGCTAGCCACTTCAAAGATCGGTTCGGGCAACCACTTGAACTGTGAGTTTTACGTGACTTTTATTGAAAAGTGGTTGCAGGTTTTATTTATAATTATATGCAAGCTTGCTTGCTATTTTCTCAAGATTTTAATGTATCATGCATGCATAAAACCTTCGGTATTTTTATAATACATGTTTGAGTATTTGGGTGGCAATGGGGATCAGATGTACTACGAGCATGCTATGTGAGCTTGTCTAAGCCGTAAGTGCGGACATGCTGTGTGAGTTCGCCACGTAAAGCTGTGTGATGTAGACATTTCCCATAACACCGTTGTTAGTGAATTATATCGTTTCAAATCGTATGCATGATAAATTATGAAGCTGTGTGAACTTTGTTTATTAACGTTGTGTATGCGCTAAAACCGCAAATTCACTGAGCTCTAGGCTCACCCAAACTCTTTTTAAACTTTTGCAACCCAGGCGACTATTAGACCGGGAAGAAAAGTGGGATAAAGAGAGATATGGGGATTGACACCAAAGAAGGTTATGCGCAAATCAAAGCGTTGTCATATAGAGTAAGGTTATGTTCGTCAAGAATGTGACGGTAGATTTTCGCATAATATGTAAGATTAGATATTTTATTTCCGCTACAATGTAAGTGTTTGATCTTGGGAGGATATTTTTGAGATATGTAAGTATATGAAATTTTGGGATGTTACAATTGATCCCTATAATTTTGAATTTCTGATTTAGTTGGATTATAAGATTCAACATATGTATCACTCTTATTATCATCTTCTTCATATAATGGTTTTGGTATAGCATCATTAAAATCTACTCCTTTTAATTTCATAGAATGTGATTTACTATAGTACTTGTTATCACTTAAAATTGAGGGATTATAAGATCTAGAAGTTGAATGCCTAGCAGAACTAGATAAATCTGTATCAAAACAAATATCTACAGATCCATCAGAGTGTTCAATAATATTAGAAACTTGATCATTAATTTCAATTGGTTTGGGTACATTAATATCTTGTAAATTCCAGTTACCAGATTTAGTGATTTCATCCCATTTTAATCTCTTGGGAGTTTTAACATTAGTATGAAAAGTGTTTAACATTAATCTTGTTTTGGGTTCAATAGTGGTAGTCATAGTTTTATAACATACTCTATAAATAACTGCTAATGCCTTAACATTTTCTTTAAATTCCAATTTTTTTTGTTTTAATGGTTAATGTTAAAATATCCATAATATGTGAGTCAAATAATCCTACACTGAAATTTGGATAACAATTAAAATATATTGGGCCATTAGAAATATTGGTTTCAGCGATTGCTAATATTGAATTACTAAAATCAGTATGCCTTGCATCTCTTAAACATAATAATACGGGAGCATCAATTCGTAGCCTAAATAATGGTTTTATGGCAATGTGAACTGATTCTACCTGTAGAAACTTATAATGCTTTTCTCTATGACTTTTTATAGCATGTGATGATAATAATTGTATATTCTTATAATATTTGTTAATAGAAATAGTTTGTTCGGTGGTTTTAATAGAATATCCTTGCATGATATCAAAAGTTCCAATCTAATAAAATATTTTGAATTTGAGAAATATTTGTTTCTATAGAATTAATTTGATCACTTTCCTCGTCAATATCAGACGTAGAAGAGGGGTGTTTATCAAAATCTTTCCTAGATAATAGTCTCGAAAATTTTTCCATTAGGATAAGAAATATATTTCTGTATGAGATTTAAAGTAAGTTTCTTCTTGCTATAATTATTAGTAGGCTTATCTAGGGAACACCTTGTTACCGAGCGGGTTCGGCTAGCCATCTTACACTTTACTGCGACATTTACGCTAATCCAACGCTCAAGGCTTAACAACGCAGGAGCTTTATAACATATTATAGTAAGATAAACTTTCTTATATATCTCAGAAAGAAATAAATTACCCATCTTCATTTGGATAAAAAATTTTATACTACTAGACCACAAAAACTAAGACACTCACCACCCCTGCTGGCTCTGAAATTTACGTATGTGCGTGCGTGCGTGCGTGCGTGCGTGCGTGCATGCATGCATGTATGTATGTAGAATAAGAATTGACAATTTTGTCGGTAACAGATATTGAAGAATCTCTAATTCTTATCTACTTCCCCCCGATTGTTTTAAGGAAGAGACAAGATCGTTGGTTAATAGATTATAAGTAGTTAATTAGATAAGTCATAATAAGAATAATGGAGTGTGAGTATAATAAGTAAAATGATACTTGATGGCAAGAAGTTAAAACGAAAAAACATTAATGATAATAGATGGCAAGAAGATACAAAGTCAAAAACATACACATGATAAAAATCAAAAATTTTAAAAACATAAACATGATCAAAAATTTAAGAAATAATACCTTCTTGATTTATAAAGGAAGATTGAAGAATTACAATCGTTGGAGGAAGAAGAATTGACAATACGAGAGAGTATGAGTTGGAGATCTAGAGACTTTGAACATCGGGAAGTAGAGATTACAATATATGATTCTATTGAACATGCTAGCCTCTTTATATAGAAGTGGTATGGTCTTGATTTCTTCATTAGAATTAGCCGGTGTGCGTCCTTGAATTATTGGTCTTCATAATTTCTTGGATTCTTCAGTCACTATGATAATACTTTTGTCACTTAAACTGTTACAATTTTGTCGGTAACATATGTTGGAGAATCTTCAATAATCTTCTTTTGTCGGTTGTGTCGTACCATCTTGAAAATACTACTGAGAAGTTGATTTGATAAAACTACGCTAGACCGCCCGTCGTGCATTGTCTTTTATCATATTTGAGAATCTTTTGATAAGCGATATGATAACACTACGCTAGACCGCCTGTCTTGCATTGTCTTCTATCATAATTGAGAATCCTTTCTCGTTCATTGCTAAAGTGGACTGATGCCCAGTGTTTACTCACGCATTGATAATAATAGAAAATCTCTGAAAGAGATTATACCCAGTGTTTACTCACGCATTGTAATAATAACACATTCACAGTGTTTACTCACACATTGATAATAATAACACATTCAAAGTGTTTACTCACTCATTGATAATAATAACACAGACTCAGTGTATACTCACATATTGATAATAATACCACTTTCTCAGTGTATACTCACACATTGATAATAATAACACAAACTCAATTTCACTCACACATTGATAATAATTACCTCAATTATTGATAATAATCGCTCAGATTGAGTGTTAGACACTCATATTGATAATAGTCACATAATTTTTTTTTCTCAACATTGATAATAATCACTCACAATTTATTAATATTTCAAGGGTTACGTTTGCAATTGTTTTCCAGCAACTGGTTTTGCAGGAATTTGATCCTCCGTTTGCTCATGTTGCGGAGTTCTTCTAAAAGATTTAGGTAGCCATCCATGTGTCTTCCTTCATTTTCTTCAAGATATCTTTCAAATCCGGATCCCAAATTGTTAGAAGTAGAACAGTATAAATGGCGATCATGTTGCCCTTATGTTGATTGGGCATGGTCAAAATACTCTTTGAAAATCCTAAAGCATTCTGATTCTCTCGTGTTTCTCTCATCTTGTAACGACCCTGTTCGAACCCAGATCCCTTTCTAATAACAAATCAACATATTGTATAACAAAATATGAGCGGAAGCAATGTCGATCTACGATTGATACTGGACAGTATTAATAAGCAGTAAGAACAGTAAGAACAAACTTGAAGAACAATCAGGAAATCGTATTAATAACCTTGAAATTGATTACAATACGTATGAATGAATAGTGTAATTTCTCTCGAAGATCGTCTCCTATTACAGTGAAGAATGAATCTATTTATACTGTGACAAAGTAAAAGTCAACGATCTAGCCTACCAGGAATTGACACGTCAGCTATATTAGATAACAGAATTAGTTACGTATAGAGACACACGAAAAGTGTGATCGCCACGTCATCACAAGCGCGTTTGAGATAACACTTAGAGCCCAGAGGTTCTTCAAGTCTCTAGGCGTCTCTGAGATGACTTAAGTCAGAAGATGCACTTCTGACTTAACTTCTGATCTTCGATACTTGTGATATTCTGGTTCATACTTCACACAGAATGAAGTCTAACAATCTCCCCCTAAGTATGAAGTCCAGAATGTGGAAATAATAACTTCGGTCAAGTAACATTCAAATCCGTTGCTGTTTCCTTAGGCAATTTCAAATTTGTTGTTGTTTCCTTAGCCAATTTCAAATCTGTTGTTGTTTCCTTAGGCAATTTCAAATCTTCAACACAAGACCATCTCCAAATTTCTTTTTCCATTCATTGTATCGCTCTTTGGCAAGTGCTTCGACAGAATCGATGTCCACAGCATGCTTGACGCTATCAGACCCTTTTTGATGGTTCCGTAAAATTGCAAATTCTGCACATATAGTTTCCCCACTTCCAGTTGGTGCAGCATCAAACACTTTGTCAACAGTGTTTGAATTCTTGATAAAGGGCTTCGTATAAGTGTTTGAATTCTTGATAAAGGGCTTCGTGTATTGGATTAGAAGGGAACATTAGAATGAGAAATGACAATCTTATGAAACATATTAGTAATTTCTCTGACCTTTAAGATTGTCTCGAGATTCTGATCCATCCTTTTAGCTATGTCCCTGTCTCTTCTATTTTTACTTCTGTCGTCAGACTAGAGAGATGCATAACTCTTGACAATTTGTACAACTCTTGTAGAGTACTTATGTGCCTCTGAGATTTTGAAGAAACTTCTTCTGGATGGTCTTTTAAACATAATGCCATCTTCAGGTTCTATCAACACTTCTCCAGCAGTCAGATGATTGAGGCCCTCTCTATCTTCCTTGGGAGCAGAGATACTCAAGTTTACTACCTTGTGATCTAGGCCCGTTTGAAAGTCTTACTTGTCTTCTATACCTAATGAAGGCTTTCATGCAGTCAATGATTCGGAAGAAGGCAACTTTGTTCTGATTGTCAGTCCTTTGATTCATTTTATTTTTCATATATGTTTCTAGAGGTATGAGATCAGAAGGATTGATAGATAACAGATCATTATCACAGAAGTAGTACGTGTTGTTGTCTTCTCTGATTACTTCATAGATTGTGTACATAGTCTCTGTGTTTTTGAATTTGACATGCTTGATCCCAGAGATATTATTGATTGGTACTATTGATTAAGTCGCTTTCCTTACTTGCCTATGGCTCATGAATCTGTTTTTGACTTCATCGCTTACATGATAGTCATTGGCGAAGTTAGGAAGCATTAAGAATATTTTCTGATCTGTGGTTGCATACATGTGCCTATTCTTAATTTCCAAAGTTGGAAGTTCATCAAACCTCCACAACTTATCTTTCTTTTCTTGGATCTCAGCATTTCTTTTGTTTGACGCTTCTCTATTGGCCTTTTCAATTTCAGCCTTAACTTTGTCATCTTCAGCCTTAGCTTTATCAGCTTCAGCCTTGGCTTTATCAGCTTCAGCTCCAGCCTTGGCTTTATCTGCTTCAGCCTTGGCATTATCTTCTTTAGCTTTAGCTTTATCTTCAGCATCTTGAACATTGGGTTGTTCAAGGACAGGGTCAGAGGGTTTTGGATTTGGATTTTCAGTTGTTGAGAATTCTCTGGTTCTGGCACAGGAGGGAATTGATTGATCTTTCTGAGGTTGGGGAGATTTTGATGGTTGATCTTTTTGAGGTTGGGGGGAGTTTGATGGTTGTGATTGTTAAGGATGAGGTTGTGGCTTTCTTGTGTTTCCCAAAATCTCAAGAATGAACTTTGCCATATCTGGATCTTTTGGAAGTGGGCCAGAGTTTAAGGCTAGTAGAGTTGGTGTAAGAGGGGTTTGTTTGGATGGTGGTGGTTCATAAGGAGTATCTGCAGGGGCTTTACCTTTATTCTGAGACTTAGTCGTTTCAGCGCCATCAACTTTTGCCTTTTTGGATGTATTCTCCCCTTTTGAGAATCAGGATCCTGACCCTCAGAATTTTTTCGCTTCAACTCTACCTTTTTGCATGCTCTGGCCTCTTTGGCTTTCGTCTTTTCTTCATATTCAATAGACAAAGAGCTGACCAAAGAAGATAATTTTGATACAGAGGTTTCTAAAGTAGATACCTTCTGATCCAAATTCGTGGTACTGGAATTGGTGTTTGAAACATATTTGGCAGTTAGTGCATTTAACTTGTCCATCATAGCTTTCTGGAAGATAGCCATATCGGATTTACGAACCAAGGACAATGTGGAGACCTAGGTTTCAGATGGGATCACATCATCAATGAGTTTCTTGATGTCAGCAACGAAAGATCCATATTCATGAGATTGTGACCTCTAGAGTTGGAATGTCTTTAGGAATGTGGAAGATTGCCTCTGCATTTGCCTTGATTCCTGCGTCTAGTTTATTGAAGTAGTCAGAGGCAGAGTTCCTCTGAGGCTCGGCATTATCAGAAATTAACTTCTGGATTGCTTCCAGAGCCTGAGTCTGGGCAAGTTGAGCATTCTTAATATCATTGAGCGTTGTTTGGTTGGACTCAAGGGAAATTTAGATCCTCCACAGATCTCTGAATTTTATCACCAAATGCCTGGAATGCTGCATTGGTGACAAATTTAAGAGGTAACCGGTGCATCCCCAACACATGAGGCCCCTTGTCTCTCACGTTCAGAGAGACCCTCGTTCACGCTTGTTTTGACGTTGAGCATGGAGGGACTTCCAACCTGTCTTTGAGGGCTGTCAATGATAGGCACCTCTTCGGTTGTTCTGATTGGTTCAGCTTTTTCCTATCATCAGAGGATGGGAACTGAACACAATGTGCTTACCTTTTGGGAGTAGAAAAACTCCGGTAAGTGGTGCATCCTGATGCTGTAACCCCTCTGATGGGAATTCTTTAGCTTCTACACTATCAGAGGGTATGGACGTACCCTTTGCGTTTCCTAAGGCTTCGTTGGTCACAGAGACATTAACGAAATGTGTAGGTTGTGGCGAGTTCTGGGCCGATAGAACTTTTATATTTTCATCACCACCCTTAATAGAGGGTGATAAAGATGATGTGGTGTCCCCGGTTGTGCTTGATTCAGAGGATTGAAGGATATCCTCTGATCGGTGTTGGTGATTTTAGTGTCACCGGTCCATTTATGTGATTGGAAATAATATGATGTCTATATGAGTTTTATACTGTGATCTAATTCAAGTAAGGTGGTGCGGAGTGCACGCTTGTTATAAGACAAGTATGAACCCGGTCGTGCTGTTATAGGACTTGGAGCAAATGTGGGAAATAAGGTTCAGGAAATGAGCTTGAAGAAGTAAGCTTGAAGAAGTGAGCTTGAAAAAGTGAGTTTGAAAAGTCAGCTTGAAAAAGTCAGCTTGAAAAGTCAGCTTCAAACTTCTTAGGGGTCCCTGAAATTCTGAAGGGTCCCTGAACTTCTGAAGGGTCCCTGAAATTCTGAAGGGTCCCTGAACTTCTGAGGGGTCCCTGAATCTGAAGGGTCCCTGAAACTTCTGAGGGGTCCCTGAACCTGAAGGGTCCCTGAAATTCGGAAGGGTCCCTGAATCAGAGAGGTCCCTGAACTTCTGAAGTGTCCCTGAAATTCTGAAGACTCCCTGAATCTGAGGGGTTCCTGAACTTCTGAAGGGTCCCTGAAGTTCTGAAGGGTCCCTGAATTTTTAAAATACCCCTGAAACGGTTACTGTGCATTAAATGTGTAGTTATTGAGCAGTTACTAGATTTGTCTAACTGACCACTACTCCTAATTTTCAGCCATGATTATTATTCAGTTACGTTATTTTGAGTAGAAATAAGAATTTATACTCATGAGTTTATGACAGAGAAAGACACGGTTTTTAGACACGGTTTTTGAACAATATTCCCATATACTCTCTAGAAAATTGCTTACGTTTTTATTCCTAAGAACGCAAGTGTTGTGAGTCTTATCCTAGATTGAATTTCGTGAAACCCAGGCATAGGGTCGAAATATCAATTCGGAAAGTGTTTCACACGATTCTCATAATAATCTAGTGATCGATTTACCCTTGTTTGCCTACACGGTTCCCACAATCGAATTGATAGTTGGGACCTTCTCCAACAATCGAATTGATATTTTGTGATGTCGATCATGGACGAATCTGTGAAAGAGATGACTTCAAAGTTTGGAAAGTTGGAGAAGTTTGAAGGTGCTGATTTCAGATGTTGGCAGAAAAAGATGCATTTTCTGTTGACGACTCTGAAAGTGGTGTACGTGCTGAGTACCCCCACTCCAGAAATCATGGAGAACGAGACACTGGAGCATGCCCGTAAGAGAGGTAAGTGGGAGAACGATGTGACTATATCTGCAGAGGTCATATTCTGAACGGTATGTGTGATTCCCTCTTTGACATCTACCATAGTGCTAAAAATGCGAAGGATTTATGGGATTCCCTTGAGTCAAAATACATCGCTGAAGATGCTTCTAGTAAGAAGTTCTTGGTGAGCGATTTTAATAATTATAAAATGGTTGACTCAAGGCCCGTAATGGAACAGTATCATGAGATACTTCGCATTTTGGGTCAATTCACTATACACAAAATTTGCTGTATCGAGTGTGATTGACAAACTTCCTCCCTCTTGGAAGGATTTCAAGCACAACTTGAAACATCAAAAGGAGGAACTGTCTTTAGTTCAACTTGGGAGTCACTTGCGCATCAAAGAATCTCTTCGGGTGCAAGAAAATGACAAATCCAAGTCCAAAGTTGAATCTAGACAGCCCTCTGTTAATATGATTGAAGAGAAGAAAACCAACTCCAATAATCAAGGAAAAGGCAAGAAACAAAAGTTTGATGGACCCAATAAATCATTCAAGAAGAAGGATTTGGTATGTTGGAGATGCAACAAGGTGGGCCATACCAAACGTGATTGTCAGGTAAAGTTGTATAACAACGGTGCTAGAACAAGTGGAGCCGGGTCTAAGGACCAAGCTCAAGTGAAAGGAGGTCAGTTTTTGACTAACTTTGATGATAAATCTGAAAGTATTTAATATGTTTCACTTATTCCAGAGTCGTTCTATGTACAGGATGATGATTGTGCATGGTCGGTGGACTTGGGGGCGACATGCCATGTTTGTAAAGATCAACGCTGGTTCGAGAAATTGACACCAGTTGAGGATGGATCTGTACTAAATATGGGGAACGAGTCGACTGCACCGATTTGTGGACTTGGAGTAGTTAATTTAGAGTTTACTTCTGGAAATCATGTCAGGTTGTCTGATGTTTTGTTTGTTCCTAAAATTCGAAAGAATTTAGTTAGTGGAGGTAGAATTGAACTGTTTAGGGTATAGACAAGTTTATGATTCGGATAGATATATTCTATCTCGATATGGTTAATTTGTTGGTTTTGGATATTATTTTAATAAAATATTTCGTTTGAATATTATATCCAAGTTTTTCAAATCTGAAAATTCTGCATTTATATTCTTACCTTCTTCGTCTAAAATTCACGAATCAATGGTTTGGCACGCTATATTGGGTCACGTAATTTTAGAAGAATGCATGAAATGTCAAAGGATGGTCTTATTCCAGCCTTTGATATTCATATAGAAATATGTAAAACATGTATGCTTACGAGAGTCACAAGACAGCCCTTTCCAAATGTCGAAAGAAAGACGACCGTTTTGGAACCTATACACAGTGATCTGTGTGACTTTCATTCTACTCCTTCATTGGGTAATAAAAAATATGTTGTCACATTTATTGATGACAACACTCGGTTTTGTTATGTGTACTTGTTACATGCCAAGGTTGAAGATTTGGAAAAATTCAAAAAATATACAAAACTGAGGTTGAACTACAATTGGGTGGTTCAATTAAGCGTCTCCGAACTGATCAGGGAGGGTAATATATGGACCCTTAATACTTCCAATCAGTTGGTATAGTCCATGAGACTACGGCTCCGTACACACCTCAACAAAATGGGGTTTCCGAACGGAAAAATCGAGTTTTAAAAGAAATGGTAAACTCGATGCTCTCATACTCGGGATTGAGTGAGGAATTTTGGGGAGAGGCTATGTTAAAGGCCTGTTATGTTTTGAATAGAGTTCCCAACAAACGAAACAAAACAACCCCATATGAACTATGGTTCAAGAGAACTCCAAATTTGAGTCATTTTCGAATTTGGGGTTGTCGGGCGGTTGTGAAACTACCCGAACCCAAAAGAAAGACTTTGGGTGAATGTGCAATTGATTGTATATTCATTGGATATGCAGGAAATTCCAAGGAATATAGGTTCTACGTAATAGAATCTGATGATTCGATGTCGAAAAATACCGTTATCGAGTCGCGAGATGCGAAATTTGATGAGATGCGATTTTCATCAATCCAAAGGTCTAAGGATTTGATTCCTAGCACTAATGAAGTGCAAAATCCAGAATGTATGGATGACGTTTCAACTCCAGAAACGCAGCAGGTCCGTAGAAGCAAAAGAGGCCGAATCGCCAAAAATTTCGGTGATGATTTTCAACTATATGTGGTTGAAGGTTCGAGAGATGAACTTGGGCTTCAATACTCTTATTGTTACAGTATTAAAGATGACCCAAAGAGCTTCAAAGAAGCGATGGAGTCTCGAGATGTCTCTTTTTGGAAAGAAGCAATTGATGACGAAATGTCATCGATTCTTGAGAATAACACTTGGGTGTCATCTGATTTGCCTCTAGGTTCTAAAACACTTGGATGCAAATGGATCTTCAAAAAGAAGATGAAAGTTGATGGGACGATTGATAAATTCAAAGCCCGGCTAGTTATTCAAGGGTTTCGACAAAAACCCGGTATTGACAATTTCGATACGTATGCTCCGGTAGCTCCTATTTCAACTATTAGGTTGCTGGTTGCCTTGGCTGCAATTCACAATTTGGTTATCCATCAAATGGATGTTAAAACAGCCTTTTTGAATGGTGATCTTCATGAAGAGGTTTACATGAAATAACCGGAAGGTTTCGTTATGCCCGGTAATGAGCATATGGTGTGTAAACTTGTGAAATCCTTGTATGGGGTGAAACAAGCACCCAAACAGTGGCATCAAAAGTTTGATGAGGTTATTTTATCATGTGGTTTTTCTTTAAACCAAAGTGATAAATGTGTTTATAGCAGATTTGTTGCTAAAGGTGCGGGTGTTATCATCTGTTTGTATGTGGATGACATGTTAATTTTTGGAACTGATCAAAATCAGGTAGATGAAACTAAAAGGTTGTTATCACTAATTTTTCCATGAAAGATTTGGGGGAGGCTGATGTAATTCTTGGTATTAGAATTAAGCGGGTTAACAAAGGGATTGTTATGACACAGTCACACTATGTTCAGATAATTCTCAAAAAGTTCAATTATAGTGATTGTTCTCCTGTTAGCACTCCTATGGATCCTAGTGTGAAATTAATGCCAAATATGGGCACTTCTATTTCACAACTAGAATACTCTAAGGCTATTGGTAGCTTGATGTATGCCATGACAAGTACTAGGCCAGATATAGCTTATGTCGTGGGACGGTTGAGTCGGTATACTAGTAATCCGAACACTCAACATTGGCAAGCGGTTCAAAGAGTATTTAAATATCTCAAGGGTACCATGGATTATGGTTTAAGTTATTTGGGATATCCTTCGGTGTTAGAAGGATACTCGGATGCAAGTTGGATATCTAACATGGAGGATCACTCTTCGACGAGTGGTTGGGTATTTTTGCTTGGAGGTGGTGCGATTTCTTGGGCATCAAAGAAGCAAAGTTGTATTACAAACTCAACAATGGAATCTGAGTTTGTGGCTTTAGCCGCTGCTGGTAAAGAGGCAGAATGGTTAAAGAATCTTGTTTATGAGATTCCATTATGGTCGAAGCCGATTGCACCTATTTCTATCCATTGTGATAGTGCAGCCACTTTGGCTAAGGCTTATAGCCAAGTGTACAATGGAAAGTCTAGACACTTGGGTGTTAGACACAACATGATTAGAGAGTTAATCATGAATGGTGTAATCTCTGTTGAGTTTGTTAGATCACAACAAAATTTGGCGGATCATCTGACCAAGGGTTTGGCAAGAGACTTAGTGCACAAGTCTGCCATTAGGATGGGATTAAAGTCCTTATAAATCTATAATGGTGAGACACCCAATTCCCCTCTAATATGACATTAGGGGCTGAATTCAATGAGAAAAGCTCACACTTATAAGATTGGAACACATAATAAATCCTCGCAGGTATGTGTTCGGTACTACAGTAGGTAGGTTGAAGTTTATCTTCTTAATAATTCCTTTGAGAAAGTGTATTTGTAGGTACACGAAGTAAAGGAATTACCTATGTGATCGTGAAGTGTAGCCGCATTTCAGAAGATTGGGGACTTGGCCTTTATACGATCATGAGAGGAATAGGACACTCGGCTTTATATTTGTGTCACATTTATTTTCTTAACGAGTAGGTGAAACTTATATGTATTTTATCTTTAGGTATTCAAATGAGTTGACGGGTTCACCTTGATTCTCGAATATTTAAAATATGTAAAATACTAAAATGGGAATTCAATCGTTTCGATATTTTCATTTATGTGCAAGTTTGGTGTTGTTTAATTTTAAGATGTTATTTCATGGGTCACACTAAAATAGGGGAGGATTGTTGGTGATTTTAGTGTCACCGGCCCAGTTATGTGATTGGAAATAATATGATGTCTATATGGGTTTTATACTGTGATCTAATTCAAGTAAGGTGGTGTAGAGTGCACGCTTGTTATAAGACGAGTATGAACCCGATCGTGCTGTTATAGGACTTGGAGTAAGTGTGAGAAATAAGGTTCAGGAAGTGAGCTTGAAAAGTGAGCTTGAAAAGTGAGCTTGAAGAAGTGAGCTTGAAGAAGTGAGCTTGAATAAGTGAGCTTGAAAAAGTGAGCTTGAAAAAGTGAGTTTGAAAAGTCAGCTTGAAAAAGTCAGCTTGAAAAGTCAGCTTCAAACTTCTGAGGGGTCCCTGAAATTCTGAAGGGTCCCTGAAATTCTGAAGGGTCCCTGAACTTCTGAGGAGTTCCTGAATCTAAAGGGTCCCTGAAACTTCTGAGGGGTCCTTGAACCTGAAGGATCCCTGAAATTCTGAAGGGTCCCTGAATCTGAGAGGTCCCTGAACTTCTGAAGGGTCCCTGAATCTGAGGGGTCCCTAAACTTCTGAGAGGTCCCTGAATTTCTGAAGGGTCCCTGAATTTTTGAAGTACCCCTGAAACGGTTACTGTGTATTAAATGTGCAGTTATTGAGCAGTTACTAGATTTGTGTAACTGACCACTACTCCTAATTTTCAGCCATGATTATTATTTCAGTTACGTTATTTTGAGTATAAATAAGAATTTATACTCATTAGTTTATGACGGAGAAAGACACGGTTTTTAGACACGGTTTTTGAACAATACTCCCATATACTCTCCAGAAAATTGGTTACGTTTTTTGCCTAAGAACGCAAGTGTTGTGAGTCTTATCCTAGATTGAATTTCGTGAAACCCAGGCATAGGATCGAAATATCAATTCGGAAAGTGTTTCACAGGATTCTCATAATAATCTAGTGATCGATTTACCCTTGTTTGCCTACACGGTTCCAACAATCGAATTGATAGTTGGGACCTTCTCCAACAATCGGTTGGTTTCAGGGTGGTTTGGACTAGGATGTCCTGTTTCATTGAGAGTAGATGTGTTGGCATCTACCTCAGCAGTTGTGGTTACCCTTGTTGGACTTGGTGAGACTCACACATATGTGTCTCTATGGACATCTTCTGTAGCTTCTTGCATTAATCTATCAGGATGGTCAGAATCACTCGGTGGTTCACTCTCATTCTTTTTACACTCATTCTCACTTGACCCCTCACTTTCTACATTAGGCTCTAAATGCTCTGGGTAGGTATTCTCGGTTCTGAGTATACCAAAGAGCGTCTATAAGAGATAAGATTAGGAGAGGTTTCAGGAATACGGTTAAGAATATACCTGGGTAGTTCTCTAGGAGATGAATAGCCTCTTCTGTCAATGGTGGGCTTGTGAGATCCCATTGTGGCTATCTCGCAGAAAAGCTGAAGGAAGGGTGCTTTTAGAGCACTTATGGCTAGGTAAATAAAGAGAGAGAGGAATCTTGGAAACATTAGTGCTGGAAGAGGTTTGGCCCTGTTTATGATGTGAAACTTTGGTGTGAACAGCAGCCTTCATTTCTTGAAAAATCAAACTTGCATAATCCAAAAGTCTGTTGAAGTACATTACATACATTATGGGAAGAATGTTCTTGCAGGCTTGGTCTAGAGAGTTGATTTTGCAAGTGAGACTCTTGTTGATAATGGAGATGAGCACATTCCACATTGGAGGTAGCTGCTTCCTTTTGAATTCAGACAACTTGGCGAGAGTTTCATTGTATCCCAAGAACTTTATGAATGCCAACAAAGCTTCAGGTGTAGGATTCTGTCTAATATCTGGATTTGGTACTCTCTAGCCTTCGACTTCAATAACAGGCACGGGCAAATGGAAGTACTTGGCAATTTTATTCTTTTAATAGGAATTTCAACAGCGTTCTCAGGTTCAGTGGGATGGCTGAAATTTCCTAAAAGAGTTTCCGCGACGTACATTGATTGCCAGACCTCTTGAACATAGATTTCGGGTACATTGGGGTTGGTTAGGGTTAGAATTCGGTTAAGGGAATGATATTGCAAGAACTCAATCATTACCTTATAATCTTCTTGATACGTATTTGGATCGAGGAGAACTTGCACATTGTTGGCTTTGAGTGGTAGCTTTACGATTGGGGGACTTTCTGCTGTTGAATCGATTAGTCGCCCTTCTTCTTCTTCTTGTACATTGACATTTACAGTTGGGTTTGCCATCAGTGATTTGGGGGTTTTGAGAGCTTGAGGGTGCAGGGTAGTAAATCGAAATGGTAGCCTGAGGAGGAAGACGATAAGCGGTAGAGTGATGAGTTATTATTTTCGAGTTTATATAATGAGATAGAAATAGAACTCGTGTGATTTTGAGAATCGAGGGGTTTTTGATTTTGGGAAAAGCAAACAATTTATAGGTACTGACGTAAGCATGCAGGCGTGCACTCATGCAGTCGGACGATTAATGACATGTGGAGGAATCTTTTGCGTGTATTAACTGATGACAGGTGCGTGTATGGGTAAGATGAGGCACTGAAGGGTTTTTGGACGGCTTACAATGATAACCGATGCTGCTTTAAATATTTTGAATATTCCCTCCAAAATTAAAAAGAAATTAATAGGAAAAATTATCAATTAATCAACAAAAATTGTGGATTAAAAGAACAATTTTTGTAATTAATGATTCCTTCTAAACAAAATTAAAATCAGACATTTGGAGAAATAAATCAGTTTTGTACCAAATGAAAGTTTTAAATTCTATAAATAGCATTTCTTAAGAAAATTAATGAAATAAGAAAATTCTAATTAACCTTGGAGGCAAGAGTTAAATTTAGAAGTAACTTATTCAAAAAATATTCAAGAGAAAAACATAATCAGAGAATAGCTTTTTGGTCATATAAAACGTTTTGAGACCAATAGATTTGTCAAGAGAGCGTCTTTTCAGAAGAGTTTTAGTAGAATTTGAAATTTTTTATTAATCTTGACGGCAAGAGTTATTCAGAAGTAAACAATTCGCAAAAACTTTTAAGTAAAGAGAGATTCAGAAGACAGCTAATATTTGTTAGACTTGTTTTGAAGAGATTCCCTTAAAATATAGCACAAGTTTGTGCTCCCCCTCAAAAACTGTACTGCGTGCTGCCCCTCAAAGACTGCACTGCGTGCTACCCCTAGCTTTTTCGAATCATACTTCCCTTTCTGTCTATACGTGGATCAGAAGGTGAAAGGTATTGTCCATTCAAAAACAGAGGTGTCAAGAGCCTTCTGAGTGCTTCTGAGATAATAATCAGAAGTGATCAGAGGCTTCTGGGCTGTTCTGATTTATTGTTTAACACAAAATGACAAAGGAAAATTGAGATATACAGAACAAGTGAATTGACTTAATCCTATGAAGGCCATAGAAATTAAGGTAATTACATGTTTAGTATAAATAAAATTAGGGATTCATTGGGATTCTCAAATTTGGAAAATACTTATTTCGGATGAGCCAAGTCAATTTTCTCCCATGAACTATTTGTGTCAATGGATTAGTTCGATCCAAAACTTGAGATAATGGATGTAAACGCCCAACTTGCTGATCAGAAAATTGAATCGCTTTTCATCCAGAGCTTTTGTAAAAATATCAGCAAGTTGATAATCAGGGGAGACAAAGTACATTTCAATTGTCCCCTTCTCTACATGATCCTTAATGAAATGATACCTTACATCAATGTGCTTGGTCTTTGAGTGCTGAATTGGATTTTCAGTAATGGCAATAGCACTTTCTGAGTCATATAGGATGGGTATCTTGTTGTACACCAGACCATAGTCTCTAAGTTGAGCTTTCATCCAGATGACTTGTGAACAACAACTTGCAGCAACAACATATTCGGCTTCTGTTGTAGATGTTGACACGCAGTTTTGTTTCTTGGATGTCCAACTTATTAGTCTATTTCCCAGAAGTTGACAGCTACCCGAGGTACTTTTTCTGTCTCACTTACATCCTGCATGATCAGAGTTAATGTACGCAATTAAATCAAAACCATAATTCTTAGGATACCAGAGACCCAGTGATGGAGTTCCTTTTAGATATCTAAAAATTCTTTTTACAACAGCTAAATGAGATTCTTTTGGATTTGCTTGAAATCTCGCACAGAGACAAGTGGCAAACATGATATCTGGTCTACTTGCAGTTAAGTATAGAAGTGATCCGATCATACCTCTATAGCTTATAACATCAACTGATTTCTCTGAGGGATCAGGATCAAGTTTCTTGCTAGGAGAGAAAGGAGTTTTCATAGTGGTGGAATTTTGAAGTTTGAATTTCTTTAATATGTCAGAAACATACTTGGTTTGATTTATGAAAATGCCAGAGGTAGTTTGTTTGACTTGGAGTCCTAAGAAGAACGTTAATTCTCCCAAGATGCTCATTTCAAATTCTTTTTCCATCAGTCTTGAAAACAGATCAACTTCTGACTGGTGAGTAGAGCCAAATATGATGTCATCCACATATATTTGAACTATGGTTAACATATCTTTGCCTCTTTTGATGAATAAGGTCGTATCAATCTTACCTTTCTCATAGGAATGACTGATCAGATATGTGGATAATCGTTCGTACCAGGCTCTTGGTGCTTGCTTTAATCCGTATAGAGCTTTATCCAGAAGATAGACATATTCTGGGTGTTTGGCATCTTCAAATCCAGGAGGTTGTTCAACATACACTTCTTCTTTGAGATTTCCATTCAGAAATGCACACTTAACATCCATCTGATATACCTTAAAGTTTTTATATGCTGAGAAAGCTAGAAAAAGTCTTATAGCTTCAAGTCTTGCAACAGGGGCAAATATCTCATCTTAGTCTATCCCTTCTTCTTGACAATACCCCTTAGCCACCAATCTTTCCTTGTTTCTGATCACAATACCATCTTCGTCCTTCTTGTTCCTGAATATCCACTTAGTACCTATAGCAATTTTGTCTTTAGGCAGAGACACTAAGTTCCATACTTTGTTTCCGTCAAATTGAAGCAGTTCTTCTTGCATAGCTTACACCCAGCTTGGTTCTTGTAAAGTTTCATGAACCTTGGTTCAATCATTGGCAGCTTTGGTTCAATCATGCTCAGAAAATTTACGAAGAAGGGTTCATTGACAGTTGCAGATCTAGTTTTAATTCCTTTAGATGGACTTCGAATAATTAGATCTGGAGTGTGAGACTTTGTCCATCTTGTCATCCTTGTTCGAGGTATCTGTTGAGCTTGGACTTCTGTATCCGAAGATTGATCTGGTATTGGAATAGGTTCTGGATCTGGAGAAGCACCTAAAATCTCCCCCTCAAATGAAGGCACAGAGGGTATCTCTAGACATTCAGTTGATGATACTGGAGGTGCAGAAGTTACCGTTGGACTCTCATTTGATGATACACGACCCGAGAGAGTGATTCCAGAAGCTCGAAGTACGTCAGGAATATGCACGAGAGGGTTATTGGGTATTTGCTCAGAAGATATTTTTTCGCCCATAAAATCATCAAATAGAGCATCAATCTTGGATTATCTGGAACCTGAAAGATAATCAGAGGTAACAGTATTAAGTTTGAGTTCTGAATTGGAATATTCAGAAGTCAATTGAGTTTGATCATCAAAATCAATGTTTATGCTTTCCATGACAGTCTTGGTTCGTAAATTAAAAACTCTAAAAGCTCTTGAATTGAAAACGAAATTCTCTCAACGAAATTTATCGGTTTGCTCTTTTTATTTTCATTATTTATTTTGGTTTGATTCCTGAAGTTGGAATACTTTTGATGCTTAGAGAAGTAATCAGAGGGTCTTGAGAAAAATTGCTTAAGTTTTAAGAACAAGGAGAAACATTCAGATTTCTGAAACATAAAAGATTGCTTAAAATTTTCAGTACTAAAATTATAATTATAATTTTTCTTATTTCTGTCTATTCTAGCATCAATAGTTCTATCGAACTTCTTATCTAGGCTAGACTTATGCTTAGAAGTAAATGTGTTCTTTTGTGGAGGCATCCTCTGATGAGACTTTTCAGGAACCTTGGATTTTACTGAAACATGAGTAGAAGAATTAGATTTCCATTTTCCGTTTTGTTCATAATTAACTTCTGAGGTTTTGATTTCTGAGATTGTCGTTGAGTATTGGCTTTCTTTTTTGAGACTCTCCTCCTTTTCGAGTTCAAGGCAAGTTTTAGCTTTAAGATACATCCCAAGAAAGTCTGGGTGAATAGAAACCGCATTTCTCTGTCCTTTTGGAGGAACTGAGAGTATTAGTATTCCACTCGAATGTTTTTCCACATTAGGGCTAGAGGCTCTGATTTCCAGAGGTTCATTAGTGTATAAGAAAGAAGCATCCTCATTTTTAATTACATCTGGAACCTTCGTGTATACTTGTGGCAAAAGATTTTCAAATGTTGAAATATATTTCTCTGAATTGTCAAAGAAATCATCATCATCTTGATCATCAGTTTCCTAAGGATAAGTAATGAACTCCGAATTATCTTGGATTTCGGGAAGATTTAAGTCAACAAAAGAACAAGGAGAGATCTCTGGATGATTTTCAATAGAGTTTTGATCAACCAGATGTTCAAGTTTAAAGCACTCATCCAGAGTTGAGAGAATTTCGTTTTGAAAAGTAAGTCGTACCTCCTCTTCTGCTTGTATAGGTATAAAGTCATCAGCTTCTAGATTCAAAGTTATATGAGTAATCGACCCAAACTTGAAAATATCACTCTTCTTTTGGACTAAATTTAGATCAACGTGAGTTGTTTTTTTAGAAGAGTACTTGACATTTTTGTACTTGAGTTTTCTCACACGATGATCATTTTCATATCTTGATTTTTTGAAAACAGATTGCTCATATAAGATCGGAAAAACAGGCTTTTGTTCTTTTCCTAAACAGAATACAGATTCTAGAGTAGACCGCTTTTTACACGTATAGGGATCCAAATCTTCAAAACCATGTCCGGTTTTCCCTACTTGTGTATTTATTTTAACATGCACTTTTTGAGCATCCAAATATTTTTTGATCTGTAGCTCTTTGTTTTGAAGTTCAATGTGCAAAAATTCTCTTTCCTTTAGAAAATAATTTTTGAGTGCTACAGAATTCAATCTGTCACTCTCTTTAGCTTTAATCTTTTTGTCTTTACCTTCCAGAAGTTTAATGAAGTTTTGTTTCTCTTCTTTGAGGTTGGCTTCTGTATTTTTCAAAAGTTTGGATATCTTTTCACTTTCAACAAATATTTCCATCTTTTCTTCAGTTAAAATATCCATTTCTCTTTTTTAAATATCTCTTTCTCTTTGAACTGTAGAAAGAGTTTGTTCAAGAGTTTTCCTCAATTTCATTTCTATAATAAGCTTCTGCTTAAGATTTTCAAAATCATTTGTTAAAATCGTGATGGTGTTTTCAAGGTCAGAGGATTAAGATAGAATACAAACCGGAGTTTAAGAAGGCTGATCTTCTGATTCATCTGCCTTGGCCATTCTATAGAACATGGCTTCATCTCCACTTGACTCATCATCCAGCCAGTTCTCCTTCTCTGCATAGTGAGATCTTTCGACAATGTTGTACTTGTACTTATTCTTGTAGTATGGCTTGTCTTTTTCAAGAGCACCTCTACAGTCTTTTGAATAGTGACCTGGCTTTCCGCACCTGTAACACACATCTTTTTTCTTCTTCATATCTTCCTCTTTCTTCTCTGCTTCTGATTTTTCGGCTTTCTGGATCTCTTGCCTTGGAGCATAAGTTGGAGTGGGGCGATCAAATCTTTTGTTCCCTTGAATAGATCTATTACCAAATTTTTTGGTAATAAGCGCTAACGATTCAGCAAAAGATTTGATATCATCTTCAGAATCAGAAGCACCTTCTAGACTTGCTTCTGATATGAATGCCTTGCTCTTTCCTTTTCTCTCACTCTCTTTACTCCTTCTGCCTGACCCTCTAGATTCAGAGATTGGGGCCAGAGGTCCACCAATTGAAGTTTTCTTCTGAACATCTTTCTTTTCATGAGCCTGTAGAGTGCCAAAAACATCGTGCAGAGGCCACATTTCTAAATCTTGGTTAGCTTGAAGAGACATATAGAGATTAGACCATTCTGAATTTAATCGTTTAAGAAATAGAACATTGTTGTCTTCCTTGGATCTTACTATATCACATCTCTTGCACAAATTTATCAAGGTGTTAAATCTGTGAAAGGTCTGCTCCAGAGTCACTTCTGGAATAGCTTGAAAACTATTGTATTCATTCAGAGCTTGAGCTCTTTTGTTTTTCTTCATCTTTGCTCCACCTTCGAGAAGATTTTCAAGCTGATCCCACAACTCTTTTGCAGTTTCACATGTATCCAGAGATTGGAAAATCTCATTTGGAATACACATAATTAAAAGACTCTTCGCCTTTTTGGATATTTCCACTTTTGCCTTTTCTTCATCAGACCAATTTCCTCTATGCTTTGGAACTGGTCGAGCAGGAATTTCATCAGTAGTAGCAGTAGCAGGAATCCTTGGAATAGTGGTCATTGGTATAAATGGACCATTCAAAACAGTAGGATAGAGTTCTACATCTAATCCTTCATAGAAATTGATCATTCGGATCTTCCATTGAGGATATTCATCACGGATTAGAGTTGGAGGTTTGGTCAAGGATCCGGAGGTGTATATGGCGTTCATGTTTTGATTTGCCATTTTTCAGAAAACAGAGGTTAAAAGAATAGCAGGTAATGCTGTTGAAATTTGGATCAAATAAATTTCAAATGAGTTGAAACGAGACGATATTCTTACTGAATTTCAAATTTAAATCAAAATTACCACTGATTAGAGAGAATTGTAAGAAATTAACAAAATCTCGAAAAACATGGTAGAATTGAGAACGGTAGTTTAACATTGAAATAAACTGCAGGTAGAATAGGGATTTCTCCAATCTGGAAGAGATCTAATAATCAATAGATTGATTATCAGGTTCTGATACCAATTGTTCGAACCCATATCCCTTTCTAATAACAAATCAACAGATCATATAAAAAAATATGAGCGGAATCAATGTCGATCTATGATTGATACTGGACAATAATAATAAGCAGTAAGAACAGTAAGAACAAACTTGAAGAACAATCAGGAAATCGTATTAATAACCTTGAAAATAATTACAATACGTATGAATGAACAACGTAATTTCTCTCCAAGATCGTCTCCTATTACAGTAAAGAATGAATCTATTTATACTGTTACAAAGTAAAAGTCAACGTCTAGTCTATCAGGAATTGACACGTCAGCTATACTAGATAATAGAATCAGTTACGTATAGAGACGCACGGAAAGTGTGATTGCCACGTCATCACAAGCGCGTTTGAGATAACAGTTAGAGTCCAGAGGTTCTTCAAGTCTCTGGGCGTCTCTAAGATGACTTAAGTCAGAAGATGCGCTTTTGACTTAACTTTTGATCTTCGATACTTGTGATATTTTGGTTCATATTTCACACAGAATGAAGTCTAACAGACCCAAAAACTAAGGCCCAAGATGGATATAAATCAAAATCCAAACTCACCAAATGATTAACCAACCAACGATTAATTCATTACAATCTCAATTCAAATAAAACGAAACAGCGGAAGTCTAAAGTCTGAAGTCTAACAGCTGAATATTTAAACTAAAACAAGATACTAAGCTAGAACATCCTCTAGCCTTCACAATCTCCCCTTGGCTCTTTCACCTCTATCCAAGGTTCCCTTTCCTGAAAAAGGTTAGTTTTGAAAACGTTGGTTAGACCATAAGGTCTAATAAATTCCCATAAAAACAGTTTACAATTTCCAGTAGTTCATAAATCATTAAAACAAGCAATGGTTTACGAATAAATAGTCTTATTCTCATTAAGAGAACAATTAAAGTATTGGGGAAACATGGCAAGTCAATTAGCAACTAGATATAGGATTTATCACACCTATATGTAGGGCTTAAATGGAATCACACCTATGAGTAGGATTTAGTACACCTAAGTATAGGATTTTATAAATGACTTGACCAGTTATACCCAACTAAAACAGGTAATGCGCATACCGACCCCAAAGCTTATAAAAGTGATCATGGAAAATTTTACATATAATGAAAACATTTAAAGAAAGTCATAACCAACAAGTAACCCTTTGAAACATTTCCACATTGCATTTTAAGTGATAGGGAACTCACATGGATTGGACACAACCGGTCCGAAGCTTAAACGGTCCAAACCTTCAAACCGAAAGTCTAAATTCAAAGATATGAAATGGGTGTTAATCCCTACGAATTATCCCAAAAATCTTCTATTAAAGACCTAAGATAAACCCTTAATCTATAGGCCTAAACTCCAGCTCAAAGCGGAAAAATCAAACAGACCAACTACCGAAACTCAGTGAGTTACGCGTCTTATGCCGCGGCCTCAACCCGCGCGGCAAACCGCGGGACTTACTGTTTCAGCTAGTTCGAACCAGCAACCAAGAAACAGCCCCAAAACCCTTCAATACTCTCAATACTGATTTCTTTCATCTCCAAAACATATCTAATGAATATATTAAACTCTAAAATCGATATTTAAACATATAGAATCATTTCCTCATGATTTATATAAAATAATGAATCTATCAAAACTTGAGATTAAACAACAATGGAGGTATTCATAAGGAATCTCCAAGAATTGATTAACTTATCAATAACTTCAACAATAAATCCCTATATCCCACTCCATCCACATCAAAATGGGATTCAATCAATCAGAAGGAATTTACCGAACAAGAACTTAGGGTTTTACAACCCCTTTGCTTCAATCACTACTCTTCATTAAGACTAGATTAAACGGAAGAAGAAGTAATATACCTGATTAGATGATCACCTCCAAGAATGCTCTACCTTTCTTCTTTTTCCTTGCTCTTCACGTACACACTAGCATACACACACTGATTTTTGGTGTAATGTGGAGAATGAATGAAATTCTTCTCCTAACACCTTATTTATACCTTGGGCCATGTCCAAAATGAGCCCTAGCCCACCAACTAATCGGATCCAAATAAATAAAGCCCAAAAATGAATCTAATAACCCAAAATCAACATCAATGAATTTAGGGTTATTACAACACCCCCCCCCCCCTTAAAAGAATTCTGTCCCCGGAATTCCTTCGTTGAAGAGATACGGATACAACTCTTTCATTTTGGACTCTAACTCCCATGTCGCTTCTTGCCCTTTGTCAAACCGCCACGGCACTTTCACCATAGGAATATCTTTGTTCCTCAAAGTCTTGATCTTTCGATCAACGATTGCCTCAGGCTCTTCTATAAAATTCAACTTTTCATCAATTTGTACCTCTTGCAAGGGTACAGTCATTTCGGCTTCCGCCAAACACATCCTCAAGTTACAGATATGAAAGGTACTATGAATACCTTGCAGCTTTTCCGGTAATTCCAACTTATACGTAACCTCTTAGGAAAGGGTCCGATATAACGCGGACTCAATTTTCCTTTCTTTCCGAAACGCATTACACCTTTCCAAGGTGATATCTTAAGCATCACAAGATCACCCACTTGAAACTCAAGTGCTTTTCTTCTTTTGTCGACATAGCTCTTTTGTCGATCTTCAGCCGCTTTCAATATTTCACGAATCTGATCAATCTTATCGGCCGTCATTTGAACAATTTCCGGCCCCGCCAATTGCTTTTCACCAACTTCATTCCAACATATAGGAGTTCTACATTTCCTCCCATACAAAACCTCATAAGGTGCTGCCTGAATACTCGCATGATAATTATTGTTATATGCGAATTCAATTAAAGGAAGATGAATTTCCCATGATCCACTGAAGTCGATAGCACAAGCCCCAACATGTCTTCCAACGTTTGAATCGTTCGCTCACTTTGCCCATCCGTCTGAGGATGATACGCAGTACTGAAATTGAGTTGCGACCCCAACTCTTTCTGAAATCTTGACCAAAACATAGACGTAAGACGAGTGTCGCGGTCCGAGACAATAGATAATGGCACCCCGTGCTTTGTCACAACCTCATCAATATAAAGCTTTGCCAACCTCTCCATAGAATAAGTTATACGCATCGGGAGGAAGTGAGCCGACTTGGTGAGTCGATCCACAATCACCCAAATGGCGTCAAACCCTTTCGGTGATTTACGCAACCCGGTCACAAAGTCCATAGTAATGTGATCCCATTTACAAACGGGAATATCCAATGGTTGAAGCTTGCCATAAGGCCTTTGATGTTCTACCCTCACTTGTAAACAAGTCAAACACCTTTCCACGAAGTGTGCCACATCTTTCTTCATACCCGCCACCAATAAAATGGTCGAAGATCTCTATACATCTTATTCATGCCGGATGAATAGAATACTTGGATTTATGCGCCTCATCCGACAAACTCTTACGAATGTCCCCAAATCTCGGAACACAAACACGGTTGTTGTAACATTTCAATCCCCGATCATTCTCTAACAAAGTAGACACAACGCCTACCATTCGTTCCTTTTTAAGATTCTCCTGTTGCAATGTCTCAATCTGACATTTCTTGATTTCATCAAGCAAATTGAAATTCACTACGATCTTCATTGCAACAACTTTCGAAGCCTCACCTCTTTCCTTACGGCTCAAGGCATCGGCTACCACATTAGCCTTCCCCGGATGATACTCGATCTCACAATCGTAATCCGATAACAACTCCATCCATCTTCTTTGCCTCATATTGAGTTCCTTTTGCTCAAACAAATGACGAAGACTCTTATGATCAATGAAAACTTGACACTTGGTTCCATACAAATAGTGCCTCCAGATCTTTAAGGCAAACACCACGGCGGCTAATTCGAGATCGTGTGTAGGATAACGTCTTTCATGTTCTTTGAGTTGTCTTGATGCATAGGCAATCACATTTCCACATTGCATCAAAACGCACCCTAATCCCAATTTGGACGCATCACTAAATACGACGAAATCATCATTGCCGACGGGTAATGTCAAGATCGGTGCACTACTCAAACTTTCCTTTAAAATCCGAAATGTCTCTTCTTGCTTTTTCGTCCATGAAAACTTGACGCTTTTCTTCGTTAATGAGGTCAGTGGGGTAGCGTTACTAGAGAAGTCTCTAATGAACTTCTGATAGTATCCCGCTAATCCCAAGAAACTTCTTACCTCCGAAGGAGTCCTAGGCGGCTCCCAATTCTTTATAGCTTCAATCTTTGACGGATCAACCTTAATCCCTTCACTGGATACCACATGACCAAGAAAATTCACTTCTCGGAGCCAAAACTCACACTTAGAAAACTTCGCATAAAACTTCTCTTGTTTCAATAAATCCAACACTAAACGGATATGCTTCACGTGACTCCCTTCCGATCGAGAATAGATAAGTATATCATCAATGAACACAATGACAAACTTATCCAGAAACGGTTGACAAACCCGGTTCATCAAATCCATGAATGCCGCGGGGGAATTAGTCAATCCAAAAGGCATCACTAGGAACTCGTAGTGCCCATAACGAGTTCGGAATGCGGTCTTCAGAACATCATCCTCTCGCACCTTGAGTTGATGGTACCCTGAACGAAGATCAATCTTCGAGAAGTAACTTGTCCCTTGAAGTTGGTCAAATAAATCGTCTATCCTTAGAAGTGGATATTTATTCTCGATTGTGACCTTGTTAAGCTCACGATAATCGATGCACATATGCATAGTCCCATCCTTTTTCTTTACAAAAAGAACCGGTGCTCCGGAACATTCACATGGATTAACTTCTTATTACACACTATGTGGGCGTTGTTTCTTGCCAACCAGTCTATTCCCATAATGATAACAAATTCTCCCAAAGACATAGGGTGAATTAACAAAGGTATTCGGTTTCCTTCTACTTCTATCGTACATCCATCAAATACTTCTTTTACTAAAACGCAACCATCATTGGCCGTTTCTACCTCTATAGCATGATCAAGTCTCTTTGACTTTACTCCCAAACATTTCACAAATAAAGGTGACACAAAAGAGTAAGAAGCACCAGAATCAAACAACACCTTGGCAAATAAAGAGTTTACCAAAAAGGTACCTGTCACCACATCAGGAGTCTCCTTTGCCTCAACGGTAGTCATCTGAAATGCTCTCCCCTTAGCTTTAGCCGGCTCGGCCCTCTTTTCTGCTTCCTTATTTCCCTGACGATACCTAGAGTAGTCGGATCCGCCTTTCTTCAACTGTGGGCAATCTGGCCTGATATGATCTAACGACCCGCACTGATAACCTTTCCTTGGCACATTACAGTCCCTAGAATAATGGGGCATAGATCCACAACGAGAGCAACCCTTTGTTCTGGATGTACAATCACCACGATGCACCCGATGAAATTTCCCACAAGGCCTCCCATTTCCACTTTGCTTTCCCTTAAGGTCTGATTTGACAAACTTGGACTTCTTAGAGTCCAACCCCGAACTTTCCCATTTCCGCTTTTCTCCCACCTTCTCATCCACTTGGCGGGATGTTTCTCTCTCAGTCTTCCTAGCTGTATCCACAGCCGCTTGAAAGCTAGAGTGATGAAGGTTAATCACCAATTCCCGAATATTAGCATTCAAACCCCAAATGAACCGCTCAATACGACGGGCCTTGTTCGGTACATAAATCTTGGCAAAACGTGCCTTCTCATTGAACTTAGCCGCATACTCATCGACTGTGATATCCCCTTGCACCAGGGCGATGAACTCTTCCTCAAGTCGCCTCATCGTAGCCGGAGGACAAAATTGCAAATGGAATCTTTCCACCCTTTCTCTCCCGACTCAACATCCCACCAATTGATCGTCTCAAATCTCAACATAGATATGCCATACGTCATTTTATCCTCATCAGCACAATGGCACGTCTCAAATGCCAATTCCATTTCCCACACCCAACGTAAAGCTAGCATCGGATCACACGCTCCTTCATAAGTAGGAGGCTTGCAGGATCACACTTTCCATCGAATGAACACTCACAATGGTCTTGGGCAAACTTGAATGCACGGAATGCTCTATTTCTTCACTCTTCTCCCGACTTACAGGTTCCGACCTTTCTCTATTAGTCAACAAAGTTTGATGTGCGGATTGGATCTTTCCCAATTCAGTGACAAGTGCCTTTTGCACTCCAATGGTGGGTGTGGTGCCTTGGCCCCACCTTCTACCTCGGGCTCGACCCCTTGCACTCACCGAACTCTCTTGCACGGACATCTTCGGTGCACTAGCTTGTCCAATCCTTTCGTGGCCACGTCCTCGACCACGACCCCTAGTTCCCCCTACAGTAGGGATGGGTGCTTGACTCGCATTTCTTCCATGGCGTCTTCCTCGGCCCCTTCCTCTAGCTGGTGCACTTACGGCACCTGCCAAATCTACCGGTTCCTCTTCCCGACGTTCAGATGAATCCGACCTAGCAATAGGAATGGATTGACTTCTCGTAACTCGAGCTGACATGATTCTTTTATGCGAAAAACAAGCTTAACTTAAATGACAGTTCAAAAATAATAAGGTAATGCAAAAGCACACACATGCACCTGTAAATTCGCAATTAAAGTGGCCAAGTGTAATACCCAATTTACCACACATGAGAGTGCTCTCCCTACCCCATTATCACTATCCCTGTCGAGATTACCCTAATTCAGCTGTGACTCCTAGCCCTACAGTCTAAGACTAGGTGCCATACGGCCACCTAATTCCCTTAAACTAAGGCTCTGATACCAATTTGTAACAACCCAAAAACTAAGGCCCAAGATGGATATAAATCAAAATCCAAACTCACCAAATGATTAACCAACCAACGATTAATTCATTACAATCTTAATTCAAATAAAACGAAACAGCGGAAGTCCAAAGTCTGAAGTCTGAAGTCTAACAGCCGAATATTTACACTAAAACAAGATACTAAGATAGAACATCCTCTAGCCTTCACAATCTCCTATTGGCTCTTTCACCTCTATCCAATGTTCCCTTTCCTGAAAAAGGTTAGTTTTGAAAACGTGGGTTAGACCATAAGGTCTATTGAATTCCCATAAAAACAGTTTACAATTTTCAGTAGTTCATATATCATTAAAACAAGCAATGGTTTACGAATAAATAGTCTTATTCTCAGGAAGAGAACAATTAAAGTATTGGAGAAACATGGCAAGTCAATTAGCAACTAGATATAGGATCTATCACACCAATATGTAGGGCTTAAATTGAATCACACCTATGAGTAGGATTTAGTACACCTAGGTATAGGATTTTATAAATGACTTGACCAGTTATACCCAACTAAAACAGGTAATGCGCATACCGACCCCAAAGCTCATAAAAGTGATCATGGCAAATTTTACATATAAAGAAAACATTTAAAGAAAGCCATAACCAACAAGTAAGCCTTTGAAACATTTCCATATTGCATTTTAAGTGATAGGGAACTCACCTGGATTGGACACAACCCGTTTGAAGCTTAAACGGTCCAAACCTTCAAACCGAAAGACTAAATTCAAAGACATGAAATAGGTGTTAATCCCCACGAATTTTCCCAAAAATCTTCTATTAAAGACCTAAGATAAACCCTTAATCTATAGGCCTAAACTCCAGCTCAAAGCCTAAAAATCAAACGGACCAACCACCGAAACTCAGCGAGTTACGCGGCTTATGTCGCGGCCTCAACCCGCGCAGCAAACCGCGGGACATACTGTTTCAGCTGGTCCAAACCAGCAACCAAGAAACAACCCGAAAACCATTCAATACTCTGAATACTGATTTCTTTCATCTCCAAAACATATCTAATGAATATATTAAGCTCTAAAATCGATATTTAAACATATAGAATCATTTCCTCATGATTTACCCAAAATAATGAATCTATCAAAACTTGAGATTAAACAACAATGGAGGTATTCATAAGGAATCTCCAAGAATTGAATAACTAATCAATAACTTCAACAATAAATCCCTATATCCCAATCCATCCACATCAAAATGGGATTCAATCTATGATAAGGGATTTACCCAACAAGAACTTAGGGTTTTAGAACCCCTTTGCTTCAATCACTACTCTTCATTAAGACTAGATTGAATGGAAGAAGAAGTGATATACCTGATTAGATGATCGCCTCCAAGAATGCTTTACCTTTCTTCTTCTTCCTTGCTCTTCACATACACACTAGCATACACACCCTCATTTTGGGTGAAATGTGGAGAATGAATGAAATTCTTCTCCTAACACCTTACTTATACCTTGGGCCATATCCAAAATGAGCCCTATCCCACCAACTAATCAGATCCAAATAAATAAAGCCCGAAAATGAATCTAATAACCTAAAATCAGCATCAATGAATTTAGGGTTATTACACATTTGAAGAATTTTCATTAAGGATCTATAATACGTTGAGAATTTGAAGATGGTTCTGGAAAAGGTTCACTATCCTTAGGATGGGAATTAGAATATGAAGATGATTTCAAATCAGAAAGGGAATCATTCTTTGATAATGTTTCTTTTGAAAGAATAATCTTTTTATCTTGATTCATAATCCCTATAGAAATTCTCTTGATAAGACTGTCGTTAAATTGTGTGGCAACGTGAGCTCCCCTGCCTCCGGGCACCTTAGAATAGATTTGAACTTAACCAGGATTCTTATTTTGTTGCTGGATTTGGGTGGACTGCAGTAGGTAGATCGAGAGGTAGTTTCGCCCCTTCTCCCCGAATATGGGCCCGAAATTGACTTGGCCTCGCCAAAAGGCCTCATCTCTAGAATTCCTCGGTATGGTCATTCGGGAAGTCCCTCCGAGGACGACTCCCATACAATTCTTGCGAGAGCTGGAGACGAAATTGAGTATATCATAGCTGACCGCACCATGGGCTAGCCCCTCCACCCACTGTGTATAACGATGTTATGCTGGGAAATCTGGAAGAGAATTATTTTCTCCTTTTATAAACTCAATTTCGAAATCAAAGTTACTTAAAAGATCTTGCCATCTTGCAAAAATTTGTTTAGAAATCAAAATTTTAATATCTTTTTCTAAAACGTATTTTGCTGATAAACAATCAATTCTTAAAATAATTTTTTTCATGTATAAATCATCTTCAAACTTTTTAATACATAAAACAATACTTAATATTTCCTTTTTAATAGTTGAATAATTCTTTTGGGTATCATTCCAAGGACCTGAATAATATCTAACCAATTGTACTTTATTATCTAAATTTTGCTTTAAAATTCCTCCAGACCCTATATCGCTAGCATCTGTTTCTACAATTAATTTAGCATGAGGGTGAGGTACATGAAGACATGCTAGATATCTAATTTTATCTTTCACATGTTTGACAATCTTGGAATGTTCATTATTCCATGTTTGAGGATTCTTTTCTAACCTATCATATAATGGTTTACATATAATTCCTAAATCTTTGAAAAAATCATGAACATAATTTAAACATCCCAAAAATCTTTGTAATTGTTTTTTATCTCTAACTTAATCAGAGAATTTGCTTGAGAATTCGAGACTCCTGTTGATTGGCCTAACAATTCCTTGGACAATATTATGTCCTAAAAAACTTACCTCTGTTTGAAATAATTTCATTTTAGTAGGGGAAACAACTAATCCGCTTTTATGTATCAGATCATAAAATATGTTAAGATGCTTAAAATGTTGATCTAAAGAATTAGAATATATCAATACATCATCTATATATACTATAGCAAACTCACTTATTGGTGTTATAATATCATTCATAATATTCTGAAATTCTGATAGGGCATTTTTTAAACCAAAGGGCATGGCGTTCCATTTGTAGTGCCCAAACGGTACATTAAAACATGTCTTATATTTATCCTTTTCATTTATTTGTATTTGCCAAAATCCTGACTTAATATCAAATTTAGAAAAGATTTTAGAATCATATAATGTCTTTAACAAATCTCTTTTATTAGGTATGAGATACCTAATCCATTCTAATACTTTGTTTAAGGGTTTATAATTTATAACTAATCTTGGCGCACCTCTTTCATTTTCGGCACTGTTCATAACATAAAATGCTGAACATGACCAGGGAGATTTAGATGGTCTTATTAGTTTTTTATCTAATAATTCTTTTATTTCTTTTTGACAATGGTTTTCTAATTCTTGAGACATATGTATAGACTTAGACCTTGTTAGAATATTTTTCTCATTAAAATCTTACAATGTGTTGCTTTCTGTTCCAAAAAGCATTCGGTATATTAGCACAAACATTATTTTTAAATTTCTTTTCTGTAATTTCTATTCGTTTTATAATAACTTTATCTTTTAATTGATTTTCAATTCTTTTATAATTAATTTCGTTTACCAAATATTCTACTTGTTTTTGTTTATAATTCAACATGTTTATTTCTTTGGTTATAATAGGGGTAACGAATTTGAAAATAACTCCTTATTTAGTACTTTGGTTGTTAAACCCTCTTCTGATACTGAAAATGGATATAATTGAGTAATAAACGGAGTGCCTAATATAATTTGAGAATTTAAATTTTTAACTAGAATTAAAGGAGTTTTATAACAATTTCTATCATTACAAATTTGTACATTAGATAATTTATAATTTATTTTTAGCTTAGATCCACTAGCAGTTGATAATCTTTGTGAGGATTTCTCATAATATTTTATAGGAATCAAGCCTTCTCGAATACTATAACATCTCAAATCTTGAATTTAAAATAATAAACAAGATTCAAAGCTCAACCAAGAATATGATTAACGTTCTCAAGGTTTAGTCCTTACAAACATTATAAAGCAGCGGAATTTCCTAAAGTCATCAGCTGAAAGACCAAATAAACAAGAAACTGAACTCTTCAGATGCCTCTCTACATCCTTCCTTTCCCTTATCCCCTTTCCATTCCAGAACCTGCCTGAAAATATTTTTTTTGGAAAGTGAGAGTTAGACCAAAAGGCCTAGTGAATTCCCCATAAAACAGTTAACATTTTCAGCAGTTCGCTAATCATTAAAAAAACATGCAATGGTTTCCAATCAATAATCTCATTCTCATAAAGAGAACAATTTACTATTAGAGGAACATGGCAAGGCAATTAGCATCTAGATATAGGATTTATCACACCTATATGTAGGCTTTAATAGTACCACACCTATTAGTAGGATTTAGCACACCTAGCTATAGGATTTTATAATGACCTTGCAGTTACCCCCAATTAAAACAGGTAATGCGCATACCGATCCCAAAACTTATAAAAGTGATCATGGCAATTTTACATATAATGAAACATTTATAGAAAGCCATAACCAACAAGTAAGCATTTGAAACGTTACCACATTGCATTTTAAGTGATAGGGAACTCACCTGCGATGCGACAAACCGCTTAACACGCTAAAACGAAAAATCTTTCCAAACCGAACACCTGAATTGGACGTAATAAAAATGGTGTTAAACCACCTTAAAACATCCTAAAACCATCCCCTAGGGTCCCTAAGATAGACCCCTAAACCATTCCTTGCATCTAGCACGAAACGAGAAATGAACCAACCGAAAGTGTACTCAACAGTGACTCCCGTGCTTGCCCCGTGGCTTGAAACCGCGCGGTAAGTCGCCTAAGTCACTGTTTGTGCTGATCTGACCCTTATTTTACTCAGCAACACAAAATATCCCCAAAAATCCATTTCCAATGCCAAAAACACAATTTTAAGCCTCTAAAATCACCCAAAAACAACTCAAATACTTGAGGGTTCATCCATAAACAATCCCAATAATAAAACCCAATCCAAACTAGATTAATTTCATTATTTAAATCCAAGAAAACCCAAAAATGAAGAACCATAACTTGAACTCTTGATTACCACTTAGAATAATCAATAAGAATAGGTTTTCTAGATAAGATTCATTGATTGAATCCATCTTTGATGTTTTATAAACAAACCCATATAATTTCATCCATTAAAGAACATAAAGTAAGAAAATCCAAATTCAAATTAAATCTCCATTAATGGAGAACTCAAGCATGAAGAATATGGATTATACCTCCAAGATGAAGATTCCTCAATGAGAGCTTCAATCCCTCCAACAACTTCTAGAGATTCCCTTCTAGCTTCCTTTCCAATCATTATTGAAATTTTTGGGTTAAAACCCTTGAATAATTTCTATCAATCCCCAAATAAGAGATAGTTAAAAGATTTCTAATAGAGAAGATGATCCATACCTGAAAATGGAATCTCCTTCAATGCTATTCTCCAAGATCTTTGATTGTTCTTTCTCCTTCATCCCTTCTCCACGTTTTCTCCCCAATACACACACAATACACTTTCTGATTTTTGAGAGGAATGAGAGAAATGAGGGAAACCCTTGTGCAATTCCATATATATACATGGGCTTTTTCCTAATAAAGCCCTAGCCCATAATATTTAGATAAAGCCCAACCTAAATCAATATTAGCACAAATTTTTGGGTTATTACAACCTCTCCTCCTTAAAAGAATTCCGTCCCGAAATTCATTCGAGCGCCTACTGAGAGTAACCAACCATTAAACTAAACTGCTCAAATTTCCGTCATGTTTCTTTACTTTTTAGGAGGTTTCTAGCAAACTAGTACAAAACTAACCTGTTAGTTTTTATACATAACTCCCTTGGTTCTTTCTTGGAACGATCTTTCAAACAACAACCCGAATAATGACCGATGGTCACATTGCCGTTGGGTAATTTTGATTAAATTTACAGATTCCCGATACCCCTCATAATCACACACTGATTATTAACCATTTTCTTTTACCGGAGCACGTCGCAACAAATCACAACATTATCAAGCTTAAACTTCAAAATTTGACACCCGATTTGTCAACTTAACAGCAAGTCATCCTCGCACTTCCCTCTTAGACTTTCAATTAAGAGTTGCTTAACGAGCGACATGCAACTCTCTCCAGAACTCCCATCGCCACAAATTAAATCTAATTCGATTAATATTGCACCTCTACCACGGTATTGAACATTAATTCATCAACGCTACTCTTTTTTCCGAACTGTATATGCATCACCCACAACTTTATCATCACGTTTTCATACGTAAGGCAATGCGTTTATATAAAATTTCACAATATAACACCCAAATAGTTTATTCATCTGAAAAGAACCAATCATGAAAGTTCACCATTCAATATTTCCATCAAGTCAAACAATCACCCAAAAGTTTCTCCAAAATAACTCCGAGTTTATTTGCCTCATAGAAAGAGCAACTACTCACTGGACACCATTCTAATTAGCACGACATCAAACAAACGGTTCACGCGGCATACCTGTCAATCTATTACCAACTTCGTCTTCAATACTCTTTCTCTCCAAGCGCCACTTCCAGCTACTTTATTCGTCTACTCGAAATTATAAGGCATACACTTTCAGTATAAGACTTGCTAACGATGCAAGCTTTACAACAAACTCTCAAACTGATTTACCAAACGCTTTAGCTAGATCTAGCATCAATACCCCTACCTTCTTGTATGGTTTATATAAATATTCTCAACAAATGACACGCTTAGTCATTACTCCATTTCTTTTAATTACCCGACCAATTTCTTACTTTCATCAAGATAAGTTATTCTCACATGCCATTTTCACCTCCTCGCGCTAGTCTGATTTACCGTCGACTAACCAATATCATTCAACATATATTCAACAAAATCAATTGCCAAAACCACACCTCCACTATTGGGAGACTAAGTTTAGCTAAACGGTTTCACCAAACTTCCCAATCAAGATAATTAACTATGCTTCCCTACTAGGCACTCACGAAAGAATACCCCTGCTTCCAACTACTACATGCCTCTTGAGTCCCCAAAAAGGAGATAACCGAACCATTAATATTCCTTTACACCCAAGAAATATTTCAACACTTTGATTCAAATCAGTACATCAGCTATCAAATACTGTTAGCCAACCAAACTTGGCGTCTCGCAAATGTCCCAACAGTATAAAGTAAGCTCATCAAAAATTTGGATTTAACCAACTAAAAATGTGAATCCACCACTAAATATCACCAATAGCCTTTGTATCAAAACGGAATTTTTTTGGAAAATAGTAAGTTGCGCGGCTTGCCGCACGACTTCAATCCGCCGAAAAAGTCGCGGGACTCACTGAGTAATGCACTTTTCTTGCTCGAACACCAAGAATCCCAAACCATGATTCTACTGATTTCCACCCCAAAACAAGAATACTGCATTGCCATCAAAAATTCTTACACTTCAAACAAACTTTATTACCACTCTTGAATACCTCTCCATTAGATATCCAAACCATGGTTCACACCCACACTTAACTCAATTTCACTCAACGACCTTCCATAATCACTACCAACATTCCAATTGACATCCATAAAATATCCCACACTTCTCAAAAAGAAAACAACCTTAAGCGGATCTCCGTTAACTGAGGTCACATTTCCAAGACTCAACGACCGTCCGATTTCCATATTACCTATACCAAAGAAATTGTCATGGTGCTAAACTCTCGTTCTGACCGAACGACTAAGTCCATTAATGTCTATCATCGACACTTAACCACTTTCAAGTTACTCTTCAACTTTTTAAATGCATTTCAACTTTTGACGGTTCCAACATTGAATACCTTAAATGGTTACTTAACTCCAAAGTTAACTGTCAACATGGAAATTTTAAACCTTCAAAGCCCAGCGAGTTCATAAAATTCATGCATGATGAGTCAATTACATGCATACTATAAAATAATAGTTTTGCAGTTTTGAAAATTTTTGCTATAGATGACGAATGAATAAAATTCATGTATGCAGGGGGCAACCCCCTCTCCACTTGGTATCCATGCATAGTTATTTCGAAAAGAAAATCGTTCACATGTAAGCACAAAATGAACTCAACTCGAATGATCCAAAACAACATTGTCGACAACAAAAATGCATATAGTAAAACTTTCCTCCATGTAAATAAAACTCGATATGTGATCACCCACACCGTGTGAGACTGCCGCTTCTCACATCTAATGGTGTACTAGCAAAATACCCATACGGGTTTTTAATGTGTTTTTCATGGCTTTTACAATAAAGTTGAACTTAACATTAACCGAAATAAACGAACATAAATGTATGTTTTAAATATTTGAATTTCAACTTGTAAAATATGTCTTCAACATGGAGTGACACATGCAACTATAAAAGAATGGGCGTATGAAACTCGTCTTACGGGTGAGGGCAACTCATTATGTCCAAGATTTCAAGTTGGTAAAACTTCTCTCAGACTTCCTGATAAAAACTCCGGAACGACCTTTTTGACTGGTCACTTATTCACTAATTATCAATTTCCAATTACTGTGAATTTAACCCAATTCAAACAATTCACTAATTTTGCTCGGGTTCCATCGGAACATACAAACCCCAAGTATATCCTTTCTCTAGGGTCATTTCATCCATCGGATCAACTTTGAACAAATGGGGCACTCTAGAACCTAGGAGTATACCTCTTTTTAATCATTCCACTTTCCCCCTTGAATCCTTAAACGTCTATCCTTGACGAATTCGCTGGAAATATAGACAACTTTTCGAAACCGAAAGCCAAATTTTACCTACATAAAATCAAGATGTTAACCCAATGTAATGTCCCCAAAAGTCTTCTACAATAGACCTAAGATAAACCTCTAACTCAAAGGTCCAATCCTTGACCCTACACGGAAAACGAAACAAACGAACTTGCGTCAAACAGTGAGTTGCGCGACTTGAACCGCGGCCTCTACCCGCGGAGTAACCCACTGGACTCACTGTTCATCCTTGTAACTTAGAATCAGCGTCGAATCTCAATCGACATCCAAATATTGGTTCCAATAATCCCAAAACCAACCATAATGATGGAATAAACCTCCCAATCAAAAACTAAAACATATACAACCATATCTAAATAATTTACCTAACAAATCCTTCAATAAAACTTGAGGTATGAACAACAATGGGGTAACCCTTATGAACTCTCTAAGGAGTGATTCGTCTTATCAAATGATCATGGAAATAATCCTTAAATCCTCATATCTCCTACCAAATGAAACTCAACCACAACGAAGGATTAACTCTACAAGGACCATCGATTAGGACCCTTGATTCAACCGTACCCCAAAATAGGTTCATTTCCAATACCGAATAATCACATAAAACGACACCTAAATCAACAGTTCCAAGATAATAATGTAAAACAAGCACACACATGCACCTGTAAATTCACAATTACATTGGCCAAGTGTAATTCCAAATTTACCGCACATGTGGGTCCTCTCTACTCCATCATCACTATCCCTGTTGAGATCATTTTTTACAGTTCCTAATTTTTAGCTGTGACTCCTAGCCTACAGTCTAAGACTAGGTGCCACTCGGCCACCTAATTCACTTAAACTAAGGCACTGATACCATTTGTAACATCTCAAATCTTGAATTTAAAATAATAAACAAGATTCAAAGCTTAACCAAGAATATGATTAACCTTCTCAAGGTTTGTCCTTACAAACATTATAAAGCAGCGGAATTTCCTAGTCATCAGCTGAAATACCAAAAAAACAAGAAACTGAACTCTTCAGATGCCTCTCAACATCCTTCCCTTTCCCTTATCCCCTTTCCATGCCACTGCCTGCCTGAAAATATTTTATTTTGGAAAGAGAGAGTTAGACCAAAAGGCCTAGTGAATTCCCCATAAAACAGTTAACATTTTCAGCAGTTCGCTAATCAGTAAAAAAAACATGCAACGGTTTACAATCAATAATCCCATTCTCATAGAGAGAATAATTTACGTAATGGAGGAACATGGCAAGACAATTAGAATCTAGATAGAGGATTTATCACACCTATATGTAGGCTTTAATAGAACCACACCTATTAGTAGGATTTAGCACACCTAGCTATAGGATTTTATAATGACCTTGCCAGTTACCCCCAATTAAAACAGGTAATGTGCATACCGACCCAAAGCATATAAAAGTGATCATGGAAATTTTACATATAATGAAACACTTAAAAAAAAGTCATAACCAACAAGTAAGCATTTGAAACATTACTGCATTTTAATTGATAGGGAACTCGCCTGCGATGCGACAAACCGCTTAATAGGCTAAAACGGCTAACCTTTCCAAACCAAACACCTGAATTGGACGTAAAAAAATGGTGTTAAACCACCTTAAAATATCCTAAAACCATCCCATAGGGTCCCTAAGATAGACCCCTAAACCATGCCTTGAATCTAGCACGAACGAGAAACGAACCAACCGAAAGTGCACTCAACAGTAACTCCCGTGGTTTGCCCCATGGCTTGAAACCGTGGGGTAAGTCGCCTAAGTCACTGTTTGTGCTGATCTGACCCTCTTTTTACTCAGCAATGCAAAATATCCCCCAAAATCCATTTCCAATTCCAAAAACACAATTTTAGGCCTCTAAAATCACCCAAAAACAACCCAAATACTTGAGGGTTCATCCATAAACAATTCCAATAATAAAACCCAATACAAACTAGATCAATTTCATTATTTAAATCCAAGACAACCCAAAAATGAAGAACCACAACTTGAACTCTTGATTACCACTTAGAATCATCAATAAGAATAGGTTTTCTGGATAAGATTCATTGATTGAATCCATCTTTGATCTTTTATAAACAAACCCATATAATTTCATCTATTCAAGGACATACACTAAGAAATCCTAATTCAAATTAAATCTCCATTATTGGAGAACTCAAGCATGAAGAATATGGATTCCACCTCCAAGATGAAGATTCCTCAATGAGAGCTTCAATCCCTCCAACAACTTCTAGAGATTCCCTTCTAGCTTCCTTTCCAACCATTATTGAAATTGTTGGGTTAAAACCCTTGAATAATTTCTACCAATCTCCAAATAAGAGATGGTTAAAAGATTTCTAATAGAGAAGATGATCCATACCTGAAAATGTAGTTTCCTTCAATGCTATTCTCCAAGATCTTTGATGGTTCTTTCTCCTTCGTCCCTTCTCCACGTTTTCTCCCCAATAAACACACAATACACTTTCTGATTTTTGAGAGGAATGAGAGAAATGAGGGAAAACCTTGTGCAATTCCATATATATACATGGGCTTTTTCCTAATAAAGCCCTAGCCCATAACATTTAGGTAAAGTCCAACCTAAATCAGTATTAGCACAAATTTTTGGGTTATTACAAATACAATTCATATCTGCTCCACTATCTAATAGAGCAATTAATGTCAAATTAAATTCATTATTACTGTCAAATTCACTATCAGCTTGTTCTATATTAGAAAGCCTTTTTATAATTTTTATCGCAGCTTTTAAATATTTTAATTCAGTTTGCAAATCTTAAATAGTAACATTTTTCGAGGTACTTGTAATTGTTTTTTTATTATAAGGTTCTAACTTTTCAATAGGATTTTTGTTGACAATATTTTTATTGCCAAGTTTTTCTAGGTATAATTTTGAATTTCTGCATTTTCAATTTTATCAACGACATCTGATAAAAAAACTTTCATCATCGAATAGCATATTTATAGAATTACAATTGCACATTCCTATACACTCACATGAGCTAGAATCGTCGTTACAATTACAATCAGATTCTTCTATAATATTTAGATCTTTCTCAGAATAATCCGATATACTTGAATCACTAGAATCATCCCTTATAATTAACTTACTTATTTGTTTTTGTAATTCATTAGAAATATTTAATTCATTTATTTTTCTCTTAGTATAACAATTTTTTGAGAGATGGCCTTGTCTCCCACATTTGTAACATATAACTATATCTTTTTGTTTATTATTATCTTCTTTTTGATGAGATCTTTTATTATATTTATTTGGATTATATTTGTTCTTTTTATAATGATAATTTTTGGAGTATTCTTTTCTCTTATAATTATTTCTTTTGTCTTTTATAAGTCTTTTCTTAGAAGTAGATGGAGGCAAATTAATACACTCATAACCGTATTGTTGACAAAAACTTCCTAATTCATTTTTATTATATATACTATATTTCTTAAGTTTGGATTTTAATTTTAAATCAGAACAAATTCCTAATCCTTCTTGATTAATACAATTAATTAATTCTCCAAAAGTTAAATCTTTATAAGGAATCATATTATTATAATCGGCTCTTAATTTATTTCTAACCCTTTCAGCAAATAATTTTTGGTAATCCAACAATAAACCTTTCTTTCCAATAAGCTTCCTTACAATCAATCCTAGTCATAATTCTTGTAAAAAATACATTCTTATACCATCTAAAATCCTGTAATTTTCTACAATTTAGATTTAATAATATTTCAGAATTCTTATCTTGATAACCTGTTGGGTTACCAACATAGTTTTTCATAATAGCATAAATAAATGTATGGACCATATCATCTACTTGAGTAGTAATTTGTTCATTATTTTCTGTTTTTATAATACTTTTCTTGCAGGTTGAGATATGCATTTTTTCTTCTTCAGTAATATAGAAGTCCCACCAGCCTTTGAGAACGCCAGTGAAGCCTGAAATTATCATTTGAATAACTTGTTGTTCGCTATTTCCTTTAGCCTTACAAGCATTAGAAGCCATCGTCATTTCTTGTAACAAATTTAGAATTTGGTATTCTGTTTGACCATCAATATTCCATTCATATAATGATTCACCATCATATTTAGCTTGTACAATTGTATGTCTTTCATCGTATTGAATATCAGGGTGTATTGGCCTATAATAATAATTTCTTGTGTCATGTCTATTAGTCTAAGTATTGTTTGACGAAAATGCATTATATCTTCTTATTTATACTATCTTGATTATTAAACTGGTTTTCTGTATCAGATACATCGTCTTGTGACTCTTCAGAATCTTCTTTCTTATTTATGACACTTACACTTAAATTAGAGTTTTCTTTTTTACTTAAATTAGAATCTTCCTTTTTATCTATAACACTTACACTTAAATTACAATCTTTATTATTTTTTATAATGTTTTTATTGGATTCTTCTTCTTTATTTATAATACTTACATTATTAGAATCTTCATTATTCTCTATAATGTTTTTATTATATTCTTTTTTTTTATTAATAATATTTACATTTGATATACTTAATTTAGCTTACCTATCATCTATCTCTTTTAGAAAAAAATCTTCTTTCGATTATTTTATCTTGGTGTCAATATTATAAGGTTTGAATATTGGATCTTCCATTTTTGACTTTCTTTTTATTATAGTTGTATTATTATTATTATTATTATTATTTATTATTATTATTATTATTATTATTACTATTATCTATATTTATAGTGTTTTCTGTTCTTTTTAATTGTTGGCCAATAGTATTTAGAATCTCATTGATATAATTGTTTTAATGCATTATATTACTAATAACCTTTTCTTTATTATAAGGTTTTTCTATTTTTACTAAAGATTTACCAACAAAATAATTATCATTCTTTTCTTTTAATACAATATCTTCTTTAGGAGGATATGAACACCTAGAATAGGTTCATTATTATGTGCTTTTATCCATTTTTTAATATTGTTGGTTGTATTTAGAATTTGTTTTTCAAATGGAAATTCAACATTGTTTTCATTACACCATATTTCTAGCCACATGAAAAAATAAATGTTTACTTCATGATCTAACATATGTATTTCCCAATCAATTCTATTTTTATTTGATCACATTCTATAATAACCCGAAATTTTGGCATTTAAATAAACGGGTTTTAATTTTGGACTCTAGACTTTTGATTTGGGCTAGGGCTTGGTTACCATCAAGCCCAATGTATATAAGAGAAATTAGAGAGTTTTCCTATCATGGTAGGCCATTTGCACAAATCAGTATTCTTTGTGTGTGTGTTTTTGGAGGTGCGATTTTGAGAGAGGAGAAGAGAAGAGGAAGAAATTCAAGAGAAGCATTGAATCAATCATCAATCTCAAGTATAAATGTTTATCTTCTACATCTCTTCCTCTTGTTGGGTCTTTTGGTTGAGTTGAAAACTTGGGTTTTATGTGGTTTAGATTGTGGAATGGTCTAATAAATGTTTGAATCAGTAATGAAGGGTTTATAGAGTTGTATTGAAAGTTTATTTCATGATTTAATCATCTTATTTAGTGTTTTGGGGTTTGGGTTCAATCAAAACTCCATGGATGAGTTTTTAATCATCAAATGTGGATGTTAATCCATAAATTCCATGGTTAGATTGGGTTCTTTGATGTTTGGGGATGATTTATAAGTGTTTGGATGAGTTTTGAGTCATAACTATGAAGGAAATCAATTTGGGTGTTGGTTTTGGCTTCATCTTCACGAAATGGATTATGTGCAGGAAAACATAGGCTAAAGCGAGTTTGTGGCGAGTCGTGACTGGCTTTAGCGGCTGTTTTAGATTTTCAATTTTTCGTTATGTCCGGTTTGGGGTTGTATCTTAGGTCCTTGTTTGAGGGGTTTCAAGTTAGTCTTTTGGGGTTACTTTGGGTTGGTAACTCATGATTTTGGTGACCTTAATCCAGGAGTTCGGTTGGTGAATTTAGGCTTTCGGTTTGGGAGTTTTGACCGCTAAGCTTAGGACAAGGTGTGTCAATTCCAGGTGAGTTCCCTATCTCTTAAAATTCAATGTGGAAATGTTTCAAATGTTTTATAGTTGATTATGGTTTTATTTAAATGATCTTTATATGTCAAATTTGCCATGATCACTTTTATAAGCTTTGGAGTCGGTATGAGGATTACCTGTTTATTAACCGGCAAGATCTTTTATAAAATCCTATAGTTATGTGTACTAAATCCTACATATAGGTGTAGTTCTAGAAAATCCTATCTAGGTGCGATAAATCTTATGTATAGGTGTGACTTGACTTGCCATGTTTATTTATTCGTAAACCATTGCATAATTTTTAACTAAATTTGAACAGTGGAACTGTTTACCGTTTTATGGGGAATTCACTAGACCTTATGGTCTAACCCACGTCTTCAAAACTACATTTTTCAAGAAAAGGAACCTTGGATAGAGGTGAGAGAGCCAAGGGAAGGATGTGAAGGCTAGAGAATGTTCTAGCTTAGTATTTTGTCTAATTAATAAATATTCAGCTGTTGACAATAGACTTCTAGACTTTCCGCTGCAGTTGTTTTTATTTCGATTTGAGATTGTAATGAATTAATCGTTGGATTGGTCAATCATTTGATGGTTTTGGATTTTGAATTATAACCATCTTGGACCTTAGTTTTTGGGTCGTTACAAATTGGTATCAGAGCTATAGTTTAAGTGAATTAGGTGGCCGAGTGGCACCTAGTCTTAGACTGTAGGCTAGGGGTCACAGCTGAATTAGAAAGTTAGTAAGATCTTTGGTAGAGATAGTGATAATGGGGTAGAGAGGACCCTCATGTGCGGTAAATTTGGAATTACACTTGGCCAATGTAATTGTGAATTTACAGGTGCATGGGTGTGCTTATACACCTTATTATGATCTATCTGGTTGTCAGTTAGTTGTTTATAGAATTTCAAGAAATGTAGAATTTATTTTGTCAATCAGTGAGGATTGTATCTATAATGACTAAAGGAGAAAATCATTTAGTGGAATTGTGCCAACATAAAAGTGGAAGCTGAGGGTGTTTCTAACACATGTGATCAAGGAGGTGGAAGAGTAGTGGACTCTGTGAGATTGCGGTGTCATTTGAGGCTTATGAGATGAGAGTTTGGTGTTGAAAGGAGTTTGAGGATATAGAATTTGAACTTCTAGACTGAGTGTGCTTGATTGTTATTCTTGGGGCAACCACTATATGTGGTAGTATGCGTAAAAGTTATTGTTGCAATGATTGATCCTGAGTTTTGGTATGCTATATGAGGTTGTATAGGGAGTAATTGTTTAGACCATCAAGATAAAGCTTCGTCCAAAAGTGTTGATGAATCTTCAAGGGATAGAATTCTTGAGAATTGAAAAAGAAAATATATTGTCCAAATGGGTACATTTAAATCTTGGGAAGGTTCCCAATTGCAGGGTAACGTTGAAGTTTCAAGTTCAGCGATCAAGTGAAGCTTCCAAAACAAGATTAACGTTGATCTTATCCTCGATGCACAAAAATCAAACCTTATACTATGTCAGAGAAGGACGTACGAAGTGTCTCATATGTCCCCATCATATCTGATATGGTACTGTTCACACGCGGCCAAAAGCATGGTTGTTTTTTAACAAAGGACAAATTTCCTATGAATGCTTGACACGTGGCATATACCTTTTGTCTTGCATTAAATGCAAACGGGTATAAATAAGATGAGGATATCTTCTTCATCTTCATGCATGCTACTTTCTATTTTTTATAACCTCTGTCTCTTTTCTTTCTTACTTCCTTGTGCATCAACTGTGTGATTTCTTAAGTTACAATAGAATAGGTTTATTACTTGTTCTAATTCCGCTTGTAACTGTAAATTTGTTTATTCAATATAAACTCATTTAAAAACTAAAAATCTGTGGGTTTGTATTCAACCCCCCCCCCCTCCCTTCTACAAATTGTTTCTATATCCTTGAACTCTTGTAGACTCCTTTGGGACCAACAAGTGGTATCAGAGAAGTGTTTCTTGCTTATCTTTAAAATATCTTTGAAGAAAACTTTTTTAAAATGACTAATACTAATACAAACTACATTGATAATGGATCTTTAGCTAAACGTCCAAGATTTAGCCTTGATAACTTTCCATTATGGAAGGAAAGAATGACTCTATTCCTAGAAGGGTCAGATCCTAAGATCCCCTACTATCTAGAAAATGGACCCTTTGTTCCTACAACCCTGGTAGCTAGTGTCCCTGCTACTACTACCACTCCAGCCATTGCTAAAAGGAGAATTGTCAAAAATCCTAGTCAATGGACTGAAGAAGAGAAAAAGGAAGTAGCTATAGATGTTAAAGCTAGATCCATAATTGCAATGTCTTTACCAGATGGAGTCTATCATTCTGTTATGAAGATGAGAACATCTAAGGCCATGTGGGATACCTTGTGTATTCAATATGAAGGGACTGATGAAGTCCAAATCATTAGATGTATTAATATGGTAAGACGGTATGAAAGTTTTATGCACACAAAAGGTGAAACTCTTTCTTAAATTCATCAAAGGTTTAACTATCTCTTGATTGATATGAAAACTGTCAACAGAGAATATTTGAATGCTAAAATTCTAACAAAATTCATGGAGACACTACCTGAAGGGGGGAGTGTACACTACGTGTCTAAAATTGTCAAAGAATCTTGAAACTCTCTCTCTTAGTGCTTTATATGGAATGTTATTAAATGAAGAGAAATCTCAGGTTTTAAAGAAAAACCTCATAAATGACATCAAGAGTGCCAAAAGTACTTCTTTGGCACTAGTGACTTCAGAGGTAGAACCTTCAAAACAAGTTTCTTCTTCCATCACCTCTATCACTGAATTAAATCAAACTGATTCAGAAGAACTCACTGATGTTGACATCTCTGAGTTTGATAACTCTCTAGCTCTTCTAACAAATAACTTTAGAATATTTGCTAGAAATAGTAACTTTCGAAAACCTACTACTATCACTGACTCTGATAAATCAAAAACCCTGCCCGCTGAAAAAGCAACTACTATATGTTGTAACTGTCAGAGAAAAGATCACTTTGCCAGTGAGTGTAGATCCAAGAAAGTAGCAGCTCCCACCTCCTCTCAGAACTCTGATAAAAATGATAAAAAGGAAAAGTATTTTAAATTAAAAAATAAACACAGAGATCTGAAAAAGAACCAACAAAAGGGCAAAAGTCTAATTGCTGAAGAAGTTGACTGGGATCAAGAAGAAGATTGGGCCAAAACATCTGATGAATCAGGCTCCGATGAAGAAGATCTTGCCTTTCTCTGTCTAATGGCAAGAATTGAAGAGGCTGAAGAAGTCCCTGAAACTTCCAGCTCAAAGTCTCCTTCAACTCAGGTAAACATTCCTATAAACTCCTCTCTACCTGAAAGTAATAACTTGTCCGCTCTCGATGCTATGACCGTTGATTTTTACAATGCTCTAAATGGAAAGATTAAAGCTGAACAAATTAATATTGATCTTCCTGAACAATTGAAAAATTGTCATTTAAAAATCAAAGAACTGACAAAGATTGAAGATTCCCTAAAAGATCAAGTCTTTGTAAATCAAACAATTAGTATTGAGAGACAACAAGCTATCACTGAAAAAGGAAAAGGCCATCGCTAATCTTAAGGCTGAGAAAGCTACCATTGAAGGATGGTGCAAGGCCTCTGATAAAGTCAGCGAGATAATCAATGCTCAAATTCCTCTAAAAGTCAAAAGTGGGTTAGGTTATAACTCTGATAAAGAAGAATCAGAGAATGATCGTTCCATGTTGAAATTCGGAATGTTCGTCTCTTCTATCCCTGATTCCTCTTCATCTGAAAATTTGACTATCCTTAAATCTGATGATTCTAAGAAAATGATCAAGAACAACGTTCCTCACCATGTTCCTAAAATCAAAAACTTTCAGAAACAGAAAAAGAACTCCTCTGTTCCTTCTGTAAGTCATCCTAAAGCTGGGAAGAAGATCCCTGGATATATTCAGCGATCAACTCCCAGAATTAAGATCGACCTTACACCTGTCCCTGAAAAGATTGTTATACCCCCAAGGACATCGGAGAAAGGAATTCTAGGCTCTGCTCCTGAAATGTTTTTTCTCGCACTAAGAATTCTTTCAATTCCAAACCTAATCACAAATATAGGAAATGCTATCACTGTGGTGAAAATACCCACATTGCCAGCAAATGTCCTAATGCTACTAAAGCTGAAAAATTAGCTCATGGTAAGAAAGTAGCTCAAACTGATTAACCAGCGAGAGTGAAATCCACCAAGGTTGGCAAACCTTCCAAGGCGAAGAAATCCACAGAAGGGAATTCTTCAGCTAGTAGCTCTTCCACCACTCCTTCCATTAACTCAGCAGGACCCATAGTAATATGGGTATCTATGAAAAATTAATCCTTTTGTTGTATGCAGAGTGCCAAAGGTATCTGGTATCTTGATAGTGGATGCTCAAGGCACATGACTAGCAGAAAATCTCTGCTCTCTGAATACAAGGAAGAAGTTGGTCCCTCAGTGACCTTTGGTGGAAATGGCAAAGGATACACTAAAGGTTATGGAATTCTATCCAATGGAGCCACCTCATTTTCTTGAGTCGCTTACGTTGAAGGACTAAAGCACAATCTGTTGAGCGTTAGTCAGCTATGTGACAAAGACTTCAAAGTTCTATTTCTAAAGAATAAATGTGCTATCACTGATTCAAATGACAAACTTGCCTTAACATGCAAAAGAGTTGAAAATGTGTATGTCATTAGTATGAATAGCTCTCACTCTAAAAACATGTGTTTCATTTCCAGAGCCTCCTCTGACATAAACTGGTTATCGCACAAAAGACTCTCTCGCATAAACTTTAAGACAATCAATGAATTGTCTCAAAAAGAACTTGTCAGGGATCTCCCTAATCATACAATTGCAAAGGAATCTCTTTGCTCAGCGTGTGAAAAGGGAAAAGTGACAAAACCCTCTATCAGATCTAAACATGTCTCTTCAGTGACCTCACAACTCCAACTTCTCCATATGGATCTATTGGGACCTGTAAATGTCCAATCTCTCTCTGGAAAGAAGTATACTCTTGTGATAGTTGATGAATATTCCAGATACACATGGGTATTCTTTCTTCGATTCAAGAGTGATACACCTAAGGTTATTATATCTTTTATCAAGAGAATGGAAGTCCTCAATAATCTTATCGCTCGCTCCATGAGAAGTGATCATGGTACTGAGTTCAAGAACAATACCGTGATTAGTTTCTTTGAAGAAAAGGGAATCAGTCACAACTTCTCTTTAGTGAGAACTCCTCAGCAGAATGGTGTTGCTGAAAGAAGAAATCGAACGATTATTGAAGCAGCTCGCTCAATGCTCAGCGAATCGCATCTACCTACTCAATTCTGGGCTGAAGTAGTCAACATAACATGCTTCACTCAGAATCGATCTATTATAGTGAAGCGATTCAAGAAGACCTCCTATGAACTATTTCATGGAAGAAGACCCTCTCTGAAATATCTACACATCTTTTGATGTAGATGTTATATTCTAAATGACAGAGATCATTTGGGCAAGTTTGATCCAAAAGCTGATGATGGGATATTCCTTGGATACTCTTCTGTATCCAAGTCTTTCAGAATCTTCAACAAGAGAAAACAGCACGTTGAAGAATCTATGCACGTCAACTTTGATGAATCTCGTCCAACTCATTCTACTCCTATCCTTGAAGAAGATGAGGAGTTGAACGAATGGATGAAATCTCATTATGGGGAACCTGAAACTTATTTCAGCAACCTACTGAATGCTGAAACAAATGATGATGGGATCCCTGATCTTCCTACGACAAGCAGCGATCCGTCAACATCAGGGATCAACATCACTCCTCTCAATCAGATTCCTCCATCTGATACTTCTTTAGGAAATTCTTTAGTGAATAACCAAGCTTCATCTTCTACTGATCAATCCTCTGAATCTCATCCAGAATTGATCTAAAATGAAGTTCCTGTCGTTGAAATGATTAACGACATCCCTGAAAGAGAGCAAATCGCTAAATCTATTATTGATCAGTCTCCTCAACCTCCAGCTCAGCGATGGACTGCAAATCATCTAATAAATCAAATCATTGGTGATCCACATGCAGGTATCAAGACTCGTAGAGGTACAGGTAATATCTATCTCTATGTTAATTTTATTTCTCTCGCTGAACCTAAGAAAATAGATGAAGCTATTTATGATTCTAGCTGGGTCTCTGCCTGCAAGAAGAACTAACTGAGTTTCGTAGAAACAAAGTTTGGAATCTTGTTCCTCGTCCCTCCGATAAAACTGTAATAAGAACCAAATGGGTTTTTCGAAATAAGTTGGATGAAAATGGCATTGTTATTCGCAATAAGGCTAGACTTGTTGCTCAGGGTTACAGACAGGAAGAAGGTATTGACTATGATGAGACCTTTGCTCTTGTTGGTAGACTAGAAGCCATAAGACTCTTTTTAGCTTATGTTGCCCATAAAGACTTTAAAGTTTTTCAAATGGATGTTAAAAGTGCTTTTCTTAATGTAAACTCGGCGAGGAAGTTTATGTTGAACAACCTCCTGGTTTCGCTGACCCAAACCATCCTGGTTATGTTTTCAAACTCCAAAAAGCTCTTTACAGGTTAAAACAAGCTCCTAGAGCTTGGTATGATACTCTCTCTAAATTCCTTCTTAAAGAAAAATTTGTTCGTGGAAAGATTGACCAAACTCTATTACTAAGAAAATATAATGTTCATACTATTCTTGCTCAAATATATGTTGATGACATTATTTTTGGCTCCACAAGACTCAAATTATGCACTCGTCTTGCAAACAGAATGAAAAAAGAATACAAAATGAGTATGATGGGTGAACTAACATATTTTCTCGGTTTGCAGATTAAGCAATATGACAAAGGAATTTTCATTTGTCAAAGTAAATATGTTAAGGACATGCTGAACAAGTTTGATATGAATCAATGCTCAGCGATGAAGACCCCAATGGCACCTCCTCTGACATTGAATAAGGACCCAAATGGGAAACCTGTCAATATCACTGCCTATCGTGGGATGATTGGGTCTCTGCTATATCTTACAACGAGTAGACCTGATATCATGTATTCTACATGTCTATGTGCTCGGTATCATGCTGAACCAAAAGAATCTCACCTCATCGCTGTAAAGAGAATCTTCAGATATCTAAAAGGAACTCCTAATTTGGGTCTTATGTATCCCAAAGGCTCAGAGTTCGATCTAATCGGTTAATCTGATAGTGATTTTGCAGGATGCAAGATTGATAGAAAGAGCACCACTGGCGGATGTCAGCTATTAGGTGGTAAGTTGATAAGCTGGACAAGTCAAAAGTAGAACTCTGTGTCGACCTCTACCACTGAAGCTGAATACGTAGCCGCTGGTAGCTGTTGTGCTCAAATCCTTTGGATGGGAAATCAGCTGAGAGATTATGATCTCAAACTTTCTAAGATCCCTATTTATTGTGATAGCACTAGTGCTATTGCAATTGCAAATAATCCTGTTCTTCACTCAAAAACCAAGCATATTGAGATTCGATATCACTTTATCAGAGATCATGTGATGAATGGAGAAGTAGAACTTCATTTTGTTCCAACTGAATATCAACTCGCTGATCTTTTCACCAAACCTCTGGATGAAGCTAGATTCAATCTACTCATCAGCGAACTTGGTATGTTAACCGTTGAATAATTCTTCATTCTCTGAACCCTGATTCAGCGATACTTAATCATTCTCACTCAGGTATGAACTTCTAAATCTTTACACTCTCTAAATATTTTCTTTCAGGGAATGTCTTAAAGCCAAAAATCCATCACTGACAACCCTTTATTGTCTATTGATGAAGAATTTAAGGATAATGATTAACATTTTTAAATGATAATCATTTTCAAAAAAATTCAAATAAGAAAAGGACACGTCAGACCTTTATCTGACACATGACGGACCACGACGTTTCCTTTCCTACTTATTTCTAGGAACGTGCGCTAGGTCATCATTATTTTTTCAAAAAGCTAAAACCGTCGTTTAGCTATCCCTTCTCTCTCCTCATGCTATTTAAGCAATTCATTTCTTCATTTGATTCTTTACGCGCTCCTTACTCTCAAAGCAAGAATTCTCTTTGAATCTTCAAGCCTTCCTCAAGAACACCAAGAACACGTACTTGTGCGTTTTTCTTTGTTTTAACGTTTAAGGTTTGATCTAACCCTGTTATTTACTTAAAACGCCAATGTCGTCTATCACATCTTTAACTTTATAACTCTGTAAAATCTAATCCAGGTTTAAGTCAAAAATAAATGTGATAAAACCCTATTTCTTTTCTCAAAACTTGTTCTGGATTCGTCTTAGAACAGAAGACCATTTTAGGTTTTTTTTTTACCAAGGTTTTTTTCTTTTTCTAAAAATTGTGGTACTAACAAGTACATTGATTTTTGTTCATCAAAACACTTGTTTTTCTTCTAGACATTTTGGTAATCTTTGTACCAAAAACCTATTCTGGTTTATTACCCTTGTATTAAACCATGATTTTCCTATTTGGTGTTCCCATCTTTGAAACAGACATGGCATCTTCAAGCAAGAACACTCAGGCTGCTGAACAAGCCCCAGTCGTCCTCACCAAAGCCCCTGCATGCCAATTCGACCTGGAACAAGCAACTTTTTAGGCCTACAATTACCTTGCTCTAGTGGAGATCCCTGGTGAAATATCATACTTCAATGATGGTGCTACCTTCATCAAAGCATGTCCTCTGATGTATGCCTTTGTGCACAATCCCGTGGGTATCACTGCAGCATCTTCAAGCTCTCTGGTACACAGCTCACTACACAACCCTCAGCACTGATAAAGGCAGGAAGCTCCCTGCAATCCGCTTCACTATCCCTTCTCTCGGCGACTTCGCTTTCACTTCAGGCTTTCTAAGGAAGGCCCTCCGCCTTCCTTCCAGAGGTAAGAATGAGTCCTGGGCCTCTAAGCCCACCAAGGAACAAATAGAGGCCTTCTTGAACTCTATTGGCTATGTTTGGGAGAACCCTGAAGTCAAGACTGTGGGATCTAAGATGGAGAAGAAGCGTCTTCCAGGTCGCTAGCAATACATCTTCATCCAAGTGATTCGGTGCTTGGGCTCCAATATTGGCTCTCACGATCAAGCCAGGAAGCACTTCCAGGACCTTGGCTTCACTCTCTGTACGAACTACAAGCTGAATTATGCAAACTACATATTCAGCGATATATACAACAAGGTCAAAGATGCTAAGAGGAACAGATTCATTCCTTATCCTAGGTTCTTTGCAACCATCTTGGAGTTTTCCATCAAGGATGAATATCCAAAGGTCGCCAACCAAAGCTTCTCGATGGTAGGAAAGAAGTCTCCGGACATTGATGTCCATCCAGATGATGCTCCCTTCACTCCCTACATGCTGCAACTCATCAAAGCAGCAACATGTGTATCCAGCTCACTGAACAACCCATCAGTGAGTATCCCTGAGACCTCCTCTCCCTCCAAAAGAAAGGAACCAACTGATTGTCATAGACTCATAGAAAGACCATCGCTCATAAGCCAGCTATAAAGAAACCAAGGAAGGAAGTCTCTCAAAAGACATCCGTTCCTGATTCAGGCGTAATACCACCGTATTCTGTAGCCATAGCCACGACAACGGTCTCTGGATCCGTTGCCGCTTCTTTAGCGCTACCACCACCTTCAGTGACTACGGTCACTAAAGGTGTTATAGCCAGCTCTGCTGAAGTTGGATCTTGTACTACATTCACAGCCTTCTCTTCCTCCTCCACCATTTCTTCTTTGGTCCTCACACAAACATATGATTCAGCGATAGTTGTCCCTATCTCTGATGATGTTGAATCGCATGCTGTCCAAACTTCAGTATTGTTTCGACAATCTGAACTTTGGAAAGCCAGTACAATAGGACCTCAGAATGTCTCTCAAAGACATACTAAGACACAGGCTAGTGATTCTCATGACACTACCATTGTACTCGTTGTCCCTGAGAGTAATCCTCATGATACTCTCAAGGTAAATAATAACATGACTTGTCATCCTTCGTCTAACCCAGAGCTCTTCTTGGCTGCTCTCTCTATGTTGTCATCAGGTGTTGCACCTCCTTTCTCTACTTCAGCAACCACCGTCACTACCTCCAAGGCTACTGCTGTTGCTCCCTCTAATCTGAGCAAGGGAAAATCTCCTCAGCAACCAAAAACAGATGTTGAACAGAGCAAAGTAAAGCAGAAGAAGTTTTCCTCAAAGCTTTCTCCTTTTGCTATGGAGATTCCCAAAATTGTTCTTCCTAGCCCCACATTCCCTGCAATTGACTTCTTGGTCAATGAATGTGCTCTCATAAGGGCTAGGGTAGACAACCTTCAGACATCCGCTGAGTACATCTTCCAGACTGTCGCTGGTACTCTAGGATGAAGGCCATAATCATCAATGTCCACACTGACGTTCAAGCAATCAAAGCTGATAACCTGGCTCAGGAGCAAGCTATTGCCAAGCTGGAGAAGAAGATAGAAGCACAAGACCAAGTGCTAGAGTCTATCCAAAAGGCTCAGTCCGACATGATGCAGGTGCTGACCAGAATGCAAGAAGCTAGCTCTTCTTTTACTGCTGCTGATCGGACTTCGCTGAACCAAGTTGTTCAGAACCAGACAACGCACACAAATTCTCTAAGGGATATTGGGTCCAATGTGCGTACTCTGGTGGTGCATGTTCTCCCCGCTGACAACATCGAGGGGGAGAGATGTGCCAAAGAAATCGCTGACGAGATTATCGGAGAGGCTAATGAAAGATTCCCTGAAACTCCGATATCTCCCCACATTCGGCGAGACCCTCCTTCCACTGTCGCTAAAAAGGAAGTCGTAGAGGAAGATGATGAGGAGGAAGAAGACGATGAGGAAGGCAACGATGACATCCCTCACTATGGGGGAAATGAAGATGATGATGATGATGATGACATCCCTCCCGGTGCTCTTGAGCACTTCAAAAATAGTAGACCAGGCAATTTCATGCCTGAAGTAGTTTATAGGGATCCCTTGGGGGACGGACCACCTCCTTCTCAGGATCCGTCCAACCAATCAAGCAAAGGACATGAAGTGGTAGATCTTGATGCCACCATTCCAATATCTGAGGAGGAGACCACTTTAGAGGTAACTCTTCCCCTTATCCCTTTTACTCCCATCTCTGAGCCTCCAAACTATCCTTCTTTCTCCCCTCCAAATTTTGGTTCTGACCAACCTCTCTCTCCTTCTCCCATTCTCAGTGAGTCTAGTCCCCCAAAGGACTCCACTTTTTGGAAGGAACCTTCATCAGAGGATTAGTTTATGTACATATCTGACTCTGACTCTAAAGATGAAGAAGGCCTCTTTCCCAGACGCCGCGCACAAAGACCCCTAATAAGCGAGCCTGAAGAGGAAGAAAGGCGAATAAACTTTTTAAAAGAACTTGAAACCAAAAGAATAAAGATGCCCTCTGCTGAACCAGAAAATCTCATTCCTATCATCGTGGTGTATGACTTCTATTTTCTATCAAAGGAGGAGAGAGCACAAGCACTTGAAGCGCAGAGAATAAGGGATGAAAAGATGAAACAAACAGAGAGTGACCTAGAGCTTGCAAGAAGAATATTCAAGGAGGATGCTGCTAAAGATAAGGCGACTAAAGAGCTGATCGAGAAAAGTCAAAGAGTCGCTGAAGCTCTGGCACAAAGAGAACTGAATGAAGAAAATATAAAGGTGAATCCCATCCTCGCTCAAGAGAAGATTTTAAATGCCCTAACTAATGAAGAACCAAGCCACAGAGAAAAAGAACTACGCTGGTGCACTGAAAGATTCAACTTTCGAAGGTTTGATTCAAAAATCATTCGAGCAACGATCGAAGGACGTCCTTCCGAAATGTATGGACTGAAGGTATTTGTTCGAATGTACAGGCGCACAAATGTTGAAAAGAAAGAAGCCAAGTTCTTGAAGTTCTATGGATACTCTGAATGGCTAGAAATCAGAGATGGGGTTCCAAATAAAAGTTTAAAGATGTGGTGGAAAGAGCATTGGATCAGCTTCTTCGGAGGATGTCACAACATGTGCAAGTTCCGCCTCTCCCTGAGCCTACAAGAAAGAGAAGATCAAATGCTGAAGGAGGTTCATCTTCTAAAATTGAACATGAAACCAAATTCAACTACGAAAGCATTCTCGGTCATCTAGAAATCCCTAACATCTCCATGCTGAACTCCTCTCTCCCTCAAGATAGAAGATATGAAGAAAATGAAATCATCATCTTCCCTGAACCTGGTATTGTTTTCTTGCACAACGATGGATTCTTAGGGCTCTTCAGAAACAAAGAAATCAGCAAGGCTCCATCAGCTTTCATAAAGATCATGCATCACTACTGCTCTTCAGTGTATTGTACTTTTCTCTACTTACAAATTTGTAATTTCATTGTTAATGTAATTTCTTCAGATTATTAATGAAATTTCAAATGAAGTACTCTACTCCAACTGTGTATTGAAAAGATCCAATTGTGCTTTCATATCCTTATAAATGAAACTCAATAGCTATAATAGATTAGCTGAAAAAGATCTCACAAATTAGTACTTAGAAATTTTTATTTAAATATTTATCAAGTACTTACTAATTACTTCAAGTAATTTTTCCATGTTACTTAATCATAATCAAATAAGGGGAGATTGTTGATCATAACTCCTCTTAGTGATTTGAATATGATTCCTCTGTATACTTAGTGAAATTCCATTTGTAAACTTATGCTTAAATTCAGCGATAGCATACGCTGATTGTTATCAGCGATCGCTAAGAATCAGAAGCCTCAAGTCTACCTCTGAAGATCAACTATCACACCAAAAGAACATTCAGCGAAAGTCGAAGACCAAGCTGAACAAAGAGATAGTCAGCTAATGATCTGAAGCGGTTCCGTGATAGCAACGGTTATCTAAATCAAAGTGTGAAGTCTTGTCAAGACTCAGCAATACTCTAAAAGTTCATCCTTGAAGTTTCAAGTTCAGCGATCAAGTGAAGCTTCTCAAACAAGATAAGTGTTGATCTTATCCTCGATGCACAAAAGTCAAACCTTATACTATGTCAGAGAAGGACGCACGGATTGTCTCTTATATCCCCATCATATCTGATATGGTACTGTTCACAGGCGGCCAAAAACATGGTTGCTTTTGATCAAAGGACAAGCTTCCTATGAAAGCTTGACACGTGGCATATACATTTTGTCTTGCATTAAATGCAAACGAGTATAAATAAGATGAAGATATCTTCTTCATCTTCATGCATGCTACTTTCTAATCCCTAAAACCTCTGTATCTTTTATCTCTCATTTCCTTGTGCATCCATCTATGTGATTTCTTAAGTTACAATAGAATAGGTTTACTTGTTCTAATTCCGCTTGTAACTATAAATTTGTTTATTCAATATAAACTAATTTAAAAACAAAAATTTGACTGTTTGTATTTAACCCCCCCCCCCCTTCTACAAACTGTTTCTATATCCTTGAACTTTTGTAGACTCCTTTGGGACTAACATGTATGGATATGTAATAGTTTTGAACAACAATTTTGGACGGATAACTAATAATTTAGATAGGAAATTATAATTGATCCCTATAATTTTCAATTTCTGATTTAGTTGGATTATAAGATTCAGCATATGTATCACTCTTATTATCATCTTCTTCATATAACTGTTTTGGTATAGCATCATTAAAATCTACTTGTAACATCCCCATCGCGCGTCGCCAGAGGACGGTGTGCCACAATGGAAACATAACAACAAAACTAACATAAACGGAAAACCAGAGCAACTACGATTAACCATCAAAATAAAATGTGGGGTAGACTAAAGATAAGACGACATAATTATAATTACAATATATACAGAACCAAAAACTATTATATTATCCAAGGTCGTCTTCAAAATAGTCATACTCCTTCGCTTTCGGTCCCATCATAAGCCCACCTACGATCCTGTACCTGCCGAGGAGAACACAAACCTCGGCTAAGCCAAATGCTCAGTGAGCGGATAATAAAAATAACAAAGATCGCAAGTGTATGATCGAATTAACGGATATTATTTATATAAAATCTGAAGATAGGAATATGAAATGAATAATTGGTAACTGACGTGAAATGTTCTTAATAAATGAATTAAAATAATATCATCAAGTCAAGAACGGAGAATAAATAATTAAAAAATCAAATGGGTTCGAGGGTTGTACGGACCACTCGAACAATGGAAAATGAGTATAGGACAATACACTCCAATTCCTTCCGATAAACGGCTCCCGAAAACAGCTCCCGATAACGGTCTCTAGGATCGATCCATTCGCCTCAAATTGGCCGGTACCAGGCCGTACCCACTTATTGACATTGGGGTTCGAATAACGAGAACGCCATGACAATAATAGCCGACATGGAGGCGTCACGACATCGTTGCCCCCGATGTCGTACCTTAAATCAAAAAAATCCAAATTACGTAAAAACATGTCAATCCGATGTGTAAACAACAATTTTATAAATATATGACTTTTTGTCACTATACACCAAATTATAAATCCGAAAACGGTTCAAATACAAAAAGGATCAAGTCCAAAAGGACAAAATGATAGATGCCTCGACAACGAATAAGATAAGACATTAACTCGATAGTAGCTAATGACCATGAAAAGTCACAAGAATTGGATATCCGTACCTTGGATGGTAAATGACGTACTAAGAATGTAGCTCCTATCCCGTTGTTAATACCACCTTTTTTACTCCAAGATTGACCCTAAACAAGTTTACAATTGATTGAGAATGATTGGGGCAAGATTTGCGTATTATACAAATCCTTGAAACTCAAAGTACAAGTAAAATGCTATCAATTTCCCCTGCACCTGACAGCCTTGAACAACTACTTTCATGACCATTTTTAACAAACTTAGATGTCAATCCAGGTGTTAAGGTCTATACCAAAGTTGTAGATCTGTTTCTTAGGAATCCAATCAATTTGGATTCATACAATTTGAAGTAAAGACCAATTTTATATGATTTTTATAAAAACAGTGTGCAATTCTCGTTTTTGCACAGTAACAGTTACAAAAACCACTGTTTTGAGCCTTTCATTTCAGCAAGTTTATCGACTGAATACGTTTCCTTAAACGGAAGAAAGTCAGCAGATTTTGTCAGACGATCCACTACAACCCAAATCGCATCATGTCGCCTTGGCGTTTTTGGTAGCCCGGTTAAGAAATCCATGGAAATATTTTCGCACTTCCATATGGGATTTCTAATGGTTGTAATAAACCACTGGCCCGCTGATGTTCAATTTTGACTTGTTGACAGGGTAAACAACTTCCCACATATTTCACAATATTTCGTTTCATCCCATTCGACCAAAAGTATTATTTCAAGTCTCTATACATCTGGGTAGAGCCAGGATGAATTGAGAAAGGTGAGTTGTGAGCCTCATTCATAACTATGTTTTTGAGATCATCAACATCAGGTACACAAATTCGATCTCGGAACCAGATCACACCATCATTGTCAACCCGAAATTCTAAGTTTGGATCATCTTTCAACTTTTATACAACCGCCCATAATTCACCATCTTCATCTTGTGATTCTTTAATTCGAGAAATCAAAGTTGGTTCAACTGTACAAGCAGATAACAAGCCAACATCTCCATGAAGATAGAATTCAATGCCCGAACTTTCTAAATCCGCAGAAATTTTAGATGGCACCATTATACAAGATACATTACCGACATTTTTGCGACTTAAGGCATCAGCGACAACATTCTCTTTGCCTGGATGGTACTGAATTCGAACATCATAGTCTTTGAGAAGTTCGAGCCACCGTCGTTACCGCATGTTCAACTCTTTCTGGGTAAATATGTACTTCAAGCTCTTGTGATCTGTAAAGATGTCACAAGTCTCTCCATACAAATAATGGCGCCATATTTTCAAGGCAAAGATCACGGCTGCCAACTCCAGATCGTATGTCGGATAGTTTGCCTCATAAGGTTTCAATTGATGAGAGGCATATGCAATAACCTTTCCATGTTGCATCAAAACACATCCAAGACCATTTCGCGAGGCATCACTATATACTTGAAAACCTCCAAGACCATTAAAACACATCTATGCTTGAGTTCTTCAAAACTGCATTCATGATCATTACCCCATTCAAATTTAACCCCTTTTCGAAGGAGTCGAGTCAATGGAAGGGAAATTTTCGAGAAGCCTTCAACAAATCGTTTGTAATATCCTGCTAGACCCAGAAATCCATGAACTTCCGAAACATTGGTTGGTCGTGGCCAATTGGTGACGACCTCTATTTTAGCAGGATCTACCTGAACACATTCCGCGGATATGATATGCCCCAAGAAAACCACCTTGTCGAGCCAAAATTCGCATTTAGAGAACTTTGCGTATAAGTTTTTGTCTCAAAGAATTCTCCAAGCTATCCGCAAACGATTTTCGTGATCTTCCTTTGTTTTAGAATATACCAAGATGTCGTCAATGAACTCATCGAGGTAATCCTTGAAGATACGATTCATCAGATCCATGAAGACTGCAGGTGCGTTTGTTAACCTGAATGGCATAACAATTAATTCAAGGTGTCCATAACGAGTACATAAAGCAGTCTTTGTAATATCTTGTTCTCGAATTCGTAGCTGATGATATCCCGACCTTAGATCGATCTTAGAGAAATGTTGAGTACCTTGTAACTAATCGAATTAATCATCAATACGAAACAATGGATATTTATTTCGAATGGTAACGCGGTTCAACACCCTATAATCAGTACAAAGTGTCATGGAACCGTCTTTCTTTTTAACAAAGAGAACAAGTGCACCTCACGGAGATACATTGGGCGGATAAAACCTTTACTCAACAAGTCTTCAATTTTATCTTTAAGCTCTTTCATTTCCGAAGAAGCCATACGATATGGAGCTTTTGAAATTGGTGAAGCTCCCGGAATTTAATCAATAGAAAATTGAACTTTGCGTTCTAGGGCAACGCCGGGGAGTTCATCTGGAAAAATATCTAGAAATTCATTAACAATATGAATATCTTTAGGTTTATGTTGTTCCTCACCCGGATCTGTAAGTGCAGCTAAAAAGCCTTCACAGCTTTGCGAAATCAAAGATTTAGCTTCGACAACTGATATAACGCGGGTTCCCGGTTTAGGCGAGATTCCTTGGAATACACATTCTGGATGGACTTTATCTCCAAATATCACTGTCTGTGAATCGCAATCGATCACAGGCCGATGCTCAGATAACCAATCCATACCCACAATTATATCAAAATGGTTCATCTTCATCGGAAACAAAGTAATCTTCCGAATTTGATCTCCAATAAATAAGGGACTGTCTTTATACTGTGAAACAATACAAACTAAACTTCACATAGGGGTAGAGATAAGCAAAGGAAACTCTAATGACTGTTCATATTGCCTAAGATTATTTTCAAGATGTTCTACAATTATTTTCAAGATGTTCTGCAACATGAACTAATCCTCCGATAGCACGGACCAGGTCAGTGTGGTAGATTACATTCTTTACAAACAGTTAGGCGAGTCGCGACTGAAGGATTTGAACTTGCAATACTCTGAGATGACCATGAAAATCTGCTACCACCGAATCTGCTTTTATCTGAACTCCTTGACTTGAACTGGTTGAAACTGCCCAATGACCCGTCCTGCTTTCTCTTTTTTATCTTTATCAACCTTGAACTGAAGGGTTTCAAGTCGTTCCCTTTCTATATTTCATTCGGCATCAGCAACCTCGGCAACTGTAGTAAATTTCTGATTGATCAACTGTGACATGTACTTCCCATTAAGTGAACATTTAAATTTCAAAGTCTAATCTGATGCAGTACCCACATGGTTACCCACATAATTGGTCAAACGTAGAAATCTGGCCGTATAGTCGGGGATAGACTCATCATCTCGCTGACGAATAGAATGATATTCCCGACTGTATGCCTCTTTATCAGAATCAGAAAAATATTGTTGATAAAAGAGCGCCTTGAATTCTTCCCAAGTTAGAGACCCGATATCAACCACCCCAATATGAGCTTGTTTCCATGCATGCCACCAACGATATGCGTCACCTTCTAATTTGTAGATTGCCAATTCAACACATATATGACTCGGGAAACCCAAAACTCGAAATATCTTTTCCATATGTATGATCCAGTCTTCGGCATCAACTGAAGCAGCTGCAGAAATAAACACTCGAGGTTTTTGTTTGTGAAATCGTTCAAGCCATAGATGAATCTCTTGAGAATTACCCCCAGCGTAGGTTCCTTGACCATGAGTCTCTAGCAGTTGATTCACAAGGTTTAGATTAGGAACCTCATTAGAGGGACTGAGTGCTTCCCCGTTTGTGCAACCAAACCTGGTAGCATCTCAAACATAATTTTATGGATTGTTGCTGTAATCATTGGGTTAACTGGTTCGGTTGGCGGGGCATTAGATACATTTTCTGGCTCATTTTGATTTCTCCTAGGTCGTCCCCGACCCCGTCTAGGTCCTTCCAATCTTGGTGGCATCTTGAGTTACTACATTTGCCACGTAATTTTTATCAGAACCAACATTGGATATAAAGACGGGAAGCATAATTGCACTTTAATGGAAAGCGAGAATTGGATTATAGGAATAACAATGATACAACTAAACAATTAAGAAGGGAAACCTAAGTTACCCGATCCTAAAACTACCCATTCCTCACAGATGAAACTTAATTGTACTACAAGATCATAACCTATGGCTCTGATACCATAACTTGTAACACCCCCATCCCGCGTGGCCAGAGGAAGGTGTGCTACAATGGAAACATAACAACAAACTAACATAAACGGAAAAACCAGAGCTACTACGATTGACCATATCATCAAGGATGTCGTACCTACCGAGGAGAAAACAAACCTCGGTTGAGCCAAATGCTCAGTGAGCGGATAATAAACATAACAAAGATCGCAAGTGTATGATCGAATTAACGGATAATATTTATATAAAATCTGAAGACGGGAATATGAAATGAACAATTGGTAACTGACGTGAAATGTTCTAAATAAATGAATTAAAATAATATCATCAAGTCAAGAACGGAGAATATATAATTAAAACCAAATGGGTTCGAAGGTTGTACGGACCACTCGAACAATGGAAAAGGAGTATAGGGCAATGCACTCAAATTCCTTTCAATAAACGGCTCCCGAAAACGGCTCCCGATAATGGTTCCTAGGATCGATCCATTCGCCCTCAAATTGGCCGGTACCAGGCCATACCCACTTATTGACATTAGGGTTCGAATAACGAGAACGCCATGACAATTATAGCCGACATGGAGGCGTCACGACATCGTTGCCCCCGATGTCGTGCCTTAAATCACAAAACATCCAAGTTATGTAAAAACATGTCAATTCGATGTGTAAACAACAATTTTATAAATATATTACTTTTAGTCATTATACACCAAATTATATTTCCAAAAACGGTTCAAATACAAAAAGGATCAAGTCCAAAAGGACCAAATGATAGATGTCTCGATAACGAATAAGATAAGACATTACCTCGATAGTAGCTAATGACCATGAAGAGTCACAAGAATTGGATATCCGTACCTTGGATGGCAAATGACGTACTAAGTATGTAGCTCCTATCCAGTTGTTAATACCACCTTTTTACTCCAAGATTGACCCTAAACAAGCTTACAATTGATTGAGAATGATTGGGGAAAGATTTGCGGATTATACAAATCCTTGAAACTCAAAGTACAAGTAAAATGCTATCAATTTCCCCTGCACCTGACAACCTTGAACAACTACTTTCATGACCCTTAGAGGTCAATCCAGGCGTTAAGGTCTAAACCAAAGTTGTAGATCTGTTTCTTAGGAACCCAATCGATTTGGATTCACACAATTTGGAGTAAAGACCAATTTTATATGATTATTATAAAAACAGTGTGCAATTCTCGTTTTTGCACAGTAACAGTTACAAAAACCCACCGTTTTGAGCCTTTAAAAATTGGAATCATCTCTGGCCGTAAACTACAAAGTCGTAGTATACTCAGATAACTTTCTAACGATATATCGTACACCTCATAACGAGTGATTTTATATGATTTTTTGATTAAACAGTAGCTACTAAAAACTCTATACAGCTCAAAACAGTCATCTTTTTTATTATTTTGCTACTATTCACAGCTCCAAAACAGTCCCATTTCTTATTATTTTGGTATTAAAACCATGGTGAACAACTATAAAACCACTCCAAACCATAAATTAATGATGTAAACTTATTTCCCCACTTATTTCACCAACCAAAGCAATAAACTAACATCAATTTTAATAAAGATTAACTTAAAAGTCAAAACCTCATGAACCCTAACATGAATATTCCAATAACTTTAGCACAGATCATGAAATTAGAGAGTATACCTTGGATGGACTTGTAGAACTAGCAATTCTTCAAAGGTTATTCACCAATCTTTCATAACTTCATCTTCTTCCTTAATGCATAAGATGAGAATTGGAGAATTGGAGAATTTAGGTTTCTTGAGAAATAGGTTGTTCAATCTAGAGAAAGAGTTGTCAATTGAAAATGAGAATAGAAATGGTTGAAAATTGGGGTTTTCTACTTAGTATAAAAATCGTCATCTGTCAAAAATTACCCCTCATCAATTGCCTAATTCACCATTGGTCCCTACATGGACCTTTCTTAACATTTCTAGTCCAAAATACAACTATCTTAAGCAATTGTACAAGTAAATAAAACATCCAAATTTGTATCTAAATGGGTATACCAGTATTAGTCCATATCGAAATCTAGGGTGTTATACTACTCCTTTTAATTTCATAGAATGTGATTTATTATAGTACTTGTTATCACTTAAAAAGGAATTATAAGATGTAGAAGCAGAATGCCTAGCAGACCTTGATAAATCTGTACCAAAACAAATATCTACAGATCCATCAGAGTGTTCAATAATATTAGAAACTTGGTCATTAATTTCAATTGGTTTGGGTACATTCATATCTTGTAAATTCCAATTACCAGATTTAGTTTCATCCCATTTTAATCTCTTGGGAGTTTTAACATTAGTATGAAAAGTATTTGCTTCAAATATAATAGTTTCATCGCTGGGTGATACTAATCTTGTTTTGGGTTCAATAGTGGTAGTCATAGTTTTATAACAAACTCTATAAATAACTGCTAATGCCTTAACATTTTCTTTAAATTCCAATTTTTTTGTTTTAATGGTTAATGTTAAAATATCCATAATATGTGGGTCAAATAATCCATTAGGATAAGAAATATATTTTTGTATGAGATTTAAAGTAAGTTTCTTCTTGCTATAATTATTGGTAGGCTTATCTACGGGAACACCTTGTTACCGAGTGGGTCCAGCTAGTCGTTTTACACTTTACTACGGCATTTACACTAATCCAACGGTCAAGGCTTACCAACGCAAAAGCTTTCCAACAGATTATAGTAAGATAAACTTTCTTATATATCTGAAAAAGAAATAAATTACCCATCTTCATTTGGATAAAAATTTTGATACTATTAAACCGGAAAAACTAAGACACTCACCACCCCCGCTGGCTCTGATACCAAGGGAGAGACAGGATCGTTGGTTAATAAATTTGAAGTAGTTAATTAGTTAAGTCATAATAAGTATAATGGAGTGTGAGTATAATAAGTAAAATGATAATTCATACATACATACGTACGTACGTATGTACGTACATACATACATACGTACGTACATACATACGTACGTACATTCATACATACATACGTACATACATACATACATAGAGTACCCAGAGTAGTCGGATCGGCCCTCTTTTCTGCTCCCTTATCTCCTTGACGATACCTAGAGTAGTCGGATCCCCATTTCTTCAACTGTGGGCAATCCGGCCTGATATGGTCTAACGACCCGCACTGATAGCATTTCCTTGGCACATTACAGTCCCTAGAATAGTGGTTCTGTAGATCCTATAAATAGTAAGCACAATGATGTAATTAAGAACGCGATTAAAGCAATACAAATAAAGTGATTTTAGAGAATTTCCGTAGTCATATATCTCACTTTAATATCGGTTACAATGAAAGTATAATCTGATTTTAGCTCTATGTTAATCGACACTTTTAATGACACCCTAGACTCCTATTTATATTGAAAGGTCTAAACTAATTAAGGAAAGAAAGTGTTTAAGGAATCATAAACTTCCTTTTACAAATAAAGCATATCCTTTCCTTATTTTGTCACAATTAAAATAATAGACCTCACAATCTCCCCCTTTGTGGCAAAATGAGTCTTTACGTTTTCAGCTCGAACATGCCTTCAAATCTTCTCAACGTTTGACGAAACATTATCCTTTCATCAATTAATTTGACAGCTTCCAAGAGAGAATTTCTTCTGGTTGAGTTCATCCTTGTTGTCTTTTTTCTTGTCGGTAGCTATCTCCGAAGCTAGCCTGTTTCGAATTCCCCATAATGTTCCATCAAAATATGCAGCAACTTCATCAAACCTCAGAAATCTCTTTTCGCCTTTCATGTGCATCCATACAACTCCGTGTGCTGGATATGACAAAACAGTCGTAACTTCATATTTATCCAACTCAGGAATTTTTTGATTCGGCTTGGCGATATGAATCTTCTTTTGTTCACTTTCAATTCCTCGTTGCAAATCATGAAGATAGCTGTATCTGAGTTCTTTCTGAATGTGACGCACCACCACTCTTAGTGCTCTTTGTTCATCCTCATTTCTTCACTTCTTGTCTTTTCAGTCGTGATACAACGTTTCAAAATCCAAGATATCAAGGTTAGAAAAATCAGCTTCACAGAGTTCCTCAAGTTTTGAACATCAACTATCGCTTCATTTGATTCTGGTTCAACATTAGCTGTTTCTTCATTTGATTCCGGTTCGGCGGCTTCAGATGTGCTCTCGAATTCAATATCTACCGCGGGCTTTTCAACTGTTGGTGTAATGACTTCTTGAGTCGTTGGCGTATGTTTTTTTTTAATGGAAAGATGGCGCAGATGGTGCAGTTGAAGTTGTAGCAGATTGTCTTGAACGTGTTCTTGAGACCTGGCGTGTCTCCCCCTCAGGACGATTTGGAGCAGAGCTCGGATCGTCCTGATCAGGTCGAGGTCGAGAAACAGAAACAGCCGGTCGACAAGATTCTTGAATTTCTGTGTGTAGAGCGGTGATGACACCCAAAATCTCATCATGATGTTGTTGCTGAGACGTGTGCAGATCACTTAACTATTGTTCCATTTCTGCTTTGAACAGTTCAAATTCATATTTGGTTACAGTGGGGATTTCCAGATTTCGCCTTAGAAGACCCATTAAGGAATCTTCCGATTGACCCCGAGCAGTGGCTTCGGCAAGTAGATTGGCATATAGCATTGACATGAGCTCATCATTGTTGTACTCACTTCGATGTGGTGATGGAGGCCGAGTGCTGGGGTCCGACGTTGGATCCGGAGAGGTGCGACTGCTGCTAGGTCTGGAGGAACTAGCTGATTCGGATCAAGTTGACCGGAGCGAACAACGGCACGTATTTCTCTAACAAAAGCTTCTCTTTTAGCAGTCATAAGGGCAGCATGTTCGTTCAAAGTGGCTCGCGCGCGTTGTAACTGAGCATCGATAAGTGCTTGAGCCGTGGGGAAATAGTAAAAGCTGGAGTCGAGGTACTTGTTTGGGAAACACCGGGATCACTTAGATTACCCATTGACATAACAGTTGAAAAAACTGTATGACCTACGTTCAGTGTTGAAGCAGGTGAGCTACTGCCTCTTGTTTCAATAGTTGTGCCTCCCGAATGGAGGTGAGCTAGATAAAGAGCTAGACTCACAAGTATATGTGAAACTGTTGGCTGTTGGGAGCCTTCAGAGTGGCTAGGGGGGCGTGCATATGCGCTGCTAGGTCCACAACGTCTTGTCCACTAGACATACCTAACGAATGAGTAGGGCTAGTTGACGCGGTTACCTGGATGGGGGAATCTGGTCTCGTGCTCACTATAGTTTTTCTCGTCCCATCGCTCACGCTCACGCTTTCTTTTTCAACTAATACTCCCTCCTCTCTCCTTGTCTCTCCAGTAAAAGGCTCGGTGAAGATATCAGACATCGATCCAGAGACCTGATCTGCTTCAAAGTCGAAAGGTTCATTCGGCTCATAATGTTCTTGATCTGCTTCAAAGTCGAAGGGTTCATTCGGCTCAGCATTTGTTGTAGTAGGTTGTTCATCAGTGTCCGATGTAGAATCGGATAGAGGTGGTTGTGGACCAATGCGACTAAGAGCTTGTTCTTTGATGGTAGCAGTTCTCGGACGACGGGAAAGGGGTTGAGTATCAGATTCATCTTCATCAGACGATGAAGGTCGTGGGCGAACGCGGTGACGGCTAACGATCATCTTGAAACGTGGAGTTGATCGAGAAGTAGACGCCGCTCGTGGGTTGGTGGGTGGTGGTATCGGGATTGATGGGGCAACAGTTGTCGGGATTGGCTGATCAGGTGCACCGTCCTCGTCAGATCCCCTTACAATACGCTCATCACCCTGTTCAGGATCCCCATGATCCTGAACCTGCTCATCACCCTCTCCTTACACATGATGTTCCTCGCGGATTGGCTCTGGGGCAGGCGCAACCGGAGGTGATTGAGCCATTAAGCCGTGTCTCTCCTTATAAGGTATCACACTTAGTGCAGTCTGATCAGCATAGGCAAGTAGTGCTTCAGGGATTGGCATGATGAAGTGAAACTGGCGATCATTGAGCTTGAGGAACTTCAGTGAGTTGGTTGGTCCCAACGGTGATCCTGTTCGGCGAGGAATATCCGGTTTGGATGACAGCATGGCATGAATAAATAACTGAAGGAACCGTTGAAATGGTACGAAGGCACGATCGCGATAGTTTGATTTGTCTTCAACTAGCTCCATGAAGTCCGTCCAGATGAGCATCGCGTAATCATAGTGACGGTTGAAACCTATGCCGTGAAATATTCGTAAGGCCGCAGTACTGGACTTGTCCATGCCGGTGTGTTTGCTAGTCAGACATCGATTGACGATGGTGAATAGCGAAAACCAGATTTGTGGCAGGTACATTCTCTTGAATTGGTCGGGGCTTGTTAGTGGTTCGGGTGAGTTGTACCCAAGGGCTCGGATATCGGCACATAGCTGTTGTTCGGTTGCAAAGGCATCGTACGGGTGTTCGTCGGTGGCGACAGGCAGGTGGAGGATGCGACGAATCCGAGATGGTGTTAAGTGGGTGACAAAATCGTCGATTTTGGCAGTAAAGTGGTGGTCACCGTCATCCGGATGGTAAGTTAACGTATACCAGAATTGCTGGAGATAGAACAGGGGTACCCGATGGTCCAAAGCAAAGGCATATCGAAGTAGATGGCATTGAAGGATATCGATGATGACTTGGTGTTCGATTGTGATGCCAAAATCGAGACAGTGATTGTTTGGTTTGAGCGATCGTAGTTTGTCCCGGGGCATCAGGAGGTCGTCTCGGTTGACCGCGTTGATACTGGGTTCGGTGGATCGTTCAGAAGGCATAGGATGTTCATCCTCGGAAAGGATTGGATCATTCATGGCCGCCATTAGAACTGAAATGAAACAGTTAGCAAAGCATAGGAAAAGTCAATATTTAAGGATGAACTCAGGCTAAAAAAAACCCAAGTCTGGATGTCGAGTCCTAATGAATCGATAAGCTCGAATATCGAGTCCATTGGAGTCGATAAACAGGTTATCGACTGCTATAGGATCGATGAAAAGACGAATGTCTAGTCCAGCTGGATCGACATAAAGACTTGGTGAAGTTTTGAAAAAACCTGTGAGAATCGACAAGAAAGATGTTGAGTCATTGGGAATCGAGAAGTAGATATTTATCGGGTCACATATACCCGAGAAAATGGCACGTAGGAAACGTTATGGAAGTTAGAGTTATCGATTCTTTGATAGGCGACCAAAGAATGTTGAGTTCCAAAGGGTCGATAAAATAACTTGAGCAATTGAAGAACAGGTTATCGACCCATGAGACTCGATAAATATTTATGTCGGGTCTTTAATGGTCGATAACAAACACTTAGGTTTTTTTTAAAACACCTGGGATTTTTGTTAAAATCAGGTTGTCGATCCTTTAAAACTCGATAAGAAGTTATGCCGGGTGATCAAGGGTCGATAAAAACACTTTGGATTTTTGAAAGTCAGGTTATCTATCCTTTAAGACTCGATAAAAGTGGATGTCGGGTCTTTAAGGGTCGATAAAAAAACTTAGGATTTTTGAAGATGGTCTTTATCAACCTTTAGGAATCGATAAAAAGTCAAAATTATAATAATGGAAAACCTAAGTGATCTGACCTAAAAACCGGCCTAAAAACTAAATCAAATCCTATGGCTAGGTGCGATTGGTGATTTCTAATACATCTAAACCTAAACATAAGCCCAAAGAAGTGACAAAAATACCTAAAAATCTACTGTCAGATCAAAAATCGGAAACCACAAGGGTTTTTGGAAGTCGAACAGTTAATGGCCCAAAACTCAGTCATGCAATGATTTAAAGAAAAAAAGACATGAATTAAAGTTGATCAGGGGAGAAATGCGAACCTAGTGATGCTTTCAGATTTGGAAAAGTCGATGATTTGAAAAATCAAATTCTGACAGTTGAGTATTCGAAGGGTTTTAGAGAGAGCGGGAAAATCAAAGCTTGTTTGAAAAGTAAGGGAATGAGAGTGGGGCCCGAGATATTTGATGACATCAGCAAGATGTCGAGCGAGGCTTTTGTCGGGCAACATTTGGTCGACAAAACAAGTTTTATCGGACAAATAGGGGTCGATAACTTTGGACTTGATTGTCAAACTGAGTCTGAGTTGATTTAAAAATAAAATTTTGAGCTCCCCCGTGAAATAAGAAAACTTAGCTCCCCTACAATTGTGAGATAGTAAAAACGTACCTTGCCGCTCCCCCTCAAAAACTGAACTGGTTAGGCAAAAACATAGTCGACAAGAAAGAAAGAAAGAAAAAACGATGAAAGTACAGAACTGTAAAGTAATTTCAAAAGCCAACAAACGAGAATCCAAGAGTGATGCAGATTCACAGTTTTTAGAGAATTGGAATGTGGATAAAAGTTGGATAGAAGTTTCAAGTATTTTGAAAGGGCTGATTTAGAAAATCAGGTTTTAAGATTCAACATGCCCAACTTGGACACTAGGAACTGGAAGCGTTTCTCATCCAAGGCCTTGGTGAACAGGTCGGCAAGCTGTAGTTCTGTATTGACAAAGTATAATTCAATCGTACCTCTTTCGACATGGTCTTTGCTAAAATGATACCGAACGCTGATATGTTTAGTCTTCGTATGTTGAACAGGATTGCTTTAGATGGCGATTGCGCTTTTGGAGTCACAATAGATAGGAATCTTATCAAACCAGAATCCATAGTCCTTGAGTAGTGTGCGCATGCACAGTACTTGAGAACAGCAACTTGCGGCAGCAATGTATTCGGCTTCCGCGGTAGAGGTGGAGATGCAGGCTTGCTTTTTCAAGGACCAACTTATCAGTTTATCGCCTAAGAATTGAATGTGTCCCGACGTGCTTTTACGATCAAGCATGCATTCGGCATGATCAGAATCTGAAAAGGCAGTTAGTTCGAAACCCGTATCATTGGGATACCATAGGCCAAGATCAGTAGTACCTTTTAAATACCGAAAAATACGTTTGATAGCACTAAGGTGAGATTCTTTCGAAGATGCTTGATATCTAGCGCATAAACATGTGGCAAACATTATGTCCGGTCGACTAGCCGTTAGATACATTAAGGAACCAAACATGCCCCGGTAGTGTTTAGAATCTACCGTTTTTCCCAAAGGATCAGCGTGTAATTTTGAACCCGGAGACATGGGTGTACCAATCGGTGTACATGACGTCATGTTATATTTTCGTAAGATGTCCAAGATGTATTTCGATTGGTTGATTAATGTTCCTGTTGAAAATTGTTTTATTTGAAGACCGAGGAAAAAATTCATCGTTCCCATCATGCTCATATTGAATTTTGCAATCATGAGTTCGGAGAACTCCTTGCATTGTTGAGGGTTAGTTGACCCGAAGATAATATCATCCACGTAGATCTGAATAAGCATGATATCACCATCTTCCCTTTTATCGAAAAGAGTTGGATCGATTTTACCTTTGGAGTATTCCATTTTTCACTAAATAGGCAGACAGGCTGTCCTACTATGCGCGCGGTGTGCTTGTTTTAAGCCATAAAGAGCCTTGTCGAGAATGTACACATGATTTGGCTTTGAAGGGTCGACAAACCCGTCTGGTTGGGATACGTAGACTTCTTCGCGCAGAACCCCATTCAAGAAGTCCGTTTTGGCATCCATTTGGAAAACCACAAAATTCTTGTGAGCCGCGTATGTTAAAAACATTCGAATTGCTTCAATACAGGCCACGAGGGTAAATGTCTCGTCATAATCAATCCCTTCTTGTTGGCGGTATCCTTTTGCTACCAGTCTGGCTTTGTTGCGTATGACAATCCCATCTTCATCTTGTTTGTTTTTGAAAATCCATTTGGTACCGATGATGGTTTTGTGTTGTGGACGGGGAACGAGGTGCCACACTTTCAAGCTTTCAAATTGATTGAGTTTGTCTTGCATGGCCACAATCCAGTCAGGATCATTCATTGCTTCTTGAATGGATGTGGGTTCGATCTTGCTTAGAAAGGAAGAGAACAAACAATCATTGGCCTAGGCGGAACGCGTCGTGGCTGGTCTGGTTGGATCTCCAATAATCTGACTTGCTGGATAAGATCAGACCCATTTGGTGATATGCGGAAGCGGTTGAAATGCATTTGGGTCCGGGGTAGGATCAGCATAAGTACCAGGTGGAAGATCTTGAACAGATTCTAGGGCTGGTGGTACGGCAAAGGATCTTGTGGAACGAGAGACATCCGTGGGGGATGAATTTGATGGTGGGAAAGAGGATGTCGATGCAGTAGGGAGCGGATTGGAACTCGGTTGATCATTTGTAGGAGCAGCAGTTTGAGCGGGAAGAGCATCAGATTGAGCGATAGGAACGGATGTAGATGAGCTTGGAGTTGCAGCAGTTGAGACGGTATCCGAAGAAACTGGCGGTCCAGTAAGATTGGTAGTCTCGGCAACCTCCAACATAGGTGGAGTGATCTGATTCGGGATATCAGTGTGAGAACCAAAGAAATCCGAGTAAAAGTACTCGAATAAATCATCCAGATTGGAAGTAGTAGCTTTGGATGTAGAAGGTTGAGCGGGGTTTGGTGCAGGTTTCGGATGAAAGTGATCGGAAGCTAAGATACCGGTGAGTGCGGGTCCAAAACTGTTGTGTTCAGGAGCCAATCCGGCTTTAGGATCAAACTGAATATTGACGCTTTCTGTGACACAACGAGTAAGTTTCATGTAGACCCGATAAGCTGAGGCATTTGGAGAGTAGCCAAGAAAATAAGCTTCATCGGCCTTTGGCTTGAGTTTACCACGATCTTCTTTTTCATTAAGAAAAAAGCAGCAAACACACAAGGTTCGAAGATGATCGATGGAAGGAATGCGATTGTAGACTAACTGATATGGTGTCTTGTTGAAGCGCTTGTTGATGATGGAACGATTTTGAGTGTAGCAGGCGGTATTGACTGCTTCGGCCCAGAGGTAGAGTGGCAGTTTCGAAAACGTTAGCATAGTGCGCGCCGCTTCAACAAGTGTACGATTTCGGCGTTCGACCACACCATTTTGTTGCGGAGTGCGAGCCGCAAAAACTGTGTGTGAAATTCCCACCGATTCGAGATAACCGTCAAGCGAACGATTTTTGAATTCAGTTCCATTATCAGTGCGGATGGTTTGAGCGGTAAGTTCTAGTTTAACTTGAATAGATTTCAGGAACGTAATAATGGCTTCGGGAGTCTCATCTTTGGAGTGAAGAAATTTAACCCACGTAAAGCGAGAAAAATCGTCAACCATAACTAGAACATACTTCTTACCATGAATACTTTGAGTCCGCAACGGGCCACACAAATCCATATGAATGAGTTGAAGGGGTCGAGTTGTGCTATGAGTTACTTTGGGATTGTGTGAAACCTTCTTCATCTTTCCCATCTCGCAGGCGTCGCATAAGTGTGGTTTGTCAAATTTCATTGAAGGTAGGCCGGTGACTAATCCGTTAATGGAGAGGCGATTGATGTTTTTGAAGTTTAAGTGAGAAAGCCTTCGATGCCATAACCAAGTCTTCGGATTAGAGACATTTGAGATCAGACAAACGTTGGAAGAAGCGGTCACTTGGGAAAGATCAATGGTGTAGAGATTGGATTTGCGTGTGTCGGGCAATATCTCCTTTCCGTCAAAAGTTCACACGCAGCATCTTTCGGGTCGAAAATTGACTTCAAGTTGTTTGTCACAGAATTTGCCAATACTGAGCAGAGTATGGCTCAGGCCTTGGACATAGGAAACATTTGAAATTGTGAGATTGTTGTGAATGATGTCATCATGTCCTTGGATGGTGCTAAGTGATTGTTGCCAAATTTAACGAATCCTCCCTTTTTCTCCTTGTAATTGGCAAGCAGCTCGTTTTGTCCGGTCATGTGTTTGGAGCAACCAGAATCTAAGTACCAGACATGACCGATCTGCACAAAATCAGGCAGATTTAGGTATCCATTTGTAAATGGGTCCTTCGGGGTTAGTTGACTTTGTACCTTTGGATACCCACTTGAAGTGGGACTTAAGATCATTAGTCATGGTCCTTTTAGGAACCCATTTATAAACAGGTGGATGAGAAAAAGAATTATGATGAAAATTATAAGAATTATGCATGTTCGGAAAATAATCACAATCATAATCAAAAGAATTTAAGCGCACAAAGTCATTCACATCACAATTTGAGCAACAAATTTTATTATGTGAAAACTTAATTAAATGTCGAAACGAATGAATAGTATATGGAAATAAAAGTTGACGTTTTGTTCTTTTGACATAAGTAGAATTTGTAAGCGAAAATTTGTCTTTATTGCGAGATGATAACTTTGGAGAGCTTTTGCCTTTTTCAACCCAAACTTGTTTGGTCTTTAAAGTATGAACATCTGAAACATAAATAGGACGCTTGTTAGTACTTTTTGGAAGAAATTTATTTTGTTTTGTTTTGTTAACCGGAGAGTAAATCGTTTGACTTGTGGAGCACTCATTTGGATCTTTCGGAAGCAAAACTGATTCAATTGGCTTTTTGCCTTTGTCCAAAAACTCCGTATGAGTTGGAAGTGTAGGGTTAAAGTCAAATTCAGCATTTAAATCATTTAAACATTCGTTGTCGTCAAGTAAAGAATGGTTAGAATTTGTATTAAAAAAAATCTGAGATTCAAGGTCATCTAATTTCTTATTGATTTGTTCTTGTGAGAGAGAACGTTTCTGTTTTGGAGGACAGTGGTTGGGATCAATCGGGAAGTATGAAAAATCGCAATCATCCAAATATGAGCTGACAAAGGCTTTACAAGAAGAAATATTTGAAGTTGTCTCAACTTCGGGGTTTTGAGTTTGTAAAGCTTTGTTTTCTAAAGTTTGGATTTTAGCGATTAATGCCTCTTTTTCCTTAACCGACGAAGAACGTTCGAGTTCCAACATTTATTCAAGTTGAACAATTTGTTTTTCTAAAAATAGAGTGGGAATGTAGGGTTTACATTCAGGAATTTTATTTTGAAATTCTTCGTCAGAATACGAGGAAAAATAGTCATTTGGAAGAGTTGTTTTTGAAGATTCGTCTTCTATCTCTTGAGGATAGCCGAACGGAATTTGATGAAAATTCTTGTTTTGTCTTTTACGATCATCCATTTCTTCGACGTTGGACTCCGACTTCATACAAGGAATTTTGTAATCTGGACCAAGGTTCAGATATTCGAATATATAGATAGTCGGAGTATTATAGATGGCCTTCTCTAGATGTTTTGGATTATCAAATCCTAATCCAGCTTTTGAACCTAACTCTTTTGGAATGTTTAAGTGAATTGTGTGCTTAGTTTGTCCAATTTTATACATTTTTAGTTCCAAATCTTTGAGTTTTTCCAAAAGGTCTTTTCTTTGAAAACTCACAAATTCTTATTTTGATGAGAAGTCTTCGGTATCCTTTTTAGACTTGTTAAGTTGTAGTGTGAGATCCGAGATTTGTTGTTTTAAAATAATGTTTTCTTCTTGAAACGCATTTTTCTCCTTTTGACGATTGTGAGCAATACTTTGAGATGTTGCAAGTTCGGCTTGGTAAATTAGCAACTGATTATGATTATTTTCTAAGCGTGCTTCTAAGTTGGAAACCACGAGTTTCTCGGTTTTTAACTTAGATTGTAATTCTTTTAATTTAAGCATCATGTCATTCATTTGAGAAACGAAAGCGTCATAGTCAGAATGGCTTACTTTGGGTGTGAAGTCGGAAGCGTTCGAAGTGGAATTATCAGAATAAGCCATCAGACTGATGTGTGCATGGATATCGTTTTCCTCATCATCATCATCATCATTGCCTTGGTTTAGCCATTGTTCATCTTCCGCCATAAGAACTTTGTCGGCCTCCTTTTGTTTAGCCAACATCAACTTGTATGTGAAGTAGTTTGAATCTTTGACGACTGTCTTTTTGCATTCACGAGCATAGTGACCAGTCTTCCCGCAGTTCTAGCATAGACTCTTTTCTCCCTTGAATTTATCTTCCGGTTTAACTGGCGGACGTTGATCTCTTGATTTTGCTTCGAAAATTGTCTTTCGCTCATAATTCTTGTTACCCGAAGCATACCGTTGTTGATTTGGGTTAGAGCGACGGTCAAACTTTTGTTGAAAGTCTCTTGTGAGGAGTGCCAACTGTTGTTGGAATTGAGCAATGTCCGGATCATAATCAAAGTCTTCATCTTCCAGTTCGGAAATAGCCTCTTGAGGAGAGTTATGAGAAGTGACGGGGCTAGCTTTTGCAACTAGAGCTATGGGATCAGAAGACTTTTTGATCTTTTGATTGGCTTCCATGGCTTCGAGCACTTCTTCTTCATCTTGAAGGAGGGTTTCATAGACTCCATGTAGATCGAGATCAGCAAGATATTTGATGTGTTTAATTTGATTGGCAAATCGACGCCATTCAGGCAGCAAGTTGCTTACAAACTTTACGTTGTTCTCGATCTTTGTTTTCCGAATCTCATTCTTGCTTAGTTCATTTACTAAGTGCACGAACCGGGAGTAGGGGACCGTGAGTTTTTCACCTTCTTTGGCTTTGAAGTCCTCATACTGAGAGATGCAATTTGTAATTTTGAGCTGGGTCCCGATTTTTGTGCCAAGCATGAATTTCTCTATTTCTTCCCACATGGCTTTGGCATTTCGTTTATGGCTAAGATATCATTCGGGATGCTCATGAGGAGATATGATCTAGCAAGTTGATCTCCTCTCATGATTCTATTTTCGTTTTCATCATATGCAGATTTAGGTTTGACGTCTTGTCGGGCAGGGAGGGGAGGTTCTGCATTTGGGTTGGCCGGAAGAGTATGATAGAAAACCAGAGGAGGGCCTTTATTGATTGAACACATGATTTCATCGGTAAAATCATGACGTTCAATAAAGTCAAGGAAGCGATCTTTCCATTGAGAATATTCTTCGGGGAACATAATAGGCGGTTTTGTATCTGAACCAATTGTCATTGCTTCGCGAGTGGTCATTATAGTTTTGTTTTGAAGATCTCGATTAATGAGTTTTTGGAAATTTTCTGAGGTGTTTTATGAAACAGAAAGGTTTTCTCGATTGACAAAGAATTGATAAGAAAGTTTTCTCCGGTGACAAATGATCGATAAAAAAATTTATCGAGTGGTATAGACTTGATAAGAGGTTTTCTTGGGTAAAGTGGACTCGATAAAAAATCTTAAAAAAGAATTTTTGAATCGATAAACAGGAAGTTATCGATCACAAGTAATCGATAACTAAGTTTTCTCGATTTTAAAAAGAATCTTTTTACTTGACAAAAACAGAATCAAGAAGATTATATCGATACCAGAGGACTCAATAAATAAATCTTGTCGATTAGGAAGGTCTCGATAAAAAATCAAGAATACTTAATCTGAATTCTCTTCAACCGGTAAACCAGAAACCAAAATCAATAGGGTTCTTGACTAAAAAGAACAAGTCTTTTATGGACAAGAATGTCTAAGTTTTCGAGTTTCTTATTTGTTCAGTTAAAAAAAAATCAAAATTACTAGAGTTTATGATTATTACTAGATAATTCTTTAGTAAGAAAAGCTGCAAAAGTCACAAGTTCATGAGTTTTCTTATATAAAGAATTTCAAAAGTAATTAAAATAAACTAGAATAATTTTTAATTAAAAACAGATTAAAATTTTTGATAGAAAATCACGATTAACACAATATGAATCGACAAGAATCTATGTGACAGAAGCCTGAATCGAGGAAAAACAAATCTTAAACAGAATATAAGTTTTATCGAGTAGAATAAACTCGATAAATATTCAATCGAAAGAACTAAGGATCGAGAAAACACACATGAGACTTTTTATCGGGTGAAACATTATTTAGTATGATTCGAGAAAAATTCAAGAAAGCAGTAATCGAGGATTTACCTTCTGTTTCGTGAAAAACTTCAGAAAAATCGGAAAAGAACTCTGATCGTCTGCTCTGATACCACTTGTAGATCCCAGAAATAGTAAGCACAATGATGTAATTAAGAACGCGATTAAAGTAATACGAACAAAGTGATTTTAGAGAATTTCCGTAGTCATATATCTCACTTTAATATCGATTACAATGAAAGTATAATCTGATTTTAGCTCTATGTTAATCGACACTTTTAATGATACCCTAGACTCCTATTTATATTGAAATGTCTAAACTAATTAAGGAAGGAAAGTGTTTAAGGAATCATAAACTTCCTTTTACAAATAAAACATATCCTTTCCTTATTTTGTCATAATTAAAATAATAGACCTAATAGGTTCATAGATCCACAACGAGTGCAACCCTTCGCTCCGGATGCACATTCACCACGATGCACCCGATGACATTTCCCACAAGGTCTCCCATTTCCACTTTGGTTTCCCTTATGATTCGATTTGACAAACTTGGACTTCTTAGAGTCCATCCACGAACTTTCCCATTTCCGCTTTTCTCCCACCTTCTCATCCACCTAACGGGAATTTTCTCTCTCAGAATTCCTAGCCGCATCCACAGCCGCTTGAAAGCTAGAGTGATGAAGACTAATAACCAATTCCCGAATGTAAGCATTCAAACCCCAAATGAACCGCTCAATTCGACGGGCCTCGTTTGGTACATAAATCTTGTAAAACGTGCCTTCTCATTGAACTTAGCCGCATACTCATCGACTGTCATATCACCTTGCACTAGGGCCATGAACTCTTCCTCAAGTCGCCTCATCGTAGCCGGAGGACAAAATTGCATATGGAATCTTTCAACAAATTTTTCCCAAGTCATGGTCTTCGCCCCTTTCTCTTCCGACTCAACATCCTACCAATTGAACGTTTCAGATCTCAACATAAAGATGGCATATGTCACCTTATCCTCATCTGCACATTGGCAAGTCTCAAATGCCAATTCCATTTCCCGCACCCAACACAAAGCTAACACCGGATCACACGCTCCCTCATAAGTAGGAGGCTTGCCGGATGCAAAAGTCTTGTAGCTGCACCAATGGTGTTTCCATAGCATGACCACCCACAATGGTCTTGGGTAGACTGGAATGCACGGAAGGTTCTATTTCTTCATTCTTCTCCCGACTCACAGGTTCCGACCTTTCACGATTAGTCAACAAAGTATGAAGTGCGGATTGGATCTTTCCCAATTCAGTGACAAGTGCCTCTTGTACTCCAATGGCGGGAGTGGTTCCTTGGCCCCGCCTTCTACCTCGGGCTTGACCCCTTGCACTCACTGAACTCTCTTGCACGGACACCTCCGGTGCACTAGCTTGTCCAATCCTTCCGTGGCCACGTCCTCGACCACGACCCTAGTTCCCTCAACAGTAGGAACGGGTGCATGACTCGCACTTCTTCCACGGCATCTACCTCGGCCCCTTCCTCTAGCTGGTGCACTTACGGCACCTCCCAATTCCACCGGTTCCTCTTCCCGGGGTTCGGATGAATCCGTCCTAGAAATAGGTATAGATTGACTTCTCGTAACTCGAGCTGACATGGTTCTTTTCTGCGAACAACAAATTTAACTTAAATGACAGTTCAAAAATAATAAGGTAATGCAAGCACACACATGCCACTGTAAATTCGCAATTACAGTGGCCAAGTGTAATTCCCAATTTACCGCACATGAGAGTCCTCTCCCTACCCCATTATTACTATCCCTGTCGAGCCTATCCTAATTCAACTGTGACTCTTAGCCTACAGTCTAAGACTAGGTGCCACACGGCCACCTACTTAACCTAAGGCTCTGATACCAATTTGTAACGACCCAAAAACTAAGGCCCAAGATGGATGTAATTCAAAATCCAAAATCACCAAATGATTAACCTACCAACGAATAATTCATTACAATCTCAATTTAAATAAAGATAAAAGCAGTGGATTACTAGATGTCTAATGTCAACAGCTGAATATAAAATAACTATAACAAAGTACTAAGCTAGAACATCCTCTAGCCTTCACATTCTTCCCTTGGCTCTCGCACCTCTCTCCAAGGTTCCCTTTCCTAAAAAAGGTTAGTTTTGAAAACGTGGGTTAGATCATAAGGTCTACTGAATTCCCATAGAATCAGTTTATAAACTCAGTAGTTCCCAAATCATTAAGACATGCAATGGTTTACGAATAAATAATCTCATTCTCATGAAGAGAACAATTTAAGTATTAAAGAAACATGATAAGTCAATTAGCAACTAGATATAGGATTTATCACACCTACATGTAGGGTTTAAATAGAAACAACTATTGGTAGAATTTAACACACCTAGCCATAGGATTTTATAAATGACCTTGCCAGTTATATCCCAACTAAAACAAGTAATACGCATACCGACCCCAAAGCTTATAAAAGTGTTCATGGCAATTTTACATTTAAAGAAAGCCATAACCAACAAGTAAGCATTTGAAACATTTCCACATTGCATTTTAAGTGATAGGGAACTCACCTGGATTGGACACAACTGGTCCGAAGCTTAAACAGTCCAAACCTTCAAATCGGAAGCCTAAATTCAAGGACACGAAATGGGTGTTAATCCCCACGAATTATCCCAAAAGGTTTCTATTAGAGACCTAAGATGAACCCCTAATCCATAGACCTAAACTCCAGCTCGAAGCGGAAAATCAAATGGGCGAACTCACAGAATTTCAGTGAGTTACGCGGCTTATGCCACGGCCTCAACTTGCAGGGAAACCCGCGGGACCTACAGTTTCAGCTGGTTCGAACCAGCAACAAGGAAACAGCCCCAAAATCACACAATGTCCAAAATACTGATTCTATTCACCCCCAAAACATATATAATGAATATAATGAGCTCCCAAATTGATATCCAATTATATGGAGCCATAAGATCATGATTTCTCCTAATTAATCCATCTTTCAAAACTTGCTAATGAGCAACAATGGAGGTATTCATAAGAAAACTCCAAAAAATGATTAACTAATCAATTGCTCAGCATAAGAACCTCTAAATCCCCAATCAACATGGAAATGAAAAGGATTGGATCAACCATGGATGGTTTGCTCATCTAGAGCTTAGGGTTTAAGACCCATTAAATCTAGCAATAAACTCCATTGATGCAATATTGAAAGAAGGAAGATGCAATATACCTGATTGATGATTTCCCTTCAAGAATGCTCAACTCCTCTTCTTCCTTGCTCTCCACGTTCACTCAGAATACACACACACATAGGGGTTTAATCGAGCCGAGACAACTCGTGAGATACTTGATATCGGCTCGAAAAGTATTCGAAATCGACTCGTGAATTGTCGAGTCGAGCTCGAGCTCGAGCTACTCGAGTAGATACTCGAGTCGAGTTCGACCGATAAATTACTCAGCTCGAGCGCCTCGCGATCCTAATCGAGCTTCTATAAAATTACAATTATACCCCATATATGTGTATATATTAAACTATCGAGCGAGTCGAGTCGAGATTTATCGAGCTTCTATAAAATTACAATTAATATTTATATTGTTATGCGTTTTTTAAGACACGAGCGAGTCGAGTCGAGTCGAGCTCGAAAGTGTCGATACCTGTCACGAGCTCGAGCTCGAGTTTGAAAATTTAGGCTCGACCGAGTTCGAGTCGAGTATCGAGCTTCCAGTTTGAGAGTCGAGTCGAGCTCTCGGCTCGATTACACCCCTACACACACATCTTATACTGATTTTGAGAGAATGAGGGGAAATGAAAGAACATAATGATTAATAACCCAATGATTAACAACAAAACATCTTATAAATTTTTAGGTTATTACATACATACATACATACATACATACATACATACATACATACACACACACAGACATACATGCATGCATGCGTACATACATGCATGCGTACATACATGCATGCATACATACATGCATACATACATGCATGCATACATACATGCATACATACATACATACATACATACATACATACATACATACATACATGCATGCATGCATGCATGCATGCGTACATACATACATACATACATACATACATACATACATACATACATACATACATACATACATACATACATACATACATACATACATACATACATACATACATACATACATACATACATACATACATACATACATACATACATACATACATAGTTTTAAAATAAAAAAAACCATGAATGTAGAAACTATAATCAGTGACAAAAATAAATAGTACATTTAAAAAGAGATTATAAATAACATGATTAAATACTTTAATATTGATGAACCTACCTGGAAATATTTCGGGAATACGTTTGATTTTGGAGTCACCCTTCTTATAATGCCTCTTCGGATCAATCATGTTTCGCAACTGTAATCATCAAGAATGTTTCACATAGCATGGGAACTACAGTGCGGTTTTGCATAAACATGGTGATACTAATTATGGGGCATGGAAGGGGTGGGTTGTAGGGGTGGGAAGGAAGGTGGCTTGAGAAAAGGGTGCTTGTACCTCTTAAATTTTCAACTTAACCGTTTAAACTCCTTATATATACAATATAGATAGATATAGATAGGGATTGATATTTCCTTGACAACATTACAAAAACCCTAGATTAAATGTAAACCAAGATTAATATAAGCAACATATGATTATGTTACATGCTTGACATGTCGAGAGATGAGAGACAGTGTAATAACTCAAAATTTCCTAATACTGATTTGAGTTTATTACTTTGGCTTCTAATTTATTATTTTGGACTTGGACTCTTAATAAGTTGGGCTAGGGCTATATTTTGAACCTAAGCCCAATATATATATATATATATATAAGGAATGGAAGAGAAGAATTCTCTCATTTGTATTCATTCTCAAGAATCAGTAAGGTGTTTTGTGTGTGTGCGTGAAGAGCAAGACAAGAGAAGATAGGAGCAAGCATCCTTGGAGAGGAAGCAATAGGGAATCTTCAATCTCAAGTATTGTTCATCTCCTCTAGTTGTAGCTCATCTCTTATGGTTGGTGATTTCAATGGTGATTCTAAGAATTAGATATTCTTGTTGGGTTTTGGTAATGAAAGGATGCAATTGTTTTAATATATGAAATATAAAGTTCTCACCATTGAATAAGAGGTATCTTGTGTTCATTAACGGAGTTCTTGGGTTTTGGAATCTCAAATTGAAACACCATTGATGAACTCTTAATTTGGGATATGAGAAATAGTTGGGTAATCTTGTTCATATGATTTTATATGTTTAGATATTGGTTTTGAGGCTTATAATTTCATTATTATTGGTTTAGGAGATTAGAAATCAGTATTGTAATGTGTCGGATTAAGAATTTGAGGTTTTGAGCTGCATAAATGAAGAAAACCCCAAATCAGGAATCTGTGCGGGTTGCTGGCGGGTTTACCCGCATTCGTACCCGCTCAGCTGGTTGTTGGTAAAATCTGTGCGGGTTGCTGGGTGGGTTTGCCCGCATTCGTACCCGCACAGTCCGCTGTTTGGCGCATCTTCGTCTTTTTCGGTGTGTTTCAAGTTGGGCTTTGAACCTTTGAGTTAAGGGTTTATTTTAAGGCTATTTTAGAAGACTTTTGGCGTATTTCTTTGGGGTTAACACCCATTTTATGATTTCGATTTTAAGCTTTCGGTTTGGAGGTTGAGACCGTATAAGCTCGAACAACGTGTGAGTCCAAATTAGGTGAGTTCCCTATCACTTAAAATGCAATGTGGAATGTTTTAAATGCTAAATTGTTGATTATGGTTTTGTTTAAATATTTCTTATAGAAGCAAAATGCCATGATCACTTTTATAAGCTTTGGGGTTCGGTATGCGCATTACCTGTTTTACTTGGGGTTCAACTAGCAAGTTCTTTTATAAATCCTATCTAGGCGTGGTTAAAATCCTACGTATAGGTGTAATTAAAATCCTACATATAGGTGTGGTTAAAATCCTATGTCTAGGTGTGTTTTTGACTTGCCATGTTTCTCCACTATATAAATCAATCTCTTATGAGAATATGATTCTTCATTTGTAAACCATTGCATGTTTTTAACTGATTTTGAACCGTGGAACTGTTTACTGTTTTTATGGGAATTCACTAGACCTTATGGTCTAACCCACGTTTTCAAAACTAACCTTTTTCAGGCATGAGAAAGGTAGATAGGGGAGAGAAGGCAAAGGGCCGAATGTGAAGACTAGGGATGTTCTAGCTAGCTATCCTGTGTTTTGCTTAGTAAATTCAGCTGTTGACTAGACTTCATATTTTTCGTTAGTTTATTCGGATTCAATGGTTGTAATGAATTAGTCTTTTATTTGGGTTAATCATTTGAATGATTTGGACTTCGAATTTATATCCATCTTGGGCCTTAGTTTTTGGGCCGTTACAAATTGGTATCAGAGCTGAATTAGGTGCATGTATGTGGGGTAGGGAGAGGACTCTCATGTGCGGTAAATTGGGAATTACACTTGGCCACTGTAATTGTGAATTTACAGGTGCATGTGTGTGCTTACATTACCTTGTTATTGTTGAACCATCAATTAACTTAAGCTTGTTTTTCGCAGAAAAGAATCATGTCAGCTCGAGTTACAAGAAGTCAATCCATACCTATTGCTAGTTCGGATTCGTCTGAACGTCGGGAAGAGGAACCGTAGATTTGGGAGGTGCCGTAGGCGCACCAGCTAGAGGAAGGGGCCGAAGTAGAGGCCGTGGAAGAAGTGCGAGTCATGCACCCATCCCTACTGTTGGGGGAACTAGGGTTCGTGGTCGAGGACGTGGCCACGAGAGGATTGGACAAGCTTTTGTACCGGAGGTATCCGTGCAAGAGAGTTCGGTGAGTGCAAGGGGTCGAGCCCAAGGTGGAAGGCGGGGTCGAGGCACCACACCCGCCATTGGAGTACAAGAAGCACTTGTCACTGAATTGGGAAAGATCCAATCCGCACTTCAAACTTTGTTGACTAATCGGGAAAGGTCCGAACCTGTAAGTCGGGAGAAGAGTGAAGAATTAGAGCATTCGTGCATTCTAGTCTACCCAAGACCGTTGTTAGTGGTCATTCTATGGAAACACCACTGGTGCCTAATTCTTCTAAGGTATCCAAGGGGTGTAGCTACAAGACTTTTGCATCCTGTAAGCCTCCTACTTATGAAGGAGCGTGTGATCCGGTGATAGCATTGCGTTGGGTGCGGGAAATGGAATTGGCATTTGAGAATTGCCATTGTCCTGATGAGGATAAAGTGACTTATGCCATCTCTATGTTGAGGTCCGAGGCAATCAATTGGTGGGATGTTGAGTCGGGAGAAAAAGGGGCAAAGACTGCTAGAACCATGATTTGGGAGAAATTTATGGAAAGATTCCATTTGCAATTTTGTCCTCCGGCTACGATGAGGTGACTTGAGGAAGAGTTCATAGCCCTAATGTAAGGGATATGACAGTCGACGAGTATGCGACTAAGTTCAATGACAAGGCACATTTTGCCAAGATTTATGTACCGAACGAGGACCTTCGAATTGAGCGGTTCATTTGGTGCTTGAATGCTAATATTCATGAATTGGAACCTTCATCACTCTAGCTTTCAAGCGGCAGTGGATGCGGCTAGGAAGACCGAGAGAGAGAAATCCCGCCAAATGGATGAGAAAGTGGGGGAAAAGCGGAAATGGGAAAGTTCGAAGATGGAATCTAAGAAGTCCAAGTTTGTCAAATCGAATCAAAAAGGAAATCAAAGTGGAAATGGAAAACCTTGTGGGAAATGTCATCGAGTGCATCGTGGTGAGTGTGCATCCGGGGTGAAGAGTTGCTCTCGTTGTGGGCTTGCGGGCCATTATGCTAGAGAATGCAATGTAGCGCGGAGGTGTTTTCAGTGTGGGTCGGCAGATCATATCAGACTGGATTGCCCACAGTTGAAGAAAGGGGGGGGGCTACTCTGGGTATCGTCAAGGAGATAAGGGAGCAGAAAAGAGGACCGAGCCGGCAAAAGCTGAGGGGAGAGCATTTCAGATGACTACCGCTGAGGCAGAGGAGACTCCTGATGTGGTGACAGGTACCTTTTTGGTAAACTCTTTATTTGCCAAGGTGTTATTTGATTATGGTGCTTCTTACTCGTTTGTGTCTCCTTTATTTGTGAAATGTTTAGGAGTGAAGTTCAAGAGACTTGATCATGCTATAGAGGTAGAAATGGCCAATGATGGTTGTGTTTTAGTCAAAGAAGTGTTTGACGGATGTACGATAGAAATAGAAGGAAACCGAATACCGTTACTACTCCACCCTATGTCTATGGGAGAGTTCGATATTATTGTGGGAATGGACTGGTTGGAAAGGAACAACGCCCACATAGTGTGTAATAAGAAGTTAATCCTTGTAAGTGTTCCGGATAAGGGGACAGTGGTTATCTATGGGAATCGTAGAGACCGGAAAACCATCTTGATCTCGATGATGAAAGCCAATAGGTGTTTGAGGAAATGGTGTCGTGGGTTCTTGGCATACGTAGTGGATGCTAAGAAGGAAAAAGAGAGTGTGAAAGATGTTCCTATTGTGAGTGATTATCCCGAGGTGTTCCCGGATGATTTGACGGGACTACCTACGGATCGTCAGGTAGAGTTCCGGATAGACTTGATACCGACAGCTGCTCCTATAGCTAGAGCTCCGTATCGCCTAGTGCCGTCAGAAATGAAAGAGATGATGTCTCAACTGCAAGAGTTACTGGATAAAGGTTTTATCCGACCGAGTACTTCTCCGTGGGGAGCACCGGTGCTTTTTGTAAAGAAAAGGATGGGACTATGCGGATGTGCATAGACTATCGTGAGCTTAATAAGGTCACAATGAAGAATAAATATCCACTTCCAAGGATAGACGATTTGTTCGATCAACTTCAAGGGGCAAGGTACTTCTCGAAGACTGATCTTCGTTCAGGGTACTCCGAACTCGTTATGGTCACTACAAGTTTCTAGTGATTCCTTTTGGATTGACCAATGCCCCCACGACATTCATGGATATGATGAACCAGGTTTGTCAACCGTTTCTAGATAAGTTTGTCATTGTGTTCATTGATGATATACTTATCTATTCTCGATCGGAAGGGGATCACGTGAAGCATCTCCATTTAGTGTTGGATTTATTGAAAAAAGAGAAACTTTATGCAAAATTTTCTAAGAGCAAGTTTTGGTTCCGAGAAGTGCACGTTCTTGGTCATGTGGTATCTAGTGAAGGGATAAAGGTTGATCCGTCTAAGATTGAAGCTATCAAGAGTTGGGAGCCGCCTAGGACTCCTTCAGAGGTTAGAAGATTCTTGGGATTAGCGGGGTACTACCGGAAGTTCATTAAAGACTTCTCTAGTATCTCTACCTCACTAACCTCATTAACTAAGAAAAGTGTCAAGTTTTCGTGGACGGAAAAGCAAGAAGAAGCATTCCGGATTTTAAAGGAAAGTTTGAGTAGTGCACCGATCTTCGCATTACCCCGACGACAATGATGATTTCGTCGTGTTTAGTGATGCGTCCAAATTGGGATTAGGGTGCGTTTTGATGCAACGTGGAAAGGTGATTGCCTATGCATCAAGAAAACTCAAGGACCATGAAAGACGTTATATAACACACGACCTCGAATTAGCCGCCGTGGTGTTTGCTTTAAAGATCTGGAGGCACTATCTGCATGGAACCAAGTCTCAAGTTTTCACCGATCATAAGAGTCTTCGTCATCTGTTCGACCAGAAGGAACTCAATATGAGGTAAAGAAGATGGACGGAGTTGTTATCGGATTATGATTGTGAGATCGAGTATCATCCGGGTAAGGCTAATGTGGTAGCCGATGCCTTGAGCCGAAAGGAAAGAGGTGAATCCTCAAAAGTTATGCGATGAAGATCGTAGTGAGTTTCAATTTGCTATATGAAATCAAGAAATGCCAGTTTGAGGCACTGGAATCTGAGAATCTTAAAAAGGAACGAATGCTAGGCATTGTGTCTACTTTGCTAGAGAATGATCGGGGTTTGAAATGTTACAACAAGCGAGTTTGGGTTCCGAGATTTGGGGACATTCGTAAGAGATTGTTGGATGAGGCGCATAAATCCAAGTACTCTATTCATCCTGGTACGAATAAGACGTATAGAGATCTTCGACAATTTTATTGGTGGCCGGGTATGAAGAAAGATGTGGCATACTATGTGGAAAGATGTCTGACATGTCTACAGGTGAAGGTAGAACATCAAAAACCTTATGGCAAGCTTCAACCATTGGATATTCCCGTTTGGAAATGGGATCACATTACTATGGATTTTGTGACCGGGTTGCCGAAGTCTCTGAAAGGGTTTGACGCCATTTGGGTGATTGTGGATCGACTCACCAAGTCGGCTCATTTCCTCCCAATGCGTAAAACTTATTCTATGGAGAGGTTGGCAAAGCTTTATATTGATGAGGTTGTGACAAGGCACAGAGTGCCATTATCTATTGTGTCGGACCGCGACACACGTCTTACGTCTATGTTTTGGTCAAGCTTCCAGAAAGATTTGGGGTCGCAACTCAATTTCAGTACTGCGTATCATCCTCAGATGGATGGACAAAGTGAGCGGACGATTCAGACAGTGGAAGACATGTCGAGAGCTTGTGCTATTGACATTAGTGGATCATGGGAGAGCCATCTACGTCTGATTCAATTCGCATATAACAATGGTTACCATGCGAGTATTCAGGCAGCACCCTATGAGGTTTTGTATTGGACAAAATGTAGAACTCCTCTATGTTGGAATGAAGTTGGGGAAAAGCAATTGGCAGGGCCGGAAATTGTACAAATGACGGCCGATAAGATCGATCAGATCCGGGAAAGGCTTAAAGTTGCTCAAGATAGACAAAAGAGTTATGCCGACAAGAGAAGAAAAGCACTTGAGTTTCAAGTGGGTGATCTCGTGATGCTTAAGGTACCACCTTGGAAGGGTGTAATGCGTTTCGGAAAGAAAGGAAAGTTGAGTTCGTGTTATATTGGACCCTTTCCTATAATTGAACGAATTGGAGAGGTTGCGTATAAGTTGGAATTACCGGAAAAGTTGCAAGGCGTTCATAATACCTTTCATATCTCTAATCTGAGAAAATGTTTGGCGAAAGCCGAAATGACTATACCATTGCAAGAGGTACAGATTGATAAAAAGTTGATTTTTGTGGAAGAGCCCGAGGCAATTGTTGATCGAAAGGTCAAGAGTCTGAGGAACAAAGATATTCCAATGGTAAAGGTGCAGTGGAGGTTTCACAAGGGGCATGAAGCAACATGGGAGTTAGAGTCCAAAATGAAGGTGTTGTATCCATATCTCTTCGATGAAGGATTTCCGGGGACAAAATTCTGTTAAGGGGGAGGTGTTGTAATAACTCAAAAATTTCTAATACTGATTTGGGTTTATTAGTTTGGGTTCTAATTTATTATTTTGGACTTGCACTCTTAATAAGTTGGGCTAGGGCTAGGTTTTGAACCTAAGCCCAATATATATATAAGGAATGGAAGAGAAGAATTCTCTCATTTGTGTTTTGTGTGTGTGCGTGAAGAGCAAGAAAAAAGAGAAGAGAGGAGCAAGCATCCCTGGAGAGGAAGCAATAGGGGATCTTCAATCTCAGGTGTTGTTCATCTCCTCTAGTTGTAGCTCATCCCTTATGGTTGGTGATTTCAATGGTAATTCTAAGAATTAGATATTCTTGTTGGGTTTTGGTAATGAAAGGATGTAATTGTTTTAATATATAAAAGATAAAGTTATCACCATTAAATAAGAGGTATCTTGTGTTCATTAATGGAGTTCTTGGGTTTTGCAATCTCAAATTGAAACACCATTGATGAACTCTTAATTTGGGATAAGAGAAATAGCTGGGTAATCTTGTTCATATGATTCCATATGTTTAGATATTGGTTTTGAGGCTTACAATTTCATTATTATTGGTTTAGGAGATTAGAAATCAGTACTGTAATGTGTTGGATTAAGAATTTGAGGTCTTGAGCTGCAGAAATGAAGAAAAACCCAAAATAGGAATCTGTGCGGGTTGCTGAGCGGGTTTACCCGCATTCTTACCCGCTCAGTTGGCTGTTGGTAAATTCTGTGCAGGTTGCTAGGCGGGTTTACCCGTATTCGTACCCGCATAGTCCGCTGTTTGGCGCAACTTCGTCTTTTTCGGTGTGTTTCGAGTCTGGTTTTGAACCTTTGAGTTAGGAGTTTATTTTTAGGCTATTTTAGAAGACTTTTGGGGTATTTCTTTGGGGTTAACACCCATTTTATGATTTCGATTTTAGGCTTTCGGTTTGGAGGTTGAGACCGTATAATCTCGGACAAGGTGTGAGTCCAAATCAGGTGAGTTCCCTATCACTTAAAATGCAATGTGGAATGTTTTAAATGCTAAATTGTTGATTATGTTTTTTTTTAAATATTTCTTATAGATGCAAAATGCCATGATCACTTTTATAAGCTTTGGGGTTCGGTATGCGCATTACCTGTTTTACTTGGGGTTCAATTGGCAAGTTCTTTTATAAATCCTATCTAGGTGTGGTTAAAATCCTACGTATAGGTGTAATTAAAATCCTACATATAGGTGTGGTTAAAATCCTATGTCTAGGTGTGTTTTTGACTTGCCATATTTCTCCAATATATAAATCAATCTCTTATGAGAATATGATTCTTCATTCATAAACCATTGCATGTTTTTAACTGATTTTGAACTGTGGAACTATTTATTGTTTTTATGGGAATTCACTAGATCTTATGGTCTAACCCACGTTTTCAAAACTAACCTTTTTCAGGCATGAGAAAGGTAGATATGGGAGGGAAGGCAAAGGGCCGAATGTGAAGGCTAGAGGATGTTCTAGCTAGTTATCCTATGTTTTGCTTAGTAAATTCAGCTGTTGACTAGACTTCATATTTTTCCGCTGCTTTAGAATATTTGGATTCAATGGTTGTAATGAATTAATCTTTTATTTGGGTTAATCATTTGAATGATTTGGACTTCGACTTTTTATCCATCTTGGGCCTTAGTTTTTGGGTCGTTACAGACAGTGACCAGAGAGTTGAGGGACGACATCAAGATATATGGAAATTACAGATAACAATGACAAACTACAATGTCCTTAGGGTTAACCTACACCAAAAGAAATTGCACTTGGAGTTGAATGCTTCTTATAAATAACAAAAAATGGCAGGATAACACTTATGGAACAACATCAAAGAACCACATGCTCTTGAAACTGATGACAACTTGGCTTCATACCAAAATCCGCATCAAAAACACCAAAGATAAAATCTAAATATGACCTAGCCAAAGCTTGAAAATAGACTTCTCCTGTGAGCAAACAAATCCAAATATTAGGTACGAAAAAAAAAATAGATCCAATAATGCAGGGAACACTTGAAATCAAAGCAATCATACAATTCATTAATCAATTCCAGTAATCAAGAAAAAAAAAACATGTAATTATAGTTTCCAGAAGAAAATTCAATTTTTGAACCCTAACGCAAAATATTTTTTTCCTGTAAGTTGTGTGTCAGATAGATATGGGTATATCGATTACTATTCCTTCTCACCATTATTTAGAGAGAACTCATTTAGATCAAAACAACAACAAGATCTAGGAATGATTCAGAAGACCCACATAACAATCTTCATCAAGAATCGCGTAAAAATGAAGAATGAAGAAATCAGAAAAGAAAAGGGGATGATGATACTTACATGAGGTTTGTTGTTGAAAGCAAATAACAAAGAATATCATCAAGAAAAAGTCAAAAGAAGATCAGTGAGAATTCTGAAAACGATCTTCAATTAAGGAGAGAAGATGAGGGAGAGAGAGAAAATGGGTTATGAGAAAAGAAATCTTTTTGATCTTCAATTGAGGAGAGAAAGATAAGAGACAGACGTTTTAGAAGTTGTAGAAAGAGAGATTCATTGAGATTTGAATTTGAGCATGCCGCTTCTGGTAGTCGAAAAGAAGATAGGAATGTGTTGAGTAATTCAAGGGTCGTGGGGAGAGTGGGAAGTCGGAAATGAATGGATTGTGGAGTGGGGGTTTGACGAGACTTCAAACATTTGTACATAAAGCATAAATAAATGTACCTCTTAATTTTTCAACTTTAACCGTTTAGCATCCTTATATATAGTATAGATATATACATATATATAGAGAAAAGTTCAAATGCGAACTCAAATTTGGTTGTGAATGTGAGAACAAATGAGAGCGCGACACGGTTCTGAATGTAGATTATTCAGACTGAATAATCAAAGAAATATTCCGACCGAGTAAAACTGAATATGGTGTTTATTCGGTCTGAATATGCTTATTCAGTCTCAGTTAGCATTATTCATACTGAATAAACACTATATTCAGTGGTATTCAGTCTGAATATTTCTTTGATTATTCGGTTTGAATATGACACGTATCGCGCTCTCATTTGTCCTCACGTTCATAACCAAATTTGAGTTCTCATTTGAACCCGCCCCTATATATATATATATATATATATATATTTGTAGAAACTTAACATTATATATATATAAAATTAAGAAAAGCTTAATATCATATTATTTTTTGATTTATAGAGGACAACTTTATTAACTCAAAAGATAGAGTCCAACTTATTGACCTCATTTTTAGGGCCTGCTAGGTTAAGATTGATGAATGAAAATGGGAATGAAAATGAAAACGACGGAGAATGCAAATGAGAATGACTTTTCATTCTCTCAAGTTTAATCGGGAAAGAAAATTTGGACTTTGGGAGGAATGAATCCATTATATTATATAAAATCAAACAACTTCTTTTATTATCGTTTTCATTGATTATTGTTTAATACCTCTAACCAAACACCCCTTAATGTTTTAGTGGTGGGTTAAAGATGAAAAACCAGTCACTTTTGTGTTTTTAGTGTTAGGTTAGAGATGTCCTAACACCGTTAAAAATGCTATGCACATTTTTAGTTTGCTGAAATAGGAGTTTTCATCCGAAACGTCAAATGGTTTGGATCGCACTAGAAAACGTAGTTTGGAACCTCTACGATGCAATTTGTATTTTTATCAAAATACACTATGTGATGCGGTTTGTGGTTTTGTGTTATCAAATCACAGTTCAAACCACACGTACATTTTATTTATTTATATATATATATATATATAGAGAGAGAGATTGGTTCAAATACAAACCAGTTGAAGGATACAAACTATACAAACTAGTTCAAATCAATATAAAAATAATTTTTTTCATTTTTTTCATTAAATGCTACGATTTAAGGTATTATTGCACATATGTTTGTTTCACCTTGTGAAAAAATTACATGTGAAACTTTTAAATTATGAAACAAACATATGCGTAATAATATCTTAAATAATAGCATTTGATGCAAAAAAATCATGAAAAAAATTATTTCCATATTGATTTGAACCAGTTTGTACCATTCAAGTGATTTGTATTTGAACTTCTATATATATATAAATATATATATATAGACTTTGGATCACGTGAGACCAGCCTGTTTTCGTGAGACCCGTGAGACCACATTTTTACATTTGAAACTTCGCAGCAAATTATGTCAAGGTAAAAAAAATTGATGTTTTCGTGATACCACTTTTTTACACTTAAAACTTCACAGCAAAACACTGTGAAGGTAACATTTATAGTGTTTTTGCTACGAAGGTTCAAATTTTTTTACTTTCACAGTGATTTTTTGTGAAGTTTCAAGTGTAAAAACGTGGTCTCACGTGAACCCAACCCTATATATATATATATATATATGGGCATGTTCAATGCGAACTCAAATTTGGTTGTGAACGTGAGGACAAATGAGAGTGTGACACGTATCCATATTAAGAATGAATATGGATATTCAGAAAATATCCACATTGAATATGACAAGTGTCGCGCTCTAATTTGTCATTACGTTCAGAACCAAATTTGAGTTGGCATTTATGTATGTATAGGAGGATATTCAAGGGAGAACTTAGTAGATTGTGATAACCGTGAGATCCAATCTCAACCACAAATCAATGGTTAAATTAGGAAATTAATAATTTTGGTAATTTTAACTTAAAACATTAATTGTGGGCATTTTAGGGATTTTAAAAGTCTCCTCTCTCCTCTCCCATATTTTCTTTTTCCGACAAACATTATTCCGGTGAACTTTATTCCGACGAACTTTATATAAACACAAAATACATATTATGATACCTAAAAAATTCTATTAAAAAAATATAGATATAAACAATATTCACTGTGATACCTAGATATAGATACAAGATGCACATTGTGATACATTTGTGAAACAACTAAAATAACAAAAATACACATTGTGATATCATTTGTTAAGCACCGAAAATAACCAAAAATGCACACTGTGATACACTTTATAAAACAACGAAAGTACATTGTGATATACGTTGTGGTACAATGTGAACATTGTCATTGTGATACACTTTGATCCACAAATATATTTAAAATAAAATATATATTAGGTAACAAAATTAATAAAATATTTCCTTTAAAAAATTAATAAAATCTTTTAATGAATTGTTATAAATAAAATGACTAAATTACCCTTTTACCTTATTTAAGTAATATCCTTAAATATCTCAAATTAGTGCTTCATATTGGATCTCACGGTTATCACAAAATACACAGTTCTCATTTGATTATGCCCCTATATGTATGTGTATATATATATATATACGGAGGCGTAGTCAGGAATTTTGGATGGAGGGGTTCAGACGTTCAATGTCGCACTTTATTGAAAAAAACAATAGAATTAACAAAATAAACTTACATCTTAGAGTAATGCATAAGCTTCCAATGGTTACAAGCATTGTGAATCATTTTCATTATTGGATAATGTGATTGGAATAAAAAAAGATTAGTTGTGACTTAAACATAAAACATATACGCCAAATTAACATACGTTAAAGCACAAAGAACTAACAATCATAAGAATCGATTATTATCAATTTTGGATCATTAATGTCTTCTTTCCGCTTGAAAAAAAAATTGATTGTTCGTTTCTTGCTCATGAAAACCTAAGATCATAAGAAAAACTTCATCATTCAAAATTCAAACAAATTACAATTTATTTATATATATATATAATTCGAAATTTAGAAGAAATTACTATATCTTAACATCAATTTAAAACCTCAACTAAACTAATGAACTAGAGTATGAACAAATACCTTTGTTTTGTGAATTTCATACACGTCCTTAAAAACTTGTAATATTACGCATATATCCTTGTAAAATTTCAAATTACGTGTATATCCTTCTAAACATGAAAAACTCACGTATATATCATTCTTCCTAATTTAATTATTATTAAACATTTTAAAAATACAAATAACTAAAACTAAATTGAATATATTTTGTATTTCTAACCCAAGTTATATTTTTAAAACTAAAACTGCCGGTAACGATTCAACACCAAGTTGTATTTTTAAAATATATTCAATTTAGTTTTAGTTATTTGTATTTTTAAAATGTTTGATAATAGTTAAATTAGGAAGAAAGATATATACGTGAGTTTTTCATGTTTAGAAGGATATACATGTAATTTGAAATTTTACAAAGATATATACGTAATATTGCAAGTTTTTAAGGACGTGTGTGAAATTCTCCCTATTATATTTGTCCAAAAATAAGTCAAAAACTTATAATTAATATTAATAACATATTTTTGCTAAATCTTTGTTAATTATTGGTGGAATGTAAATGGAGAACCATGAAATTTAAACTTAGAAGCAAGTAACCTCCAAAAAAGAATTTTGACGTCATGAGGGTGAGTCGGTGAGAAACAAAGAGCCACAAAGGTTTGTTAATTGGTTTAATAAATTAATATTTAATTAGTTACTAGACTTATGATTGGTTGGGGAGGGCTCGAAAAACTTGGGCTCTTAATCTTATTTTTATTGGTAACATATATTGAAGGTGGACAAGGAGTTAGGGGGCCAAGCACGACTAGCCCCCCTTGTCTAGGCCTCTCTCTCTCTCTCTCTCTATATATATATATATATATTACTTTATATATAATAATAATAGTTTGTCTAATTTACGTAATTTTTTTAGTTGTTTTAGACTATTTTTTATTATGTTTTAGTTTTCTTGGACTCTTTTTTATTATGTAATATTTTTAGTTTTCTTAAGTGGGTGCCATTCAATATTGTATGGGCTACAATTAACCAAAAATGTTCGTGAGAAATTACACTTTAATGGTCAATAGCCGATGCCTGACTACAAGAGCCCACACCTTAATGTCTATGAACACCTGATGCCTATTTCAAACTACAATTACTAGATTTTACATCTTAATGGTCAATGGTCCATGCCTGACTACAAGAGCTCATACCTTAATGCCTATGAAGACCCGATACGTACCTCAAATAACAGGGGAATGACTATCCCAACCAAAATCAAATTCTATGCCTATGGATCCATTGCATTATAGTATAAAATTATACGACACAAACCAAAAGGCTAACACACTCAAAACGAGTAATTTCCACAATAGATATGCCTTAAATGCATATAACTTCCAAAATCCCAACATAGAGTAATTTTAACCGAACAAGTGTCCCCAAGACTAATTTTAGTCAAAACCGAGGAAAAGCTCAACAATTCAACACATATGTGATTACTCTAAATAAACATCATTGGTTGAGAAAAACCATATTCTAAATGAAATCATACACCATTATTTCCAAGATGTCTCATAATGCAATAACATGTATTTTCCGAACGGTTCATAATCAAATACTCCAAAGATGCATATAGCACCAAATGATCTCCATTTATAGGATAATACATCAGAACAACCCACACTTACATTTTATTTATCAAGATGTCTAAAACCCAAGTATAAGCATTTTACATGATTAATAAAACTAAATATACCAAATATGTAAAACTCACCAAATACCCACACATTTGATAAATAACAAGTAAAACATGTTAATGCTTCAAAATGAACATTTTTGGTATGTACATAGTTTTCACAAAGTAACTTTAACTCACCTTGCTAGATTTAGGCTAAATCTAGGTTTTACCCCAATATTGAGCTTCATTTGGTGAAGACTTTAGATTCTCAAGCTAAACCTCTAGATCTTGATGTAATACTTCAATAACACCTCTGTATCTTCCAAAACATACACAAAAGAAAACCCAATAGAGAATGAAAGTTGTTGGTGCAAAATGACCAAACCCTAGATTCAAGGAATCAAAGAGGTGATCGTACCTTCCACTCCTATAAGCTCCAAAATCATCAAATAACCTCTAACCATCTTTGATTCCATATTTAAGAGCTTCAAAATACGAAACCGTAGCAAAAAGAATTGTGGATCCCAAAATATCAAGTATGATCGATGAATATAAGCACACAATGAATGAACACAATGTTTTAAGAGAGAAAATATGTCGGATATCTTACGTGGTAATCAAATTACAATGCTATCACATGGAATACTAAACTATCGATTACAATAATGCTACTATCTCTCTCTTAGTTTATGAACCCCTAAGCCTCTACTTATATTGCAAGGAAACATGAAATAAGGAAACTGGGAATAAGGAATTATACACTTGTCTTTTCTTTACAATGCAATCATTTCCTATTTTGTCACAACTAAATCATTTCCTAACAATCTCCCCCTTTGTGGCAAAATGAACACATTACTTGATTTCGAACATCCCTTTAAATCTACGCAGAGTTGAATTCTGCTAAGCATAATAGATCCCTTTTGGTCAGAGTTGATCTCAACATATAGTCTCAAATGAACAACTTTCAACGTTCAATCACAGTAAGGAGTAGTTTTCTGGAGTCGTCGTTTCAGCAAAGAGCTTCTACTTTATCTCTTCAACATAGGGAACTCTAATTTTCTCTCTTTCCCGTTGTGGGTTATGGTTTTTCAATTATCTTCTCCCATCTAGCTTGGTGAGGCAGCAGTCTGGTTGTTGATGACCCAGGTAAGATAGAGTTTTTTTGTTGATGAATGCTTTTATAATCTTCATCTCCAAGTGTCGGAGCATAGGGTTCTCTAAACCAGTGTCTTACTTCTTGTTGCATGCTTTGGACGTTTATTTGAACCGGCTCATCATTATCTGGATCAACTGCTCGCTGATGATCTTTTCTCGTTGAATTAATGATTTCAATAGCATTAATGATCTTTTCTCGTTGAATTCTGCTAAGCATAATAGATCCCTTTCGGTCAGAGTTGATCTCAACATATAGTCTCAAATGAACAACTTTCAATGTTCAATCACAGTAAGCAGTAGTTTCGTTGAAACGCATGAACTGTTTGGTGCCGGTGTTGTTGATGTAGACTATTCCATGTGTCGGCTTGGTTAGGATGGTAAGAATTTTGAGTTTATCTAAGCCAGGAATGTATTGATTTGGTTTGTTGATGAATATCTTAATCTGCTTTCTGTCGAGACTACGTTGGAAATCATGAAGATAGCTGAATCGAATTTCCTTTTGAACAAATCAAACGATGTCTCTTAATGTTCTTTGTTCATCTCTTGATCTTCTTCGTTTATCTCTCAGTTCTATATAGATGAACTCTAGATCATCAATTTCTAAGTTCAGGAAGTCAGCTTCAGTAAAAATTTAGTCTTTTGCATCATCACGCATGACTTTGAACGTAGGAAACTTGACTTGAATTAGTTCATCATAGCTAATCTCCTTGATGACCACAATCTTGTTCTTTGTGTTCACCACATGTCTAGGTTGTGCAACCCTTTGAAACATATAGACATACTCGATCAGCTCTCGAGATGACATTTCGACATTTCGGTGACACGGTGAATACGAGCCAAGTTTTCTGGAGTCGTCGTTTCAGCAAAGAGCTTCTACTTTATCTCTTCAACATAGGGAACTCTAATTTTCTCTCTTTCCCGTTGTGGGTTATGGTTTTTCAATTATCTTCTCCCATCTAGCTTGGTGAGGCAGCAGTCTGGTTGTTGATGACCCAGGTAAGATAGAGTTGTTTTGTTGATGAATGCTTTTATAATCTTCATCTCCAAGTGTCGGAGCATAGGGATCTCTAAACCAGTGTCTTACTTCTTGTTGCATGCTTTGGACGTTTATTTGAACCGGCTCATCATTATCTGGATCAACTGCTCTTGCGATGTTCTCGTAGTTGAATTTTGGCATTGTTGTTTGTTGACGGGAAGGAGTTGATGAAGGACCGACAGATTGTCGAACCGGAGTCATCGTGGTAATCGTTGTGGTGGTTGTCGTGCTTGTTTTTGGAATATGCTGGCGTTTGTCCCCCTCGTGGCGATTTGGATCATCCTGATCGGTATAATCATCGCGTGGCCGTTTGGAGGAGAAAGCACTACTTATGGCGTGGTAGTTTTGTCGTATTTCTTCGTGAAGACTACTTATGGCGCCCAAGATGGTTTGTTCAGAATTGGAGAGTTGGGTCTTCATGTCGGCAAGCTCTTTGTGTACTAAGGCTTTAAAGCAGTCAAACTCGTGGCGAGTGACTGTAGGGATCTGTACGTTGCGACGGAGAAGACCGGCAAGTTCATCTTCGGCTTGACCGGTTGCTTGGGCTTGTTCTAGCAGGTGGGCGTATAACATGTGTTTGAGTAAAAATCTCCTAAGCTCTCGACCGTTGACTAAAACGCTCGACCATCTATATTTCATGGTCTAAAAATATTTATCCAGACTTAGGAGTCAAAGTTCGAACAAAAACTCACGACTAGCATCAATGACGTACGACAACCAGCGATGGTCGAACATTCAACTCACGACCTCGACGTCAGGTATATTATTTTAAACTAACGAGCTAACCGTTGATCGACTGTTATGTGTTGTGCAGGACCGTTGGACGGTTACGATTCTCATCATTAAGGACATTCATGAAGGTCATCAATGTTAGATGACAGTTACAAACAACCCGAGCTATAAAAGCAGCACTCGAAACAACAAAGAGCCCCCGATTAACAAACATAGCGTTTTAGCATCAAGAATCATACAATAGTTTTCTATATTTCATACGATATTACTGTTCTTGTTTCATATTTCTCTCTGTAATCGTACGATCATCGTTCTAAAAGACGGCGTCCCTGCTTGACGTCATTTTTCCATAGTGCTATGACGATATGTCCTATCGTCCGCGGTTGATTCCCTTGTTAAAGGGTTTTTTTGCGTCACCAAATCTTTTGTCTTTAGCCTTTATTTCCTAAACTACATTTGTCGTGAGAATACTGTCTGCGATCGATCAGCTCGACAAACTTCTTAAGTTGACTTTTGATAAGTTAATTTTTGGCATTAACAGTTTGGCGCCCACCGTGGGGCCCGTTAGAAAGAATTCTCCGACAAACGCAGTAGCTACTAACGATTTTGCTTTTTTGTCTTAATGACATATCATGGAGCTAACCCTGCCGAAGCAACATTAAGGGCAGAGCTATATGCCGCGCAACAGCGAATTTAGCAGTTGGAAGCATAGAGGTTTTCTTACGGGAACTCCAATTCGATACCTCAACCACCGCCCTGTCCAATACCGCCATGGGCTCAATATGTCGGTCATCGGCCGCAACTAAACAATTTTTAGCACCAACATGCTAACTCGCAGTTCCAGTATCAGCAACATGGATCATGGGAACAGCATAACGGCAAGTATCAAAATCCAAACAATCAGAACTCCGATTATACGATGCCGACGGGACAACAACCAGACGCTTACGTGCAGAATCCATCCTCCGTCAACACAACAGATCCAGCAATCGGACGACAAGGCTCGTATAGCATTCCTGTCGTGGAACTTGTCGCACGATGCATAAAGCTTCTGGAGGAACAAGAAGAGAAAGTATTAGCTTTGATGTCGAACCTGCCGTGCCTGTCGTGGAAGCTCGTATAGCATTCCTGTCGTGGAACCTACAGTGCCTGTCGATGTCGAACCCCCTACTGGATTCCAAATGTCACCATTCCCGATGCAATCTCCTTAATCGACGTTCCCAAGAAAGATAACATTCCTACGTTCACCCCGAAGCATTCAGGACTGACGGATCCTAACGAACATGTATCCCAATATAAGTAGTTGATGTGGACGGTATCGATACCTCTGCTGTATCAAGAAGTCTGCATGTGTAAAAGCTTTGGAGCGACCCTCACCGGAGCTGCCTTGCAATGGCTGATAAACCTGAAGCCGAAGTCAATAAACTCCTTTGCAGATCTTGCCAATCTGTTCTTCCAACAATTCGCCAGCAGCCGCAAAATGGAAAAACTGACGGGAGATTTATATTATCATATTCAAAAATCTAGTGAATCTATTCGCAATTACTTTAACCGTTATAACTCTAAAATGATAAGTATACAAAATTGCGACATTCTAACGGCGATCAAAGCATACAAAAGAAGACTGGACAGTACATCAGATTTATATTTGGATCTCACAAAATACCCCGCCGAAACGTTTGAATATGTACGAGCACGAACATTAGCCTACATGAGGGTCGAAGACGACGCCTCCTTTTGACGAAAGCATTCTGACGAGAAACGTCCTTTAGGCGTTAAGAAGACGGACTTTAAAAATCGATCGACAAAGTCGGACCCACAAAAGCAGATATCGAACGTTCGGTTCGAGAAAAAAAAGGAGACGCCATCCTCCCGCCAGACCCAACATCCTAAGATTTCATCTTATGAATTAAAAGAAACGACTGGCGACCTGATCAAAGCTTTGAAAGAAGTCCCAACAACCGTGCGATGGCCAAAGAAAAATGATCGACCAGATGAGAAAAAAGATACAACAAAGTGGTGCGATTTCCACGACGATCATGGTCACGTGCGGGTTACTTACTCTGCAGCAAAGAGACACACCGCGCAACGGACAGATAACCCTGCAGTTCCTCGGGCACGCAGACCGAAATCAGATGTCGACTTGGAAAGCATGTCGATCACGTTCGACGATCACGATCTGGACGATCTACATCCTAAACATCACGACGGTCTTATAGTCTAGTTGACAATCGGAAACTGTTCTACAAAGAGAGTACTTATCGACGGAGGCAGTTCAGCCAACATAATTTTTCTCGGCACTCTAAGAGCAATGGGAATAAACGAGACTGAGATCGTACGATGTTCGACGATCTAAGTAGGCTTCAACGGAGATGCTGCTCATACCATCGGAAAAATCATCCTTCCTATTTACGCAAAGAAAATCAATAAATCGACTAAGTTCAACATGGACGTATCATCAAGTACTTAAATTTCCCTTGGACGTATCATCAAGTACTTAAATTTCCAACACCATGGTGAATTCAAGAAATAAAATGCGAACAAAAAGTAGCAAGCGAATGCTACAAGACAGCAATGATGCCCCGGAAAGAATCCATATAGCAATTACAGAGTCAGGAAAATTCGGTTGACGGCCTACAATTGCAAGAGATCGTGCTCGATTCGAGTTATCCTGATCGCCAGGTTCATGCAGGGATATCGCTCGACCCGACCATCAAGCAAGAACTAGTCGAATTCCTCCGACAGAATGTTGATTGCTTCGCCTGGTCGCACGAAAACATGGTTGAAATCGATCCAAAGATCATATCACGTCAGTTGTCATCGATCCGTCGTGTAAACCAATGAAGCAGAAACGTCGCGAGATAGTGATAGAAAGGAATAAGGAAAAGATGGAATGCGTGGTCTCGGAATGATTAGATAACCTTGAGAGTGTCTCTCACTCTTTTGGAGTAGACTCTCACTCTTTTGGATTAGGCGTCGTCTTGAAATCACCACAGTGGGGCACAACGGTCTACCACATTATCCATAATTTTAAAGCTAGCAACAGCAAGACAGAGTATGGAGAATTCGCGACAGAAGATTTAAAAAAATGACGGTACATTGGCAGATCGCTAGAGGTCGGATGAAAAAATTCAAAAACTTACGACATCCGTACCTCGATATCCTCGATTACAATATGGATGGACTCGAAGAACTAAGAGGTTCTACTTATATTCGAACGACATCACAACGGCAGTCTGTCGAATGTCACTTCAACAAGAATGTCAAGATAAAAGTCTTCCAAGTAGGAGATTACGTCTTACAATGTGTCTTCCAAAGTACCCAGAAGAAAAATGCAGGTATGTAATCAGTCAAGTGGGAAGGACCTTATTGAATAACCGCAGTCTTCGGAAAAGGTGCTTATCGATTACAAACCTTAGGCAATCGGAATGTCTCACGTAGCTGGAATGCGGTACATTTAAAAAGATATTTCTTTTAATTATTTTGCTTATGCTTTTTCCCCTTGAAATGATTACTGACTTGAGCGTCGGAGGATCATTGGTCTAACCGACGACCACTCCTAACGTTATCTTTGTCGCAGGAATGCACGATCAAAAGATACGTCTTATCGCAAGCACGCACGATTCGCCTTATGAAAATTAAAGACTTAAGCGTTTGAGACTTCGAATTTGACTCTTCATCGAACATAATACGTCACTTGTACGAACGATTAAAAATTTATGAATCAAAGGCTCAATAACTGGAAAGATTCATTCTTTTCTGAAGTCTTAGTTGCCGACGACTAAGTGTATTCTTGACCCGGTTTATTTTTCCTCAGATTATTTTTAGTCTGAAGGTAACAAAAAAACGTATGATTGAATTATTAACATTCGACAAAAGCAATCAAGAAGTAAAAATTGCATTGATTTAAAGGGGCGTAACAAAAAGAAGCACGACTATAATAAGTCGCCCTAGAAAATAGCCCTAAAAACTAAAAAAGAAAAAGACTAAGGTGCGGGAGAATCAACAGTAGGGATGCCTTCCTTCTCGTCATCAGAATTCAAATCCGCCTCACTGCCACCAATAACGGAAAGAAACTAATCGACGATCAGTTGGGCGTCCTTCAAAGGATCTTGCCCTCTCAATTGACGACGAGCCATCGCCGCCTTAACCTTGGCACGACCAAAAGAGTCGAGCGCTTCCAGCTGATCGTTAACGATCTTTTCTTGGGCCTCACCAAGATGGGTCCGCAGGTCCTTGACCTCCTTAGCGGGAACCTCCTTGGCTCTCGTCACCTCGGCCTCCAAACCCGTCACTTGATCCAAGGTCTTCTTTAAGCGACCCCTGAGCTTAATGCTCACGTTCTTCTCATGCTCATGATCATCACGAGCATCTTCCAAGAAAATGCCAAGTTCTCTGACCCTTGACGTCGCCGCCGCTTCTTTGGCGAACGACTTGGTCTCGCGCTCAAGCACCTTCTTTTCCGGCGCCAAGGCCATTTTCACGACCTGGGACGCCTGGTCGACCTTAGCTTGAATACTAAGGGACGCATGAAAGGCCTGAAATAAACAAGTAGAACGTCAGGATTGACTAAAGGCATAAAAATGAAAGGTCGCATGATCGCACGTGAACGCACGACGTACGACACATGATGCCAGAAATTAAGATAATAAAGTCGCACGATCGCACGAAAAACGCACGATGCATGACCATAAACTTAGAAAATTACCTGGAAGAGGTGCTCTGTGAGCATAGTATGAGCATCGGCCAGATGCACTCCCTTGTAGCGATCCTTGAAAACGTTAAAGTGTTCAAGGACGCCAAAGAGCCTTTGGCGATCCGCAGGCCCCTGCCTAATAAAATTCGAGGGGACCTTGAACCAGAAATAGGGGCCTCTGTTTTCTTCTTTCCCTTCTCCTACGATGAAGGGGGTGCACCGGGTATGACCGGCGGCACGGTGGTTACCGGACTCGCTGGGATCGGTTTTGTTGCCGTCGACGTCTTCTCCTTCTTAGGGTCATCGACCTGAAGGGACGGTTCTCTAAGGAGATGCCCTCCAGACCTCTTGACACCCGACTGGGCCTCGACCTTTTTTCTACGTAACTCCATACCTCGTCGGGCAAGGAGCATCTGTCGATCCATCCCAGAAACGGATGGATCAGCCTTTTTCGACGACGGGGAAGACTCCGTCCCTCCAACGAAAGGAACACCCCCTGAATGAGATGCTCCAGCTTCAGATTGACCGACTGTCTCTCCTGCACAAAAGAAATCAAAATCGACGGTTGGCAAAGGAAAAACTCGAATAGTCAAAGCAAGAAAAATCGTATGACAGAGGTACTTTCCGGTCATCTCTTCCTTCTCTTCTTCTTCTCTATATCCCTAAGAGACCTCCGAGGTACCCAAATAGGTAAGATCCTCGTCCTCTTCGTCAACTTATGGACGAGCCTGGACTCTAAACGTTGGGTCATGGATCAATAGTAAACGTTCAATCTTACTCTCCGAGTCAGGCGAAGGGAGGATAGCGTCAAAGTTAACTTCTGCAAATGAAAAATGCGCGATCAGTAGCAGAGAAGTATAAATCATAAGAAAACAAATGATTTAAAAACATTACCATGAGTGGGCCAACCCAGAGTAAGCCATTGGCCACTCTAATCCAAGGATGACGCACGACCGAAGACGTATCGTTCCTTCCAGCCACGGTCGTTCACTGCAGTCCCTTGGACCAAAATTCGTTTCTTACGGAAACGACTTAAAGGACTGTATCGATGACTCACCTCCACCTTTACCATATACACCACTATAAGTTCGTGGATAGTAAAAGGTGACTCCCAATCGGACGTCAGTCGTTCGATCGTCGCCACAATCCTCCAAAATTGAGGCATCATCTGCCTAATTTAAAAGGTCGAACCTCTCCAAGAATTCTCTAGACAGGCGGGAGTAGGGCTACTGAAACCCTAATTTAAAAGGATACTCATATTAGACAAAGTACCCTGTCGGGCATTCAGCCGACCGAAGCTCGCCCAGACTCATGGATTCCGGCCGGTAAACCGGCCAAATACTTGAATTCCTGCAGGTCCTCTTCAGTCGATATGATACTCTTGCGGTCTACCATTTTTCTACAATCTTCAATCGAGCTTAAGCCTCAGAAAAAGAAAACTCTTCCCACCCCCTAACCGGCTTTCTAGTTATAGTTTTTTGACGCCTAAAAGAGGAAAAGCGTACCTTAAATGGAGCTCAAAAACCTCAGAATCCGAAGGTATCTTGATATTAAGTTTCCAGGAAGTACGGAGTTGCAGGTTTGAGAAAATTCTATTGCCTAAAGAAGTTCAAAGGAATCCAGGAAGATAAAAAGAAAATTCCAAATCGTCGACCGTTATGTGTTGTGTTGGACCGTTGGACGGTTACGATTGTCATCATTAAGGACATTCATGAAGGTCATCAATGTCAGACAACGGTTACAAACAACCCAACTATATAATCAGCACTCGAAATAACAAAGAGCCCCCGATTAACAAACACAGCGTTTTAGCATCAGGAATCATACAATAGTTTTCTATATTTCATATGATATTATTGTTCTTGTTTCATATTTCTCTCTTTAATCATACGATCATCGTTCTAAATGTTGGCATCCTTGCTTGACGTCATTTTTTCATAGTGCTACTACGATACGTCCTATCGTCCGCGGTTGTTTCCCTTGTTAAAGGGTTTTTCCGCGTCACCAAATCTTTTGTCTTTAGCTTTTATTTCCTAAGCTGCATTCGTCGTGAGAATACTGTCTACGATCAATCAGCTCCATGAACTCCTTAAGTTGACTTTTGATAAGTTAATTTTGGCATTAACAACATGGACATGAGTTCGTCCGTGTTGAGAGTCGGAGTAGCCGAGGGAGGCGTTGGAGGAGTCAGAGGAGTTGGAGTAGAGGGAAGATTGTGCGCCTTGGAGATCTGTGTTGACGAACTCTCGGATCTCGGGGGAGACCGTGAATGATGGTGAAGCGGTTGTAGTCAGGGTAAGACGAGGTCCACGTAGAGCACCTGTTGTCATCATAGTTGAATCAACAGTGAGACCTACATTCAACATTTGATTGTAGTGCTGGTAGGATTTCCTTCTAATCCTCGTGAAAATTCCAAATCTTCGCCCCGTTTGGTATCCACTTGGATTGGGACTTAGTTGCATTAGTCAAGGACCTTTTGGGAACATATTTGAAAACGGGATTAGAAACAGAAGGATAAGGTTGATGATAATCATAAGATGCATGCAAATTAGAGTGATAATCATAACCATAATTAAAATCATTTAAGTGCACAAAGTTATTCATACCACAATTAGAGCAACATATTTTATTTCGAGCGAATTGCAATAAATGTCGAAAAGAATGAATCGTGTATGGAAATTTAATACCTTGTTCAGGATTTTTGACATTTGAAAAATTAAATCTAGCATTCTTATTATGTGGCATGACTTTGATTGACTTGTGTCTTTTTCAACCCAAACTTGCTTTATCTTTAGAAGGGCGTAGAGCTGAAACATCAAATGGACCATGATCAGAATTTATAGATTGATGCGAATTGGTTTTTTGAAATTGCACAGTATGATCCTTATTTTGAGAAAAACATGATTTTGATGTAATAGTAGAACATTCAGTTTCTAGTTCAGGAATCAATACTGAGTTTATGGGTTGTTTGCTTTTGTCCAAAAATTCTTCATGACTTGGAAGTGTGGGATTAAAGTCAAATTGATCAACCGATTTATTTGGAAACAGTTCAGAGTTAAGAAATTGTGAAAAATTTAGCTGTTCATTGGATAGAATTTGCTCTTCGTTGGCCTCGAGTTCGACACCTATTTCTTCGAGAGTAAGGGAAGTTCGATAAGTTGAAGGACGGAAGTTACTTTGATCACATGTGAATGAGAAAAAACCATCCACTTCACAAGGTGAAGGAATGGCATGTTCGGTTTTTAAAAAATTCTAGAGAACAGTTTGATTGATGTGTGCTAACTAAAGCTTAACACGAAGATACTTCAGAAGTTGTATCAACTTCGGGAGTATTTTGTGTTTTCAATACTGTGCTTTCAAGTTTTTGAATTTTTGTGATCAAAGCTTGTTTTTCCTTTTCCGAAGAAGAACGTTCGGATTCCAACACCTTTTCAAGATGAATGATTTTGTTTTCTAAGAATAAGGTGAGAATGTAGGGTTTAAAAGTTGGAGGTTCATTTTGAATTTCTTTTTCGGTGTAACAAGGAAAATAATTGTTAGGAAAAGTTTCATTAAATAAGTCCTTCTCAATTTGTTGTGAGTAACAAAACGGTATTTGATGAAACTTTTTGTTCTTCCTATTCCAATCTTCTCTTCTCTCGACCTTGTTAGATGACTTCATAAATTGAATGTTATAATCTGGACCAAGATCTAGATATTCTAATTTATAAAGTGTTGGAGTGTTGTATAGAGCCTTTTCTAAACGTTTTGGATTTTCATATCCTACACCAGCTTTTGAACATAACTCTTTAGGTGCGTTTAAATGAATCGTTTGTTCCGTTTGACCTAATTTATATAGTTTTAGTTCCAAAGTCTTGAGTTTTTCAAGAAGTTCATTCTGTTGGATAGTGGAAAAATCAAATTTTGAGAAAAAATCTATGGCTCCACGTTCGGATTTTCAAGTCTTTCCGTGAGGTCCGTAAGCTGTGTTTTTAAATCTTTATTTTCAGTCTCAAGGTTGATGTTTTCTTTTAAAAGTACATTGGACTCACTCTTTGATGATGCAAGTTCGGTTGTGATAAATAAGAGTTAGTTGTGATTATTTTCTAATTGTGCCTCTAATTTGGAAACCGAGAGTTTTTCGGTTTTCAATTTAGATTGCAGATCTTGCAATTGAATCATCAAATCATTCATTTGAGCAACGAATTAAGCATAGCTACAACTAGTTACCTCGGATGCGGTGTCGGAAGCGTGAGACTTGGTATCATCATCAGAGAGATTCACATCGTGGGTTTTTGCCATTAAGCTGAAATGGGCTTAACGTTTGTTGTCATGATCGGACATGTGGAGCCAATAATCATCTTCTTCCATGAGTACCTTTCCAGCTTCTTGTTGCTTTGCGATCATCAACTTGTACACGTAGTAGCTAGAGTCCTTGACCACCGGTTTCATGCATTCGCGTCATAATGACCGGATTTTCCACAGTTGTAGCACACGCTCATTTCTCCTTTGAACTTGTCTTTGGGTTTGAAGGTAGGGCGTTTGTCTTCAAGGCGAGGCTTTGATTCGAACATTTCTTTGCAGTCGTAATTTTTGGATCCCGAAGCAAACCTTTGTTTGTTGGAGGAAGGACGTCGATGGAACTTCTTTTGGAATGCTTGATTTAGAAAGGCCAAAGATTGCTGGAGTTGCTCGATCTCGGGATCGGAATCATACCCTTCTTCTTCTTCCTCCGTGTGATGAAAAGGGTTGTCTTGTTGAGAACTTTGGGAGGAGTGGCGGTCATGTTTATCTTCGTGAGGGTGTTTTGCAACAAAGCAAGTGGATCGGAAGCCTTAGAAGTTTTCTTGTTGGCAGCGATGACTTCAATTACTTCTTCTTCGTCTTGCTTCAAGGATTCACAAACTTCGTGAAGATCTAATTCAGCTAGAATTAAATTTGCTATGCTTAATTTGATTAGCAAAGCGACGTCATTCAGGTTGTAGGTTTTTGACTAGTTTCACATTGTTTTCGATCTTGGTCTTTTGGATATCATTCTTACTAAGTTCGTTGAGCAGATTGACGAATCTCTGGTAAGTTTCCGAAAGACTTTCCCCTTCTTTGTCTTTGAATTCTTCGTATTGAGAGATGCAGTTGGTTATCTTGAGTTGCGTGCCGATCTTTGTTCCAAGCATGAGCTTTTCAATTTGTTCCTACATTCCCTTACCCGTTGCTCCATGGCTATCAATACTCATGTAAATGTCATTGGGAAGACTTTGGAGAATTTAGGATGTGGCAAGTTGGTGACCACTTGCAATACGTTTTTCGTCGGGTTGATACTTGGACTTAGGTTTGATCTCTCGTCGAGCCAGATGAAGGCAACGAAACGGTCTTTCCATTGTGAATACTCTTCTCTAAATAAGACCGGAGGACGAGTATCGGAGCCAATGTTGATGGCTTCGCGAGTAGTCATGAGGTACTTGATGAGTTGATCTCGATCGTTGAGTTTTGACCGAGTACTAAGACAAATTTTGGATCAAAGGTCTAAAGAAAACTTCGGGCTATCTTGGAACAATGAGGTTCGAGGACTGGGGGTCTCGGATCAAAAGGGTTCGAGGACTGGGGATCTCGAATCTAAGGGTTCGAGGACTGGGGATGTCGAGTCTAATGAATGCGAGGAACTTTTTGCTCGGATCAAGTTCTTTTCTCGAATTATCCAGACCCGAGAAAGATATTTTATCGAGTCCTTAGGTGTGATATCTGAACATTATCAACTTAGTTTTGATAACAATTTGACTAATATTCTAAAAGAAAGATAACTAGGGTTTCTTGACTAAAACAAGCTGCGAGTAACAAAGTTCACGAGTCTTTTTATGGACAAGAATGATCAGGTTGTCAATTTCCCAATAATACCAGAGAAATAATATCAAGAAGGAATTTTAGAAAATAATTCAAAGACTTGAGCCTGAAGAAAACGATAACAAAGTGTTCTTGACTAAAAAGAGTTGCGAGGAACAAAGTTCACAAGTCTTTTTATGGACAAGAATAGCTAAGTTTTCTGTTTCCCAAAACGTCAAGATTGAATATTCAGAAGTTCAATTTAAAATTTTATCAAAATCCAACCCAATTGCTAAAGTTTCTTGACAAGAAAAGGCTGCAAGGAACAAAGTTGTTGACTTTTTCTATGGACAAGAAGGTCTAAGCAATCAAGAATGAATATGACAAAGTATTACCAAGATTTATAATAATTACTAAAAGTTTCTTAACTAGAAAAAGTTGCAAGGAACAGAGTTCTTGAGTCTATGGACAAGAAGGTCTTAAGTAATCAAGATAAATAAAGGTAAGATAATAGAAAAATTAAATTTTGTAAAATGTTGATCCCAGATGAACAAGCACAATGACAAGTAAACGTTAATATTAATGTAATACGACAATAAAGATGTTAAGGAACTTACGTAGTCGTATATCTCTTGAATGTATGATAATCGATTATAATGAAAATCAGATTCAGCTCTCTCTCTATGTAATATGAATCGGCAAGAACAAAGGAAAACCCTAATGTCCTATTTATATTGCTAGGTTTAAGCTAATTAAGGAAACAAAAAGTTTAAGGAATTATAAACTTCCTTTCACAATCAAGCATATCTTTTCCTTATTTTGTCACAATTAAATAATAATAGACCTAACAATCCCCCCCTTTGTGGCAAAATGAGTCTTCATCTCTTTAGCTCGAACATGCCTTCAAATCTTCGGAGGGTTTGACGATATATAATTCTTTCATCGATTATCTTGATAGCTTCTATGAGAGAGTTTCTTCGGTCGTTGCTCATCCTTGTTGCGCTTTTTCTATCCGTTGCAAGTTCTGAAGCAAGTCTGTTTCGGATTCCCCACAAAGTACCGTCAGAATATGCAGCCACTTCATGAAACCTGAGAAACCGTTTTTCTCTAGAAGCATGCATCTAAACGACTCCATGAACAGGACGAGTGATGACAGTAGTAACTAGAGTACTGTTTGGTACAGGTAATGATTGATCAGGCTTAGGAATATGTATCTTCTTTTGCTCGCTTTCTATCCCACGTTGAAGATCATGCAGATAGATGTACCGTAGCTCTTTCTGAACATGCCTTACCACCGCCCTTTGCTCGTGTTCGTTTCGGTTGCGCTGTCTCTCAAGTCGTTGTAGATGATTTCAAAGTCCATTATATCAAGGTTTGCAAAATCATCTTCAGAGAAGGAATACGTTTTACCATCTTCTCTTTGGACAGTGAAAACCGGGTACTCGACTTGATAGATCCTTACAGTGTCAATTTTCAAAATCCCGATAACCCTGTGTCTTGAGACCACTTCAGCTGGAGGTAAAGCTCTCATCTTCAGGATATGGAGATACTCTCTAACCTGAGCAGGGTCCATTTCCATCACGAGATGAATGTGTGCCAAATCGTCAGGTTTTGCTTCCTTGCGGAAGATCTTCTCCATAGTTTCCTCAAGATATGGCACACGAATCTGCTGATTTACCCATTTTGATTTGTTTTCCGTCAACATTCTTTGCCACCGAATCTGATGGGGTAGCAGTCTTGGTTCGTTCTGTTTCCTTAAAGCATAGTTCCTTGTTGTATGCCTCAAGTTCACATAGTCTTGCTCTTGGAGTACTGGTTCGTACGGATCTCTGAAGCAGTTTCGTAGTGAGTTTCGCAGACCTTGAACATCGACTCGTTCTTCATTTTGTTCGGGTTCGGGTTCGGCTGATTCGGCTGGTTCGGCTGTACTCTTGAGTTCGATATCCGCGGGCTTTTCAACCGTTGGGTAGTTTGAGCGGGTGGTCTTGAAGCTGATGCAGCAGCTGCTCTTGGTCGTGATCTTGCAGTTTGGCATGTCTTCCCCTCAGGATGAGTTGGAGCGGAGCCCGGGTCGTCCTGGTGAAGTCTGGATGCAGATGCACGAACGGCCGGACGGCAAGACTCTTGTATTTCGGTGCGTAGAGCAGTAATAGCACCCAAGATGTCATCCGTTTGGCGCTGTTGGGCGGTCTTCAAGTCGGTGAGCTCTTGGTCAATGTGGGCGCGGAAGACATTGAACTCATGACGAGTGACAGTGGGGATCTGAAGGTTGCAGCGAAGAAGACCCTCAAGCGAATCCTCCGGTTGGCCGGTTGCATTGGATTCGGCTAGCAGGTTAGCATACAGCATCGACATGAGCTCATCGGTGTTGTACTCATATCGATGTAGGGAATGGGGTCGATCATCGGGGGGGGGGGGTGATGGTGGCGGAGGAGAGCGGTTGGTGCTTGGACGGCTTGAGCTTGGCTGTGAAGGGTCGGCTTGAAGAGGAGTCGGTTCTTTAAGGCACGCGGCTTCACGGATTTGGCGCACGAAGGCTTCCCTTTCGGCTGTCATTAAGGCAACATGTTCAGCAAGGGTGTCTCTTGCCTTCTGTAAGTGGGCGGCAATGACCGCTTCGCCTTCCTGGGGTATAGTGAACGACGGAGATGGGGTTGCTGTATGGGTAACACCGGGATCACTTAGATTGCCCGTTGACATAATAGTTGATTCAACTGTATGACCTACGTTCAGCGTTGGCATAGATGTAGCGCTGGTAGGATTTTCTCCCAATCCTCGTGGAATGTCCGGAATGGACATCACTATGGGAGTTCCGACTGGGCCACGGAGGCTCGCAGTGTGTATAGACTCGTGTTCCCTAGCGGGCTCTAGACTCGATGTGTAAACAAATGAAGTCAAGCAGGTGAGCTACTGCCTCTTGTTTCAATAGCTATGCCTCCCGAGTGGAGGGGAGCTAGATAAGGTGCTAGACTCACAAGTATGTTTGAAACTGTTGGCTGTTGGGAGCCTTCAGAGTGGCTGGGGGGGTGTGCAATTGCGCTGCTAGGTCCACAGCGACTTGTCCACTAGTCATACCCAACGAATGAGTAGGGCTAGTTGACTCGGTTACCTGGTTGGGGGATATTGGACTCTCACTCGCTATCGTTTTTGTCTCCCCTTCACTCATGCTCACTATTTATTTTTCAACTTGTACTCCCTCCTCTCTCCTTATTTCTCCATGTGAGGTTTCAGGAAATATGTCAGATATTGATGGGGAGGGTTGATTGGTTTCAAAGTCAAAGACTAGTTGAGGTTCATCATCAGTAGGTATGATTGGTTCGGAGGTGGGTGTAAGGATGATTGGTTCGGGGTTTGGTTCAGTGGAAGACTCATCATTTCCAGAACTGGATTCGGTGATAGAGGGTTGTGGGCCGATGCGACTTACGGCTTGCTTTTCTATTTCAGCAGTTCGATGGAGACGACGGAGCGGTTGGTCATCAGAATCATCCTCATCTGGCGATGAAGAGCGGGGGCGGACACTTTGTCGGCTGACCAGTGTTTTGAACCGGGAAGTTGGGATAATGGGTCGGGTGCGGGGGTTGGTGGAAGCAGTTGGGTTGGGGGGGGGGCTGATCAGATGCACCTCCCTCGTCATGTCCCCTCGCATTACGCTCATCACCTTGGTCAGGATCCCCATGATCCTGAACCTGCTCTTCTACACTAGGACCCTCACCTCGCTCAATATTTTCCTCACGGATTGGCTCTTGGGCAGGCTTAGCCGGAGGTGGTTGAGCCACTAAGCCATTTCACTCCCTATAAGCTATCACACCAGGTGCATTCTGATCAACATAAGCGAGGAGTGCTTCAGGGATAGGCATAGTATAGTTGAAGACCCGATCATTCAGGCATAGAAATTTAAGGGCGTTGGTCGGGCCTAAAGGAGTTCCGGCACGTCTCGGGATGGCTGGCTGGGAGACCATCATTGCTCGGATGAACAGCTGGAGGAATCGTTGGAAGGGTACGAACGCCCGGTTACGTGAATTCGACTTGTCTTCAACTAGTTCGACGAAGTCCGTCCATATCAGCATCGCGTAGTCGTAGTGCCAGTTGTATGCGATTCCGTGAAATATTCGCAAGGTCGCTGCACTCTCCTTGTCCATACCTGTATGCTTGCTAGTGAGGCACCGGTTAACGATGGTGAAGAGTGAAAACCAAATTTGCGGTAGGTACATCCGCTTGAACTGACCAGGGGTATTTAATGGTTGTTCCGGGTCATATCCTAGGGAGCGAATATCGGCGCAAAGTTCTTCATCGGAGGCAAAGGCGTCAAATGGTCTTTCTTCAGTGGCCACCAGGAGACGAAGGATGCGGCGGACTCGGGCCGGTGTGAGGCGGGTGGTGTAGTCGTCTATTTGTGCTGTGAAATGGTGGTTGCCTTCAACAGGTTGGTATGTGAGAGTATACCAGAACTGTTGAAGGTAGAAGACGGGGACCCGGTGGTCCAGTGAAAAAGCAAAACGGAGTGGGTGGCGCTGTAGGATGTCAAGCAATACTTGATGCTCAATGGTGGTGCTGAAATCTAGTCGATGATTGTTCGGTTTTAGTTGACGGAGTTTGTCGCGAGGCATCAACATATCGTCGCGGTTGACTGCATTTATGCTCGGTTCGGTCGAGCGCTCAGATGGCATCGGGTGTTCATCGTCAGACAGATTTGGGTCGTTGATTGCTTCCATTTCTTTCTGAAAGAAAAACAGTTAGTTGAACCAAGTGAAGAGTTAGTTGATAGAGTTGAAAAGAATTTTGTAAAAATTGCTAAGTCTTTTTGTCGAGTCCGAAAGGGTCGATAAAAAAAATTATCGATAGCTATGGGATCGAGGAAAAAGGCTTTGTCGAGTGAAAGAGGAACGACAAAAAGACTTGTAGAAAAAGAGGAACAAACCAAAGGAAAAGATGTCGAGTCACTTAGAATCGAGAAGCACAAGTTATCGAGTGGTAGAGAATCGATGAAAATACTTAGGAAAAATTGAGTGTTTATCGATTCGTTGCAACTCGATAAACATTCAAAGACAATGTTATCGATTCTATTAGGCTCGATGAAAAGTGTGAACAGGGATAAATGAGGTTATCGATCCTAAGGCATTCGATGAGAAGACTTGGAATATCTAAGGGCAAGTTATCGATCCTATTTGGGCTCGATATAAACACATAGGGATTTTTCATCGAACCTTTGAGATTCGATAATAAAAGTTATCGAGTCTAAAGGAATCGATGAAAATACTTGGTATTCTTCATCGATTCGTGAAAATTCGATAACAAATGTTATCGAGTCTTAGGGGTTCGATAAGAAACCCTTGGTGGCTTTGATCGAGTTATTTGGATGTTCAAGGGTCAGATTTTCGAGTCCTAAGGGTTCGATAAAAACCCTTAGTGAGGACGAAGGTGTTCTTGGTCAGATGAGAATGGCTCGATAAAAACTCAACGGTCATAGACGGACTCGATAAAACTTCAAGCTTAGACTTAGAGAACATTCGAAAAAAACTAAGTGCTCAGACCAAAAAAATGCCTAAAACTAATGGAAAAGTCTATTACTAGATGCGAATAGTGAGTTAGAGCAACTATACTAAAGCACTTAGGTCTAAAACCTACAAACAAACTACAAACTCGACTGATGAACATTCAAACTCGGAAACCCAAGGGTTTTTTTTTTTTTAAACGAATTGTTCAAGTCGATTTAAGGTGCCATGCAATGGATAAAAGCAGTAAGTGCAAGAATTAAAGTTGATAAGGGGAGAATTACGAACCTGGTGGTGCTTTCGGATCTGAAAAACTCGAAGATTCGCGGTTTTGATCTTGAGAGGGTTTTTCAGAGAGGGAAATTCAAAAAAACTTGGGGAAGAAGAAACTGTTTAAGAGTGGGGCCCGATTTCTTTAAATAGCGGTCATCGGGTGATGACACGTGGCATAATGTGATTGGGCCGAGATAAAAATTCCCTTTATCGAGATGTCGATTGGGGAGGTTATCGTTCCAAGTGAGGGCGACAACCTCGTGTTGTCGAGCCCTTAGGGGCCGAGAACCTCACTTGGTTTTTTTTTTTTTTTAAAGCAGTAAAAAAAATATAAGGCTCCCCCTTAATGTGTGCAGAAAGTGTTGTGCTCCCCCTAGGAATCTGAATAAATAGACAGAAAACGTACCTTGTTTGCTCCCCCTCGAAAGATGAACCATGGTGATACACACAGCGAGGTAGATAGAAAATGAAAGAAAGATTGAAAATACGGAACTGTAAGATAAAGGTCAAACTCCAAAAAAAATGAGAACCCAAGTGTGATGCATATTGACTCGTAGAGTGAATGTGCATAAACCCTTGGATAGACGTTTTTGAGGATTTTGAGACAGACTGATTTGTGATAATCAGGTTTTAAGATTGAGCATTCCCAAGTTGGATACTAGGAACTGGAATCGTTTCTCATCCAGTGCCTTGGTAAACAGGTCGGCAAGCTGAGGTTCCGTATTGACAAAATATAGTTCATTGTACCTCTTTCGACGTGATCCTTGATGAAGTGATATCGAACGTCGATCTGCTTTGTCTTCGTGTGTTGAACCAAGTTGCTTGAAATGGCTATGGCGCTTTTGGAATCACAGTATATGTGTATCTTGTTGAACCAGAAGCCATAGTCCTTGAGCTGAGTGTGCATCCATAGTACTTGAGAGCAGCAGCTTGCGGCAGCTATATATTCGGCTTCCACGGTAGACGTGGAGACGCAAGCTAGCTTCTTGGAGGACCAACTGACCAATTTGTCTCCGAGGAATTGAATGTGGCCCGAAGTGCTTTTGCGATCGAGCATGCATCGGGCGTGATCCGAATCTGAAAAGGCAGTTAGCTCGAAACCCGTATCCTTGGGATACCATAGGCCAAGATTAGGTGTACCTTTTAAATACCGAAAAATCCGTTTGATCGCACTAAGATGAGATTCCTTGGGAGATGCTTGATATCTCGCGCATAGACAGGTGGCAAACATTATGTCCGGACGACTAGCCGTAAGATACATGAGAGAACCAACCATGCCCCGGTAATTTTTAGAATCCACATCTTTTCCCGAATGATCAGCGTGTAGTTTTGAACCCGGGGACATGGGTGTACCAATCGGAAAACATGACGTCATGTTGTATTTACACAACATATCCGAGATGTATTTTGATTGGTTGATGATATTACCGTAGAAAATTGTTTTATTTGAAGACCAAGGAAAAAATTCATCATTCCCATCATGCTCATGTTAAATTTTGCAATCATGAGTTCGGAGAACTCTTTGCATTGTTGTAGGTTAGTCGAACCGAAGATGATGTCGTCTACGTAGACTTGTATGAGCATAATGTCACCTTTGTCCTTTTTAATGAAAAGAGTTGGATCGATCTTACCTTTGGAGTATCCGTTCTTCACTAAATAGGTAGACAAACTATCGTACCATACGCGGGGGGCTTGTTTCAAGCCATACAGAGCCTTGTCCAGAATGTAGACATGAGTCGGTTTGGAGGACTCGACAAACCCGTCGGGCTGAGAAACATAGACTTCTTCACGCAGAACACCGTTTAAGAATGCCGTCTTGACGTCCATTTGGAAAACCACAAAGTTCTTATGTGCTGCGTAAGCAAAGAACATCCGGATTGCTTCAATGCGGGCGACGGGTGCAAATGTTTCGTCGTAGTCAATGCCTTCTTCTTGACGGTATCCTTTGGCGACAACTCTAGCTTTGTTGCGTATAACGACTCCATCTTCATCTTGCTTGTTCTTGAATATCCATTTCGTGCCGATAATGGTTTTGTTTCGAGGATGGGGAACAAGGCGCCAAACTTTCAAGCTTTCAAATTGATTGAGTTCCTCTTGCATTGCCACAATCCAATCAGGATCATTCATTGCCTCATGAATGGATGTGGGTTCAATCTTGCTTATGAACGAAGAGAACATACAATCGTTGGCCGAGGCGGCTCGTGTAGTGACTGGTCTGGTTGGATCGCCAATTATCTGATCAACTGGATGAGAACGGGTCCATTTGGTTGTATGAGGAAGCGGTTGAAATGCATTTGGATCCGGGGTTTCATCTTCATATGAGCCTAGTGGAAGATCTTGAAGGATTCCAAGGTTGGAGCCAAGGCAGAGGATCGTGTAGCACTTGTGACATCCTTAGGGTCCGAAGTTGATGGTGGGGGAGAGGATGTCGGTTCCGTAGGATTTGGTTGAACAGCCGGTTGAGGTTCAGGTGGAACGAGAGGAGCATCCGTTGAAACGGTTTGATTTGGAGGAGCAGTTGACGATGTGCTTGAAGATGCAGCAGTTGAGACGGTTTCCGTTGTAATTGGCGGTCCGGAAAGATTCGTGGTCTCGGGAATCTCCAAGGTAGGCGGGGGAATCTGGAAAGAAGTATTAGTGGATGGTCCAAAGTAATCCGAGTAGAAGTACTCGAATAAGTCATCCAGATTTGACATAGCGGTTTTGGACGTTGAAGGTTCAGCGAGGTTGGGAGCAGGTTCCGAACGAATGTGATCGGAAGCTAATATGCCGGTTAGTGCGGGTCCAGAACTGTCGTGTTCAGGAGCCATTTCGGCGTTTGGATCGAATTGAACATTAACGCTTTCAGTGACGCAACGTGCTTGTTTTATGTAGAACCGATAGGTGGACGCATTTGGTGAGTATCCGAGAAAGTAAGCTTCATCGGCTTTCGGCTTGAGTTTCCCACGATCTTCTTTTTCATTGAGTACGAAGCAACGATTGCCAAATGTTTGAAGATGCTCGATGGAAGGAACGCGATCGAAGACCAAGTGATAAGGTGTCTTGTTGAGTCGTTTGTTGATGATAGAGCGGTTTTGAGTGTAGCATGCATGTTGATAGCTTCGGCCCAAAGGTGGAGAGGAAGCTTTGAGTAAGTAAGCATAGTGCGAGCGGCTTCAACTAGAGTTTGATTTCGTCGTTCGACAACACCGTTTTGTTGCAGAGTGCGAGCTGTAGAGAACGTGTGGGTTATACCAACCGATTCGAGGTAACCGTCAAGGGTACGGTTTTTTAATTAAGTTCCATTATCGGTGCGGATGGTTTGGGCAGTAAGTTCTAGCTTAACTTGGATGGCTTTGAGAAACGTGATGATAGTGTCGGGGGTTTCATCCTTTGATCAAAGGAACTTCACCCATGTGAACCGAGAGAAATCGTCCACCATCACTAGAACATACTTTTTACCATGTATGCTTTGAGTCCGCATCGGGCCGCACAAGTCCATATGAATGAGTTGAAGAGGTCGAGTTGTGCTGTGAACTAATTTGGGTTTTTGAGAGACCTTCTTCATCTTTCCCATCTCGCATGCGTCACAAAGATGCGGTTTGTCGAATTTAACAGCTGGAAGACCAGTGACTAGTCCTTGAATGGAAAGACGATTGATGTTCTTGAAGTTTAAGTGAGATAAACGTCGATGCCATAACCATGTCTTTGGACTGAAAACATTTGAAAGCAGACAAACACTTGAGGGTGCGTTCACTTGAGAAAGATCGCTCGCATAGAGATTTGACTTGCGCGTGTCGGTTAGTAGCTCCTTTCCATTGAATGTGCGAACACAGCATCGTTCGGGTCTAAAATTTACTTCGAGTTGCTTGTCACAGAATTTGCCAATGCTTAACAGGTTGTGACTCAGGCCTTGAACATAAGAAACGTTGGATATGGTGATGTTGTTTTGAATGATATCACCATATCCTTTAATTGGTGCCAAATGATTGTTGCCAAATTTGACGAATCCGCCCTTCTTTTCAGTGTAATTGGCAAGCAGCTCCTTTTGTCCGGTCATGTGTTTGGAGCATCCGGAATCTAAGTACCACACATGACCGATCTGCATAAAATCAGGCAGATTAAGGTACCCATTTGTAAATGGGTTCATCATGGTTAGTCAACTTAGCACCCTTGGGTACCCACTTGTAGTGAGACTTACAGGTGTTAGTCATTTGATTTCTCGGACCCCATTTAGATACAGGTGATGAAGGAAAAGCTTTGTGATTAAAAGAATTATGCATGTCAGGAAAATAATCATAACCATAAACAATTGGAGGTTTACGTACAAAAGCATCCACACCGCAATTAGAACAGCAAATTTTATTACGAGAAAATTTAATTAAGTGTCGAAATGAATGAATTTGATAAGGAAATCTAAAACGGGAATTGTTTCTTTTAACATTTGAACGGAAAAAATTGTCTTCTTCGTGGGGTGTTGACTTTGTAGAACGCGTGCCTTTTTTGACCCAAACTTGTTTGTTTTCTAAAGTATAAACCGCTGAAACATTGAAAGGAACACGGTTAGTATGGTTTTGGAAGACATGATTGGTTTTCGTTTGTTTAGGAGTGGTTTGATTTTGACTTGTGGAACACTCCGTTGGTTCCGTAGGCAATGAAACTGATTCCATAGGTTGTTTGCCTTTGTCTAAGAACTCCGTGTGCTTTGGAAGTACAAGATTGAAGTCAAACTCATCACACATATCATTTAAATACTCGTCCGATTCAAGTGAAGATTGGTTAGAAAGGGCATCTAATTCAGCATTGATTTGTTCGTCGGAATAGGAACATTTTTGTTTTAGAAGATTGGAATTTGGGTCCATTTTAAACAACTCTTTGCAATTATCTAAATAATTTCTAACGAAGGCTTTACAAGTTGAAATGTTTGAAATAATATCATTTTCATGTGTTTTGTTCAATTGTAGAGTCTCGTTCTCAAGTTGTTGTATTTTAAATAAAAATTATTCCTTTTCCTTTTCCGCCAAAGAACGTTCACCTTCCAACACTCGTTCGAGTTGAATAATTTTCGTTTCTAAAAATAGAGTGGGAATGTACGGTTTACATTCAGGAATCTTGTTTTGAAGTTCTTCGGCAGAATATGATGGAAAATAGTTGTTTGGAAGAGATTCACTTGAAGATTCCTCTTCTACTATTTGAGGATAGCAGAAAGGTATTTGAAAATAGTTTTTGTTTTGTCTCTTCCAATCTTCTCATTCCTCAACACTAGGGTCCAGCTTCATAAATTGAATTTGGTAATCTGGACCAAGGTTCAGATATTCGAATTTATAAACCGTCGGAGTATTATAGATAGCCTTTGCTAAGTGTTTCGGGTTTTCAAAACCTAATCCGGCTTTAGAGCTTAAATCTTTCGGTGCATTTAAGTGAATAGTGTGTTCAGTTTGACCAAGCTTGTAAAGTTTTAATCCTAAATTTTCGAGTTTTTCTAATAGATCTTGTCTTTGAAAACTGACAAAGTCAAACTTTCATGAAAATTTGGCAGTCTCATTCCTAGATGAGTGAAGTTGAAGCGTGAGATCAGATATTTGTTGTTTAAAAAGATCATTTTTTTTTAAAACCATTTTCTCCGTTTCGAGATTGTGTGCTATACTTTGAGAATTGACAAGGTCGGTTTGCACAAGAAGCAATTTATTATGATTATTTTCTAGGCTTGCTTCTAAATTGGAAACCAAGAGTTTCTCGGTTTTCAATTTGGAGTGTACTTTTTTAATTGACACATTAAATCATGCATTTGAGATACGAAAGAGTCATAGTCAGAAGGGCTTACCTCGGGTGTGTAGTCCGAAGCGTGAGAAGGAGTGTCATCAGAGTAAGCCATCAAACTGAAATGTGCTTGAGTATCCCCTTCCATGTCATCTTCATCATCTTGATTAAGCCATTGTTCATCTTCAGCTAGAAGAACTTTACCGGCTTCTTTTTTGTTTAGACAACATCAGTTTGTAAGTGAAGTAGTTGGAGTCCTTCACTATTGGCTTCTTGCATTCCCTTGCATAGTGACCAGATTTGCCACAGTTGTAGCACAAGCTTCTCTCACCCTTGAACTTGTCTTCTGGCTTGGGTGTCGGGCGTGGTTCTTCTCTTCTTGGTTTTGGTTCAAACAGGGCTTTTCGCTCATGATTATTAGATCCCGGGGCATACCTTTGTTGGCTGGGATTCGAGCGACGTGAGAACTTTTGTTGAAAAGATCTCGTAAGGAAGGCCAGTTGTTGTTGAAGTTTGGCAATTTCGGGATCATAGTCAAAATCTTCGTCTTCTAGTTCGGTAAACATCTCTTGAGGAGTGGAAGAGAGATCTTTTGCCATCAACGCGATTGGTTCCGGGTTCTTCTTTGAATTTAACCCCATCAGTTCAAGAACCTCTTCTTCATCTTGTTGGAAGGTTTCATAGACTTCATGAAGATCAAGATCAGCAAGATATTTGTTGTGTTTGATTTGATTAGCAAACCGGCGCCATTCCGGTTGAAGATTGCTAACAAATTTAACGTTATTTTCGATCTTGGTCTTACGGATTTCGTTCTTGCTTAGTTCGTTTACCAGTTGTACAAAACGGGTATACGTGTTCATAAGACTCTCTCCATCTTTTGCCTTGAATTCTTCATATTGAGAGATGCAGTTGGTGATTTTGAGTTGTGTGTCAATCTTTGTTCCAAGCATGAACTTTTCTATGACCTCCCACATTTCTTTAGCCGTCTTCTTGTGGCTATCAATGCTCATATAGATTTCATTTGGGAGGCTCATAAGTACATAAGAACGGGCAAGTTGGTCACCTCTCATTATCTTCTTCTCGTTTGCATCCCATATACTTTTGAGTTTAACTTCCCTTCGTGCGGGCAAAGGAGGAGTATTGTTTGGCATAGCCGGAAACTCCTGATAAAAGGTCGGGGGAGGACCTTCCTTGATTGAACGCATGATCTCATCGGCATAGTCATTGCATTCAATGAAGTCAATTATCTATCCTTCCATTGAGAATATTCGCCCGGGAAGAGAATCGGAGGTTTGGTGTCTGATCCAATAGCCATAGCCTCACGGGTAGTCATTGTACTCTTGGGTGGACCTCGATTGATGAGTTCTTAAAATTTTAGAGTTGTCTCGTGAAACAGTAGGTTTTTCTCGAGAGACAAAGGAGATCGATAATAGAATTATCGATTAAGGACTTTTGTCGGCTGTGAGGTGCTCGATGAAAATTGTTATCGAGTGACAGAGGCTCGATAATAAAGGTTGTCGAATGAAATAGGCTCGATATAAATTGTTATCGAGTGAATGAGGCTCGATAAAAAATGTTGTCGAATTAAATAGACTCGATATAAATTGTTATCGAGTGAACGAGGCTCGATAAAAAGTTATTGTCAAATGAATTTGGCTTGAAAACAACATATATAATTTGATTTAGAAAAAGATTTCGATTTACAAAATTTTATCGAATACTGACCACTCGATCAAACTTCTTCTCGATTCAATAGGACTCGACAAAAAATCAAATACTTTAATTCTGAGTTTTCTGTTATTGAAAAACCAGAAAACAAAAACACAGTGTTCTTGACTAAAAAGAACTAGTCTTTTTATGGACAAGACTGTCTGGGTTTTCGAGTTTCTTATTTGTTCAATTACAGAAAATATCAAGATTACGAGAGTTTATGATTTTACTAAGGAAATCTTTAGTAAGAAAAGCTGCAGGAGTCACAAGTTCCTGAATTTTCTTATGTAAAGATATTCAAAAGTAAAAAAAATAAACTAAAGTAATTTTAACTAAACAGATTTAAAAAATCAAGATTTAAGCTTTTGAATCGATAAAAATTCAATCAATAGAAGAGAGATTCGAGAAAAATTCAATAAGTCGAGTATCGATTTTATCACAGATATACTTAATCGAGAATAACCCACAGAAAATTATATAATGATCGAGAAAAATTCATTGAGCAGATATGAGGTAGTCGACAAAAAAAATATGGTGTTTTATCGGGTAAAGCATGAGACAGTGGGACTCGCCAAAAAATTCAATTAACAGTAGAAACTGCAGAAATCGAAAAAAATACCTTTTGTTTCGTGGTTTGCTCAGAAAATCGTAAAAACTCTTGATCTTAGGCTCTGATACCACTTGTTGATCCCAGATGAACAAGCACAATGACAAGTAAACGTTAATATTAATGTAATACGACAATAAAGATATTAAGGAACTTACGTAGTCGTATATCTCTTGAATGTATGATAATCGATTACAATGAAAATCAGATTCAGCTCTCTCTCTATGTAATATGAATCGACAAAACAAAGGAAAACCCTAATGTCATATTTATATTGCTAGGTCTAAGCTAATTAAGGAAACAAAGAGTTTAAGGAATTATAAACTTCCTTTTACAATCAAGCATATCTTTTCCTTATTTTGTCACAATTAAATAATAATAGACCTAACATAAAATTTTAAGAACGCGATAAAATTTTGTCGGGTATGTATGGTCCGATAAAATCACCGTTCTCGTGTCTTAAGTCCGATAATCTTAGGGTCCGAGAACTTTGAAGATTGATGCGATAATTAAGATAGAAACTCAGAGATTTAAAGCAAACCACACAGATCAAATCACAAACTTAAATTTACTAAACAGAGATAATTTCTTACGCAAAAATCGAATGGATGCGATAAGGAACTAAACACAGACCTTGATGAACTCAGGAGGCGATAACTAGGAAAATATGATTTTAATTGTCTAAAACCGTTTGAAACAATGAGAAAAGTTACATATCAGGTTTTAAGGATGAATCGAAGCTGTCATACTAAGAAAAATTACCAAGATCGCAATTTTGAAGCTTATCGAATGAAATAGATGACCTCTATTCGAGAAAAAAAATCGAGTTACCTTAAATCCAAGATGTCGGTTAGCCCAAATTCAAAACTTTGATCGATTGGCTCTGATACCAATTGTGGATCCCAGAATAATAAGTATGATTGATGAATATAAGCACACGATGAATAAACACAATGTTTTAAGAGAGAAAATATGTCGGATATCTTACATGGTAATCGAATTACAATATTGTCGCACGGAATACTAAACCATCGATTACAATAATGTTATTCTCTCTCTCTTAGTTTATGAACCCCTAAGTCTCTACTTATATTGCAAGGAAACATGAAACAAGGAAACTAGGAATAAGGCATTATACACTAGCCTTTTCTTTACAATTCATTCTTTTCCTATTTTGTCTCAACTAAATCGTTTCCTGACAAGAATCGTTCAAATCGGATAAAAAATGAGAGAGTTATGACCAAATGAAGGAAATCCCGATTTTAACCTCTGCAGAAAAGTGCGACCTTGACATGCGACCCAGACCCTGTGACCCGAAATCCCCCTTACAGTACCTAAAGTGGGACCCTAGCCCAAGGTGCAAGGGTCACAGTTCCTAGGGTCGCAAAACAACCTTTTCGTGCATTTTGAGCTTTTCCTGCTTATTTTCGACATTCGACCAGAGACCAAAACTCTTATTACTTAGCCAGGCCATTCCATTGATGAAGAACATAACAAAACTTGAATTTATAAACACCAAAAATCCTGGGTGTTACATATTCGTCATGAATGAATCATGATCGTGTGTTATTCATATTGAATGTTGTATCATTCATTATGAATAGTTTATGAACTTCACCTTCGTTATTCAAACTGAATGCTCTTCGTTATTTATATTGAATGAGAACATGGAGGACATGTGTCGCACTATTCTTTGTCCTAACGTTTGCAATGAAACATGAGTTCGTAAATGAACTTTTATCTCTCTCTCTCTCTATGTATACTCACACACACACACACACACACACACACACATATATATATATATATATATATATCCAGATAGGCTTAGGTTCATTTGTTAACCATACTATTTGTGTTAACCTTTTAAACCATCTATCACCATTAAAATTAGAGTAAATTACACTTTTGGTCCATGTGGTTATATGCAAACCGGAACTCTCGCCCCTTTTTGAAATAATTATAGTTTTGGTCATTGTGGTTGCCATTTTGCTTCACTTTTGGTCCCTGAAACTAACTTCTGTTAACTAGGTCTGTTAACTCAAGGGGTATTTTCGTCTTTTTAGTTTATTGGTCTTTTTAACTCCTTTTTTACTTTTTAATTTTTTTTTACTTTTTTTGACTTTTTTTTCTATTTGACTCAGTAATAACCCCTTACCCCACCTTCACCACCCTTCCGGTCATCTTCTCTGGCCAACCGTCCCTTTCGGTCATCTTCTTCGGCAAACCACCACCCTCCGACTAATCCCCCTCCGGTCATCTTCTCCGGCCAACCACCCACCTCAAGTTACCTTCTCAGGCAAATCCTTACAAACATAAAACAAACTCATATGACAAACTAAAACCAATACATTATGAATAAGAGAAGCAAATCCAAATGACAAACCAAAAACCAAAATCAAAAACAAAAAGCAACAAAATCAAAAATCAAAACAAACCCAAATCCAAAAACTTAAATTAGAAGTCTAAATCAAAACCCAAATTAGAACTCTAAATCAAAACCCAAATTAGAACCCTATATCAAAACCTAACTCAAAAACTAAATCTGAGATGTTCAGGGGTTTGAACCCTAAATATGAGATCGAGGTGTTATTCGAGACAAACCAGATTCACAATCAGAAATCCAAATAAAAACCCTAAATCCCAACAAAATCGCGCAAAAACCCAAATAGTCGAAGATTCATCATGCGTCGATTCACCCTTTCCTATGTTGTCGACACGAACTACCCAGAGAGAAAACCCAAATTGAAAACCAGTGCAGACCAAAATCCATTTTTACAATCCTAAATCGAAAGCTTTAGAGGTGAAAGGGTAAGGGTTGGACAGGTTGGGCTTCGACCTTGGTGCTTCAATGGTGCTAGGACTTCCAAAAGAAGCGGTGGTGGCTAGGGATGTTGTCGGAGTCATATGATTTGACGTTGTGCTCCGATCTCTGCCACAATAACACCACCGGCATTGGTTTTGACCTTAAACCTAACCCATCGTTTGTCTTCGAAATCAAAATCGTAATGGCCCATCATCTTCTTGGTTATGTAAGTGAGTGAGAGAAAGAGAGGGAGAGAGGTGGGAATCACCGATAAACACCAACATCTGGTGGTAGTCACCAGTGGGAGTCACCGATAAAGTGAAGGGGCGGGGGAGCAGTGACTTATAATATATATATATATATATATAATAAATATATAATTTATAAGATATAAATAAATATATAATAATATTATATTATATTTACTTATTTTTTTAATTGAAAAGTAAAGAAATACCAAAAAGGACGAAAATACCCCTTTAACAGAAGTTACTTTCAGGGACCAAAAGTGAAGCAAAATGAAAACCACAATGACCAAAACTGTAATTATTTCAAAAGAGGGACGAGTGTTGCGTATTGCATACAACCGCGGGGACTAAAAGTGAAATTTACTCTTAAATTTAAAAATATATGGTCAATATCTGTCAGGGTTGTGAGTCCAGTACAAGTGCAATCAAACAAAGTAATAATCAAACACAAACAAGAACGATTGGAATGATTCACATAGTCGGCTTGATTAATCTTTTGGTTAGAATGCGATTACAATGATCTTTTGGTTAGAATGCGATTACAATGATAAATACGGCTATTCTAATCTCTAAATTCTATGTTAAACATAAAGTAAACCTACTTTATATACTTTTCTGTATTTACACATTTAATCCCTTAACTATACTTTAGCCAACTTTAATACAATAGAATATTTAACTCTAGCAATCTCCACCTTTGTATTAAAGTTGCAAAGTAGCTCGAATTACTTGATCTTCTGCAGATCAAAGATAAAAAAGTTAGCTCTAACAATCTTCTCTTTTGAATTGAAGTTCAATAAATGGCAATTTGGAAAAATGGCCTCTTCAGAATATCAACGAACTTTATCTTCACTTCAACGAACCTTTGATAAAAACAATCTTTCCTTTGAAGACGATTAAACTTTATAGCATAGAATCTAAAGAATAACAATCTCCCCATTTATCAAAATAAAATCTTCAAATCAAAATCTTCAACTTGAATTAATCTCTAGTATCTTCGGAAGATATTTGAAACTTCAACAGTGTACTAAGCTTCTTCAAATAGCTTTGTCATTAGTAAATCTCAACAGTTAAGCACCAAGATTTACATCACATCTACAATCATTGAATCTAACGGCTTTTCAACTTCAAAATCAACAGATATCAGTATCATGCCTTTGAACATTTCTTATTTTCTTTGCATAGTGTCTTCTTTTTGTACCTATGATATGTCTTTGATATACTTTCTCCCCCTCATGATGATTAGGAGAATCCTAAGCATCATGAATCATCAAAGACTAAATTAAACTAGCTGTATCTAATACCAATGTTAGCTCCCCCTCAGAAAAGCATCTCTTTTAGAAGAATTTGCTCCCCCTTAAGAGATGATATGTATTCAACAAATATATCCTCTTTGAACATTGGGTAATCAACTAACATACAGAAGCACGTTTAGCAACTGTTATCACTACAATCGAAATAAATTCTATTGAGTGGCCTATGTTCAGTGTTGGCATCGGGGTAGCACTGATAGGACTTCCGGTCGTCACTGAAGTAAAGTTATAGAACTAACTTCTCAGACTATTCCGGCATATACACAAAGATATGCATTGTGAATCATAAAGACTCGTGCAAGTGTAGAAAGAATTAAGCATTGTATGCTATTGAAGGCTCAAAATCTGAACTATATTCCACAGACGCAATGTGCATGATTGAAGTGCAAAGGCAGGGCAGACTTCCTTCTATTTCAATATCCAAGTTTCCCAAATGAAAACTAGATAGATGCTGTGATGCATCCCCGTGAAAATTGAAACATCTCTTTGTTAAGAAAGAAATAAGTAGCAAGTGGGGTTAAATCAAGAGTTGGCATGGGCTAACTGCTTATTTCAATGATGGTCATCAAAGAATTATGAACCAATCAGTAGATGTGGTTGCCCGGCTTAGAAGTGGTTGGTGCATAGTTTTATTTTTCATTTAACTCTGTTCTCACACCCTCTTTCTTTTAATAAAAATCTCACTTCTAACCAATCTCTCGTTTCATTTTACCTCTCAACAGAATGAGAATACTCAACCATGTGAGTTATCTCCCCGACTCGATGATATAATACCCCTCACCGCTCAATCACTCAGGGATTACTAATTGAGTAGGGCTACCGGTTCTGGTAGTCCATAGAAGTTCATGTAACCTCACACATTGTGCCCATGAAAATATTTCCAATTATGATTCAAAGATGTAATGCTTTGAGGCGTAGAACAAAAATCAGAGATCAAATATCTGAAGTACGAGTCCTGAACTGATATGTTCAGAAGTCAAAGAATTTACATGAGTTCTAAAGTGATCTGTTTAGAAGTCGTAATTCTCAAAAGAATTTCAAAAATATAAACTTCTAGCGCAAAATATAGAAAGACTTACCCCTCAAATATAGAAAGTACTTACTCCCCCTCAAACCAAGCATTTGTCTGATCATGTGTTTAGATAATCCGAGTTCAGTACGACACATGATAAACCTACGAAACAGATTAAATAGATTTTGGTACCCATATCATGATGGGGTCCTTGAAAGTTAGTTTTGGTTTGGGGAATGCTATAAGTTTCGAACCATCTATCTCGATTAGATTTTCTAGATGTGGATATCGTCATTGGGGAAACAAGACTAGACTTATGAACATGGTATGTGCCAAACCAATTGTTAGAACTCAATTTGGGAAAGTATGAAACAGAATTAAGCAACTACTAAGATCAGATGACGTGGCAAGAGCATCCTTCGCATGTCTATTAGTTAGTTACTTCCTTGCTTACGTGTCTCATTGTAATAGGTCCAGTAGTTGACTTTTATTGTTGTATTCGTATAAATAGCTCTATTCACTGATTGTAAAACTATCGATTGAGAAATCGAACTATAGAGCTGTTGTTGTGAGCATACTATTGTCGATCATTCAATATCAATTACGACTGTTCTTCGTACTTACTGTTAATCTTAGATCTATTTGCTTCCGCTCATAATTACTTATTTGATCTATAGATTGCTTAATAGAAAGATATCTAGGTTCCAACAATTGGTATCAGAGCCTGATAATCAATCTATGATTATTAGATCTCTTCCATTTGGAGAAATCTCTTTTCTATTCGACAGTATTTTCCATTTTTAAGCACCTGTTCTTCACTCTGCCCTGTTTTACGAGATTTTGTTAAATTCATTACAATTTTCTCTAAATCTGTGGTAATTTCTGCTTAAAATTGAGTTTAGTAAGTATTTTGTCTCATTTCGATCATTTTGAAATTAATTTGGTTCAAATTTCAACAAATCTAAACGATGTATACACATCTGGATCTCTGACTAAACCTCCCACTCTAATACGTGATGAATATCCACAATGGAAAATTCGAATGATCAACTTTTTTGAAGGATTAGATGCTGATCTATATCCTGTTGTTCAAAATGGTCTATTCGTTCCAATGACAACTATCCCAAGGGTACCTGCTACAGCAGTTTCTGATGAAGTCCCTGCTAGGAGTATTCCAAAATCAAGGGATAATTGGACCGATCCAGAGAAAGCTAAGGTTGAATTGTCCAGAAAAGCTAAAAGTCTGTTAATTATGGCTATTCTGAATGATATATTTCAATCTCTGGACTCCTGTGATAGTGCCAAGGAACTACGGGATCAATTGGAAAACATACTGGAAGGTGGGGCAAAGATGAAGAAAAACAGAAGGGCCCAAGCTCTAAATGAATACAAAGTTTCCAAGCCATCCCTGAAGAATCTCTGGAACAAACTATTCATAGATTTAATACTCTGATAAATCTATGTAAAAGGTGTGACATCATCAGATCCAGAGAAGACAATAATGTCTTATTTCTCAAAAGACTAAATCCTGAGTGGTCAAATCTCTCTATGTCTTTACAAGCAAATCAGGATCTGGAACAATGGTCTCTTCATGATATCTTTGGAACTCTTCAAGCCCATGAAAAAGAAGTTGTTCAGAAGAAAAGCACTATTGGTGGACCTCTGGCTTTAATCTCTGAGTCCAGAGGATCAGTCAGAAGGAGTAGGGAAGTTGAAAAGAAAGGGAAAAACAAGGCTCTCATGTCAGAAGAAATCTTAGAAAATGATTCTGACTCTGATGATGATATCAAAGCTTTTGCTGATGCATTGGCACTTATTACCAAACAATTTACAAAAAGGTTTGGTAATAGAAATATTCAAGGAAGCAAAAAGTTTGATCGCCCTGTTCCCAATTATGCACCTCGACAAGAGATCCAGAGGTCTGAAAAAACAGATGCAGAGAAAAAGGATGAAGAATTGAAGAGAAAGAAGGATGTGTGCTACAGATGTGGCAAGCCAGGGCACTACTCAAAGAACTGCAGAGGACCTCTAAACAAAGACAATTTGTACAACAAGAATAAATACAAGTACAGTGTTGATGAAAGAGCTCACTTTGCAGAAAAGGAAAACTGGCTGGGAGATGAATCAAGTGGTGATGAAGCTATGTTCTGTGGAATGGCCAGAACAAATGAATTAGAAGATCAGCCCTCTGAAACACCTGTATGTAATCTCTCTGACACATCTGAACTTGAAAACACCATTTTTGAAATATCAAAGAATTTTGAAGAACTTAAGCAAAAGCTTACAGTCGAAAAGAAATTGAGAAAACAAATTGAAAAAACTCTCGTCGAGACTCGAAGAGAGAGAGAGATTTATAAAAGAGAAATGAATCTTCTAACTGGAGAAAAACTGGAACTAAATGCTGAAAATGAAAAGATTTCTGAAAATTTAAGAAATACAGAAGTCAAGTTTAAAGAAGAAAAATTGAGATTAAACAAACTTCTGGAAAACAAAGAAAATTAGATCAGTATTAAGGAAAGTGACAGATTAAATTCTGTTGCACTTAAAATTTATTTTCAGAAGGAAAGAGAGTTTTTGCATACTGAACTACAAAAGACAAAGCTACAGGTTAAAACATATATGGATGCTCAAAAAGTTCATGACAAGATAAATACACAGGTAGGGAGATCTGGACTTGGTTTTGAGGATCTGGATCCCTACACGTGTGAAAAACGATCAACTCTGAATTCTGTTTTCTGTCTAGGACTAAAACAAAAGCATGTGTTTCCAAATTTATATGAACAATCAATCTTTAAAAAACCAAAGCTTGAAAATAATTTTCGTCAACGAAAACTCAAATTCAAAAACATTGAATATTTTTCTGGAAAAACAAAAGTTGATTTGAACAAAATTCAGAAGAAGGACGACATTTTCAGATTTGGATCAAAAACTCATATTACTTTGAATCCAAAGGCAGATGTTTTTATACCTTTACATGCAAAAGAAGAGCTACGTCTAAGCTTTGAAAAATATATTTTATCAACTCTGGATAAATGTTTTGAACTTGAAAATATTCAGAAATGTCCTTCATAAAATAAGCCTGAAATAGTTCCATGTTCCTTTGTAGACTTAAATCCTTCTGAGTCTCAAAACTGTTTTGAAACTATTACATATCCTTGGGAGAACAATGATCAGGATGACGAGTTCTTTAACTCAGAAAAATATCTTTCAAATCTAGAAAATCATTTTCCCTCAGAATACAAAGAGGTTCCAAAAGTAACTAAGAATAAGGAAGCTCCTTTCTTATTTACTAATGAATCTCTGGAAATCAAAGCTTCTGGTTTACATATCAAAAGACATCCAAGTGGAATACCTACTTTTTCTGTTCCCCCAACAGGACAAAGAAAACCTGTGATCATTCATCCAGATTTTATTGGGATGTGTCTTAAAGCCAAATCTTGTCTTGAACTTGAAAAGGAAGAAAGTCTTAAAAAGAACTGTTCTGATCAAACAAAATCATCTCAATCTTGTTATCCAAAGTTTACTTCTGTTCAGAAAGGAAAATGGAAATCTAATCTTTCTAATTTTGTTTCAGTAAGTCAGAAATCTAAAGAGAAGGTTTATCAGAGGAAGCCTCAACAGAAGAACACTTATGATTCTAAGCATAGCTAAGAAGTTCAACAAAACTACTGATACTAGTATAGACAGGAATAAGAAGAATTGTAATTATCATTATTCTAATGAAAATTCAATGAAATCTTTTATGTCTCAGAATTCTGAATGTTTTTCTCTGTTTTTAAAACTAAAGGAATTTTTCTCGAGGTCCTCTGATCGTTCTTATAATAATTTCTCATTTAAAGGTAATCCAAAGAAAATCAACAGTACTACGAACAAAACTGTCAGATCTTTAAGTTCTACAATATCCAGTCATGCACAAATTAAAAAGAATGAAAAGATTAAAACTAACACTAAAGGACCCATAATGAGATGGGTACTTAAAACAATTTGATTGTGATTGCAGAAGCAGCGTATGCATATCTGGTATCTTGACTCTGGATGCTCGAGGCACATGACTGGCTCGAAAAACTTACTCTCTCAATTCAAAGACAAATCTGGTGGAGCTGTAACGTTTGGAGACAACGGTAAGGATCAAATAAAAGGCTACGGTACTTTACAAGAAGGTAATATTACCTTATCAAAAGTAGCTCATGTTTCTGGACTGAAACATAATCTATTAAGTGTAAGTCAACTTTGTGATTCTAAGATACTTGTTGTATTTGATGAAAAGCACTGTTACTTATTTTCTAAGGCAAGAGAAGAACTCTGGAGAGCAGACAGAAAAGGTAATTTGTATATGATGAACTTCACATCAAAGGACGGTAAAGAATCCCTCTGTCTTATCTCCAAAAAGAGTGAAATTGCTTGGGTATGGCATCATAAAATGTCTCACTTAAATTTTTGAAAATCTTGAGATGCTTGTTAAACATAAACTGGTGACTGGCCTTCCAGAAGTCCAATTTCAAAAAGATCACCTCTGCCCCGCATGTGAAATGGGAAAAATAAAGCGAGCATCTCATAAAACAAAAAGTGATCATTCTTGTATACGACCTTTGCAACTATTACATGTTGATCTCTGTGGTCCTATCGCAACTCAAAGCTTGTCTGGCAAAAAGTACATATTGGTACTCATTGATGAATTTTCCAGGTATACATGGCTTGCATTTGTCAGACAGAAATCAGAGGTACCCATCGTACTGCAAAATATGATGACCAGAATTCAAGTTCTTTTAAATCAACAGATTCAACAGCTAAGGAGTGACAATGGTACTGAATTCAAGAATGCCAAGCTTGAAGCATACCTTGTTGAAAATGGAATTACACAGAACTTCTCTGCTGTACGAACTCCTCAGCAAAATGGGGTTGTAGAGCAGCGCAACAGAACCTTGGTCGAAGCTACCAGAACAATGATTGCTGCTCTGGATTACCCATCCACTTCTGGGCTGAAGCTGTTGCCACTGCCTGTTTCACCCAGAATCGTTCGATAATTATCAAGAAGCATCTCAAAACCTCTTATGAGCTAATTTACAATCGAAAACCCTGTGTTAAATTCTTTCACATTTTTGGATGCAGGTGTTTTATTTTAAATGACAAAGACAAACTTGGCAAGTTTGACAAGAAATCAGATGAAGCTAAATTCTTGGGATATTCGTTAAATTCAAGGGCTTTTCGAGTTTTCAACTTACGTATTAAAACTGTTATGGAAAGCATTAACATCGATTTTGATGATCAAACTCAATTAATTTCTGAGTATTCTATTTCTCAACTTAAACTTAACACAGTTACTTCTGACTATCTTTCAGGAAGCAGAAAATCTGAAATAGATGCTATTTTTCAAGATTTTATGGGCGAAGAGATATTCACTGAACCAAGTTCAATCCCTCAATCTCCAAGTATTGCAGCAGTTCTTCAATCTTCTGGCATTTCCCTGTCTGGCCCTTAATCGACTGCTGAGAGCACTACAGAACCCTCTGTCCTTCCTGATTTCACAAGTGAATGTCTAGAAGCTACTCATATGCCTTCTGTTTCTAACTCTCTTCCAGCAGATGAAATTCCATCCTCTGAAACAGAAGTACATGCTCAACCAGTAACACAATCTCGGATGACAAAATGGACCAAGTCTCACACTCCAAACCTCATTATTGGCAATCCTTCTGAAGGTGTTAAGACTAGATCTGCTACTACAAATGAAACATTCTTTGTAAATTTTCTTAGCATGATCGAACCAAAACATGTTCATGACGCTTTACAAAAACCTCGTTGGGTATCCGCTATGCAAGAAGAATTGCTACAATTTGAAAGAAACAAAGTCTGGAATCTTGTTCCTCTCCCAAAGAACAAAGTTGCTATTGGAACTAAATGGGTTTTCCGAAACAAGAAAGATGAAGATGGCATAGTGATCAGAAATAAAGCTCTGGTTCTGGTTGCCAAGGGGTATTGTCAAGAAGAAGGGATCGATTACGATGAAACCTTTGCCCCTGTAGCAAGACTGGAGGCGATAAGACTATTTCTGGCTTTTTCTGCTCACAAAAACTTTAAAGTCTATCAAATGGATGTTAAATGTGCATTTCTAAATGGATATCTAAAAGAAGAAGTGTATGTTGAACAGCCTGCTGGATTTAAAGATGCTAAACATCCAGAATATGTCTATATCCTTGATAAAGCTTTTTATGGTCTAAAACAAGCACCCAGAGCATGGTACGAACGCCTATCTACGTTTCTGATCAGTAAAGGCTATGAGAAAGGTAAAATCGATACAACTCTGTTCATCAAAAGAGGCAAAGGTATGTTAACTGTGGTTCAAATTTATGTGGATGACATAATATTTGGTTCTACTCATCATTCAGAAGTTGATCTATTTTCTAAGTTAATGGAACAAGAATTTGAAATGAGTATGATGGGAGAACTAATGTTCTTTCTAGGACTCCAGGTTAAACAAAATACCTCTGTCATTTTCATAAATCAAGCTAAGTATGTGTTTGATATGCTTAAAAAATTTCATCTTCAAAATTCCTCTTCAATGAAAACTCCTATCTCTACTAGCGTGAAACTAGGTCCTGATCCTTCACGAAATTCAGTGAATGTTAAGAGTTATCGAGGTATGATCGGATCACTTTTGTACTTAACTGTCAGTAAACCAGATATTATGTTTGCCACTTGCCTTTGTGCTCGCTATCAAGCAAATCCCAAAGAATCTCATTTGGCTGCTGTTAAACGAATTTTTCGATATCTCAAGGGATCTCCATCACTCGGTCTCTGGTATCCGAAAAATTCTGCATTTGATTTAATGGCATACACAGATTCTGATCATGCAGGTTGCAAATTGGATCGCAAAAGCACCTCTGGAAGCTGTCAACTTTTAGGTAACAGACATATAAGGTGGACTTCTAAGAAGCAGAACTGTGTGTCAACATCCACAACAGAAGCTGAGTATGTTGCCGCTGCCAGTTGCTGCTCACAAGTTATCTGGATGAAAACTCAGCTCAGAGACTATGGACTCATGTACGACAAAATTCCAATTTTGTGTGACTCAGAAAGTGCCATTGCCATTACTGAAAATCCAGTTCAGCACTCCAAAACAAAGCACATTGATGTCAGGTATCATTTCATCAAAGATCATGTAGAGAAAGGCACAATTGACATGTATTTTGTCCCTACTGACTTTCAGCTGGCTGATATCTTCACGAAAGCCATGGATGAAACTCGTTTTAGTTTCTTAATTAGCAAATTGGGCATGATTAATATGTAATTTTACTCAATTCTTTGCTTCTCTTAGAATTTTGTCAAATTATATATTTTTGTCTTTGTCTCAATTTTTTGTTCGATATATCTCAGAATCAGCCAGAAGTCTCTGGTTGCTTCTGTAGATTTCTCAGAGGCACGCAGAAGGCTCTGAACACCTCTGTATCAATTTTTATCTTGTTTGATCCAAGTGATTACAGAAAGGTCTAACTCTTACACTTGCGAGGGGGAGAAAGTGTTATCTTCAAGGGGGAGCAATATGCAATTTTTGAGGGGGAGCACATCTTACAAACTCGAGCGGAAGCTTATCAAGTCTAACTTCTGTTAGTTGTCTTCTGAACCTCTCTTTACTTAACAATTTTATTTGAATTTGCTTCTTCTGACTAACTCTTGCCGTCAAGGTTACAAAGATATTTCAGATTCAACTTAAATTCTTCTGAAAAGATGTTCTTTGACATTGTGGTCAAAAATCTTTCCATGACCAGATATTATTTATCTTTGTGTTTCTTTTTGAAAAAAATTCTTTAATAAGCCTATTTTAATTCACTCTTGCCTTCAAGGTTACTTAAAATTTTCTTATTACTGTTTCATTTTTCAAATAAATACTTGGTTTCGAATATTAAACTTTTATTTGGTAAAAACCGATTTCTATCCAAATGTCTGATTTTTAAATACAATTTTAATTGGAATTAATTACTCTAAAGTATTACTTGGAAGATTGGGTCTCTCGATCAAGCTAGTAAGAACATTCTCACCATCATGTATGGGATGTTCTTTAACAAACCTCTGGATTACGCCAGTCTCCTCTTCCTGGAAATGAAAGCTGCCGTTCAGACTAAGACCTCTCTGCAAAGCCAAGGGAAACCATTGCTTGCACTAATGTTCCCACAGTTTTTATCACTCTTCACCTTCCCAGCGATTGGTGCACTGAAAGCTCCTCTGGTTCAACCCTTCTGCAAAATCGCCTCGATGAGCTCTCATAAGCCAACCATCGACGTCAACGGTTATTCTGTTGCCAGAGAACTTTCCAGGTACATGCTTGACCTTATACTTTCAACCTCTCTTATTCTCATTTCTTATAGACGCTCTATGGTATTCTCAGAACAGAGAGTACCTACCCCAGAGCAGTTAGAGCCTAGAATAGAAAGTGAGGGGTCAGGTGAGACTGAGTCTGAAAAGAATTCGAGTGCCAATCAGAGAGCTTCTACCCATCCCGACCTCTTAATACAAGAGGGTACAGAAGATGTTCAGAGAGACACATTTGAGCGATTCTCTCCAAGATCCCCAAGGGTACCAACATCTCCTGAGGTAGTTGTCACCGCATCTACACTCATTGAAAAAGGACAACCCAGTCCAAACCACCCAGAGCCAAACCGATCAAAGGGAATTCTTTGCACCTCTGAATCAAGCACCACAGGGGAATCCACATCTTCATCATCCTCTCAAAAGGGTGATGATGAAAATATAAGAGTTCCTTCGCCCCAGAACTCGACACCACCCACACAGAACGTTGATGTCTTTGTGATCAACGATGTCATAGGGCAACCAGAGGGTACGTCCATGCCCTCTGATAGTTTAGATGCTGATGAAATCCCATCAGAGGGGTTACAGGCACAGGATGCACCTCTTACCGGAGTGTTTACACTTCATCAAGGTATGCACATTGTTTTCAGCTCCCCATCCTCTGATGATCGGGATAAAGCTAAACCTTTCAGAACAACCGAAGAGGTGTCTGTGAATAACAGCCCTCGACGACAGGTTGGAAGTCCCTCCACACTCAACGTCAACACAGGTGTGAAAGAGGGCCTCTCTGAACGTGAGAGACAAGGGGCTCCATTTGTTGGAGATGCACCGGTTACCCCTTCTGACTTTGTCACCAATGCAACGTTCAAGGCATTTGGTGATCAAATTCAGAGATCTGTGGAAGATCTAAAATTATCCCTGGTTTGCCAGTAACAACTTCTCACCGTTATTCAAGCTCAGCAGGCAACACAAAATCGATCATTAGAGGCAATCAGAAAGCTTCTTTCTGACAATGTAGAGGCTCAACAAAACTCTGCTCATTCTTACTTTCAAGCTCTGGACGCCGGCATCAAATCCAATGCAGAGGCCATTTTCAATCTTCCTTCAGAGCTACCTACTCCTGAAGTCACCATCACAGCTGAAGAATATGGGTCTTTCGTTGCCGACATCAACAAAATATCAAGGTTGTCTTCCCTTCAGAAGATGCGTCTACTACTGCTTCGTCTTTGGTCTAGAAGTCGGATATGGCCCACTTTCAGAAGGTAATGATTGATCGCATTAATTCTATGACCTCCAAATATGCCTCTAAAACCAATTCCAGCAATGCTCATATGGATCAGAAGTTTTCCACTTTGGAAACCACAGTGTCCAACCTTTCTTCTCTGGTAAGTGCTCTGTCCTCCTCCCTTGAAGATAAAAAGAAAGCTAAAGAAGCACGGGCTTGCAAGAAGGCAGAGCTAAAGCGCAAAAGGTCTGAGGATCAGGATCCTGATTCTCAGAAGTGGGAGAACATGGAGAAAATCAAGAAAATGAAAGCTGAAACGGGTCAAAAGATGGACCAAGAAAAAGGTAAAGCATCATCCTCCTCACCTTCTGCACCTCCTTCCACAAAGCAATCTCCATTAACTCCCACTCCTCTAGCTACTCACAAGGGTCCTCTGCCCAAGGATCCAGAAATTGCCAAATTTATTTTGGAGGTAATGGGGAATACAAGAACACAGAATCATCCATCCAAAGAAAATTCTGCCGGAACAGAGGCAGCTAAAGCAGAAGCCAGAGAACAATCAAAAAGAACAGAAGAAGCCAGAGCTAAGACAGCGAGAGCCGAGGCAGCCAGAAAAGAAGAAGAAATTCAATTAAAAGCTGAAGCTGAATAAAAGGCTAAATCTGAAGCTGAAAAAGCTAAGGAAGAGGCCCTAAAAGCTAAAGCTGAAGCAGATCATGCCTTGGCTCGGGCGAGAAAGGAAAGAGCGAGGAAGGGCGAGAAGGCAAAAGAAGCTACTGAAAGGGCTCGTGAAAACTTTGAAGAAGCGAAAAGGAAAGAATCTGGAAGATTCATAGCTGCAAATGAAGAAAGAATGCAGGAGTTGGGAAGAATTGAGCTACCCGTCTGGGAAATCAAGAATAAGCATCTGTATGCTCCTGTAGATCAGAAAATATATCTGATGATGCCAAACTTTTCAAACGAGTATCAAGTCAGTGATGAAGTCAAAGATAAGTTTATAACTGAGAGGCTATCAAGAAAAGAGGCCTATTCCATAATCCCAATCAAAACTCTCTCCATCAGGCATACTCAATTCGAACAAACTCCAATTTGGTTTACAATTTATAAGGTGGTTAGAGAAGATAACAAGGCATCATTTTTCTGTGATAATGATCTTCTGTCAATAAATCCTTCTGATTTGCTTACTCTGGAGAAATTCATGAAGACTCAGATGAACAGAGAAAGTGAAGATCAAAACAGAATTGCTTACCTTTGTATCATTGAATGTATGAAGTCGTTCATCAGATATCGAAGGCAAGTAGACTTTCAAGTTGGTTTAAACTACAATGTTGATATCTTGTGTATCGCTGCACCAAATGAAGACCTGGAGGGGATTAATATGCAGAGGATTGGGAAAGTAATAACCAAACCAGAAGTTGGAGTTGTATTCAAAAGGCCTAACAGAAAAAGTTTCTTCAGAATCAAAGATACTCACAGATACTCTACAGAGGTTGTCTACATCGCAAAATGTTTTGCTTCTGCAACATATGACAATCAAGATGAAGAAATCAAAGACAAAATTGTTAAGAGACTTGACAAACTGATGAAGCTCAGAGAAGTTACTGATGCTATCTACAAAGTCATTTCCCATACATCTCCCTTCTGATACACGTGCAACATTCTGTTTTTCATACTTAGGGGGAGATTGTTAGAACTCAATTTGGAAAGTATGAAACAGAATTAAGCAACTACTAAGATCAGATGATGTGGCAAGAGCATCCTTCACATGTCTATTAGTTAGTTACTTCCTTGCTTACGTGTCTCATTGTAAAAGGTCCAGTAGTTGACTTTTATTGTTGTATTCGTATAAATAGCTCTATTAACTGATTATAAAATTATCGATTGAGAATACGAAATATAGAGTTGTTGTTGTGAGCATACTGTTGTCGATCATTCAATATCAATTACGACTGTTCTTCGTACTTACTGTTACTAATCTTACTGTTAATCTTAGATCTATTTGCTTCCGCTCATAATTACTTATTTGATCTATAGATTGCTTAATAGAAAGAGATCTGGGTTCCAACACCAATCAGATGCAGATTTTTGATCAACAAAATCATTAAACCCACATGCAGAACAACTTATATGATCATGAGAGAGTTGAAACAACTGTTGAATAGAATAAACTTTAAGCGGAAGCACTAAACTTTGTTCAGTAGAAGTACTTAAATGAAAATCATAATGATTCATATTGTTTGTTTTAACATGCGAAAAGGAAATAAATGACTTTATTTTCTTAATGGCTTGCTTAGACTTCTTTTCTACCCAAACTTGTTTGAATCGAACATTTTTTCTTTGAAAACGCTTATTTGAATCATCATTAAATTCGCAGTCAGACGCACTAGAATAGTAAGGATGATTGAGCTTTAGAAGTACAAGTATGTCGGTGTTTCTGTGAACGATTTAGGTTGTTATTTTGAAAAACGTGTTTGTTCACAGAAATTGGTTGGGAGGCGGATGTGGAACATTCACCCTTATGCATGATCACCGGTTCATCTATAGCTTTATCGGGAAGAAAATCCAAATGATTTGGAAGAATTGGAGAAAAGTCAAATAGGTTTAGGTCAACATCCGTGCAATCATCAGAATTCGAAAAAGTTGAGAACTGACGCCTCTTATCAGATTTAGGAGTCTCATAGTGATTAGTTGAGGAACAAGTATTTTTGTTAAAACAGTTTTGATTATCAATGGACAAATCACCTAAAAAGGCCTTACAAGAAAACGCTTCTGAGTGTGTGGAGGAAGTATCAGACTGGGCATTTTTTCCTTTAAGAAGAGTGTCATATTCCACTTGCAAAGTAGACGTTGAAATTTGTCTTGTAGAACATTCGTCGTTAGAGCAGCGAGCTTACTGGTTAGCCGATGAATTTCTGTTTGAAGATTCTCTCTCTTAAAATCAAGAAGTGGGTCTGACTTGTAAGAGTTAATAGGTATTTGTGATTGGTTTTCTTTGAAAATCGACATTAAAATTTCTCTTTCGAGTTCAAAAGCGTCCGTAGCTACTTCATAATCATGTTCCAGCTGAACTATGCATTTTTCTAAAATCAATGGGGGAATGTATGGTTTAAATTCAGTCGGTTTTGATTAAATTTCAACATTAAAGTAGCTACTAGAATAATCACTCGAAAGAGTAGGTTTGGGTTCCTTGCTACTATAACTCGCGTTGAGATTAGCATATACAAAAGGAACTTGACCTTTATCAGTTCTAGCACGTTTAATGTCTTCCTGTTCCCTAACCTGTTCAGGTGATAATGTGATATCCCCTTCTGGTGATGATGATATATAATCAGGAACCAACTGTGATGCCATGAACTCGATTTGAAAATTCGGACCAAGGTTTAGATATTCAAATTTGTATAGAGTAGGGACATCAGTTATGGCTTTTTCGAGATAATGAGGATTGTCGGCATCTAGACCTTCCTTTGACTTATAGGACTTGAACTCCTTGGGTTTGATCAAATGAATGGTTTGATTAGTTTGATCTCGTTTGATAAACTTGAGTTCAAGATCCTTAACCTTTTCTAACAAGTCTTCCCGTTGAATATCTAAAAATTCTATTTTAGTGGAAAATTTTCTATTTTCACGTTCAGACTTAGCTAGCTTAGATGATAGTTCAGATAATTGGTTTGTCAAAGTAGTGTTAGAGTCAGCAAGTATGGCTTTGTCCTCTTGTAAACTTTTGGCTCGACAAGCGTGATCAGCACATTCCTCGTTAATTAACAAAAGTTCGTTATAGTTATTCGCAAGTCGGGCCTCTAATTTAGTGACAAGGTTCTTTTCAACTTTCAATTTAGCATTTAAGTCATCTAATTTGAGCATCATAGTTTGCATTTGATCAATTAAAGCAATATGAGTTGGAAAACATACCTGACATTCTGTTTCAGAGTGAGTATTCATCTTGAAAGCACTTGTGTGATCGTGAGACAGTTGAGAAATGATCCAAACGTACGATTGAGTAAGTTCTTAAAAGTAAATTGACGCAAAGAACTTAACAGAAAATCAGAAAGTCGACTCCAAAGATTAACAGCAAAAATCGACTTGAATCAAATCTTTCAATCTCTTTGCTCTGATACCAATTGTGAGTCCAGTACAAGTGCAATCAAACAAAGTAATAATCAAACATGAACAAGAACGATTGGAATGATTCACGTAGTCGGCTTGATTAATCAATCTGATAGAATGCGATTACAATGATAGATACGGCTATTCTAATCTCTGAACTCTAGGTTAAACATAAAGTAAACCTACTTTATATACCTTTCGGTATTTACACATTTAATACCTTAACTATACTTTACCCAACTTTAATACAATAAACTATTTAACTCTAACAAGATCATTATTGAAAATAATAAGAAAGGGATATGTGATAACTTAAAGTGACAAAATGACCAAGGGTATATTTGACCTAATGCATAAATTTTAAACTTTCCATCTTTTGGTATTCACTGATTTCAAGGGAGCGTTTCGATTTCATATAAATTACTATGAAGTAATTTACTACAATTAAGCAAGAGTAACATTTTTAAATATCCATAATTCCATATAGGATCAATCCACCATACATCAATGATGTACAAGTTGTTCGTAATAGAAAAACAAGTAAACTACCTATTTAAGTTGTTCAATTGTAATTTGGTAAATTATGTGTCGGCTAATTTTAACCATTCAATATGTCATGTTTGGTAATTAATGTGTCGGCAATCAATTTTTGTGAAGCTCATGTTTATTCTTATTTCATTTTAGTTCATGTTCATGGTAAATTCATTAAGTTCATTTAGGGCATCTTGTGAATGTTCATTGGGTTCATGACGTAAATTTGTGCATTAAGTTCACCAAGTAAAATGGATCATCAATATGTTCATGTTCACCTCAAAAGTTTATTCATTAATATGCTACGTTCATTATTGTGTATGTGTTAAAATTGGATTGTTCATTAAGTTCATGTTAGGTTTAAATTCATTAATTTCATTTTACTCATATTGTTCATTGTTCTTTAACTTCACGCTGTAAAGGGGTGCATTATGTTCATGAGGTAAATGGTTCATCAATAAGTTCATGCGACAATTTCATTGTTCATTTGACACGGTTTTTTCAACTTGTTCATACATGTTGTTAACATCTATCTATAATCGTTCCCACCACTTTATCCTCAACAGTCCTTCAAAAATAGTTTATATTTGTTGATGCCAAAAATTAACTTAGCAAAAGTCAACTTAAGGTGTTTGTGGACTTGGTCGATCAAAAGAAGGATTCTCACAATGAACGTAAATAAAACGAAGAAAAGGAAACGAAGACAAAAAAAATATTTGGTAACGCGGAAAAACCCTTGGACGAGGGAAAAACCGCGGACGATAGGTTAGTATCATCGATGCACAATGGAAAAGTGACGCCAAGCAGGGGCGTCGTCCTTCAGAGCTATAGTCGTACGATTACAAGTGAAAAAACGTATGTAAAAACTAAACTAGCGTATGGAATCTGAAAGCTGTTATGTGCTCTTTTGATTCGAGAGTGTCGTTGTGATTCCTCTAGTTGCCATTCTTTTATAGCTTCAGCATTGCTTTCATATTCGTAGTTACTTGTAACAGTTTATCGACATTAATTTCCTTCATAAATGCTCTTGATGACGCCAGTCCGTCTAACGGCCCTGTAAATGGGTAACGGCTAATTAATGATGATTTTGGCGTTTTGTCGGTTTGATTTAAGTGATCGTGGGTCTGTCGTACGTCGGAGGCTTTACCCGGGAGTTTCTGTCGATTGTTGCCTTATGGTGCTTCGTCCAATATTCACGGATCGTGAAATGTCTTTGGTCGCACGTTTTATCTCGGTGTCGAGAGTTACGTTCGACCGTCGCTTCCTTAAGTCTTAGTCGATACCTGGGAGTCATGGAAAGTCATTGGTCGAGCGTTTCGGTCAACGGTTGAGGGTTTGATATTTTTGTCCAAACAATATTATATTAAGCTATAATCAAGGAATAACTTGATTTTATAACTGCAATCCATAAATGCAATATATTATTCAAAAATATGTAAGAATTTTTTTTAAAATTAAATTACCTTGTTTATTTGGAAGTGTGTTCCAGGCTATGCCTGAACCGGCAAATTATGATTGTAAGACATCAGCCCCTGATAAACTTAGTGACCACAATTGTTGTGTACGCCTGGATTCAAACCTGGCCAGATGGGATATTCCACCACATCCCTAGAGCCTCAACCACTATGCCACAACCCTTGTGGTTATGGAATTACCTTGTTACTATTCACATTAATGATCCGTTAATAATGAAACATGACAAAACTATTGGTCTAAACGGTTAACATAGTTAACAAGACATTTTGGCTTAACAAATGATTCTCTCTCCATATCTATATATACCTATATATAGGGGGTCATTCAAGAGAGAACTTAATAATTTGTGATAACTGTAAGATCCATTTTAACCATAAATCAAATGATAAATTAAGAAGTTAATAATTTTGGTAATTTTGATTTAAATTTTTAATGAAATGACATTTGAAGTATTGTGGAAATATTATCTCTCCTCTCTCTTCTCTCTTATCTTTGTTCTCTCATCTCTACGACGAACCTTATTCCAACGAACATCATGTAAATACAAGATGGATACTGTGATACCTAAAAAACATCTAACACTATTGAAAAATACTTACAAACTCACTATGATACTCAAGATACATACAAGATGCACATTGTGATACCCTTTTTAAAGCAACAATATACGAAAAAAATACACATTATGATACCTTTTGTAAAACAACAAAAATAACAAAAGTACACATTGTAATACCCTTTGTAAAAACAATGAAAATAACGAAAATACACATTGTATTGTATGATACACTTCATAAAACAACAAAAATACACATTGTGTTACACTTCGTCTTTTGTATTGCTATCCAATTGTCCAAACAAACGTTTCGTATTTATCTCGAATTGTAACTTATGATATTGGGTTGATTTTTTAAATTCGGATTAATTTTTTAGGATATGTTTTCATATTAAAATGTATATGTCAAGTACATGGGATGTATCGAAAGAAATAATATTGAAATGGAAGATATTGATTATGTGATTATGTGATATATTACTAATATACTCCTTTTATTAATTAAGGCAATATAATAAATTACATAAAATGGTTGGTTCATATTAGATCTCAAGTTTATCACAAACTATCGAGTTCTTATTTAATTAAGGATATATATATAGGAAGGTTCAAGTGAGAACTTTGTAAATTTAAAGAAACAAAGGAACAACTTGTGGAACACATATGATGTGTGTTCCACATAATATTAAATCATATCTGATTCAATGGTGGAACCCATTAAATCAGATATAATTTAATATTACATGGGACCCACATCATATGTAGTTCACAAAGTATTCTTTTATTTCTTTAAATACATGGTGTTCTTGTATGATCCCTCCCATATATATATACATATATATATATACACACAGAGGAAGATTCAAATGAAAACTTTGTAAATTTAAAGAAATAAAAAAAACACCTTGTGGACCACATATGATGTGTGTCCCACATAATATTAATCATTTATGATTTAATATGATTTAATATTAAATCAGAAATGATCTAATATTATGTGGGACCCACATGTGGTTCACAAAGTGTTCCTTTATTTCTTTAAAAATGGGTGATTCTCGTATGATCCCTCCCATAGGGTTGATTTCCGTTACAAACCACGTCAATTCGTACAAACCGTACAAACCGCATGCAACCAATATTTTTTTTTTTACTTTTTTCTTAAGTATTAGAGTTGATTAGTCAATAATATATGAAAAAAATTCATCAAGAATACATGAAGGTTGGTGAATCAAGAATACGTGAAACAAGATTCATCAAATTGAGGGTTTAATGAATCAATTCATTTTCATGTAGAAAGAAAAATAATTTCATGAAGAAAAAAATTATATGAAACAAATTCATCATATTAAGCACTTTCATGGAAAAAAAAATTATTCAAAAAAACAATGAAACACGTGGTTTGTACGGTTTGTACGAATTAACGTGGTTTGTATTTGAAATCTCCCATATATATATATATATATATATATATATATATAGAGAGAGAGAGAGAGAGAGAGAGAGAGAGAGAGAGGATACACTCATGGGAAATGGGAAGGGGGGAGCTTGGAAGGACGAGAAAAGAGTAACCGCTATAAGTTAATGACTGTTAGGAAGGACCAAATTCAAAAACATCTTTTAAGAGTTAAGACCACAATGACTAACATTTGTTTTGGAACTATTGGGACAAAAACCATTCCAATCTCTTAATTATACAACTAAAAAAATTCAATATCCGGAAGAACGTTTTATATAAAATAATTAAAATTTTCAATATCCTAAAAAGTATTATATGGAATAATAATAAATTCAAAAAATTTCACCATTGAAAGCAATTAAAAAAATACATTTATCACCTCACAATAAACTTTGAAAAACTCTCCACAATTGCAAATTTTTACTTTCTCCATTTTAAAGAGGATCTATTGTAACAAAAGTGTGTAAAAAAAACTTTAAAATCTTTATTTTCTCTGTTTTAAAAATTTTGTTAGATGAAGGTTTGTGAATTAATAGAATGCTAATTTAACCTACAACATTTTCATTAGTGCGGATGATATTAATCAGTGTAAAAACCACAAACAATAACAGATTTTGGTTTTCATAGCAGAAAAGAAAAGCAAGTAAAAAGGTAATGATCACTAACACCACCAGCTCACCTTTACATGTTTTACACTCTGCTGCAAATATTAAGGCTTTTCACAAATCAGCAGTTAAAATTTGTAAGTAGTAGCACAATTATATAATGGTTAAAGTTACATATTTTCTTCTGCTTCAGCTGCTGTTGAGGAGGGCATTGGTTCCACAACAGGTGGTATACAATCCACTTTGTAGCGAAGGGCCTGTTTCAATAACATCAATCACCATATCAAACAGTATATATATATATATATATATCAATCACCATATCAAACTGTATTTATATATAGGGAAAACTTCAAAAAAAAACTGAAGAACACTCTGGGAGCCTTCCATCTGGACAGTTTGCACAAATTTATACCGGTAATTTGTAGCATGCATTTGTGCATACCGTCCAGATGGAGGGATCTCAGGATGTTCGTCAGTTTTTTTTTTTTTGAGGTTTCCCTCTCAACCTCCGTCTCTCTCTCTCTCTCTCTCTCTCTCTCTCTCTCTATATATATATATATATATATATATATACATACTTGGGACCCTATGAGACCATGTTGAATCTTCACAGCAAAACACTGCCAAAGTTAGTGTTTTTGTTGTGAAGGTTCACATTTTTTACCTTCACAGTGTTTTGCTGTGAAGTTTCAAGGGAAAAAATGTAGTCTCACGAAAACAAGCTAGTCTCACATGAACCCAACTTTATATATATGCCAACAACATTTCATGTATACATATTATAAAACTTCAAATGACACACAAAAGATAATTACATTCGCAATGTTCCATCAAGCCAATGTAAGAATCAAACATCATTATCAACAAATGGAAATTGCGGTAACAAACCAACCTTTTTGAAAAATGTGGAATACGAATTATCCCATATGAGTCTGTAGTTGCCAGCCATGACTGTGCAAAAGTTACCCTACAAAAAGACATTCATCCCATAAGTTTACTCTAAATTTTTAAATGGTAATAGAAAACCTACATTTTATATACTTACTTGATCAGACTCGTACCGTCGGTACGGCAAGATAAGCTATATAAAAACAAAAGATAGAAAAATACAAAAGTCATAAGTAGAAAAAACCATATATAAAAACTAAAACCATCAAATAGATAAAAGAAATAAACAGATGCACAAATGTGAACATGGAAGTATGCAACTTCCCTAATTGAACTTACTGTTTTCTGTCCAGAAGAATCTGTGTGCTCCACACAAAACCCAATGTCCTGTAACAAAATAGATACGGTTAGACTCGAAATCATACAGCAAATATGTAATTTTTTGTATATTAATATGGACATGTTTATAATAGTTTAAGTACATGATTAACATTGCAGAAGATAATAGGAAATTTAATCTTCATATGGGTATAAGATAAGTACCGTGCTTATTTTCCCTTGCATTATGGAGAAATCCCAAGCAATGTATGAATTTACTGATTCCACCATCAATGAAACCTTGAGGAATAAGTTAAAATCAAAATTCAGTAAGTAATCAGATATGTTAAAAGTTAAAATAACGAAATATAAAGTCAACATGCCATTTATTAACACTCATAAATAATCCACAGCTATACTATACGGGGCATTAACTAAGGTATATTTCTGCAGTTGCTCCGTTTTAACATTACCTTCTTACAATTTGGTGAAAAGTAATTGCCCAAACAACTAATGGGTAACCCAGTAATTGACAAATGGAATGGGCACAACACAAGAAAGTTTCATCTGTAACATCACAAACCAACCATACCAGATATTGTCCGCTTTGTCCACACACTTGGACTCACGGTTTTAAAACACGTCTAATAGAGGAGGTATCAAGTCCCTTATAAGTCAATCTTTGTTCCCCTCCCCAACCACTATGGGATATTACAAATCCACCCCCCTTGGGAGCCCAACGTCCTTGCTGGCACACCAGCCCGGTTCCCTGCTCTCATACCATCTGTAACATCCCAGACCAGCAGTACCGGGTATTGTCCGCACACTTGGACTCACGGTTTTAAAACGCGTCTGATAGATGGGGTATCAAGTCTCTTATAAGGCAATTTTTGTTCCCCTTCCCAACCAATGTGGAATATTACATCATCCCATTAGAGAGAATTGAGGATTTATACTGGCTTCAACTTGAATATGAACTCAAGTTACGCCACTTGAAAAATGTATAAGGGTTTTCTATTTTAAATACAACTACGAAAAATACCAAAGATAACGCATACTCGGTCTTTATTTTCCTCTCATTTCTCTATCGTCACACTTGACTCTTGGCTAACTACAGATATTCTTAGGTTAACAAAACCATAGACAAAGATACTGTTCTCTTTGATGTTCATTAGTTTGTGGGTACCCTACCCAATATGCAAGTAATTGCAAATTTACTAAACATATATATACCTCGTGAGTTTTCCCTGCAGCAACAGTTGTTTCGCTATAGCCATCAGTTTTACTGCAGAAATAAGATTGAGCAGCATTGTGATTACTGATTACAGAACGGTCGATTCACATGAAAGAATTTTGCAAAAAAAAAAAAGAAAGTCGTGCACTTACATTCCTTCAATTGCACCAGCTTCCTCTGCAGTAACAAAGAAAGGAGCATTTGCAAAGACTTCCCTGTAAAACAGATGGCAATAGTTATAAGTAATTATCAATGCCCCAAATATGCATGTACAGAAGAGCACATAGTAGATATGGTGTTACTTCTGGAACTTATAACAATGAAGAAATCATATATAAGTAGTTGCCTGTAATGAGCCATTAGCCTATTTAGAAAATTACATTAATGGTCTTCCTTTATAACTAAAACAACTGGATTACAAAGAGGTCTTCTGTAATTGTTTTACAAAATACAAGTCTACTCCTACCAAATCCTATATTTACCCTTCTAAACTTTCTGATACACATAAAAAATCCATGAAGTAATACAATAACGACCATGACTTTTAACATCAGAACACATTGGATAAACTTCACATCTAACGTACGAAATTTTTATCACAATTACTTGGGTTAGACTAAAAATGGAACCCAATTTATATCAGAAAAAACAATAGCCAATCGGCTGATTATGGTATGAATGAGTCATTGACTTAGCGCATTCCACTTTCACTGCTTCAACAAAAAAAATTGTTCACCTAGTGCCTTGTCAACTACGCAAACAAACTTTTCTTAACGGAATAATTAGTCGAGTCAATTCTACATCGAAGTTGATGCGCTATAAGTTGGGACCTTATCCAAAGAGTTTGTTCTACACTTGGCTTATCCGCATTGAGTTAAAGTCCTGAGTCCAAGTGACCAAGTTGTTAAGAATTGATATCTACAAACTGGACAAAAAGAAATGGTGGGGAGAAATTGGTATGGTTGAATGATTAATAAGCAAAGGAAGGAAAATTATCTAGCAATTTGAGAAGCTGGACTCCCAACCCTAGCATATAAGGATTACCCAAACTGCCCTTTTCCAACAAACTATCTAACCATCAAGTGACACCATATCTTTATTCTTTGTGGTCCCCTCACTCTTGAGTTTACGTGAACCATTCCTTCTGTTGTAAGTAAAGTTGGATGTTTAACATTACTCCGCTCCCAGAGATCCACCTTGTCCTCAAGGTGGAAGTCTAGAAAAATTTGTTGAATGGTCATGAAATCCTCCCTAGTGGCTTCAAAGTCTGGCAGGCCCTTCCACTTGATCAACGCCTCAACTCCGCTCCCAGAGATCCACCTTGCCCAAGGTAGCCATTGTACCATTTTCGGGGAACCCCATGAATGAAGCATCGAAGGTAAGTTTCTACAGTCTTGTTAACGATCTCCGGTTGCCCATCAGTTAGAAGATGGTACGTTGTACTCCACAAAAGTGTGGTGCCCTGAAGGCGGAATAGTCTCGCCAGAAAATGCGCATAAAGACTTTGTCCCGGTCCAAGATGATAGTCGATGGAAATCAATGGAGTCGAACCACCTCTTTGACAAACAATGCCGCAACCGATGTTGCATTAAGCGAATGGTTTAATGCTAAGAAATGGGCATATTGAAAGAGATTTCAGAATGCAGTTTGGTCAAGGGCTGAAGCTTTAACGAAAAGAAGAGGAAAGAAGACAATGAGGATGGGACAAGCTTGGATTAGAAGACAAATTTTGAGAAGTCACTTTCTCCCTCACAAGTCCCTTTCTTCCTTGGCAAGTCTTTTTCACCCCTCTCTCCTCTTCTGCTAATTAAGAAGACACTTGAGCATTTCCTTGATCCATCACTTCGTAACTGAGAATCGACTTTGAATCCTCTAGACTTTTAATTGCTTTCTAGTTAATTTAATTTCTGCAAGTAGTTTACTTTCTATTGCAAGTAGTTTACTTTCTGTGGCCAGTTTACGTATTTTTGTTTTTACATTACGTAATCACTTATGAGCAGTAACTAATCTCCCCCCCCCCACCCTTTGGGTGTGGGTGTAGGCCGAACCCGAGAAGTCAAAATGTAACACTTGGATGTTACCACTTTTTGCTAACTCTTCGGTTTGGTCATTCGAGTTGAATCTTTATCTCAACGGGGAGAAGCTGATCACTTGTTGAATCTTTATCTCAACGCGAACAAGCCGATCACTTGTAACGTGTAAGTTAATATTAGATCTTTGAACCAGAGATGGGCGGATCCGAATTCCAAAATACGGCTTGAATGATGCAAGGAAGTTTGAGAAATTCTTCAATAATCGCATAGAGATATGAGTTTTTTTGCATAATCGTACTAAGGTTCAGATGTCAGTCGATTAGGTGCGTCATAGAGACATGTGCATCTCTCCACACCGGCTGAGCTAAGATCTTCGAGATCTACTTAAATACGATTGGCAAACCGAAGGTTAGCATTTGTGGCAACTTTATAATAAAAACGTTTTCACAACCTATATGACGTAGCTTCGAGAGGAGAAAATTATATGGTACTACATTGACTGGTTTCATTAACCATTGAAGTTATTAAAATACTCTTGGAGGAAAACTTACACCCATACCCACTTTTTATTAACTGTTATTTTTAACGACATCAATACTTCACCAACAACAACCATTTTTATGAACTCTAAACTTTGCACCGGAAGTTCGTAAGAAAATCTCCGATTCTTAGTAGTCAATCCCTGTGGAAAACGATCTTTGGACTTAGAGGAAGCGAACTCAATAGTTGGTGTGCACTTGCACCATTATTGTGTCACGGTTTATGTGTCATTTTTGCTATCCGCCAAAAAATGCATTTAGATTCTTTTACATACAGTGCTTGTTGTTTCAAGATTTGAATCCCCACAAGCACATGTGAAATGCGCTCCATCCAAGTTTGACAATAAATAAGAATGTTGTCGAAAAACACCAACACGAACCTTCTTAAGTAGGGCTTGAATATTGATTCATGAGGCCTTTGAAGTTCTAGGAGCATTTGAGAGACCAAAGGGCATGACAACAAACTCATTTAGACCTTCATGGGTACGAAATGTCGTTTCCCGGTATCTTCTTCTCTCATCCTAATTTGGTGGTAACCACTCCTTACTTGTGAGATCCAATTTCGAGAAGTAGTGACTCCCGTGTAGCTCATCTATCAATTCTTCTACAATGGGAATAGGAAATTGATCCTTTGTAGTCAATTGATTTAGCTTACGATAATTTACACAAAATCTCCAATACGCCACTACGGAATATTTCTTGAACGAGTTCCTCAATGACGTTTTTGTAGAGTCCCATAACGATAAGCTCTGAGATTAACCGGGTTACTTCTTTGTTTGAGTAGAATCCCATGGTCGTGACTTCTCTTGTGGAAGCGTTTTTGGCAAACTAAATGCCTCCTCAAACTCGCTCAACAATAGTGTACGTGCTTCTAGTTTAGAAGAGTCCAAGCTGTTGGACTAAGTGGATGACAGACTGATAGACCAAAGCTAGGAACACCTTTCAACAGACTCTATTAAGTACGCCTGATCTTCCTTTCCTGGTGTTACTGTGGAAGGTTTCGATCTTTTGTCTTTGGTCGTACCTTCTAATTTTACCAATTTTCCCAACCAATTAAACTCCACACATAGTAGTTGTTGGAAATTGCAGTTGATGTCGCCGAGTGAAGCCTGCCATTGAATTCCTAACACAACACCGTAACCCTCTAATGGCATCGCCAAAAAGTTAATCCACAAACGACCCTTGGATCGTCCAATGTATCTTTTTACATACAAATTGGACAATGAGCTCAAACTCATCAGCAACGAAAACTTATCTCATGTGAATAGGAGTCAATTTGATGCCTAATTTCTTTGCTAGGCCTAGATCAATGAAGTTGCTTGTGCTTCCATTGTCAATTAACATGGATACTTGTTGCCTTTTTACCATTCCAATCACTTATAGCATTTGCAACCATAAGAACCTAAAATTGCATGTATGGACAAAGCCATATTAGGCTCTTCATCTGGGTTGAAAAGTTCCAACTTCCTTCTCATCAATAAACTCTACCCCTTTGTCTATTTCTTCTTGAATGTTAAGACATCAACATGTACAATTTACTATTTTTTCCATTTATGGCCTAGAACATATCGTTCATTACAAAAGAAACATTGATTGTTTTTGCGCTCCTCATCATACTCTTCCTTGGTTAGTTGCATTATAGGGTTCATTTTGTTTTGGTTGGGTTGGTTCGAATTCGAGGAATAGGTAGGTTTGGAGTAAAAATTTTGAACTCGTTGGAGTATGGGTGGTTTTCGGAAGTTGGAAATGGAAGAAAAGTACTGACTTGCAAAAAGTGAAGGTATGAATTTTTTGAAGAGGTAAGGACGTTGGTGTCAAGGAATTGGTAACAATGGTGTTTCGATCGATTTGGCTAGAGCTTGAAGCATTAAAAGGTTGCGCCTCCATATGAGATTTTGGAGGTTCCAAACCCCAAAGGGCATAATAAACTTCATCGCTCGATTTGAAAGCACATGTATCTGAGAGTGTCATCCATATGAAAAAACCCTCATCTACCAAAAATTCTGGGAATCATACCAAACGACTAATGTGGCTCCATACCCTGTAGCTAGTATTTAAGAGTTTTTGGGTCCATCAATTGAACGGTGTGCATAATCTCGTTAGTGAGACCACCGATGTACAAATCGAGCAAGATGTGAGGAGGAACAGCTACTTGGTTTCGAAGAGCATTGAACTGAGAGTTGTAGTCACTTACAATAGTGGTCAGTTTAGATTTTTTAATTCAATCAAGCGAGGGAAACTCCAATTTGGTCATTCGATTGACCAATTGGTATCCCTGATTGTTCTTTGTTTTGTTGGAATCGGCTTCCTCGTCCTCCATATGGACCTCACTATCCAGAACACAGAAGAAGGTTATGGTTGTTGGGTTACCTTCTTCCCCTAGGTTGTAAGAAGTTTAATCCCGAAAAAAAGTTCTGCATTATGAGCCTTGAATTCTGCTATACTTACCTGAATCTGCTTCAGTACGTCACCGTAGTCATCCAATCGTCGGGAAGCTTCTTCATATTTGTCCATCAATTTTGCATTGGTGATACGCACCATACACCACACAGGAACCGAAACGTATTGCTCTGATACCACTGATAGAACAGCTATCGATGGAGTTGTGTGGTTTTGATTTTCATTCATCATAATGGATCCCCCACACAAAAAAAACCATTTAAACATACCAAAGGAGTTGCTGAACAGACTACCAAAAGGAGGACGTGTAAAATGGTCCCAACAAAACAAAAAATAAACAATAAAGGGAAACGCTTATTCTATTTAATTAGAAAACAACCTAGTAACACACTAGAGAACAGAGAAGAGGTGAATGATCCGAGTCATTTTTGCAAAATCGAGTGGGATGCTTAAGGGGTAAACAAGGAAAGTTCAACTCTGTCTCTGGACAGATTCATCTCCATCTATATCTCTACTCAGAGCACGGTCAAAGCATTGTTGGTGGTCGGAGCTTTATTTTGTTTTTGGTAAACATTGTACCTCTTAATTGGATGAAAGCTTCTTACCGGTAAGAGGTTTAGTAAACAGCCCCTTAGACCATTTAATCACTATTTAAACCGCTTGGCACTTGATGCCTCTTAATTTAGACAAGACGCTTTGCCCAACTCTTGGAAGTTAAGTGAATTGTTAAAGCCCCAACCTATGCCTAAGAAGACAACAACGTGGCTTAGGCCATTTTCTAGATCACTGACTATAAACACCTAATCAATTACAAGTCCTATCGTTCCAATACCATTAACATAAAACCCAAGACCATACTCTTGATCTTCTTACTTTTTTCATATTTCCACTTTAGTTTCCAGACGACTCCAATCTGCACTTACATCACATGAAATTTTGTCTAGTTAACCGGGTTTCCTTGTTAACATTTGTACATTCTAGCTATCTAGAAATATCCTATTCTCGTGATCTATCTTCTTCCCCTGCACGGCCACATCTACACCCTTTTTAATGACACACTAAAATAGGACCAACAATATAGACAAAAAGCCATTGCATTAACGATATGACATATTTAACATAAAATGCAAGGCTTAGGATCGTGTGAGAAGGAGAGTTAAGGTGAGAAGCGTAAGAAGAGACCTGGACCTTGATCACTTTTAATTAGGGTTGTAAACGAACCGAACGTTCAGCGAACCGTTCGTGAATCGTTCGGCGGGAAGTTCGTTTATTTAATAAACGAACGAACATTAACAAGTTTTTTCGTTCGTTTAGTTAAACGAACGAACATGAACAAAGGCCTTGTTCGTTCGTTTATGTCCGTGAACGTTCGTTCATTTATGTTCGTTAGTGTTCGTTCGTTAGTGTTCGTTTACGTTCGTTTTTTATGTTCGTTTACTTATGTTCTCGTTTATGTTCGTTTACTAATGACAATGAATTAACAACTAAATAATGAATTATAATGCAATTACTATTTATAGTTTAATAATTGATTATAATTTAATTAAATTTAATAACTAATAATATACTAATACTAATATAATAAAATGAGCTGACAATTTTTGAAAAAATTAAAAGTATAATAAGATGGTTTTTCAACTCCATCATTCTCTTATATCAAAGCTTCTATGCCTTTGAGTTTCTAAAAAGTTCCGATGTGCGATGAAATCCCTATCCTCAATTCCCCATCCAACTTTTGAATTGAAATCTCTCAACTTATCCCACATCGCTGGGATTTAGAATTTTCTCCTATTGAACTCAACTATATATATGGGATTTACCCTTGTTTGTTTTTCTATCTTATGTTTATGCTTGGTGGATTAAGCCTAACGGCCTTAGCCTGATAGTTGGCTTGGGTCCTAGTAGTACTTTTGATTGGAGTACCCCCTTTAAAGTGAGTGCGTTGTTATTTTTTTTTTTAAGTTTTTGATTTATGTTTGTTTAGCCGAACGCACATAAACGAATTTTTTAAACGAACGAACACGAACATCAAAATGTTTGTTCGTTTATTATTTGTGTTCAGCTTGTTCGTTTGTTCGTTCGTTTATGTTCGTATAGCATGTTAACGAACGAACATAAACGAACACGAACACACCTAATTTCTAAACGAACGAACACGAACACAAATAATTTTGTTCGTTTAGCGTTCGTGTTCGTTCGTTTGTTCGGTTAAGTTAAACGAACGAACATGAACAAGCCTCCGTTCGTGTTCATTCGGTTCGTTTACAACCCTACTTTTAATCTCACACCCACCCATGAATTGCTCTTTAGAGGGGAGTTGATCTTTTGCATCTCGGTGCACCTCATCTCGGTGCATCTCATCCTAATGTGTGCATCCAATGGTGGAGGACCCTTCTTACGATTCTCACCTTAACTCTCTTTCTCACCGGAAACCAACCCAAAATGCAAACGTGATACAACTCTCTTGTGTTCACCTCTGTATGACCAAGAGTTGAGCCCGGTCAGGATACAAAAGAGAACTCTTATGTTGCACAATAGAAAGATGCAAATGAAAAGGATAACAAGAAGAATTATACATAAATTTTCATAAGATCCATGTAAAAACAGCTTACATATCCATGTTAACATATTAACAGACTCCATTGATAATTGTTTTATGGAAACTAATCCAAGCGACCAACTATGCAACACAGAAATATGCTCTGCCCTAGACAAATATATGAGCCAGAGAAAGGAAAGGAAAGAAAAAAAAACAATTGCTCAAGTATGGAGACACCAGAATTGAAGCTAAAAATGAACTCTCTCAAGATAATAATATGTATATTTTGTAGAATGATGCCGTATAAATTGAATCAAAAACAAGCATCCTTTGCTTACATCAAACTCTAGCTTCCGTTAAACCATTCTAGTGATCATGCAAGATGGAAATTTTAATGGGTTTAGTACTTTGCATTCTCTGAGATGAAAAAGTAGTCCTTTTGAGATTTCTTTTAGTAAGAAATAGCGTTCTCCATGAAAAACAACGCAAAAGAGTGATATTCATGACCAAAAAACCTAAGCCTCTCTAACCTAATGAAATACCAATATGCCTCACTTTATCAAACCAAGCCCAATAGCCACTATAAAGAAGAAACAAACAAACAAACTATAGATTGTTTATAATGAATATGTTAACTAAACATGCAGAGATCATAGACACATTACTATCACTTGGTATAAAAATAAAATAAAAAATCGGTACCCAATGAATTTCAGAAATCTGTCCAGCTCGGAAACATAGACTTGAACTGCTTCTTCCAAGATGGATATTTGATGCTTCTGCCTACTCAGTACAAATTGCCACAAACAAACAAGAAAAAGATAAAACCAAATCATAAGTACGTCATAGGAATAAATGGCAACTGCTTGCATAAGAAACAAACAATAAAACTCCAAAAATAACTTGGCTATGCTCACAGTTTAATATCCTCAAAGCGCCACCAAGACAACGTAAGAAGAAGGCGAATGTTGAGCACCATTTTCGTCAGGGAATACAGGGGAGGTCCATAACGCTGCCGCTGTTCCTCCATGGGCCTAGACATAAAATGTCATTTAGTTTAACCTAGTAAAGACATATATAACCCTTTTGTCCTCTATTATTGGCCAAGTAGAGAACACACTTAAAACCAAATTTTGTATGGTCATTACTCTTTGTAGGAAAAGAAAATACCCGTGATCATCATTTATCTGTCGAATAAAATCCAATAGAACCTGCAACAAGTAAAAGAAGCATAGCTCATATAAGAAAGTTATAGCAGTACCCAAGCTAAAGAACCTTATGTACAGCTGACAATCATCTTTTACATGTGTATATACATAATTGAACTAAATTTATTGATCATCACATATAACTCAATTAAGATATTGTATGAAAGGATATATCCCCATAGAGGGACAATCTTTTAGAAACTCTACAAAGTATAGAAACTTTGGAAACCAAGGAGAAAACCAATATAAAATAATTTTTTCATAATTGGTTTTCATCAAATGTTATGATTTAAGATATTATTTCACACATGTTTGTGTTCATTAGGGAAGAAAAATATTATATGTGAATAAAAAACGATGGTTCACTTATTTGTTTCATCGTATGAATTTTGTTTCATATGTGAAAGTAAATCAATGTTTTTTGTTCACATATAATTATTTTTTCTTATGAACACAAACATATGTAAAACAGTATCTTAAATCATAACATTTGATGGGAAAAAATTATGAAAAAATTTATTTTATATTGGTTTTTCCCTTGGTTTCCAAAGTTTCTACTCTTCGTAGAGTTTCTAAATGAAGGAACCTCTATCCCATATACCTACATATAACCAAGGATATACCTGTGGCACTCCGACTAAATATTTCACAAGAGTCTTGTAGACACCTGTTGCAGAACCGAGCTGAGATAACTGTCTTCTCCTGAACACAAATTTATTATCAGTAAAAACATAAGAATGGTAACTTTCAGGCTACTAGCCTAGAGTAATTATCAGCAGAGTTGACAAAATAAGTTCTTTCAACTACCTTCTCAAGACTGGTAATTAGGAACAAGGTATTACCTTTCCATTTGTTGCTTCCAAAGCAGAGCATATCGATCACGGATATTGCCACCAGAGTTTACCAAAACATCAACTTCAGCTTGCTTATTTCTCTCTGAGCGCTCTCTTTGTTGTCTAATTATAGTACCTCGGAAATCTTGTGGCATGTAGGTCATAACTACATATGCGTCCACAAAGATCATCAGCATCACAAATAAAACAACATCAAGTGGTAATTTAGGATAAACTACCCTCTGGAATGTAAATGCATATGCAATTATTGCAGGCTAGTATAACACCAAATGCCACAACAGAACTTAGGTGCCAAGTAGTATCAAGTGGCTTGTCAAGTTAGTGTAATCAGACTAAGGGTCCGTTTGTTAGCAGCTTAATGAGACAGTGAGACTCACAGCTTATTCAGTAAGCTTCTAGGGGGAGCTTTATCAGAACGCCAAGTTTTTTCCAAACCTGCCCCCTCGCAGCTAAAAACATGCTCCTTCCATCTAAGAAAACATCTTCCTAAACAAAAATCTTCTCAATCTATACAGACAGTTTAATCCACACAGACAGCTTTATCCATACAGGACTTGATGAAAAACCAACCAAACACCTAAAAGAGCAATTGTCCACTACCATTCTAAATGAATGATATATTTATGAAGAAGTTCTCCTCATTCATGAATAATTTTTCACTTCACCTTTCCAGAAGTCACAAATAACTTGGAATATTCCATTTTGAAATAGCTTTCACTCCTATGGAAGCTAATGATATTTCAGAAAGTTATTCACATGATCACATCTAACATGGTCATGATGTGTTTCTTCATTGTTGCATATGATTTAGGGGAACTGTCAAACTTATGTTTCAAACTTTAGTTTGATATTTTATTTATTTGATCACCACAATAATTTTAGTTTCAAGAAATATTAATTAATTCCCAGGACACAATTGAACAGATGTTTATGCCAACCCAATGTTACTGCAGGCAGGCTAGCTGCATATGCTTATACCTTTTGAAACAATATCGTGATGAATGTTATGCTGAAATGGTAGCAGACAAACATTAGTTGGCAAATAAGAGACTTTTGATATATGTCCTCTTTGCAGTTTTTATCCTTTACATAGTCATTTCTCACTTCACTTTGTGAGACCTGTCTAGTTCTGTTTAGATATTTAATTCCAGGTAGATTATACTTTTTGATGCTTCTGGTGTTATCTTTTACTCTTCAATGTGGGTTTTTTGGTGTCCCACATAGGAAGGAGTATGAAAACTTCATTTGTTTATAAGCGTGGATATTCTCAACTCTTATAAATGCAGTAAGAGTTTGGGCCAAGTGAATTTCGCTCTGGGTCTTGTCGGGCTATATATATATATACACACACACATATATACATATACATATATACAATCAAAGATTTGGCACTTGGCTAGTGAGTAGTGACTACCTTTTCCAGCAGATAAGGTTGGTTGACAGTTGTAACTTTTTAACTGTCATTTTCTCTGCTATATATATCTGCATTTTAATTTACAAACAAATAACCACCTTTGTTTCATGCCAATTTCTAGATGTTCTTGAGAATGGAAACATTATTGCTCTTTCCATTCTACATTGGGAGTCCTGGGGGTAATATAGCCATCTAACCCGACAGCATTTCAGTGGGGGCTATTAATTGTCCTAAGGATAGTATTCTCACACATCCTAATGCGTAAATTCCATCTTATCATGTGGTCCTAGATCGAGTCCTATAGGTGTAATATTGAATTCTTAGCTCTTACCATATAGCTTTCTAACGCTGAGATGAAATGATGAATATACCAATATAGGAAGTATGTTAAACAGGGTGTCACTAAACAAGACTTTTCAAAGTATTGGATAAAGATAAAGGTTCTGGAGGCCATGATATATGTCATTCTCTAAAAGGATAAGTAACTGTAGCAAGGCCATATAATTTCATCTTTATCAAAAGGGTTTCAGTTTATTTTGCACATGCCATGATATAATTGTGCTCATTATAACTTCAAAAAAACTGGCAGGCAGTTAGGTCAAATATTTACTATCCACACACAATTAAAGTGAGATACAATAACATGAACATATAAACATAAACCAGAAAGCCAATAACACAAGGCCATGACAGATGGAATATTCAGATTAAATGGATCATATTAATCACCCCTGTGGAGGGGTTTCCATATGATGTAGGTATATAAAGCTTTTAATGTTTCTCAAACTAACCTATGTTGAACACATTACTAGAATTCTTTGATTGAAAGGATTCCACCAGCTTTAATGCGACTTCAAACTTTTCTTTCAGCTGTTTAAGAACTCGAGCAAGCTCAATGTCTTCTGGTGTGGACTGTTTTTGAAGCTGCCAATAGCAAGTAGCAACAAAGTACAAAGTTCAATTTTTTTCTCAAGTATAAACTGTAGAATGTTAATAGAAGTACTGTAGACAACAAGATGAAAGATGTTCTGAAAACTGAATCACACACACATATATCCCTAATAGGATACACAAGTGACCAACATATATATTTACAATTCCATTCTTCTAAAATATGCAGTTCTTGAATCCAGCTCAATAAAGCAAAAAAAAAATACATATGGACCTATAACTGAAGAGTGTTATGTTAGGGTTTTAAGGTGTACGTAACTAAAACCTATTTTGGTGCAGTATTAAATTCATCAAACTAAAGAATATTAAAGATGCAAGGTGTCTTTATCCCAAAAGCTAACGCATGAGATAGGAATTGGAAAAAACATGGATCTCACAGATTTTGGCCAATGAAAGCTTTCAAGCAAGAAAATGATTTCTTCGATCTGCTCCCGGTTCTTCCACATGTTCTCATCCATTTTGTGTGGTGGCTGGGACTCCGCTTCTTGTAGCAATAATCTTTCCCCTGAAACATATCAATTTATAAGTTTGTCATTAAAAAACAGGGCAGCTACTGACAAAACATATTTACCATCACACACTCAATTTTAACAGCCAGGATAACTGTCGAGGAAAATTACGGTAATTACCCCAAAAAAATGAAAAGAGGATTATGTTGGTGTTCCATGTAGACATCATTGTTACCATAGGTGACCTACAGTGTGGATCAGGCCCCAAAAGGTTTGGTTCTCCTTTTTGAAATGGCAGGAGGATTATGTTGGTCGTCTAGGTAGGCAACAAAGTTGGCACAGGTGATGATCCAAATGAGATCACTGCTATAAGATTGTTCATTCAAAAGGTATCAAACTAAGCGCTTAGTGTGTCTAAACTCCAAAGTACATCTTAGGCATCGATTGGTGACAAGTTGGACATCTTGATGGTGAATGGTGATTAGAGATGCACAAAAAGCCCGAAGCCCGGGACCAGTCCAAGCCTAAAAACCTGATCGGGCAAAGTTTTTTTCAAGAGCCCAGAAAATCCGGATGTCGTAATAGCCTAGAAAACTGACATGGGTATACAACAAGGTTAATAGATTCACCACCTTCGACAACCCGTAAAAGAACGTGTGAGGGAATCAACTAAAATGCAGAAGATAACACAAAAGCATGTCATATTCTTGCTGATCTCTAACTTTCCTAAAGACCTTTTGGTAAAATAAAATAAAATACCTTTATGAATTGGTGATTTAAAGGTCGAGACCAAGAACGTTCGCTTCTCCTTCAAATAATTTGCATAAGCTTCTTCTCAATTAGTGTGACACGAACCTCTATGTTACATCCTAATTCTAATCTTATCACTTCTTGGGATCCCTAAACATGTGTATTTTTTACTACACTTCTCTTATTTAAACATCTTTTGTTAGTGCAATATTCCTCATAGATCATAGCATGTTTAACCACATCCTATGGAATTTACCATTGAGCTTCCGTTGAGCTTCTCCATTCATCAAGATCCAAACAAAAACCTTCAACTATGAAGCTACGGAACTTGGATGTTTTACAGAGAACAATCATTCAGTTATAGTGAAACTTTCACAAAGCCAGATGAATACCAAAGCTTAAAATGCACACAGTGTTAACTTAGGAGTTTGTTTACAGGAACATCATAATCACTCCACCAAGTTGCAGCATAACTTATACGGTAGAAAAAAAGAAGGATTCTTGGTGTCACCAAGCACACCATAACCACATAAAATGTCATCTACAACAGCAACCCCCAGAGATCCTCTGTATATCAAACCTAATATACCTTTTTGTAAGCTACAAACAAGTTAAACTCACTGAAGAAAATAAAAACTGAGAGAAAAAACACCCTGAGAAACTCCAACTAAGACGCATCAACAATAAACCTTAGTCCAAATCTCACAAATGAAGATACCAAGAGCAGCAAGTAATGAAAATTGGGGATAACAATTAGAGATTGCATTGTACAACAACAACAAACGAGTAAAAAGAAATTAAAATCACCTTCAGGAAGAGGAGGAGAACCCTTGCAAATCTCGGTGGACATGTTGTGAAGCTCATCAGAAAGACGAGAAACGTCAGACGCAATAGGAGGAAATGGGTATTTATCGTAGTAAGATGAAAGAAAAGCTCTGGTAATGGGGACCAGACCATTCGTAGAAGCCATTTTAATGGATCAACTAAGAACTAACGCGTCCAATTTCAATCGATCCGACCAGTCTCCCCCTTTCTATTGCACTTGATCTTGTTCTACAAAGTGCAACCTGATGGATGATGAGCTCTTCACAGAATCTTTGGGGGAGATGGAAGAGAGTATGGAAAGTGAGAAGGAGATATAAATGCTTGTTACAGACGTTAGCCACCGGCGTCTACGTACGGCCGGATAACCGGAGAAAGAAGACCGACACACGACTTTGACGGCGTCTTTGTTTTCTTTTACTTTGATCAACGCTGCTATTATGTTTTTGTCAATGGGAAGAAGAGCCGCAAAATTTAAACTATATTTTTATTTTAGGAAAATTGTTTTTTATTTGTAGAGTAAACTACATTTTTGGATTGGTCCTTGCCGTTTACGCGAATCATCGAAAATGGTCCCTAGACTTCAATAACTACAATTATTGCTCTTATTGTTTATATTTTGCTTTGAAAATCGTCCCAAGTCACTAACTCCGTTACAAACCTCAGTTTTGAGGGGTATTTTCGTCTTTTTATCTTTTTTTATCTTTTTCTTGTTTATCATTACTCAAATCAAAGAAGAAGGACCAAAATTATAAATTCATTTTTGTCTTTACTCTATGTCTCTCTCATACACATACATATATATATAATCTCTTACACACATGTATATAATCATACACACGTTCACAATCCACCTGCAACATTTAATATATACGCATATACATACAAAGACGTAGGAAAAACGAATAGGGGGGTCAGTATTTCGAGGGAGGGTGTCGGTGTTTAGAGGTGGTGGGTATCATAGAAGGAATGAGGTGGCGGGGTGGAAGGTTGTAAATGACTTAGAACGTAGTGAACAAGATCGATGGTGGTGGCTGGTAATACAATAGTGGAGGGGTGGGTTACGGGTGATGATACGAACGAAAAAACAAAGAGGAGCAGTGGTCTTGGTCACTGGCGGTGGGTGGTGTGCAGTGGTATTGGTCCCCGGATATGGCCTCTTGTTTATCGAAGATGGCATCTTTGTCGTCGAAAATGGTGTTTGATTGTCGGCCATATATATTATAACAACCTCAAGTTTGGTAAAAGGGACTAATTTAAAATTTTCATCAATACAATAAATAGGAATAAATATTTCTCTTATAAATTATAACTCGAATTACCTCGAATAAATATTCTAAATACTCATCAACAAAAGTTAGGTCAAGTCTTATACTAAGACATAATTATGGTTGGGTGTTACTAAACCCAAAAAAGTCGCTATCTCCGAATGTGAAAAACGTCACCAAATAGATAGATCTTTATCGTGCTACTCTCTAGTGCTCAAGTCAACCCGTGTCACCAGTACCAACCCCAACGAGAACCTGATGCACATGCCACCAAATAAAAAGGGCTAGGCTTAACGCCTAGTGAGCTCAAGAGTTCATAACATATTTATAAATAGTGGAAATTGAAAGATTGCTTGATCAAGTAATAGTTTCTCAAATAGAATGACTTTATTATAAAAGCAACACCTTTCTCAAACTCATCCTTTACGTAACAAACGTTTTAAATCAGAATACCATAGTGAATGAAAGATTTAAATAGAAATGTCCGATAAAATACGAACTCCACTCCCTTTACTCACTCAAAACGTGAATAAGTTTAAATGCTCCAAAATACCAATAAATGGACAAAGCTCCATTATCTAGAGCACCCAAAATATGATTAAGTCTCAAAGACCCCATTATATAAATTATGGATGATATTTCATATTCTTAAAATGTTACCGAAAATAATGGATAAGACTCTATATCCAAAACAACACCTTTCGAGACGAGGGAGACCCGTGTTACCATTAAAAGTGACGGGACACGTAAGTGGGTCACCATTCAACGTTGTAGAGGCTAGATTAACCAAACCCGTTTGTGGATATTAAATCTTAATGGTCAATGGACGATGTCCGACTATAAAAGCCGACACCTTAATGCCTACAGAGACCTGATGCATATTTCAAACTGCTACATGCTAGGGATTACATCTTAATGGTCAATGGTCGATGCCCGACTACAAAAGCCCACACCTTAATGCCTATAAAGATCCGATGCCTATCTTACAAGGTTACATCTTAATGGCCAATGGCCGATGTGACTTCAAAAGCCCCCACCTTAATGCCTATAAAGACCCAATGCCTACCTCCAACAACAACAAGGGACTGACTATCCCAACCAAAACCGACTTATATGCCTATGGATCAATTACATTCTAGCCATAAAGTTACACGACAGTAAATTAGTGACTAACACACCCAAAACGTGTAATATATCAAATAAATATGTCATAACTATATATAAGTCTAAAAGCTCGACGTATACTCATTTAAATCGGACAAATGTCCATGAGATGCATCTAGTCAAAACCGAGAAAAACTCTATAACTCAACACTTATGTGATTACTCAAAACAAACCATTTTCCCAAATGAAATCATATTCATATATTCCCAAAATGTCTCATAATTTAATAATATGCAATTCCAACAATTTATAAATTAAATATTCTCACGATGCAAATACGACCAAATGATCTTCATTTGAAAGATAATGCACGCAAACGTCTCACACTTATACTTCATTTATCAAAATGTCTAAAAACTCAAGTATAAGCTTCATATATGATTTATAAACACTTTCATACAAAATATGCAAAACTTACCCAAATACTCACACATTTGATAATAACAAGTAAACATATTAATACTTCAAAATGAACTTTTTTGGCATGTACACCGTTTTCATCAAGCAACTTGAACTCACCTTGCTAGATTTAGGCTAAATCTAGGTTTCATCTCAATATTCAGCTTCATTTGGTGAAGACTTTAGATCCTCAAGCTAAACCTCTAGATCTATGATGTAAATCCTTCAAAAACGCCTCCTTATCTTCCAAAACATACACAAAATAGAACCCAAGAGAGAATGAGAGTTGTTGGTGCAAAAGTCCAAACCCTAGATTCAAGAAATCAAAGAGATGATCTTACCTTACACTCCTATGAGCTCTAAAATCATCAAACAACCTCTATTCATCTTTGTTTCCATGTTAAAGAGCTTCAAAATACGAAACCGTAGCAAAAAGAATCGCTCAAATCGGCTGAGAAATGAGAGAGATATGGCTAAATGAAGTTTTACCCCGAAATCCGACTTTTTAACCACTACACACTAGGTGCGACCTTGACATGTGACCATGCCACCCAAGGATGCGATTCAAGGGTCACACTTGCCCAAAAACACCCCCTTATGGTACAAAAAGTGTGACCCAGCCCAGGGTTCAAGGGTCATGATTCTAGGGTCGCAAAAAGTGTGACCGTAGCCCAACGGACAATTTAATTTTCAAGGTCTTTCAGTTCTACCATAAACTAACAAACATTGACACATGAGTTCTTATAATGTTGATACCATTCGTTCATTTCTCTGCAATATCATGCATCCATAAGAGGCATAAAACTCAAACGATCATGTTTTCACAACTCAACTGGCTCCCCTCCCATGGGGCTGTTTTCACCAACCTCGAACTCTAATTGGAACGTTTTTCCACAAGGTTACACCCATACCAAATGTGAACAGTGTCGAAGCAATTTCAAACAGTAGGGTATTGGTTGCCTCCCGACCTTAATTGACTCATACAACCTCAAGAGAACCTTACAACATCAACTACTCAATTCCGTTATTGTTATCAATAAATGAATTCACTTTTAATTATCTTCTAACGACCTATATCAAACCGAGATGCTCCTCTCCCTTGCATCGAATTTTCCGATAGTTTCACAAAGTCCAACCGGCGATAACCATACAAACTCCCTTCGAATCAGGTTATTCACTAACATGTCGAATTTTCCCGGATGGTAAAGGAATCCTTCACAAACAATTCTTAATAGATCAGTACTGTGTAGATGATTTAGCTTCAAAAAATCAAAGTCTCTTTAAAATTTACAATTTCCGCTTACGGTCTACCTAAACATCCACACTTAATTTCTCCAATAATCAATACCACGGAAAAAAAGTATCATCCCTTCCATGATGAATTCTTATTTGGTAATTCGGTCCAACTCAATGCAACCGTGAAACCAAATCCAAAGTATCCCGAAAGCACGCCAAACTCCAAAGAGCTATCAAACATTCTTAGTAACCGAAGTACCCTTTTTGGTCCTAAACCTCGAAACTAATAGTTGACTTCTAAGATCGCAAAATGACTGTACCACGAAATATACCTCTTTGAGGAAGAGCCATCAAGGCGTTGCATCACTGACATTTAAAATGATGTGGCCTCGGTTAACCCAACAAAACATATTCAACCAGAAGCAAACAATCATACAAGACTTTAACCCAAAGATCGTTGAAACAAAAGATCATTACTTAAATAATTGGATGATACATAAATCTAAGACCTCAATCGATCATACGGAACCGACCCTTTTAAGGAGAACCCCAAAATCCAAAACGAATCACAAGTCGGATCACCCGACACTTCCATTCCCAAAGACTCCTTTAGTCTGTAAATATAACTCCCACCACTAAATGGTGGTTACATCTAAGGTTTCCTAATGAGTTCAAGTTTTTACAAGTATAGGGCCAAGTAATTATGCCAGTTTCATTTATCAAAGATTTACAAACATAAAACCTTTAAAATCAATTGTACGCACGCATAAAGATGTTTACTTGGTGGCAAAAATAGACAAACAGGGGAAGACTCTCTCCGAAATCCTCAAAATCTTGAAGACCCATGTTGTCTCCACCCTTTGTTTCGCTGCTGATGGTAGAAAGTCCTTGAATCACCTTGAGCTGATTTAGAAGGAGCACTCCAAGGCTCTGGACGTGATGAAGGAGAAGGTTAAGATCCTCCTGGTGCACACTTTCCTTGAAGGAAACATAGAGGGGGAGAAAGTCTCCAAAGAAGTCGAGGAGCAAATAATAACTCATGCTCATGAGTTTGAACGAAGGAACTCTGAGCCTATCCTTGATACCAATAGGAATGAGACAAAGGATGACGAAGACATCCTCGTCGCTGACTATGAAGAAGTAGAAGAAGAAGATGATGATGATGATGATGAAGATGACGATGAAACATGTCCATCATTCCAACTCAGGGATGATGATGATGATGATGACTTCAATCCTGCATCATCTTCACGACAGTCAAGCCTGGTTCTATGCATGGTGTCGTATTCAAGGATCCCGTGGGGGGAAAGGCCCTCTCAAAATCAAGAGCCTACATCCTCAGGGAAGAATAAAGGATTGGCTCAGAAAAACCTGACCATAATCCTAGAAAAATAGGGGAGCTCGATAACTCCGAGGTTAGTTTTCCACTCACTCTCTACACTCCTATCTCTAAACCCCAACCCATTGTTTCTTTACCACCTCTCATTCTTCCTACCAATACTTCTACTATAAGAAGTATTGAAAAAATAACTAACCCTGAACCTTCTACCTCTTCTCTTATTCTCAGCTCATCATTTCCCCCAAAGGTGATGTCATTTTTAATGAACCTTCTGATGCAGACCTATTCCTGTACATATCTGAATTGGACACGGAAGAAGAAGGCATAGTTTCAAGGCGTGTAAGTAAAAAGGTCATCTCTGAACCTGAAGAAGAAGCTTAGAGGGATCACTAATAAACGAGCTTGAAAGGACTAGCGTAAAAAATCCTTTTCATACCTCTGGTCCCGAAGCTGTTATACCTGTAAATACATAAGAAGAAGATGAATTCTCCTTCCTTTCACCCGCTAAAAAAGAAGATGCACTGAAGGCTCAGTGACTGAGAGATGCACATGTAAAGGAAGCTATAGAAAGCCTTAGAGTCATTGAAGCCGTATCCAAAAAGCAGTTAGCTAAATCTAACTCTAAAATAAAGAATCCTCTGAAAGCTCAGGAACAACTTCTATGTGCCGTGAACCAAGATCATCAAAAGACTCAGAAGATAAGCTCGAATGGTGTAGAAAGAGGGTGAATACTCGTATCTCTTAAAAGAAGATCACAAGCGTAACGATTTCTGGACGATCTTCAAGAATGGGTCCCAAAATCACTATCAACGTCTTTAGAGGTACCGAGGTAACATCTGAATAACCTCGCTTTCTTAAATTCTTTGGATTCTCTGGATGGATAGAGATCAGAGATTGTATTCAGAAGTCAAAGTTGTAGTAGTTGCAAGAATTGCAGGGACTAGAAGTGTAGGAACGACTGGTCCATTTTCTACATAGTAGGGGATCTTAGGATCTGACTCTTCTAGAAATAGAGTCATTCTTTCCTTCCAGGCAAGGAAATTATATTTACTAAATCTAGGTGGTTTAGCAAGAGATTCATTGTCAATATAGTTTGTGTTAGTATTAGTCATTTTAAAACAAGAAGAAATAATTTTTAAAGGTTGAAAGCAATAAACACTGCTCTGATACTACTTGTTGGTCCCAAAGAAGTCTACAAGAGTGTATAAGTATAGAAACAGTTTGTAGAAGGGGGGTGAATACAAACACAACTTTTAGGGGTTTTTAATGAGTTTATTAAAATAAACAAATTTACAGATTGTAAGCAAAATAAGAACAAGTATAAAACCTATTTTATTACAATCTTAGAATCACTAAGTATTTTGATGCACAAGGTAAAAGGGAAATAAGATCAGAGGTTGAAGGAGAGATTAGCATGCATGAAGATGAAGATGGGGGTCTTCATCTATTTATACATGTTGCATTAAATGCAAGTCATAAGCTACATGCCACGTGTCAAGCTTCAATAGGAAACTTGTCCTTTATTCATAAAGCAACCATACTTTTAGCAGACTATGAACAGAAGCCTAATCAGAGTTGGTAAGCACGTAGAAGACATTATGTACGTACTTTCTGACAAGGCATGGGGGTTTGACATTTGTGCATCACGGATAAGATCAACTTTGATCTTGCTGAGTAGGCTTTAGATTGATCACTGATACTAAGGGGGCGTTTGGTTCACAGAATGGAATCTGTAGGAATGGAATATGTCAAAGGAATTGGAATCTGGAAGGAATTCGAATGGAATGCTATCAGGTTTGACCAAGTGTTTGGTTGACAGGAATGGAATGTAATCTGTTTAATAAATTGAAATATGTTTGTTTGGTTTGCAAAGGAATTGGAATGAAATAATGGAAATTGACAAAAATACCCTTCTTTTAATATGTATATATATATATTAATTTTTGAAGTATGAATAATAATAAAATTAACATTTTATTTGAATTCTTTTTATATAAATTACTATGAAAGCACCGTTCTCTTCACATCTTCATATTTTATGTAAACTAGTATTTCATACAGCGCGTTGCGCGCGGTGATTAAAATCCATGTTAAAAAGATTTGTAAAAAAGAATAAAAAATATTAATTAGAATAAATAGTGTATTGAATAATATAAGTCCACAAAAAGAACTTTAATTCCTTATTTCTTACTTGGTATTATAGTTCAAACTAATTTAAAACCACCGAATTATAGGAAATGTCAACATTTTCGATTTTATAAGGATCGGTAAAATAATAAAATATATTTTATAAAGTAATGATAAATAGAGCACGAGAATAAGAAAATAAAAAATATAGTATTTAAAAGATATCAAAATTTATATAAGATTCATTATATCATCATAGTTTCTAATTAATTCCTTTAGTTTGATTAGAGCAAAATTCCATAAAACTCATCTTTCTTTAAATATAATGAACAATTCTTGTAGCTAGGTCAAGCACATTTTCAAAGAATAGAGAATATAAGGTACAATTCAATAAAATTCTTTAAAATAAATCGGTACATAAAATGATATAAAGTTGAAAAATAAATCAAAATCACTTATTATGTGTTACAAATGAGACAATAAGATGTGAAGCCCCTAAATGAGATGTATACTTCCATCTTTGAATCTTTAAATAGAAGTTCATTAAAATTATTTTCTTCAACCAAGTCTACTTGTTGGGATAATGCTAACAATATATTGATAAAAATATAGACACCATAGAAAATTGGGAAGACAATAATTTAAACTAAACAATATATGGAAGAATGTAATATCATGGATTCAATGTCAAGAATAAAGAAACCCATGAAACCTATAAAAACCTAAGAAGAACATATCAAGAGATGGGAACAGGTGAAGAACATATTTGCAATTAAAAAGCCTAAACCTATAAAAAACCGAAGAAGACAATACTTGAAAATCCCTAAAATTTCAAACAAAAGTAAAAAAATAAAATAAAAAGGAAGGGCTACCAAGATCTATGGATTGAAGAATAGATCGAGGTCCTCTTCTTGGGCCCTCCGCTCATCACCACTTCCACCTGCAACGGAAAAGCATATGATCACAGTGATAAATTAACATAATCGAAAGACAAAAGAGTTATTATCTTCAACATAAATGTAGGCCATTGAATGTTATAGCAGAATCATTGAAAATTCAAAACCAGTAACATGATCATATCAGATCACAATAGAAGTATAAACAGGAAGCGGGTGGGGTTGTGAATATATAAGCAAATGGAGAGTAAAGTGATTAAAATGAAGAAACTTAATTTGACTACTATGGTTACATTGGTTGTTGCTGAAGAAATCTTGAAACGAAATGAGCAAGGGTATGTTGGCAATAGGAAATGGCAATGATTGAGAGGAGGGATTAATACCATAGACTGGAAGATCAAGAAGCCAAATGTAAATAAACTTTATAGAGATGGAGAGAAAGAGACGTAACGGGTAATAAGTGAAGATGAATAGTCTTGGTGTTAAACGTAAAATCAATTAAAAATAGCAAAAGTGAGAAAAATGTAACCAAGGGTTCTCGGGCTTAGAAGATGACACGTCATCAACGCATGATCCTGTTTTATATAAATCATAATCCCTCGTTTATAATACATAGTACTAATTTTGAAGGTGAATTGTAATTGCAAAACATAGGTAGTACAACAAACTAATAATATTCATGTGCGACAAAAATTTGTGACCAATAATTGAATTATTTGGAAAAAGGTTTTTAAAAAATAAAGGAAAAGTAAAAACCATATTCCCAAAAAGTGTGCTTATTACGAATAGGAAAAAAAGATTTATGATCTTACGCATAGTTAAAGTAGCAACACCAAAGTGATGGTTTGCAAAAAAAAACTCAATTTCAGTATTGTTGTCCTTACATATATAAGATTTTAGTTCTCTTTCTTATTTCTTTGTCTTCCATCTTGCTTCATGAAGAATTGAAGATGTTGATGGATTAAAATCGAGAGATGCAAAAGGGAAAAAAAAGGCGTACGTTACAAAAGATGAAGAGGTTTTATTAAATGTATATAAATTGCTAATATTAATTGATGAAAAATTAGAAAGAAAAAAAAAGAGGAATTCATGTGGAGGTGCCACATGGACAATCCATGAGATGCCACATGGACAATCCATGTTTCTGCATTATATATATATATATAGATTATTTAATTTTTCTTCCAATATTTTCTTCTCATTCATCAACAATTCATTGATTTTAAGTTTTTGGCAATTTGAATCAAAATGTCCATAGATTCATGCGCCACATGAACATGGTTACATAACATCGTCAATCAACTTCAATTTTTCATCTTTTTTTTTTGTGTAAAGATGATTCATCAGCTAATTTTTTTGAATCAATCGTCTTCTATACATTTTTTATAGATATCGATCTAATTAGATTGCAACAAAGTTTCAATGTTTAAAGTGTTAAGTTTTATGAAGCAAAAAAGTAAATTCACAAAATGAAATCAATCTAGTTTTGAATATGATTTAAAATCACTGAAGGTCAAAAAAACAAACTTCAAAGAAATTTAGCCGATTTGTCATCTCGTAAAACTTTGATTTTTTAAATGAAACATTTAAAGCATATATTAGTAACCAAGAAACAAATATACAAACATTTAAACCTTGATGATAAAGTTTTGATATTTTTCGACATATTTAACGATCTTTTGGTATCTTATTTTTGATTGTCCCACTTACTACAAAAAAAGACTACATAAGACGAATATAAAGCCAACGCAATAGCAAATAACCTAACAATAAATAAAAATTAATAACAAAGATTGATTTTTTAGCAAAAAAATCTAGTAAGTGAAAATGTGTTAGAAGAAGAGATTGAGAGGTGGCTTGTTGTGTTACAAAAAAGTTATAAAAATTCATAGCATAACCAACAAAAAACAAATCATCATTTATACTTAAATAAGAGAAATGAATGGTTAATTAAAATAAAGAAAGGAAAACGAATAGTTAGTAACATAAAGAAAGGAAAACAAAAAGATAATCTACATAAATTGTAATAAGACCCATGATTAATTAAAATAAATAATGGCAAATGAATAGTTAATAACATAAAACAAATGGTTAATTAACATAAATTACAATAGGTGTGTGAATTTAATAAAAAAACTCATTTTTAATGATGACATAATTTAGATATAAGGACAAAAAAGTCATTAACATATTCAACCTGTTAAAAACTCCAAGAATTGAGAGAAAAAAATGGTGAAGACGTTCTAGTGTGTGACACTGCACATTGCGTGGTGACAATAAATTTAATCATTTTCAAACATTGTATTGCGGTGTTTTTTAAGCAAATTATTTTCTTTGATACCGTTTCCTGTTACTAAAGAGTTTCAAGCATTTTTTAAAATTTTGGTTGTAAAAACGATACAATATTGAAGTTCAATTTATATAGAAACTGTTTGCTGCAACACCTCATTCCTCTTGGTTATTCCTTTAATATAGATATAGATTATAAAGTATAAGATAGAAAAAACAAAGATAACACTTGTAAATAATACCCGAATCAGAAAACAAAAAACTTATTAACAACAATGTATAATACATACAAAACACAAAAAGTTATATGGATATTTTTTTATTAAAAAAACAATGGTACTGATCGAAAAGAAACACACACGTATACATACATCAACAATATATAACTCACAAAAAGTACAATTAACGTAAATTGTGTTACCAATAAGATTTATGTACGATGAACAACGATACATCTCGGAAAAAAAAACAACAAAAGAATACATATGGAAAAGTAAAAAATATGTAATGATAAATAACACTTTTTTAAGAATATAATTTCTAAATACCTCTTTAAAATCTTCTATGCCTTCTTCAACTCTCATCATCTTCACCCCCCAACCAAAAGATGTATATGTTTTCATTTTGCTTATTATTGCAACTTTATAGAACAAATTTCAAAATATGTAATGACAAATCACATTTTTTAAATAATAAAACTTCTACATACCTATTTAAAATCTTATATTTTTCTTCAACTCTCATCTTCTTCATCCTCCACCAAAGGATTTATAGGATTTCATTTTGCTTATTGTTGCAACTTTGTAAAACAAAATTCATTAAGAAATAAAATGAAGTAAATGAAGAAACATATCAAGAGCTGGGGGTTAAACTTAGGTATAAGTAAATGAAGAAGCAAATCAAAATTTGGAGGTTACACATGGTGATGCAAAATTACGAAAAACCCGGATTAATAATGAAATACACGTTATCCATGTAGGGGCAAAAAAGTCTTTAACATAATCAACATATAAATAAATCAAAAAAAAATGAGAAAAAAGATAGAAAGATCCTAGGCATTAGAAGGTGCCACCTCATCCTCCTTATGAATTCCTTTTATATAGATATAGATTAGGTTTAATTAAAGCTAATTTAATATATGTTCGACACCGTGCGTTGCACGGTGCCAATAGATTTTAAAAAAAATATTGAAGTTAAATTGATTGTTGATCACATATCAAATATTAAACCAATAAAAATCAATATTGCATTTGATATAAATCCTCCTTATCAAACTTCGTATCTGACTCAAATAATAAAAGAAATATGTGAGACTATTTATTATAATCATGAAATGTACTATGAGGATTATTTTTTCGTAATATATAAATTTATTCTCTACATATATTCTCATAAAATATTTATATTTACCAAACAAATGTGGTGTTCTTGCCTATTTTTGTATAATTACATGATATTTTTGTAAATTGTTTACATTTGTTGTAACGTACTTGTTTGCAATTTTGGCCAAAAAATCTTATTGGAACCACCTTTCCCGATATGTGATTGCATGAAGATGTACATTAGTCGTTAGTATTGCAACCACTCGATTCCAGGCAAGTTTGAGTGAATTGTTAAATTTTCATTTCATTTGTTTGAGTTTTTTCAAATTTTTTGAAATTGTTTCTTCATAGTTTGCTTTCTCAATAAAACATTTTAAGAAAAAAAGGTTTTATTGATCTTGTATAAATGTAAAATATTATATCGATTCTAATTTTATTTACATAGTAATCTGATTCTAATTTAAATTAAATTAAAAATAGTAATTGAAATCATCTATACATATTAATGATTGTGGAAAGTTATTTTTTAAAAGAAATTATACATTGATTCTTCTAATTTATATTTTTTTACAGTTTTTTATACATATTACTATATTGATTTTAATTTTAATTTTAAATTTGTATATAATTTATAGTGGTTTTTTTATTTTATGTACTAATTTTTATTATATATGTGTGTATATATCTATATATAATTACTGATTTATTTTTATTACTTTTCTAAATGATATTAAATATAATAAGTATTTCATATGTGAATGTCAGGGTTAATAATAAATATTTATTTATACATTGATTATAATTTTATTTATATATATACACACATATATTGATTTTAATTTAATTTATATCTACAATATATTTAATAATATTTAAAATAATTTGTCAATTTTTTAATTTTATATAATATTTTATATTAATTTTAATTACACACATATATAATTATATATATAAAATGTTATGTAAATAATGATAATTGATAATGAGTTATTTAATTATATTAATGATAAGTTATGTTATATTTAATTATCATAAGTATTTCATTTATGTATATTGATTGTAAAAAAATTACATGTAAATTTTTTATAATTATTTATTTATATTAATTACAACCAGTTTATCATTATATTAAGTTGTTAAATATGCATGTCATTATATTCAAGTGTGATGTAAATATAGAAAATTATTTATTTTAATAATATTTTAAACGATTATAAAATTGAAGACGTAAGAAAAATGTAGAAGATGGAAATAAGAAAAAAGTTTAAAATCCAACAAAAGTCTAAAAGAATGTATATCCGGATTAGTTTCTCGAAATAAACCTGAAAAATAATAATACAAATATCCATTTAAAAATGACTTGCTGAAGTTTTATCATAAATTGTAACACTTTAAGGATTCAGTTATATCATAAATTGTAACACTTTAAGGATTCAGTTATCGGATCGTTGTTGTCATCTAAAATCATTGTTAATAAACAATCATCGGTTCCAAAAGAAACAAATGAAGAAGAAAATAGACGACATAAGTAAAAAATATAAATTTAGAATCACAACAAAAGTCAAAAAATGAATAACACCTGAATTATTATTCTCGAAAAAACCTGAAAACGATTTTGTCGAAAAATATAATAATAGTCAAATGAAATTCGTAGGTGATAAGAGATTTGTAGTAACAATATACTAATCATATATAAATCTTACTTGAGATTGCTTGAACTCTAAAAAAATTGTGTTTTGTTTCTTGAACTCAAACCTTCAAGAGAAGACATAAAAACCGTTGTCAAGAATCAACCATCGGTTTTGTAGGAAACAAATTAAGAAAAATGTAGAAGACAGAAGTAAAAAATATAAATTTAGAATCCAACAAAAGTGAAAAAGGAATAATGCCTGAACTATTATTCTACACTTTATCTTTCTCGAATCCAAACTCGTAGGCATCGAATGCTGACAAAACTGAAAACTTAAACCCGATACAAATAACATGATTGCATGCTTTTGATGATGTATCAAATTAAAGAAAACATTGTTTTTTTGTTTTCCAATATAAGAAGTTAATCAAGACATAATTGATAAAAAAAATGAGCTAACCTTTGATTGACATTTGAGAAATGGAGACGAAGACGGGGTAGAAAAAAAAGACGTTAAGCACTCATCGGACCTATCGATGAAGATGCTAATATCTAGACAATGAGAGAGATAGAAGAAAAGAAATATTACCATAAGTTGTAGGAGGAGGATGGTGTAGAAGATGAAAAGTTTTGAAATTAAATGAATTCATAAATACTTAATTAATATTCATCAATGAAACTTAGCAAAAAGAAGTTTTGTTCAAAAAAAAAATCTAAATTGTGAGAAAATAGGAATTTGTGAATTGAGAATTCGTGAGCAAGGCCTGGTTCCGTCAACATCGTAAGCCTTGTTCTCGTCGACATCGACTGGTTTCCTCTCATCTCGTCCTTTCGTCGACATATGAGTACAAGGTTAGTCTTGATTTCATCGACATCCTCTAGTACTTCTTGATTTCTCGTCGTAAACATATGTCTGGGTTTTTTTTTGCGATTTATAGGGTTTATGATTTTTATGTTTTTGCGATTTCTAGGGTTTATGAATTTTGGTGTTTTTTTCCTGCTATTTCTAACGAATTCCTTACTGATTAATCTTATTTCTAGCAATTTCTAGATTTCTTACCATTACGTTTTTATTAGGTTTCTAAATTTACATAAACAAATGTGATTGGATGACAAAATTTTCATGAATTAAATCCTCAATACATCAAAACACATAGCAGACGAAAGTAAAACAAAACCTTCAAAATTTCCACTATATTTACTTTTTACTTCCATTTAAACAACCATTTCACTTAAACATCTTTTTATATAAAAACATTTGTGATGTTTTAGAACCAAACCATGTCTTAATTTCCAATCAGATGGTTTAATATATAAAAGTGTGATATGTGATATATATGTGATGTATGAAAAAGGAGTCTTAGTGGCACTGCATATATCCATATGATATATGTGATGTATGAAAAAGGAGAGTCTTAGTGGCACTGCATATATCCATATGAAACTATCTCAGTAAGTAATATATATATATATATATATATATGGCTGGACATTTTCAAATCACATGCCATGAATGTTGTTGGTGGTTTCTTTGTTTGTTTCAACAACAGGGGAACATGAGGAAGAGGGTTTTGGTAGTGATGATGACCTTGGAGGTGCAATAGACTTGAATGAAGAATGGGGTTTTCCGATGTCGATGAAGATGATGTTGCTAGTTTAGATCATCTATCGGACAGAGATGATGAAATTAGGGAAACCCGATTGAAGATGATGAATCTTAACAGTAAACAAAAGAACAAAAATGTGGAAGATTTTGAAGATGGTAACGAAAATGTTCCGATGGGTGTTCATGATAGTGTGAAAGTAGTGGAAGATGTACATACACGAGCTTATAAACATGACGAATTTTTGACCGAGACATGCGAGGGTTATGATAGAGATGCATTCATGGAAGAAGAAGTTGATTCAGAAAATAAAGTTCCCCGGACAAAGTCAAATGAATTTCCTATACATGACCCCAATGTTCCTTGGAACGTAATGAAATCCTACATCCGTGAAAGATATGCTTCTGCTTCTGAACTAAAGACATGTTTGACCAACTATGCTCTTGCAAATGGACTTCAACTTAGGTGCGTTATTTATCTTTATTTTGCATTTATACATTATTTACTTTGTGTTACCTGACACATTTTTATCAATTTAGGTACAAAAAGATTTGCATGGACAACTTACATGTTGTATGCGGACCAAAATCAAGATCAGAAAATGGTTGTCCATGGAGGTTGTAGGCTAGTTGGATGTCGAAAGAAAGATCATTTCAAGTGAAGTCATTACACGATGATCATAGATGTGGAAGAAGTTACAATTTAGGTTCACTCGTCAATTCTAATTGGATCGCAAAGGTATATGGTAAGAAGATAAAACGAAATCCTTCTATAAAATTAGTTGACTTACAAGAATCAATTCTAAGAAAATTCAAGTGCAAAGTTCAAGTAAGTCAATGTAGTAGGACCAAAGCAAAAGCTTTGGGAGGATTGGAAGAGTACCTAGTTGATCATTATGGAAAATTATGGGACTACGGAGAAGAAATCATGAGGAGTAATCCGGGGTCAACCGTCAAAATTAGTGTAGAGGTAGGGCCAGATGAAAATAATTATTTTAAGAGATTTTACGTTTGTTTGAAAGGTGTGAAATAGGGGTGGAAATCGTGTCGTGTTCGGGTTGGCGGGTTGGCGGGTCACGGAAGCTCAACCCGGACACGACCCATTTAGCTTATCGTGTCAAGATACACAACACTAACCCGGACACGGTCGTGTTGCGCGGGTTGGCTGGTCAACTCGCGAGTTGGCGGGTTGGTGGCGGGTTGGCGGGTCATAAACGGGTTGGCGTGTCGCGGGTTGGCGGGTTGGTGGCGGGTCGGCGGGTCATAAACGGGTTGGCGGGTCACCTAAAAATTTATCCAAATTTCAACAAAAAGTCTTAACAAACACATAAAACGTTCACGATTTTTCATTTTTGTTTTTTGAGTATTAATTTTTAAGTAAATAACTAAATATAAAATATGTTTTAAATTAAAATTTGCTTGGCAGATTGGCGGGTCGACCCGCGACATGACTGGGTCAACCCGAACACGGCCCGTTTATTTGGCGGCGTGTCAAAAACTTCAACCCTAACCCGTTTATTTTCGTGTCGGGTTCGTGTCGTGTTTCATGTCGCGTCGAGAATTGCCACCCCTAGTGTGAAAGATGGATGGTTGGCAGGCTGTAGAAAGTTCATTGGACTAGATGGATGTTTTTTGAAAACTCATTGCAAAGGAGAATTGTTAAGTGCGGTAGGTAGGGATGCGAATAATCAAATCTACCCACTTGCTTGGGCTGTAGTTGAAGTAGAATGTAAAGATAGTTGGAAGTGCTTCTTGGAATATTTTGATGCAAGACATTGGATTAACAGATGGATTGAGGGTGACATTCATGTCAGATCAACACAAGGTAACCTACTTGTATTATTATTTTTTTCATAATTTTTATCTACTTGCATGTCCTAATTTTTTCCTAATTTTTATCTATTTGGAATATTAATATTTTGGTTTAGATTCATATGGACTTGTAACGTCTCTTTTTCCTAATTTTGTTATCTACTTGTATGATTTTTACTGATTAGTTATCTACTTAAAAATGTAGGGACTTATTGAAGCAGTAAAAGAAGTCTTCACACTGGTTGAACATCGACAATGTGCTAGGCACATCTATGCAAATTTCAGGAAAAAGTTTACCGGAATCCAATTCCGGTCATTATTCTGGGCCTCATCAAAAGCGGGTACAGCTCAAGAATTTAGATGTGTAATGCAAGAAGTGAAAGATCTAAGTAAAGAAGCTTATGATCATCTTATGGAAAGAGATCCAAACACATGGTCAAGAGCCTTTTTTAAGACCGATACACCATGTGATGCAGTTGAGAATGGAGTCAGTGAGTGTTTCAACTCATTAATTGTTACAACAAGAAGGAAACCTATAATAACAATGCTTGAAGAGATAAGATTGACCATCATGGAAAGATATGAAAAAATGGACAAGAAAGTTGAGAAATGGAATGGTGATATTTTTCCGGCAATTAAAAAGAAAGTGGAGATAAACAAAGATCAAATGAGGTATGTTTTTGAATTAATTTGTTTCATAAATGCGATAAATTATTTACCTAACATGTTTATTAAATTATTATTATTTGCTCATATTTTGGCATGTTGTCCCGAACGGCGGGACTCTCTTTGAAGCAAAAAAGGGGCTTGATGGATACGTTGTCGGTACGGATAAAATGACATGCACTTGTAGGATTTGACAAGTCTCTGGAGTTCCATGTGCTCATGCAGTTGCTATCTATTTCATTATCGGGACCCAGATAAGTATGTATCTCGCTTTTTTTCAAAATCATGTTTCATAAACACATACAACCATAGGGTCAATCCATTGAATGGCGTGAAGCTTTGGCCGATCACAAATTATACCAAGCCTTTACCATCAAAATTTAGAAGAATGCCCGGTAGACCTTCAATATCTAGACGAAACGATGCATGTGAAGGTAGTAGTAGAAGTTGGACCAACAACTTTGGACATGATGAGGTAGGAAGAACAGGGAGGCAAATGACTTGCAAAAATTGTTGGGATGTTGGACATAATTCAAGAGGTTGTAAAAACCTATTAAAAGGATGCACCAACTAAGCAAAAAAATCCAGTTGGTAGGCCTAGAGGTAGTGGTTTAAGTAGGGGTTCAAGAGGAAGTAGTTCAAGGAGAGGTTCAACTAGCAGGACTTCAAAGGGAAGGGTTTGGTCTACTTCCACCGATTGTGGTAAGTAAACCTTGTTATTCTATATATGTTCTTTTATTAAATTTACCCGATTTTTTATTCAAAAGTCATTAGGTAATTAACGTGATTTTTTTCTTATTTGTAGTTGAAACAAGAGAAAGGGAAGAAACTTCGTCTAAGAGGACAAAGTGGAGTCAGTTGTGGCATTGATTGAGCATTAACGAAGTAATAGAGACATTTTGGTTTTATAATTGATAGTGGCGTTTTGCTATTGCCCGTTTATTATATTTGATACGGTATTTTTGTAAAATATTTAACCGTTGGCAATGTTTTGTTACTTAACTTATCAATGTTTTATCGTTGATTATAAATACTTATACTATTTTTGTCTTGTTTAGTTAATAAAAAATTCAGCAAGTAATAGACAAAAAAAATTTACAAATTGTTTTATCAAAAAAGGACGGATTTACCAAAAAAGAGTTAGGCCTAAAATGTATTTTTTATTAATTGAAAAGTGATTAAAAAAAGTTACGTGGAATTTTTTGATTGAAAAATATAGATTTCATAGAAATTAATTAAATGAAATGATGTGGAATTTTCCTTAATAAACAAAGTACAGATTTAAAAAAATGACGTGGATTTTTTTTCTTAGTCGGCATTTAAAAAATAAATAAACAATGCCACGTCAATAAAAACCTGATCCTAGTCAGCATTTGTAAGTCATCAAGTAACCAGGTACCTAAAAGTTTGACAATTTACAATTGCGGTACCAAAATGAAGGTTTTGAAAGTATGTTACCAAAATAAGAATTAAACCAAAGTACGTTACTTTTTAACGCAATTTGCCCTATTAGATATTGCCCAGGTTCGACGAATGCAAACACTGATTGCACTTAGTGATGGCTGAAACCATTAGGGATATTGTCTAAACTAGAGGACCTGAAGACATCATTCACACCAAAAGAATCTTCAGCGATAGTCGAAGATTGAGTTAAGATAGAGACAGTCAGCTCGTGATCTGAAGCGATTCAGTGATAGCAACGATTGTCTACATAAAATGTGAGATCTTGTATATTCCTCAGTGATACCTAAAGGGATCCTCCTTGAGCCGTTAAGTATTAATGATCAAATGAAGCGTACTCAACAAGATTAATATTCGTCTTATCCTCGATGAACAAAAGTCAACCTCCCCATACCCATGTCAGATAGTACGTACGGAGTTACTTTATTGTCTCCCACGTGCTTACCAACTCTAATCTGGTCACTGTTCATATTCGGCTAAAACATGGTTGCTTTATGAACAAAGGACAAGCCTCCAATGGATGCTTGACACGTGACATGTACCTTTTGACTTGCATTAAATGCATTTGGTTTAAATAGATGAAGAATCTCTTATTCATCTTCATGCATACTTGTCTTTCCTTGAACCTTTGTTATTTTCTATTCTTATCTTGTGCATCAATTTCTTAGTGATTCTTAGATTGTATTATAATAGATATTTATATTTGTTCTTATTTCACTTAAAATCTGTAAATTTGTTTATTCATAATAAATTCATTTAAAACCTTAAAAAGTTGTGCTTGTATTCACCCCCCCCCCCCATTCTACAAACTATGTTATTACTTATACACTATTGTGGAATTCTTAGGGACCAACATAAGTCATCGAAGGTATTTTGGTGATGAACTCGCGTGGAGACGGGCCCTAAGACCATTGGCTTGTAGGTGTAAGTCTATGGTGTAGAAGTAGGGATAAGACCGAGATATTACGGAGATGAACTTATATGGGTGAGGCTCCAGGACCTTAGCTATTGCGGTGGAAACTTGAGAAGAGTTAGACATCGGGACCATGATCTTAGGGCGCTACTCCATAACATTGAAACATGATCTTAGGGCGCTACTCCATAACATTGAAACATGACTTACTTTGTGTTTCACCATAGTAGATGGAAATGGGTCTCCCTTGTCATTGAAAGGGAGTGTAACATATTATCTTATTTTGAAGTATTTCGGTGGAACAAGTCTCATTCTCCTATTTAGAGAGTGAGTTTGGGTGTCGGTTGGGTTTAAAGCAAATGTTTATTATTGTATTCCGTTCTAGAAAATCGTGGGTTTTGTCAAGATGTTTCTTGGATCTTTAAATGACGATTCGAGTAAGGAATTTGTGATTAGAGGGGAACTCTTCAGGTTTTACTGGTTTTACTGTTTTTATATTTATGAGATAAACTGTTTCAATTCACTAGGTATTAAGCCTAACACTTTTTCTTATCGATATATATATATATATATATATATGGCTTAGACGGATATAAGTTGCGTATAGATAGAGATTTGTAAAGGTTCCGACAGGACGGCTTAGAGGCGTCATCCAATTTGAAGATAACATATTTGGTGATATTAGTAATACTCGACTCATTCTAATTCTGTTTGGGAATTAAATATTCCATTTAGAACTCTGATACAAATTTTGTTCTCCTTTTGACCAAACATTATGTATTTTTTGTATTAAAGTCATTTTTGTATTGAAGGAGTTTAGAAGTTTTAAATTTTATATTATTCTAAATTTAGAGTTGTTACATACATGCTTCTAAAGGCATATTTATATATGACAAGTCACTACTTGTCATTGGAACTCCAAGATTTTCAATCAAGCTGGCTATATTCTAATTATTTATTCTCCTCATTCATATATACATTTTTATGCATGTGATCCATTGGGACTTTATCATGTTGACAATAATTATAAATTTTATTTATAATGATAAACAAAGAGCGGCATCTAGAAATACATCATCATTACCAAAATGATAAATTTTGGTGATTCAACTAATAAACAAACTGTATGATCATTATCAGTATACAAATTTATGTCCCTTTGTTCTTGATATCCAGATTAAACACGACGAACATGGATGTGTCATCCTTGTTATATCTGATTTTAAGTTTCTCGACTCCATAATATATTGGTAGAGGCGGGTTCATGCGAGGACGATAGCAATTTACGAGAATGCGAGGACAATCCTCAGCCAATCATTTTGTACATGAAATTTTTTTCACGAGCATAAAAATGACACGTGCGAGTTTTGCTGCAGGAAAAGTCTCGGCTAATCATATATGATTTTGTATGTGAATCATATGTGATTTTGTACATGAAAAATTTCATGTACCAAATGATTGGCTGAGGATTGTCCTCACATTCTCGTAAATTGTTATCGTCCTCGCATGAACCTTTTTATATATTGATAAGACAAGTATCAATATCCTATATCACTACAAAACAAATGACTTTCACCCATAAAAATTGCCGAGAGAAATTTTCGTCCGTGATTACCCACGGATCACCCAGAAAGTACCCATGATTCAGTAAAATCCCATGTTTTTTGAGAAAATACCAACGGATCACCCATAGAATCACTGGGTAATCTATCACTAACTTGAATTACCCATCAACTTTTGTGATGGTTTTGTAAGGAATCATCCTTTAGCGACAAATTTCCTAGGAAAATATCCGTAGGCAAAAACTTTTCGTTTAGTAGTGTATTGACTCCCTAAGCATGCACACACTTCTTCGGTACAATTCAATCAAGGGGTAGCTAGGCGTATCATTCTTGTCATCCAAGAGAAACAAATCCTACCTTAATTCATGCTAATACTACTAAGTGATATATGATATACCTGAAACTAATTACAGAAATATTAAAATCAATTATCAAAGTACACCATTCACACAAAGCAAACTCCATGATATCAAGTCAAAGGACTATATGTGCAACAACCACAAGAGAAACGTCTACCACACACTCATATGACATCCAATAAACCATTCTTAGCGACTCACGCATTGTACACAAGATCCCATCTTGACCTATATCTAAATTTTATATCTCCATATGAATTTCTGCATATACTAGTCGTAGCATATAATGGAAAGGTCAAGATGGAAAGTTGGGACTACAAGTTCAGTTCTGAACCCGTGTCTGTTACGAGCTTATAATGGAAAGGTCAAGATGGAAAGGTTCGGAAGATAATTAAACCAAGAGGTAATTGAGTATGATTTTTGCGAGCTTCTACCACCCATCGGCATGTCACATGAAGATCCATCAAGTGCTAGTTGGAAAACATATCGAACGCAAAAGTTGCATAAAACCCAGAACATCTTAATTTTGATTCACATGTATTTAAGTTTAAGCTTATCAATTTGGGTTTTTCTAAACTGGGGTTTCATTTGATTTGTTTGTTATTCTTGTTTTGAGTGCTTGATGTATTAAAGTTGATACACAAAAAATTACACTAAAAAGTTGTTGTTGCTTGATGATTTGATATGCAAAAATTTACTTAAAAAAGTTGGTGTTGCTTGATGATTTGTTGCAAACTTTGCTGCTCTATTGTAACATTTGATCTAAAATCTACAAATCTTGTTTTTAACAACTAATGTAAAGGGTCAAAGAGTCATTTATATTATTAGACTATTTATTCAACAAAGCAATCGAACAATAATCTAATTAAATCCATGGAGACAAGTTTATTCATACATGCACCTTAATTCATATAGGACTTAAAGCTAGAGAAAATCAATCGAACAACCCCTAAGATACCGGCCAGACGACAATTGGGCATCCTAAAAACCTATTATTGTTGCAGTGTACCTTAACAAAATCATATAATTTTTGCAGTTGCATTAACCAAATCATACACTTTTTTAGGTAAGTGTACAACAAAACAAAAGGGTTTACGGACAAAAAAATCTATCAGTAATACACCGGAAAAACCTGATGCCAACGGATCTCATGGATGGAGAAAATGTGGCCAGTGATCGTGATTAATGACGGATTGACCATCATTGGTGGAAAAATCCGTTAGTAATCTACTCTTCCGGCAGTGGCGGATCCAAAAAAGATCATAGTAGGGGTCATAATATAAGAGTTTAAAGTTGTAGATTCTTTTGGTTTCCACCATCAATCTAGCGAGCTCGGGCAATTCTTTCATCTTGACACCTGGGACAGACCCATAATTTTTTTTATACGATGACACATACAAAATAGACAAAAAAGTAATTACAAAAAGCAAGATTTTTATCACGTTTTTAATAATGTTCAATAACACTCGATAAGTTTCTAGCCAAATTTCACCATTTCGAGGGATTTTTAGAGCTTTCTGCTTGATTTCAAGGAATTTTGAAGTTGTTTTTATCGATTTCAACGGGCTTTTTTGGTTTTTTTTATTGATTTCAAGAGGTCTTTTTAGGTTTATTGGCTGACTATGAGGTACAGTTGCACCTTCTGAACTTTTGAATATCATACGGTAGTACATTCTAAAACGATACGGAGCACCTTTCATAAACATAAAAAATTTAACCTTTTGAAGGAGAGATAATACGGTGACACGTGCCACCGTATGCACACCTATAGGCATGTCTATCCTTGACACACAATCACATAGTACTCTTAAGTTGTTTCTCAAGAGCGATCGTTTCCATACGACTAAAGTCATTAGGATACAACCCACTAAACTTCAATAAATCTCATACATTGAAGTGCGAAAGTGAATCACGTGGGTTTAATTAAGTGTTAACTCTTTAGAGAGAAAATGTTTTAAACTTTTAGTTGGGGTCCCTTAACATGTTTAAGTTGGAAGGTTCATAACAAAAAGGGTTTTAATTTTTTATTAAGCCTTAACGCTGTGTTCTCGAAACTCATTTAACGAAGGAAAGGAAAGGAAAGCGAGGGAAAGCGGAGGAAATTGAAAAAAACTCGTGTTCTCGAAATTTTTTTAGGAGAGAAAGTAAAAGGAAGGGGAGGGAGGGAAAATAAAGCTTACTTTCCTTCCAAATGTGGGAGGAAAGAGAAGGAAAGGAAGGAAATAAATTAAAATAATTTAAAAAATTAATAAAATTACAAAACTATCCATTTTTTTATCATAAATTATATTATTTTAAAGAACATATTAGTAAAAATGACATTTTTCTTTCCTTTCTCTCCTCTTCAAGAACATGATTTTTTTTTCCTTTCATTTCCTTCCTTTTACTTCACTTTCGAAAACACAAATAATTTTTTTTATTTTCCTCTCCTTTCTCTTCTTTCCCTTACTTTTCCATCCATTTCTTTCCCTTTCTTTTCTCTCCAAATTCGAGAACACAACGTAAAGTAAAAAATTTAGTTGGGGTCCTATGACGGATGACCCCACACCCTTTGCTCTCCATCTGCCTGTGTCTTCCGGTGAGGTTAATCCATCGGTGATCCAACACAAATTCGTTGGAAATTTCTTACAAAAAAATCCGTTGGCGATTATAGTTTTTATGTCTAAAAAGGGTTTGAAAGTTTGGGGTGACAAAAACTAAAGAATTCAAAAAGAAAAACCTATCCTCATATCACATTGACACATTAATTAACAACCAACAAAGGTCTGAAATACAACTAATAATACAACTAATAATACCTGGTGAAGGAAACATAAAATCATATTAACGACCAACAAAGGTCTGAAAGACAACTAATACATGGTGAAGGAAACATAAAATAAATTAAGGACCGAGTTCTTTTAGTGAGACATTACAGCATAATCGTGTTCATAGGAAGTTAATAATGTCAAAATGTTTTAATAGACGGTTTTATAAGACTTACATTTATAAGAACAAACGTTATCTATCTTATGTTAAATGTATTACAATAAATTTATAAGACGTTTTTGGGTCTTAACAAGATTTTTGTTCAATTTTGAAACAAAAGGTCGTATTAATTTTTTTATATTATTCAAAAAAATATCATATAAAATGGCATGTAATAAATGTATTCATAGGCCATTCGTCAAAACTATGATATTAGAAAAACTAATATGACACTTTAATTTAAAATTGTTTTAAAAACTAAATAAACGTGGTGGACTTTTGTCTTGTTAGTGCTTATCGGGTTAGAGACTCTTACCAACAATCATAAAATGCCATTTTTGATGGCCTTGAAACGTACTCAGTCAGTACTGTATGGTAGACGGTCCCTTACACATTTTTCGCCTCTTATAAACCCGATTTTGTTGTAAGTGTGTGATCACTCATTAACATATAAGATGGGGGAAAAAGGGCTTGAAACAAATGCGATCGAGGACAACAACAAAAGCCATGATTATTTGAGGGTCGAAACCCGGGTTCACCACGAGGCTGAACACGTCTTCATTAAACATTATTGTATTTGTTCTTTTCCTTGTAATCTTGGCTGCCACTTCTCCGTTACCGGTGCTCATGATCTTGCAATTACGATTCCAAAAGGAACCCTCTATCCGATAATCCGGTTGTTTTCTTGTGAAGAAGACTTCGGCCTCGCATTGTGCTTGTTGGTTATGGGTTCGACCCAATGTCAACACAGATGACGGTGGTTTCTTCATTGTGAAGATTCTTCGGTCGATTTTTGATGATCCGTTATCGTCTTCTCTATATATACATCCGTTCCACTGACTATGAATACTGAAAATCTGAAGTTTGATCGTGTCGTTAATCAAGAACACTACAACAAATCGGTTTTACAGGACGTCGAAAATATATGTTTGTCATAAATTCATAATAGAATATTATTTTATAGGACTTATTAATTTTATATCACTAAACAAGTAGTATGCTGCGTGGACGTTTTTTGTGATCTAAGAGCATCTTCAACAACTTCTTCAAAATTGAGAAAATAGAAAAAATGAAGATTTAGAGTCAAAATGTTGCTCCAACAGCTTTTTCAAAATTATCTCCAAAATAGAGAAAGTATGAGAGAAAATGTTTTTTTTTTCTCCAAATATGGAGAACACCCCAAAAATGATTACAAAGTGAGACCACCAATAGAAAATTTTGAAAACAAATATTTAGAGAGAAAAATAACATTTTAATATATAGATGGATAGAATATTTAATATTATAATCAATGTATCCTTCTCCAAAATGGGATATCTGGGATGTAATTCCTTTAGAAAATTATGTCTTTTGTTTCTCCATTTTGAAGAAATTTTAAGGAAGTTGTTGAGATGATCTAAAAGGTTTTCTAAAACACTTTTAAAATAAAAAATAAGGTGTTTTATTAGGTTTTTTACTCGGTGTTTTTTGAGAAATGTCCTTGTAACTTATCTCTTTTTGTAAGACACTTATTTTTATAACAATACATTTTAACAAATGATTATAAACTTATTGCAACGATTTTACATATGACACACAATCGTTTCATCTTGTAAAAAAATCATAACATGACAGAAACACTTTTAGCATCCAATATTTTATAAACCTGATTTTATTGTAATGGAAATCTTGATATTGCCATAAAAGAGATTCGTACCTGGGGTTTAAGAGTAATCAAAGGTCTACCGGATCCATCCATGAGGACGAGGGCGGCACCACCACCTCCACCACCACAACCACTAGCACTGCCGCCACCGTTAGCGGCAAGAGAAGAGCACGACCAGCCGTTTCTGATCATATGGCTATTCCTGGAGTAGTTATCAACACGAAAAGCCAGGCTTCCATGGCGATCGTAGACGGTGAACCCATCGGTGCCTTGAAAGCTCATGCTCGATCTCTTCCATACAGTCATAGTGGTGTGTTTTGGACTCGAAGAAACCGGTCGATCCACATGATTATGATCACACAATAGACCACATGATGATCCACCTTTATTTTCAGATGGATGAATCTTAGACATCTTTCTTGATTTCACAACTAACAAATCCAATTATTCAAAGTTTAAAGTGTATTCTGGGAGGTGAATTCGATGTGAGTCTAATCACACAATTTGGACTTTTATAGGATCCTATTTCTCTTATATATCGACAACGTTAATTTAACCATAGGCGAACCCATAAAAGATTCTAAAAGGTGACAATGTTTGACCACAAGAAATAAAAACTTGTAGAAATTTTTTAGAAAATTAGTTTAGATTTCTTAGTTGATTTCTTGTCTTTGTTAAAAAGAAACTTGGGTAATTATTGTTTAATAGAACTGCCCCGATAGACATCTCTCGATTTCGAAATGTATCGATGCTCCGGGTAGGAAAAAAATTGGGATATTTTATTTCCAGAGTTGGATTTCATATCCCAATAATCATCGTAATCGTAAAAAAGTGGGTTTTTATATCTAAGGACTTAGCAAAGTGTTCAAGTCCTGTTTTACAGCACAGTTCTGGAAAAGGTATATAAAAAACCAATAATTTTAGCTGAAAAACTAATTTTTTAGACAAAAGTTGTTCTCGAACCCAGGGTTTTTGTGCTAAAATAAAAACATTTTACCAACTCGGCCCATCATTAGAGACTTGTGTCAATAGTTTAGTTGTAAAGAATATAATTGGGCACCCAGTGAAACAATATAGTGACACCAGAAAAAAAACATTAATTTTTACAGTATGACGGAAGCATAAAGTAGTAGCTAGTAGGTCTACCCCTGAATGTTAACTGTTGTACATGAAATTTTTCATTTACAAAATCACATATAAAATCATATATGATTAGTCGAGACTTTTCCCGCAGCAAAAGTTGCGCGTGTCATTTTTGATGCTAGTACAAAATCATATATGATTTTTTGTACATGAAAACAATTTCATGTACAAAATGATTGGGTGAGGATTGTCCTGATATTCTCGTAAATTGTTACCGTCCTCGCATGAACCAACCTCTATATATATATATAGGGGTGAGGGAAAGTTCATTTGAGAAGTGGTAAGTATTTGATAAGTAAAAGAAGTGATCTTATCCCATCATCTGGTCACATTTGCATATTTGGTTGTGAAGCATCGCATATTTCATTACATGGGTATGCAGAAGAAAGATGAGTAGTTTTATAAATAAGCGGCAAACGGGTTCATATGTGAACCCTTGTGATTCATATATGAACTATATGTTCATATGTGAACCCTCTAATTAGTTTATATGTGAATCACACGGGTTCATTTGGAAAGTTAATTAGTTCACATGTAAATTATAAGGGTCCATATATGAATAAGTTAATTAATCATATGTATATATCTTATTTGTATGGTTTGTAACAATAAGACGGTTTGTAAAACACACTAGGGATTGTGTGAGGGCAACATTTTTGGTGAGAACAATTCCAAGCCTTTAGATTAGTTATCCTTTTAATCAAACATAATTTTCTTTAACTACTTTGACTACGTTCATTTACATTCTATCCACCTTTATTTTCAAATTTATCTTTACTTATAAATCATGTTTATAAAGTTTTACATATATTTAATCACTTTCATATCCATAAATTTGTTAAAGTTTCGGTCTTGATAAAAATATGTAAATAAAGTTAGTTAAATTCATATAGATAAAGATATATGGATATTTTATTCTCATTTTCTCCCTATAACCTTTATTATAAATATATTATTATCATATAAATATATTTGTTATTAGTATTAATTTTTTAAATTAAGTTAGTGGCTGATATCAAAGTGATGAGAATAACAAAGCTGACGTGAGTGGGAAAACAAATACTATAATAAAATTTGTGTTTGAAGATTTAAAAAATGTTTTAATAAAGTATTCTATAAGAGTTTATAAGACTTATTTTTTTTTGAAAAGCAGTAGAAAAAAAATACTAAAAACCAAAAAAAGTACAATGAGAAACAATTCAAATGCATGTTACAACAGGTTCATAAAAAGGATTTAATTATCTTAACAAATTTTGTAAGACATCTTTAAAATAAAACCCACTTTTTAATTTCTTTATATTACATTATCTGAACATACGTCTCGTAACATTAAACGTCATAAACAAATGTGTTTAGGACACTTTTCCAAACAGAGGCGGACCTATTAAGCCTTAAACAAGGTCAGTGCACCCGCACAATTTTTTTCGTAAGTAAAACTTTTTGTAAGGTACCAAAGGTTCACTGGCCAAACATTGAAAACTACCATGAGAAATTAGAGAATGCAAGAAACACCAACCAAAACAAAAATAAAAAAAGTCATTTGAAATAAACCAAAAAACCAAAAAAATTCTCTCAGAGTCGACCAAAAAAGTACCTTGAAGTCAACCAAAAAACAGAAAAAATCACTCAAAATCAGTCAAAAAAACTTCAAAAAAAAAATCCTTCGAAACAATAAAATTTCGCTAAAATCATATCAGACGACTTTGCAAGGGTTCAAATCCACCTTAATCATGCACCCGCTTAGAAAATTCTATATTTTCCCCAGGGACGGAACACGACTGTTGTAGTCTCCGGGACCGAACATATATTATTACAAGGGTCCAAAAACTTCCTTAAACTCGTTATAGCAATTTTATATATGATGTATAATTATTTAATGAGTTAAATTTTATAAAATACTCCAATATTTTAAATAATTATAAGCTTTTTAACACCAAAGGTTGTCTGGCCTAACGGATATTAGGTAACATCCTAAGTCACCAGTGAATGGTACCCTTAAGTCACTAGTGGATGGTATCCCTGGATAGCGATGGTTCGAACCCTGCGGCTGACAATTCTGAGGTACCCGACTCTTGGACCGGTTCAGGGGCGAGTTCATAGGCCAGTCCATAGGGTTAGATCATGGACGCAAGGGATTAGTCGGTGCCCGTTTGGATTCGGATACCCCTGAAATGTGCGAGTGTGTTAAAATGCCGTCGAAAAAAAAATTATAAACTTTTAACAATCTTATAAACCTGAATCTGTTTTGATAAGAATAACATATAAAAGTGTCTCAAGTGGAGATGTATCGACTAAACTAACAATGCACCTTGGATACAATATTGGAGACGACGATGATGATGTGTAATTTTGGAAGGGAGTGTGTGTTTTAAGCCACATATATTTGATTCATCCAAGGCTACCCCATGAATCAACATTCCATTCAAATCCGGTTGGTGGTTTACATTAATTATCTTTATTCTAGTTCCGAATGGGATATATTATATTATAGAGTAAATTACGAATTTGATCATCTATTCATGTGGTATGTGAGTTTTACGAAATTGGTTTTTAAACATTATTTGTTATGTAGATAACGGGGTACTATGATTTTCAATGTGTGTGTGAGTATTATAAAGTAACTAGTGTGTGACATCATGGAATACATGGTGACAAGAAAATATTGTTTTAAAATATATATATATATATATATAGAGGAAAGTTCAAATGTAAACTCATTTTTGGTTGTGAACGTGAGGACGAATCTCAACCACTTATCTGGTCAATAAAGGCGGCTTTGACCTGGTTCCCCTCCTTTAATAATCTCCACCCTCTCATGAATTGCGTCAATCCTCCGTGATCGCGTCCACCATAACCGAAGATGTGTGACTGAGATTCGTCCTCACGTTCACAACCAAAATTGAGTTCACATTTGAACCTAACCCTATATATATATATAAGTTAAGATAAAACGTAATTTATGGTTGTGCCACACCATCTATTCGAGATTTTCCTTGGTCGCTATAATATTTTTTTTAAATATATGTACCGAGATAAGATAAAATGTAATTCATCAATCAACAATCTCATCTCTTTATTTATGGTTGTTTTTTTGTATATAAATAAAGTTATCTAAAAATTAATATTTAAAAAGAATGATCCATTAAGACATCTCATCCATTTTTTCTGCATAGTCACCTCTTCTTTCAAAGCTATCATAGTCTCATAGATAATCAAGTAAGACCTCTCATCCACCTTTTATAAACTAACTGTTGATGCCAAAAATTAACTTAACAAAAATCAACTTAAGGTGCTTGTGGACCTGATCGATCAAAGGAAGAATTCTCCCAACGAACGTAAATAAAATGAAAAGAAAACAAAGACAAGAGATTTGGTGACGCATAAAAACCCTTGGACGAGGGAAAAAACCGCGGACGATAGGGTAGTATCGTCGATGCACTATGAAGAAGTGACGCCAAGCAGGAGCGTCGTCCTTTAGAACCGTGGTCGTACGATTACAGGTGAAAAGACGAATATAAAGACTAAGCTAGCGTATGAATTTCGTAAGACTATTGAGTGTTCTTTGAATTCGAGAGCGGGAGTGTAATTCTTTTTGTTCGGGGGAGATTCTTTGTGTCCCTTTGATAACTCGAACCTTTGCTTTTATATTCCTGGTTACTTGTAAAGGTTAATCGTCATTGATTACCTCCATAAATGCTTTTGATGGCGTTTAAGCGTAACCGCCCAACGGTTCTGTGGGGAAGATAACGGCCAATCGACGAAAGTAACAGATCCTAGTAATAATGGTTCTGGGCCGAGCGTGTGTCGGGCGTCAGAGGTTTCATCTAGGACTTCCGTTCGACTGCTGCTTCATTATTCGTAAAGTATCTTTAGTCGTATGTTCTATCCCGTAGTCGAGAGTTTATGCTCGACCTCTGTTTTCCTATGTTGCGGTCGATATTCAGGAGTCGTGGAGGATCATTGGTCATACGTTTTTCTTCGAGCCTTTTATTCGACCATCGCTCCTTGGGGATTTGGTTAACATCCGGGGGTCGTAGAAAGTCTTTGGTCGGGTGTTTTAGTCAACGGTCGAGGGTTTGAGATTTTTGCCTAGACACTAAACTCTTCTTCCAAATCTATATTCTTTTGACATGGATAATCAAATAATACATCTCATCCACCTTTTACATACTCACTCATTCTTGCAAATTTATCGTCTTTCTATTGTTGTGGCCTATGGGATAACCAAATAATATCATAATTCAAGATTTGAGAATACTTAAATCTTCTTGTGACTTATAAGATAATAAAGAAAGACAGTTCAACATTTGACACTCTATATAAATAATTAAAGATGATTTGTATACATTTATCTATCAATATATTTACATACATAAATAGTTTTATTAGAAAAATAAGGGTTAGTCAAAGATAATATTTAGCCAACCATTAATTTATCAAAAGCCAAATCTCTTATAAACACCTTTCTTCAAACTTACACTTTCATCAATGTGGGACGTATAAAATAACACCACAATGCAAGTTTTGAGAATACTCAAATTTCAATATCAAACCAAATGTCCTTTTTAATAGTTACATTCATTTTCCAATCTTATATTCACTCATCAATCTGGGATGATTAAAACTACACTACAATGCAAGATTTGAAGATACTCAAATCTTACAATGCCACATCGTTCTCTATGGTTCTTTATATATATATATATAAAGATCATTTACCAATCTTACATTCACTCTTTAATGTGGGATGAGTAATCAAATTAAACTTCTTCTTCCAAATCTATTGTCTTTTGGTCGACATGGATAATCAAATTAAACATCTCATCCACCATTTACATACTCACTCATTCTTCCAAATTTATCGTCTTTCTATCGATGTGGGATAATAAAATAGTATCACAATTCAAGATTTGGGAATACTTAAATCTTATTTTGACTTATAAGATAATAATAAAAGAGACCACAATTCAACATTTGATACTCCATATAAATTGATTGAAAAATGATTTGTGTACATTTATCTATCAATATATTTATACACACAAATAGTTTTTTTTAAAGAAAAATGAGGGTTGGTCAAAGATAATATTTAGCCAACTAATCCTTTAATTTTATCAAGAGCCGAATCTTTTATAAGTACCTTTATTCTTTAAACTTACACTCTCATCAATGTGGACATGTAAAATAACACCACAATGCATGTTTTGAGAATACTCAAATCTCAATATCATATCCAAATGTCCTTTTTTATAGTTACCTTTATTTTCTAATCTTACCTTCACCCATCAACGTGGGATGAGTAAAATTACTACAACACAAGATTTGAGAATACTTAAATCTCACAATGCCACATCATTCTCTATGGTTGTTTTATATATATATATATATATAGAGGAAGATTCAAATGAGAATTTTACATTTTTAAAGGAACAAAGGGACACTTGTGGATCACATATGATGTGAGTCCCACATAATATTAAATCATTTATGATTTAATATGATTTAATATTAAATCATAAATGATTTAATATTATGTGGGACCCACATCATATGTGGTCCACAATTTGTTCCTTTGTTCCTTTAAGGATGAGTGATTCTCATTTGATCCCTCCCCTATATATATATATATATATATTCAAATTCAATGTGTGTGTGTGAGAGTTTATGATTTTCATCCCTATGGTTTGTTAAAATTTACGATTTTTGTCTTTATGGTTTAGGAATTGCGGTTTTCGTTCTTATAATTTACAATTTAGTTTTTGTTTCGATCCTTGTGATTTACAATTCTTTTGTTTTAAAAAATAGCAATAAGATAAAAACATAGGGATGAAAACCAAATTTATCAACAAACCATAGGGACAAAAAGTCGTAATTTACTCATGTGTGTGTGGAACTGTTTTCTTTGATGCATTTTATATGTTTTCTGTTTATATTTGAATTAGAGTGTTTGATTTTAGGGTTTTTCTAATTATATATAATATTAACCACGATCAGTTAATATTAAGATGTTTATATAATGAGCTCCTAAGCTCATGACTCCCTATTTATAATATCCACCATTGGATCAAACTTAAATTTTAGTCATTTAAATTGTGTATTTTGCAGTTACATATAGATCCAGCTCACTCCTCCCCTATTATATGCTTCCCATGATCCAACCCACTCCTCCCCTGTTACATGTTTCCTGTTGATCCAAACTTCTTTCAGTGATTTGAATATGATTCCGTTAAACACTTAGTGAAAATTCCAAGATTATGTTAGTGTTCATATTCAGCGATAGCATACACTGATTGTACTCAGTGATCGCTGAAGATCAAGAACACTGCCTAATCTCTGAAGATCTGAATAACAACACTCACACCAAAGACCATTCAACGATAGTGGAAGACCTAGCTAAAGAAAGAGATGAACAACTCGTGATCCGAAGCGGTTCAGTGATAGCAATGTCCGTCTAACAGAAGTGTGAGATCTTGCATAAAGTCTCAGTGATACCTGGAGATTTCATCCTTGAAGATTCAGTATCAGTGATCAAGTGGGGCCTACTCAGCAAGATCAAAGTTAATCTTATCCTCGATGCACATATGTCAAACCTCCATGCCTTGTCAGAAGGACGTACGGACTGTCCCCTATGTCCTTACCAACTCTGATTAGACTACTGTTCATATTCGGCCAAAAGCATGGTTGCTTTATGAACAAAGGACAAGTCTGAAATAGAAAGTTGACACGTGGCATGTACCTTCTGAGTTGCATTAAATGCAATGGGTATAAATAGACGAAGACCACTTCTTCATCTTCATGCATGCTAATATCTTTCCTTGAACCTCAGATTTTATTTCTTATCTTTCCTTGTGCATCAAACTTAGTGACTTCTCAAGTTGTATTAGAATAAGTTTAATCACTTGTTCTTATTTTCGCATACAACTATAAATTTGTTTATTGATATAAACTTATTTAAAAACCTTAAAAAGGTGTATTTGTATTCAACCCCCCCCCCCCTTCTATAAATTGAATCTATACTTATAAACTCTTGTAAATTTCTTTTGGACCAACAAGTGGTATCAGAGCAGTGTTCATTGCTTTAAATCTTTAAAAGAACTTATTTCTTGTTATTTTAAAATGGCTAATACAAATACTAACTATATAGACAATGGATCTTTAGCTAAACCTCCTAGATTTAGCAAGGATAATTTCTTAGTCTGGAAGGAAATAATGACTTTATTCTTAGAAGGGTCAGATCCAAAGATCCCCGACTATGTAGAGAATGGACCATTCATTCCTACACTCCTAGTCCCTGCAGCTCCTGCAACTGGAACTACTCTTGATATTCTTGAGAGACGTATTCCCAAAACTCCAAATCAATGAAGTGAGGAAGACAAGAAAGAGCTAGTTGTTGATTCAAAAGCTAGATCTATTATTGTTATGTCTCTGCCAGATGATGTATACCATACGATAAATTGTATCGACTAGTGCGACGCGACAACTTTGTTTAGTTTTTTCGTGACACAAGAATTTATGTTTCCCACATTCAACCGACAACATATGAATGATATGTTTTTTATTTGATTCCATTTAACATGCTTCGTTTGCGTGAATTTCAGATGACAAGTATCTAACATGCTAACTTCCTTTTATTATTTTTTTATTCAATTACATCTACATTTGTAACTTTGATCTAAGACGTTATACATTTTTCCAGAGAGTGAGGATTACCTAATAAACAAGTTGGAATAGTGCAGTCATGTAATTACGAAATGAGGAAAGTCTTTATATGTAACACCCTAAATTAAAGGCAATTTGTATTATCGATTATAAATAAATTGGTATATTTCTACAAATTTAAATTTCTTATATAAATAAGAAAGATTGCCAAATTAGTGATAATTATATATGGGAGGTGATATTATTCCATTTATGCATAAATCAATCACTAAATAAAGAAGTAAACAAAGCAATTGACGTGGTTGGTGATAATTATTTAAGCCATAGATGAGGGGAATTCATTATTGAAATCAAGTGGACTAATGTGGATATTTAGTGGGTTGAATCATAGGGTTTTGTGAAAGACGGTAAGGGAACAACAATGAAATAAAGAGATAAGAAGCAAGAGTGGCCGCCATTTCCCACCTTAATTATCTCCAAAGAGAAATCAAGATCGAGAGAAAGAGAGAGAGAAGCGAAAATCTACAAGGAAAAGTCGTGTAGAAAGAGAAACATAATGAAGTCGGTGTACGAAATCAAGAATAGATCTTAACGATGTTGAGGTAAGGATCCTTGTAATTCTCCGTTTAACATTAAACTAATGATTTGAGACTTGGGTATCCGATATATTATTAAGTTGATTAGTTGATCGGATAATGGATAATATTTCTATGTGAAATGGAGACTATATATCATAGTTAAGAACGATAATATATTCGGGGTCTTAACGATTTGAAAACATGAAAAAAAAGGGGTTACACATTGATAGAACACGACCATGTATCATTCTAGTAAAAGAGTCTAATGGGTGTGTGTGACTCGGGTTTTGAAAAGGGTAGCTCCGCATAATTGTGACTTGTGAGCATAAATTTAGATACAATTGCTACGCCGGATAAAAATAGAAATCATAGTATATGGATGATGGCTTCGCCAAAGTCTTTGTTGAGATTTATGTAGGTTTTGTTCATACATGTGTGAATGTATATGGGACTATACATACAAGCAGAAGCGGATCCAAGATTTTTGTCCACCGGGGTCCCATTAAGATAGACTAAAGGAACGTAAAGTCATCCGACGTTTTTCGGGAAAATTTTAAGGTTTTTTATTTGATTTCATGAGATTTTCTTATTGTTTTTGTCGATTTTGAAAGATTTTCTTAGTGTTTTGAAAGATTTTTTGGGTTTTTTATTCATTTCAAGAGAGTTTTTTTTTAGTGTTTTTGTCAATCAACGGCAAGATGGGGACCCTTGAATTTTTTTACTGGGGGGAACTAAGGCTAAATACAGTATTTTTGAGATTTTTTAGCCTACAATTTTTTTTAACATTTCACTGGGGGGATGGGACACCCCCCCCCCCTTTTAGGAGCTAGGTCCGCCACTGCATACAAGATCATATATATAATTAGGTGTTAGTGCACAGTGCATGATTTTCATGTTGTGTTCACACACATGTACGAATGTCTATAATATATATATATATATATATATATATATATATAGGGGTGGGTTCAAATGTGAACCTATCTTTGATTGTGAATATGAGGATGCATCTCAGCGATCCATTTAAAATCAGATCAAAAAATCAATGCACAAAACGCACGGTATCATTTTTGTAAATAAGTGGAAAACTCGAGTCATGGCTTAAACAATACTTAGCGCGTAGGGGCAGCATCGTAAATATAACATGTTCGTCAATTTCTTCATCTTCGTCATCCCCAAACAACGATTTCACCATGAATCTCTTCATTGTCGTCGTCACCAAGTAACAATTTCGACATAAACCAGTTCATCGTCGTCGTCACCAAGCAACTTATTTCCTACAGAATTGTAGCTTATATCCAGTCTGAATATAAGCTAAAATTATGTGTTTGTATAATTGTAGTTTATATTCAGTCTGAATATAAGCATAAAATGTTATGCTTATATTCAGACTAAATATAAGCTACAATTATGTGTTTGTATAATTGTAACTTATATTCAGACTGAATATAAGCTAAAATTATGTGTTTGTATAATTGTAGCTTATATTCAGTCTGAATATAAGCTAAAATTATGTGTTTGTATAATTGTAGCTTATATTCAGTCTGAATATAAGCATAACATTGTAGTATCACAATGTCATGTTTATATTCAGTCTGAATATAAACTACAATTATGGTTTAATATAATTGTAGCTTATATTCAGTCTGAATATAAGCTGAAATTATGGGTTTGTATGATTATAACTTGTATTCAGTCTGAATATAAGCTATATGTGTTTGTATGATTGTAGCTTATATTCAGTCTGAATATAAGCATAAAATGTTATGCTTATATTCAGACTGAATATAAGCTGCAATTATGAGTTTGTATAATTGTAGTTTATATTCAGTCTGAATATAAGCTAAAATTATGTGTTTGTATAATTGTAGCTTATATTCAGTCTGAATATAAGCATAACATTTTAGTATCACAATGTCATGTTTATATTCAGTCTAAATATAAGCTACAATTATGAGTTTGTATAATTGTAGCTTATATTCAGTCTGAATAGAAGCATAACATTGTGATATCACAATGTTATGTTTATATTCAGTCTGAATATAAGCTAAAATTATGTGTTTGTATAATTGCAGTTTATATTCAGTCTGAATATAAGCATAAAATGTTATGCTTATATTGTTATGCTTATATTCAGACTGAATATAAGCTACAATTATGTGTTTGTATAATTGTAGCTTATATTCAGACTGAATATAAGCATAACATTGTAGTATCACAATGTCATGTTTATATTCAGTCTGAATATAAGCTACAATTATGGGTTTGTATAATTGTAGCTTATATTCAGTCTGAATATAAGATAAAATTATGGGTTTGTATAATTGTAGCTTATATTCAGTCTGAATATAACCTAAAGTTATGTGTTTGTATAATTGTAACTTATATTCAGTCTGAATATAAGCTAAAATTATGTGTTTGTATAATTGTAGCTTATATTCAGTCTGAATATAAGCATAACATTTTAGTATCACGATGTCATGTTTATATTAAGTCTGAATATAAGTTACAATTATGAGTTTGTATAATTGTAGCTTATATTCAGTCTGAATATAAGCTAAAATTATGTGTTTGTATAATTGTAGCTTATATTCAGTCTGAATATAAGCTAAAATTATGTGTTTCTATAAACGTAGCTTATATTCAGTCTGAATATAAGCATAACATTGTTCCTGATGAAGAAGCAGGCTCCATTGAAAAAACAGAATTAACAATTTAGTTTCAGAAATCGAAAATCCGATTACTAAAGTTATTCACAGCAATGAATACGATTAACAGAGAAGAATTCGATTTCCAGAGAGAGTTCGATTTACAGAGAAAATTTCGGTTAACAAAGGATGAGAGAATTAAGCGGGAGTGATAAACTTGCCTAATTTACCCCTCAAGCCACATTTAAAGAACGGCTTTAATTTGACTCAGATCAAAAGCTGAGATCTGTCCTTAGGTTCACAACCAAAGATAGGTTCACATTTGAACTTTCCTATATATATATATATAAATAAATAGATGGTGCCTAAGGGAAGTAGACAATCGTTTAAGGCATGGATAATTTATAATTTGCTTCTTTTTAATTATTTTGATTTAAGAAGGACGAATATAATAAAGTATTTAAATTAAATTAAATAATTTCATAAATTGATTAAAGTGTCGTAAAAGAGGTTGATGGATAGCATGACACTTTAAATTAAATTATCGAATCTATATAGTTATCTATAACGGGTAAAATGACGATAATGAGATTTTATAACAGGAATGAAGCGTCATAGTTAATTATTATTTGGAGCACTATAATTTAAAAAGGAGAATGTTATAAAATAATAAATTGACGTTATAGGACGTTATAAAGCTTGAGACTTGAGTTAACCATATTCAAAGATGGTTGATCGAGTTACTAAAGGGAGACGTTATTGACTGAAATCACTAGGTTCGGCCTTATGGACATAGCTACGGGTTTTGGGTCGACCCTTTTTTTTCGAAAGCATAGTCATTAATTGACTATAATGGTTTAATAATTGTAGGTTATGAGTCACGGATGATCACTGGGCAACCTACGCAGTCAGGTGAGTCTTTATGCGACTTAAACTGGGATGCATGCTTACGTAATTTTTTTTTGAGCACTATTGTATTTTATGTACGTGTTTATGAGTTTGTTACATGTACATGAACTATTGTTATGGATTGCATGCTATATGTTTACGTGTTTTTAAAAGTTAATTAGCATGTTATAAATGGGTTGTAAATTTTATTTTGTCGGGTATGGGAATAGGTCAAAAGTCATAAGGGATGGCACATCCTAGGGACGGGTAATCGGACAAGGGAGAGCCGCATAACCCGGGGAAGTGCCGATGACGATAAGACCTTAACCCGATAGGAACTTAAGAGATCTCATAATTATTTAAAAGGGTTTTGAAGCAAATGTGCATATTATTTTATTGGAGTATTTGTTTGTTTATGCATGACGAGACATGTATAATTGTGCACGAAAACCATGAACTCACTGAGCTTTATAAAGCTGACTATTAGCATGCATCTCAGGCGCAAGAGCTTCAAGGGCGGACAAGGGCAAGGTGCTCGTTTAGAGGATTATCTTACTATTAGATTTGAGGTGTTTAGTTTTATATTTGAACTCAATTTGTATCCCACCCGGTATGGGACGGGTTAGCGTTGGGTTGTTAATTTTATTTAAATCTTGTAAGACTTCCGCTATAACAGGGCTTAAATAGCCGTTATATTTTGGGTTATTTATTGTTATTTAATGAAAATGACGTGACACAACTCACAGTAAAAATGAGGATGTTACATTATATATGATACAAGGTACCTTATATTAAACATTTGCTTACCCTACTTTTATATGAAGATGCTCACTTATTGTTCAACCCTTCATTAGTGACATGAACTTCGTATAATGTTATGCGGACAGTTGGCTAAGAAGTACATCGATGAGCATATCCGAACTTACAAGGATAATAAAATCATTGTGATTTTAACATCTTGAAAAGTTGGATTTTTAGAGGCATGTTTTATTCAAAATGTTACTTTCATTTATGTCTATGACATATATTATGTATATTTATATCTTCTACTACTAGGTGTTCCAAGCTTAATTGCCTTAACTCTATTCGAACCTTCAAGTGGACATTGTTGTTGCATACAAAAAAATGTAAATGAGTACATATATACACGAACCTTTATCATGTTATAAAACGATTATAAATTTATCTTACATAAATGTTGTTGTCTTTTTATGGTAAAGCACCGCCTGTATCTTTTCAATCGGATCAACCAATATAAAGTGACGATTTTCTCTTGACCAACATCATAGATATTTCTCGTACTTTATAGAAAGGTGTAATTGAGTTAGTATCTTAGTACTATGTATAATGGCAACTTGCGTGTTACTCTCGAATTAACTTTTTTCTGATTTTATTTTGAAAGGAACATTGTATATTATTGACGGAATCATCATCGATTCCGATATGTTTAATGGTTGGAAATTCGTCCAATGTCGTACATGCTTGAAGAAGCCCACGTTGATTGATGTTCGCCACTTTTGTTCAGTCTGTAAAAAAAATTAGACAACCCACGTCAATCGTAAGTATTTATAACATATTATCATTATTTCGATATTCTCTTATTAAAATGACATTTATAAACTGGTTATCCGGGTGATTAACAACCAAGAGGAAATGTCATGTGTTCTTTTCAATCAAGTTATTATCGATCTTCTAGGTCTTACTCTTGACGAATTGCTTATGAAGAGTTCCTACGAGGTTTGCTACTATTTAGTTTCATACATTATATATATGTGTGTGTGCATGCATAATAATATTTCCTCATGTATATATAGAGTGTTGACGATCCTCATTCATGATGTTCCTATTTAAAGTTTATGTGCTCGAGGTTATTCATACTATTAAGGTCAACAAATTCAATTTGCCATCTCAATACGTGTGTCGCTTTACTGTAACAAAATACCATGGTGACGATATCGATATGCCATACAAAGCTATTAATATAGCTAAAATTGGAACCGATACCATACTTCTAAAACATGCTAACGATTATTATGATCTCTATTAGTAAATATAGTATAGATATCGATAGATATTATTGTAAATATAGTATAGATATCGATAGCTATTATTTTGTGTATATCCCTTATTTGGTTTCCCTGTTTATGGGGATTCTTTTGTGTTATCTCTCCATATAAATATGGTCAAAGATCAATGGAAAAACTCAAGGGAAATTTCCCAATCTTTATGGTATCAGAGCTTCTTTAGGCTCTCTCCCTCTCTCTCGTTTTTTTTTCCTACCATCTCTCAACCCTAAAAACTTGTCATCGTCCCCTTGCGATGACGGGATCATCAACCGAACCTTCTTCCTCTAGTAATGTTAAAACGCCGTTTCATCCGGCTTTTGGCGTTAACAACATCAAGAACTCCATCCCTATCCTTCTCGACCAAAACGATGGACATTATGCCTCATGGGTTAAATTTTTCTACATCCATGCCTGTGCCTACAATGTGCTCGATCACATTGACCCCAAGACCGAAACTTCTTTTGAAATCAATACAACCACCTGGACCCGTCTTGATGCCATTGTTAAACAATGGATCTACAGCACCATATCCAGCGAGCTCCTCCAAACCATTATGAAAACGGGTGCCACCGCTCAACATGGAATCGGCTTCAAGAAATCTTTCAAGACAACAAAGCAACTCGGGCCGTATATCTCGAAGAACAGTTCAACAACACCCGTCTCGACTCTTTCTCCAACATCTCCGATTATTGTGCCCGTCTTAAAACCTTGGCCGATCAATTGGCAAACGTAGGAAACCCGCTCACCAAAAACAAGATGGTTCTCCAACTTGTTTCCGGACTCACAAAAGGTGATTATGACACCATAGCCACTCTCATCCAACAATCTGATCCACTCCCAAGCTTCACCAAAGCTCGATCTCAACTACTGTTAGAAGAGACTCGCCGATCCAAGCAAGAAGCACACGTACCTCAAGCTCTCGTCACCGAACGACCCATACCATCTGAATCTCCACCGGTCCGTGATATTGCTACTGGTCCTGGGCATCATCGTGGTCGTGGTCGCGGTAATCATCGGGGTCGGGGACGCGGACGAGGCCGCTCGACTTTTTCTTCTCCTTATCCATGGTCTAACCCGGGTTGGTATTCTCCGACTCAATGGGCGCCACCCCCACCATGCCCATACCCCACGATCCAACCAAACCCTCATCAGGACTTACTGGGTCCACGACCGTCTTATCGACCTCCACATCAACCACCTCAAGCACACTTCACGGCTGCTCCCGACACAACACACGGATTTCCAATGACCTCGATTGAGCTAGAAGGTGCATTCCACACCATGCAGCTCCAACCACCCGACAACACGTGGTACATGGATACCGGCTCCACATCCCATCTCACTTCGGACTCGGGTAAGATTTCTAATTTATTTAGTTTAAGCAAACCTAGTTCTCTACTAGTTGGCAATGGCACCACTATTCCTATTATTGGTCACGGTTCCACCACTCTTTCTTACCTTAATCACCCCTACTCTCTTAACCATGTTTTCATGTCCCTCACATCGTCAAAAACCTAATTTCTATCCGCAAGTTCACCCGTGATAACAATGTTTCTGTTGAATTTGACCCGTTTGGTTTTTCTGTGAAGCATCTCACAACGGGGAGAATTATCACGAGATGCAACAGTTCCGGTGAGCTCTATCCTGTCAGTTCCGCCCCGATCACCTCTTCCGCGCCTTCCACACTTCTTACCGTCTCCCCAACAACATGGCACAACCTTCTTGGTCATCCGGGAATTTCAGTTTTTAATTTACTTCAGCATAGCAATTCTATTCCTAGTCATAAGTTGAAAAACAATTGTAATTCTTGTTCTTTAGGCAAACATTGTCGTTTACGATTTTCCTCTTCTTTATCAATTACGTATTCACCTTTTGATATTATCCATGCGGATTTGTGGACATCACCCATTACTTCTAAAGTAGGTCACAAATATTACCTTGTCCTACTCGATGATTTTTCTCACTTTATTTGGACTTTTCCGTTAAAAACCAAATCACAAGTATTTCCCATATTTTTACAATTTGGTAAAAAGATTAAATCTTTTCAATGCGACAATGGTCGTGAATTCCACAACTCTTCTTTTAACGCCTTTTGTGTCAAACATGGTATGCAACTCCGTTTCTCATGCCCTTACACTTCTCCCCAAAACGGCAAGGCCGAACGTATTATTCGAACCATTAATAACACACTCCGTACCAATCTCATACAAGCATCTCTTCCACCCACCTTTTGGAACTATGCTCTCGCCATCACCACTTATCTTCTAAATATCCTCCCTTCCACCACTATAAACAACAAAACCCCCACAGAACTTCTCTATCACCGCAAACCCACCTATTCACATCTTCGCACATTCGGATGTTTATGCTACCCAACCTCTCTTCCACAATCCCACACAAACTCGCCCCTCGCTCGATCCCATGTATCTTTCTAGGATACCCGGCAAACCACCGGGGGTATCTTTGTTACTCTCTCTCTAATAATCAACTTATCATCTCCCGTCATGTTACATTCGACGAGGACACGTTCCCTTTCGCTAATCTTCATACGGTTCGTCCTACCTCCTACTCCTTTTTGGAAGACATCGAACCTTCTCCATATCTTCTTCATCATGCTCACCAAAATACCACCATCTCCCCATCCCCTATACCACTTTCGGCCACCCCATCTCCGCCCCCAAACCCACCTGACTCCGGCTCCCCAAAAACAACCAAACCACCACCTAACACCATATCCTCCCCAAACCAAACCACCACCACCAATCCTTCGGCCCAAACACAACCCACCGACCGACCTCACTCCGCTCCATCCGTACCTTCCACTAATACCCGTCATCCCATGCAAACTCGGTCCAAAAGTGGGATCTTTAAACCCAATCACCCCTTTTCGCTTCACACACAGACCATATCCCCCATCCCTACCAATCCTAAAATTGCGCTCCTTGACCATAATTGGAATCATGCCATGACCGACGAGTTTAACGCTTTGCTTAAACAAAATACTTGGAAATTGGTACCCCGTCCGACTGATGCCAATATTATTCGTTGCCACTGGATTTTTCGCCATAAGTTTCATGCAGACGGTTCTCTTGAACGATATAAAGCACGTCTCGTCGTTAATGGAAATTCACAACAGGTAGGAGTTGATTGTGACGAGACTTTCAGTCCTGTGGTCAAACCAGCAACAATCCGCACCGTCTTAAGTCTCGCTATGGGTCGTGGGTGGCAAATCCACCAACTCGATGTCAAGAATGCATTTTTGCATGGCACTTTGAATGAAACCGTATATATGCACCAACCTCCGGGTTTCCACAACCCCTCGTTTCCGGGTTACGTATGCAAACTTCAGAAATCCCTTTACGACTTAAAACAGGCACCGCGGGCCTGGTACCATCGGTTTGCTAACTATCTTTTCATGCTTGGTTTTATTTGCAACAAAAGTGATACTTCCCTCTTTGTTTTTCGACGGGGCTCTGAACTTGCTTATCTTCTTCTATATGTCGACGACATCGTACTCACTGCTTCTTCTCCATCTCTTCAAAACGAGATCATTGGCTCTCTAAAGCGTGAATTCGACATGACTGACCTAGGCACCCTCACTTACTTCTTGGGCATCTCAGTCAAACGTACCAAAAATAACATGTTTCTAGGCCAAGCAAAGTATACGGAAGAAATCATCAAACGGGCGGGTATGGAAAATTGTAAACCCGTGGCAACACCGGTTGATACAAAATCAAAACTTAGTGCGACAACGGGTGAACCGATTTCTAACGCTTCACAATATCGAAGTCTTGCGGGTGCTCTTCAATACCTTATGTTCACTCGTCCAGATATTGCTTATGCCATGCAACAGATATGCCTCTTTATGCATGCCCCTCGCGAGCCACACTTCAACGCTCTTAAAAGAATTATACGGTACCTGAAAGGCTCCACTTCCCTCGGGCTTTGCTTATACCCAACCGCACCTCCAAGCTCACCGCCTACACCGACGCAGATTGGGCCGGTTGTCCGGATACCCGTCGATCCACCTCAGGATATTGCATTTTCTTAGGCGACAATCTTGTTTCGTGGTCAGCTAAACGACAGCCAACCTTGTCTCGGTCCAGCGCCGAAGCTGAATACCACGGGGTCGCCAACGTAGTTGCCCGAATCGTGTTGGTTGAGGAATCTTTTACTTGAGCTTCATGTCCCAATCGAGCAAGCTACACTCGTTTTTTGCGACAACGTTTCCGCGGTTTACCTATCCGGAAATCCGGTTCAACATCAACGTACTAAGCATATTGAACTCGACATCCATTTCGTCCGGGAAAAAGTTGCACTTGGTCAAGTTCGAGTTGCGCATGTTCCCTCTGCTTTTTAGTATGCTGACATTTTTACTAAAGGCCTTCCACGACAACTGTTCCTCGACTTTAGAAACAGTTTGAGCATTCGTCCACCTCCTGCTCCAACTGAGGGGGGCTATTTGTAAATATAGTATAGATATCGATAGATATTATTGTAAATATAGTATAGACATCGATAGCTATTATTTTGTGTATATCCCTTATTTGGTTTCCCTGTTTATGGGGATTCTTTTGTGTAATCTCTCCATGGTCAGAGCTGTAATTGTCCGTACTTGTAAAGAACTTAAACAGATTTTCTAAGAATCGACTTAGCGAAGTCACCTATTTCGTATACCGGAAAAAGGAACGATCTATCAGCCGTCAAATCCTAGGGCTCAACTCTGGACAGGCGGTGGAAACTACCAAGCTGGAGTATGGTAGGGGCAGAGGGAATTTCCGGTGGAGCGGTGAAATGCGTGAGAACAATTGGATGATGACAAAATTATCAAAGATTCAGATTCCTTAGTTCCGCTCAGTGATAAAGGAGGTAGGGGTTTTTTATTGAAAAGATAGGACTTGGGGGTAGGACTGGCGCCAACAGTTCATCACGGGAGAAAGGAATCAAAATCGGGCGGATCTTTACCCGGAGTAGAGCATGGGTTACTTTTTATTGGCATTGGAAGCACATTACATTATGGCAGGGTAATGTTTCGCAGTTACCGTGGGCACAATAACTGGTACACCAGAGGTGCGTCCTTCCCGGTCCTCTCGTACTAGGGAAAGGTCCTCTCAATGCTCTAACGCCCACAATGGCCGGGACAAAGGGTCGCGATCCCGCGAGGGTGAGCTAACTCCAAAAACCCGTCCTCAGTTCGGATTGCAGGCTGCAACTCGCCTGATCAATGAAAAAACTCAAGGGAAATTTCCCAATCTTTAATCTCGAACAACGAGAAGATGAAGATTGGTTAAATAGCATCACAAATGATGAATGGAAGATGTCAGAAAGATGTATATGGGCCCATGTACTGCAGCCGTGACACCCACTACATCAACAACATCAATAATTATTGTTGGATTTTGTGTTATATTTTGTAATATTTTCCTTATGTTTCTTATATTTGTTGTCGTGCAATACTCCCGATGACTATGGAAAGTCTAATTCCGAGGTAAATGATTTTGAAGATTAGGAATTAAGTGAGAATGTATGGTTTTAAATATGCGTACTTCTTATTTTATTGTAATAAGTTTACTTCAGTTTTATTCTGAGCATTGTGTTATTTTATTTGTTTTGTGTTCTTGTAGAATGAATATGATGATTGATGTTGGTGTAATGGATAATTGAACAGAATTCTTCAATTTTGATTGGTCCTGCAACTATATGGTTGATAACTTCGTTATCTTACGAATTTTTACCCTCTGAATCATACATTTATGGCTTGTATTGGAGTAAAAATTGGTATTTTGGACTAATATTTTGTGCAAGTGATGTATAGGCATACAATATGTCAATTGAATGAAAAATGCTCAACTATACACCAATTTTAACATCTCAAATAAAGGAAATGGATAATCGAGTAAAACATCGAAGAAAGTGAAGAATTGGGCTTATGCAACTTTGAAAATGCGACCATGGTAGTGGTAGGGTTGCATGCATGCATCACATTTGATGTACCCTAAGTTATGGAAAGTTTACCTAGAAGAGAGGAACGGGAGACTTAGACATGCGACCCTGCCAAGTGGCAAGGTCACAATCAAAGGTGGCGTTTTTCCATATGGGTAAAGTTGCAGAAAGTTAATGATTAGGGTTATCTCTGGATTTCTGGAGCCTACACTTAGACTAGAGGACTTTTCAAGGTTTTTGAGCCTAAAAAGTGGTCTTGCATTGAATGTGAAGGTGTAATCACTACGTAAAGCTCAAGTGTGGCAGTTTGTATCATTTATTCAGGGAGTCTTTCATCGCTATTATATTTTGTTGAGAAACAATGTACTTGGTTGTGTTCCTAATCTTATGTGATATTCTTCTCTACCAGTAGCATGAGCTAAACAATTTGAGGTTGGGGGAAGGATAGATTTTGGATTCTTACCGATGAATATATGTTTATTGCATTTATTTAGTCATTACCCTTGGCGGTGGAGTTTATCTATCTTGTTCTTCTTGTCTTGCTTGATTGGTCATCTTGCTAACTCTATGGTCGTATTTTTCCTCTTAAGAAATTGGTTGTATGACTAGATTAAAAGATATTTGAACCTAAGGTGAGATATTAGAGATTTACCAAGTAAATCCAAGTTATGTATTATGCAATTCTTGTGTTAATAAGTTGAGTGTTTATGTTTGTTAATCTAGAGATTTCAATATACATTACGTGCTACATTCTTACTACCACTTGAGAAAGAGTAGCTAGTAATTAAGGAACTGTCATATTCAATCTTGTGTGTTGACTTATGAATATGTGATGTTTATACGTTTGATGGAATCCAAATGAAATCCAATCCCTAACCTTCTCTAATCAAATTAAGTAATTCCTTTGTGGTGTTTGAATCTTGTTTAAACGTTTGTGTTATGTGCTTACTTCCATACTACATATAAGTAGATTTAACAGTTATAACTCAAACCACTTTATCAACAATCTAGTTAGAAATTGTAGTAACCTTGTGGTACTTAATCTCATTGTTTCTTGGATCGATTCTCATACTTAGTACGTATTACTTGATTGACACCGTACACTTGCAGTAGTTTTTGAGGGTTGCATAAATCTTCTATCAATGGTGTACAATCAGTTTGGGATATGTTTTTGGTGGTCAAAATTGGCATTCTTTGTGCTCAAAGAATTATGGATTTTGGATAGATTACAACTTCCATTTACCTAAATGCTTACTATCAGTTTCTCTCATTTTGGTCCAATTCTGTTGGAAATGTTATTGGTTAATGCTGACCATCTTAGTTTCTGTCAATTTGTTGTTGGTTTGTAAATATTATCTAAAATGCCAATTCAGGATGGTCAAATTTACTTTATGTGAAATAATTAGTTTATGTCAGTTTGTTGTTGGTGACCATCTCTTTAACGCTTAATCATAAAAATACGTGTTTCCACTTACCTAGTTTCCATAAATCATTTAGAATGTTTGACAATTTAAAGGAACTCACAATTTCCTTTTTTGTCCTTCACAATGTACATGCAACCAAAACATAATTTGACAGGTTTATGTGCATATTTCTCATGTGAAATTTTGATTTCTTGATCTTGAGGTTTATGGGCACACCATTTGACTGTTTATGACTACAAAGGTTAGTGTGCTTGTGTGTATGTATTTGTGGTTATTATTAGAATATTTGCATGTCCTATGTCGTTGTCGTTGGTATTCAATTTCAATACACATTATTACATAGGAGCAAGGCCGGCCCAACTAGTGGGCGAGATGAGCCTCCGCTCAGGGCATCACATGCCCAAGTATAAAAAGGCTAGGTTTAAAAAATTCACGAAAAAGATGTTAGGTTTTTTGCTTCTCTCTAAATTTCTCTATCGACTGCAACTTCTCTATCGAGTGCATGTACATATGAGCTGATTGGGCATGTTTTAGAGCATTTTCAATGTTGTTTAAGATCTGTCTCGGAGACGTTTAGAAATTGATTTTGATCAGTGCTTTCATCTTCATTTTGAGGGATCCAGTAGGGGTATTTTGTGAGATAGAGTATTACTAGGGGTGCCAATAGAGTTAGGTTCGTAAAACCTTTGTCACATAAATTTATGCTCATAATTTTCATATTATCGATTTATTCAGGTTGATAAATCATCGATTTGTTTTAGGTTTATTCCCGGGACGTGTAAAATCTGTTTAAAGTCATGTCGTGTATCCGACCAAGAAGATGAAGATTCGATCAAGAGGTATAACTATAAAGTAAAAACAATAAATTGAAGGAAAATGCCTAAAAGACTAAAAGGCTTTGTAGTTAACAGATTTTAATGATGGTTGTTTAGTTTAAAGACCAAATCCAAGAAAAAATGCATACTACCAGGTTATCTACGTATTAAATGAAGGTTAAGGATTAATTTTAAAAAAATCTGCATACCATAAGGACACAATATATAATCTACTAGAGGGAGGTTCATGCGAGAACGATAACAATTTACGAGAATACGAGGACAATCCTCGGCCAATCATTTTGTACATGAAATTTTTCATTATAAAATCACATATGATTCATGTACAAAATCACACATGATTCATGTACAAAATCATATATGATAAGCCGCGACTTTTCCTGCGACTTGCCCGCGGGAAAAGTCGTCTGTGTCTATTTTGATGCTTACAAAATCACATATGATTTTGTACATGAAATCATATGTGATTTTGTACATGAAAAATTTAATGTATAAAATGATTGGCCGAGAATTATCCTCGTATTCTCGTAAATTGGTACCGTCCTCGTATGAACCCGCCCCTAATCTACTATATATAATTATTTAAGTGGTAGGCTCAATCTCATGAGAAGGTATGAAGGGAGGGTTAAATGAACGTTCATATATGAATTACTAAACAAATTCATTAAAGATGCATATGTGAATCTGTAGGAATAATTTGTAACATCGGTTCACATATCCCTTACTAGTAGAAAACTAACTATCACCGACGGATATGGCCGATAGATTCCATCGATAATTTCTGATGCAACAACGACGCATGGTCCACGAAGAGCACTTTTCCGATAAAAAGAAATTTCATCGGTAATTATAATTATTACCGACAAAAATTATTATTTTTATAAATGATTTTCAGGTGTTTGTTGCTAATTACGACGGATTAGCGACAGACACGTGGAAAATCATTTAAAAAATAAAAAAACTAAAATTGAAATCGGTTGGTAATAATTAAAATTTGCCGCCAGATTTTAAAATCCAACAAATCTTTCCATTTCTGCTTATGAGGAAGAGTTCGTCATCTCGACGATCAAACAACATACCTTGAGCTTTTCTCTTGCTAAGAGTGTAAATCATACTATAAGTCATCGTTAATCAGTATCATGATATTATGCAAAAAAAACGATGGAAAGCGATCCAAAAACAAGTCGATTTAACCTTAAAAGTATAAACTTGTTTTTAAGGGAAATCGAATTTTTAAATGTAAAATTCGAACTCTATAGTGCATTGTCTAGTGGTTCTTAATCAATTGGGTGAAGATAAATGTTAACAAGAGTGCATTACAAAAGTATATTAAGGTTGTATTTGGCAAACTTGTTGATAAGCTAGCGGATTGCTGATAAGCTAGATGATGAAGAAAATCATGTTTGGCAAAACTAGCGTATAAGAATCTAAAATGACTAAAAACGGAACATTGAATAATAATTATAATTAATTATTAATATTAATGAGGGTTATAATTAGAAAAAATGACAATAAGCTCCCAAAACACTACTTCAAGTAGCGTTTCAATAAGCTAGCTTATAATTTGCCAAACATATACACAAAAAATAAGCTAGCTTATATTTTTAGCAAACATAGCCTAAGTAACTATGAAAAACGATGTAAAACCGAACATATTTTGCCCAAAATCGTCGGTAGGTTGAGAAGCTGATTGGGCCAAAGGCCCATTGGATCTGTTGGTTTTATTGAATGGGCCATATAGTGTCATGAGTTTGTCATCTAAAACAGGTTTTTTGGTTGTAGCCATCTTGGAAGCCCAAATCTATTCAATTGATTTGGAGATTTATTTAATTATTTCGTAAGATATCTATGAAAAAGTAGTAGCTTGATAGTCTTCAAGTAAAAAAATTGAAACAAAATTCTTCAAATAACCATTGGTACAAACGTTATTGGACATGAGAAATCATTAAATTATATCATTGTGATAGGGAGTTGTTGGATGAGAAGAAAGTGAAAAGTCCATAGCTCATTCATCTTGTGAGTCAACGTTTGATGCGAAAAAGATGGCTCTTCAATGAACAAACTTTTGCATGGATTACTCTTCAGACATTGCTATTTCATCATCTGAAAGTATTACGTTAGGGCCGTTTAATGAATGTTTGTCTGGCAACCGAGAATCTTATCTGATAAAAGCCATAACAAACACCATAAATCTTATCCAACAAGTGAGAGAAAATAAACTATCAGGTAAGTGTTTAATTTGGACAAAGTCTTCCCATCTCTTTGCCAACTAAGTTACACGCCAGGGGCACCACTACAAAATAAATGACTTTCACCTACAAAAATCACTCAAGAAAATTTATGTGGGCGATTACCGAAGGATCACCCAGGAAATAATAATGGTTCCGGTAAAATCCGATATGTTCAACAAAATACCAACGGATTACCCAGAAATTTTCTAGGTGATATATCTCTGAATTGATTTACCTACCAACTTTTGTGACATTTTTGTGACGAATCACCGTTTAGTGACGGAATTCATAGGGAAATGTTTGTAGGGAAAAGTATTCGATTTTAGTAGTGTACAGTGGTGCCAACGGTGGCACGTGCCACCGTATTATTCCCCTGTCGAAGGATAAAAAAAATTAGGTTCGTTCAAGGTGCAATCGTATTAATTTGTTGTATGCTACTGTATGTATTTTGAAACTACAATGACAACAAGTTTTTTTTGATAGAGTTGGTTTGCAAGACTTTTATTCCACTCCATACCCCAACTCGAATCATGTTAGTATCATTTTCTTAGTTAAATGGTGTCATCATTTGAAAAAAAAATCAATATATTTGTTTTTTATAGTCAAATGGTGCTACGTACCGTTTGAAATTCTTTTCCGTATATTTGTTTTTTATATTTTTTTTTGAATGATAAAACCCTTAAATTTTTTAAAATAGGTTAAATACATTCTTCTAACATGTAAAAACAGGTTAATATGATAAATTTTTTGAGAAATCTAAAAAAACATAAAAACTATATCATCGTAGACATATTTAAAATCAATAGTTGGAGACACTAATTTTGACATGTTTAAAAGAACTTTGAGTTTTCAAAATCACCCAGGCTACTGGTATCATTTATTTTTTGCTAGCTGGTATACAACTTTATGTAGGTGTATTCAGAAAACATAGAAAACAAATAATAAAGATGTCGAGTCCTGTGTTTGACACGGTTTCCTTAAAACAGATTTGCCCCTTACGGTGCGTCCGTTTCCCAGGATACAACGGCAAAACGGCCCAAGAAAGGGAGAGCCGCGAACGTAAAGTGATAGTCGTTTACCTTGGTTCAAAACGTCGAGTTCCCAGTAGAGAGGAGAGGTTGTTGTCTGTGTGAAATGGAGTGAGCGGAACATCCTTTATATACTATCGAGACCGGGTCTAGAAAAAGGAAACTGGTCTACATATGGTATATATATTATTCCTGGAAATGAGATATTCCAAAATGAATTTTGGAAATCATTAAATTCGAATTTTAAAATTCAAATTTCAAACCTTGGCGGGAATTGGAAACTGACGAAAAATTTGAACGATTTTTGGCAAAACTTTACTTGAACTTTTCTGGTCGACCTCGTGCTGCATTCGTGTCCGCAGGACGCACGCTCGTGCATGAGTTCAAGGGTCCGAGTACAATTCGTCTAGTTTTTGCACCCCCCCCCCTGCGCGCGCACGTGAGGGAGACTTTCCTTCAAGACAACTTAATCCATCTACAAATGGAATTCCTTATAAATATGCCAAGTTTTCCAATTTCTACCTATGTGGGACAACCCATTTCCATTTCTCACATTTATCCTCTACCTACTACTTTGGTGATCAATTACTCATTCACAATAACTTCGTTTTATACTTGTAATATGTCGAAACGAAGCTTTCACAAGGGACTACGTACACCCATAAATATCTATTTATCTCACTCATGGATTCAAGTGTATTTTTGGGCTCTAAATTGGTATAAAATCCAATATTTTCCAACAATCCTCCACATGAATGTAAATTGATCACTCGACATTTATCTGTCAGATAAAGTCGGCGGTTGGACCCTGCTTAGGATAGGTAGGTGTTATCCTTTGAACCTTCCCTTGTGACATACATTATCTTTACTAGCGGCCCAATAGACTCGATGTCCTTGAACTATTCCGCCTTTTGTGTAAATGATTAACATGTGTCACACAGGATCCTTCCTGACACCATAAGTTCTCATTGTTATGTTCGTTACGGTCATGAACATGTGCCTGGTTCAGTAAGAGCTCTTATGAATTTGTGCCCATTTTCAATTCCCTTCGAAGCGACCCCACTTCTCTTTTACATAGGTGATTTTACAAGATCATTAAAAGCCGTATGCTTATCCTAATATTCACCTCACTGTTGTTTGAGGAATAAGACGGGAGAGTTTTTCCCCCCACAGTGATTTAATCAAGTTTATATACAATTAGGTTTTCCCTTTGAACCTAGATCTTGGGATCTCCAGTCAGCTAGGTTGGGTTTCCTTTGTATTAACTTTGTTCATTCAAGGGCTTTAGTCCCATTCCTCTTGATGACTTACTCACTAGTTTTCGATTCAACCCTTTGGTTAGCGGATCCGTAATGTTATCCTTTGACCTTACATAGTCAATGGAGATAACTCCTGTTGTGAGTAGTTGTCTAATGGTGTTATGTCTTCGACGGATGTGTCGAGATTTACCATTGTACATAGCACTTTGTGCCCTGCCAATTGCTGATTGACTGTCACAATGTATGCATATTGCAGTCACCGGCTTGGGCCATCTTGGTATTTCTTCCAAAAACTGACGTAGCCACTCAGCTTCTTCCCCACATTTATCAAGTGCTATGAAATCAGATTCCATGGTGGATCTAGCTATGACCGTTTGCTTTGAAGATTTCCATGAAATAGCAACACCTCCAAGTGTGAATACAAACCCACTAGTGGACTTGGAATCTTTTATGTCAGATATCCAATTTGCATCGCTATATCCTTCAATTACTGCAGGATACATTGTATAATGTAATCCATAGTTTCGGGTGTATCTTAGATATCGCAATACTCTAGTTATGCTTTTCCAGTGCTCGGAGCTTAGGTTGCTTGTGTATCTACTTAGTCTGCTTACAGCATATGCTAAGTCAGGTCTGGTGCAACTCATTAGGTACATAAGACTCCCAATAATGCTTGAGTATTCTACTTGTGCAACTCCTTCTCCGCTGTTTTTGGACAAGTGGTGACTAGTATCAATTGGTGTTCTAGCAATGTTTGAATCTTCGGCATTGAATTTCTCAAGAATTTTGTCCACGTAGTGGGCTTGATTTAAAAGAAGACCATTTTGAACTCTTGAGATTTTAACTCCAAGAACCACATCCGCCAAACCCATGTCTTTCATGTCGAATCTAGTCTTTAACATATTCTTTGTAGATTTGACCATGTTATCGTTACTGCCGACAATAAGCATGTCATCAACATAAAGACATAGAATGACATAACCAAGCGTTGTTTCTTTGATGTATACACACTTGTCACATTCATTAATCTTAAAGCCATTCTCCAACATGACATGATCAAACTTTTGATGCCACTGTTTTGGAGCTTGTTTCAACCCATACAAGGATTTCACAAGTTTGCAAACTTTCTTTTCTTGCCCGAGAGCAACATATCCTTCGGGTTGTTCCATGTAGATTTATTCATCTAAGTCTCCATTAAGGAATGCCGTTTTTACATCCATTTGATGTACTTCCAAATTTCTTAGTGCTGCAATGGCAAGTACCAATCTGATGGAAGTAATTCGAGTTACTGGAGAATATGTATCGAAGTAGTCAAGGCCTTCACGTTTCCTGTAACCTCTGATCACCAATCTCGCTTTGTACTTTTCAATGGTACCATCAGCCTTCATTTTCTTTTTGAAAATCCATCTGTAGCCTAGTGGTTTGCATCCTGTGGGAAGGTCCACTAGCTCCCAAGTATGATTTTGAAGGATGGATTTCATTTCACTCTTGATGGCTTCTTTCCATTGAGGTTCTTCAGGAGATGTAGTCACTTCTTGATATGTTTGCGGTTCCTTTTCAATCATGTACGCATAGAAGTTTGATCCAAAGGATTTTTCCACACGTGCCCTTTTGCTCCGTCTGGGCTCTATCTCTTCTTCTCTTGCTAGCACTTCACTAGTCTCTTGCTAGCACTTCACTAGTCTCTTGCTAGCATTTTCATTTACCACAGGAGACACTTCCATGGGTTTGTTTGTCTCTTCTTTATTGAGACAAGGGAACACATTTTCAAAGAATGAGGCATTCCTCGATTCCATTATCGTATTTTTGTGAATATCTGGAATCTGCAACTCATGCACAAGGAATCGATAGGCACTACTGTTTTGAGGATATCCAATGAAGATACAATCAATAGTCTTTGGTCCTATTTTTACTTGCTTAGGATGTGGTACCGCTACTTTTGCAAGGCACCCCCACACTCGCTTGTATTTATACGAAGGTTTCCTTCCCATCCATAACTCATATGGAGATTTGTCTTGTTTTTTCTTGGGTACCTTATTTAGAAGGTAGTTAGTGGATAGCACTGCTTCCCCCCCACATGAACTGGGGCATCCCAGAGCTTATCAGCAAGGAATTCATCATTTCTTTCAATGTTCGGTTTTTCCTTTCGGCAATCCCGTTTTGTTGGGGAGAATAAGGAGCAGTGAATTCGTGTCTAATGCCATGGCTAGAACAGAATTCGGCAAACGGTGATTCGTACTCGCCTCCACGATCGCTCCTTAAGACTTTGATCTTTTTGTTTAATTGGTTCTCCGCCTCATTCTTGTACACCATGAACTTGTCTATCGCTTCATCTTTGCTTTTAAGTAGATAAACATAACAATATTTGGTGCAATCATCTATAAAGGTGATGAAATATTTGTTTCCACCTCGTGATGGAGTTGATTTTAGATCACACACATTAGTGTGTATCATATCAAGAGGGTTTGTGTTTCTTTTAATAGAACAGAATGATGATCTAGTTAGTTTTGCTTCCACGCATGTGTCACATTTATGTTTTGAGTCAATTTGAAAATTAGGTATGGCATTTGATTTCATTAAACGACGAATAGAATCAAAATTTATATGACCTAGTCTAGCATGCCAAATATTGGATGACCTAATCAAGTAAGTAGAAGAATTATTCATTTCATTGATAGAGGGCCTAATGGCCATTACATTGAGCTTAAACATGCCATCATCGACAAAACCTTTTCCAACATACATTCCGTTTTTGGACAACACAAAAGCATCAGACTCAAACACTAAATGAAACCCATGCTTGTTAAGCAACCAACCAGACACTAAATTCTTCCGAATCTCTGGCACAAACAGCACATCATTTAATGTGACTTCCTTTCCGGAAGTCATCTTCAACACAATTTTCCCACTCCCATTGATTTCAGCGGTAGCAGAATTCCCCATGAATAGCTTTTCCCCAGTTTCAATTGCCTTAAAAACCTTGAACATACCTCGATCAGAACACACATGTCGTGTAGCACCGATGTCAATCCACCATTCCCTTGGATTAGAGCCCACAAGATTCACTTCAGAAATCACCGCTGCCAGATCGATATCAGAAACATCCTTTGTAATGCCATCAAGCATGTTTGCCTCGTTCGACTTGTCTCTCTTAGGAAGCTTGCACTTTGCAGACATGTGACCTGGTTGATCACAATTGTAGCATTTCCCTTGGAACTTCTTTTTGAATTTCCCAGCTTTAGGTCCTAGTTTGTACCCACTTCCACGAACCTCCTTCTTTCCCTTTGCAAACCTGTTTCCCACCCCTTTTTGAGGATTGCCCATGTTCAACCATGTTAGCCTTTGCCGAAGCCGGAACATAGCTCCGTTTTAGCGCCACCTTGTTGTCTTCTTCAATACGGAGCCTCACAATGAGATCTTCCACAGTCATCTCCTTTCGCTTGTGTTTTAGGTAGTTCTTGAAATCTACCCATGCCGGAGGAAGTTTTTCAATTATACAAGCAGTTTGAAAACTTTCACTAAGAGTCATTCCTTCGGCATGGATATCATGAAACATGATTTGAAGCTCTTGGACTTGATCGATCACGGTTTTAGAGTCAATCATTTTATATTCAAGAAACCTAGAAACTATGAACTTTTTGGCTCCGACGTCCTCAGTTTTGTATTTTTTTTCAAGAGAACTCCATAATTCTTTAGCCATTTTGGTCGCACTATACACATTGTATAGTGCATCCGAGAGGCCATTAAGTACATAGTTTCTACAAAAGAAATCAGAGTGTTTCCATGCCTCCATGGCATTTACTGTTTGGAAGTCATTTGCACCTTGAGCAATGATAGGTGCATCCTCAGTTAGGAAACGAGCGAGATTAAGAGTGGTCAAATAAAACATCTTTTGTTGCCACCTCTTAAAGTGCAAAACCGGAGAATTTCTTCGGCTTCTCAGCATGGTTCACAGGAACGTTAGGAACTTGCCCAACCATTCCGATCCCAGTATTGCGTGGCATAGTCGAGTTCAGGTTCGTGTTATTGGTTCCGTTTGTCATATTTTCGGTCACGTCATTGGTTACAGTATTGATCATGTTTTGGTCGATTTCTGAAAGTTTAAAAGGTTCTAGTAAATGATAATTATAATGGTAGATATATATACAATTGGAATAAAAGAGCAAGAACCAACGACAATCAGTAAACAACTTGTATATCGTAAGCATAATTAATTAAAAGGCTACAACTAAAACAAAATTAGACTTATGAGTTGGTCTATGAAAAACACGAGAAGAAATAGAAATTCTTTGTTTTAATTATTTATAATTTAAACCAACCAAAACCGAAATTATATTTTCCGGTTTGGTATACAACAAACACGCGAAGAAATGGAACTTCTTTCGCGTTTTCAACTATTTAGAATAAAGTAAAACACGAGAAGAAATGAAACTTCTTTCGTGTTTTCCAAGTGTTTAAAATTAAGTAAAACACGAGAAGAAATAGAACTTCTTTCGTGTTTTTCAACTATTTAGAATAAAGTAAAACACGAGAAGAAATGAAACTTCTTTCGCGTTTTCTAACTGTTTAAAATTAAGTAAAACACGAGAAGAAATAGAACTTGTTTCGTGTTTTTCAACTATTTAGAGTTAAATGCAACCAAAACGAAATTAAGATTTTCCGATTGGTATATGGCAAACACGAAAAGAAATGGAACTTCTTTCGTGTTTTCAATTATATAAAATTAAATATAACCAAAACTAAAATTAGATTTTCAGTTTGGCATATGGCAAACACGAAAAAAAAAATTGGAACTTCTTTCGTGTTTTCAATTATATAAATTAAATATAACCAAAACCGAAATTAAATTTCCAGTTTGGTATATGGCAAACACGAAAAGAAATGGAACTTCTTTCATGTTTTCAATTATATAAATTAAGTATAACCAAAACTGAAATTAAATTTCCAGTTTGGCATATGGCAAACACGAAAGGAAATGGAACTTCTTTTGTGATTTTAATTATATTAAATATAACCAAAACTGAAATTAGATTTTCAGTTTGGTATGAGACTCATGACACAGACGAAGGGTAGAAGACAAGATCCAAAAAACATAAAGTTAATTTCGGCTCTTGGGAATATGAGTGTCCTAAGTCTTTATCATAGCAAACCAACAGAAACAATATGAAACGGTATCTGTATTTGGTTTGTCCACGAAATTTTCCGAATACGTAAAGGAAAATCTGTTTTAAGACTGTATGTAGGGTGTATTCGGAAAACATAGAAAACAAATAATAAAGATGCCGAGTCCCGTGTTTGACACGGTTTCCTTAAAACAGATTCGCCCCTAACGGTGCGTCCGTTTCCCAGGATACAACGGCAAAACGGCTCAAGAAAGGGAGAGCCGCGAACGTAAAGTGATAGTCGTTTACCTTGGTTCAAAACGTCGAGTTCCCAATAGAGAGGAGAGGCTGTTGTCTGTGTGAAATGGAGTGAGCGAAACATCCTTTATATACTATCGAGACCGGGTCTAGAAAAAGGAAACTGGTCTACATATGGTATATATATTATTCCTGGAAATGAGATATTCCAAAATGAATTTTGGAAATCATTAAATTCGAATTTTAAAATTCAAATTTCAAACCTTGGCGGGAATTGGAAACTGACGAAAAATTTGAACGATTTTTGGCAAAACTTTACTTGAACTTTTCTGGTCGACCTCGAGCTGCATTCGTGTCCGCAGGACGCACGCTCGTGCATGAGTTCAAGGGTCCGAGTACAATTCATACACAGGGTGTGCATAAGTGTAAAAAAGTGGTCTCACAAAAACAACCGATCTCACGTCATCCCAACTCATACACAGGGGGTGGATCAAATACAAACTAAGCCATTTGTACAAGTCGCACAAGTCATTCTCACCGTCTATTTCATTGTTTGATTTAATAAAATTGTTTAATCTAATGAAAAAAATTATATAATTCCTTTTCTTAGTGAAAATGTGTTAGATCTTATTTGCATGTAAAAGTATGGATCAGAACACTCCTTTGAAGAACAAAGTTAAACTCTCCAGAAGCTAGACCATCCAGAAGGTAGACTCTTCAGAAGCATTGTTCAGAGCCTTCAATGACGATCCAGAAGATTGGGCATCTTCTGGATACTACTCAAGGAACAACACACGTGCTTTAATGACGTGGCTTGTCACACCTTCCTTGCGTAACAGAATTTGTTAGATCTCTAGCTTATGTTTCAATACGTGATAGGCTAGCTGGTTCACTTTCTCATTTGTAATTGTATAAATAGAGGCAGCCATCACTCTATTATGTGTCGATGATATTGGAGAGAACACGAGAGAGTAATTTGTATTTCCTGTATTGTTATCTTTGAGATCCTGAGTGAAATACAAAATATCATTCGCAATTCATATTGTTATTCTCTTTCAATTATCGATTACGTTCTAGTTTGATTGTTGATTATTATTGCTTCCGCTTACTGCTTTTTTTATATACATAATCAACATCTATTGAGTATAAATGGGATTTGGGTTCCAACAATTGGTATCAGAGCCAGATAATCAATCTATTGATTATTCGATCTAGTACAATTTGGAGAAATCCCCACTTAACTAGATTTTTTCTCGAATTCTAAGTTATTGTTCTTCACTCTACCCGATTTACGAGGTTTGATTGTTCTTATACAATTTTTCTCAAATTCTGTGGTATTTTTAGCTTAAATCTGAGTTTTGTAGTTCATCGACTACCATTTTTCAGGTTCAGTAAATTGAAAACGTTCTTAATTTTCAATTTCTTCTCGAAATTCTCATACTCTATTTTTCTCAAAAATGGCAAATCCAAATCTAAATGTCATGTATAGCTCCGGCTCACTAACTAAACCTCCCACTCTACTTATGGATGAATATCCCCAGTGGAAAACCCGCATGATCAATTTCTTTGAAGGTCTAGATCTTGATCTATACGCTTCTGTACTAAATGGTCCCTTTATTTCAGTCACCACTATTCCCCGTATACCTGCGACTACCACTACTGAAGAAATTCCAGCAAGGCAGATTCCAAAAGATAAAAAGGACTGGAATGAGGAAGATAAAAAGAAAATTGAAATTGATCAAAAGGCAAAAAGACTTCTCATAATGGCACTTCCAAATGAAATCTTTCAATCTCTAGATCAGTGTGATTCTGCTAAAGATATATGGGATCAGTTAGCCAATCAACTTGAAGGAGGCTCTAAGATGAAGAAAAACAGAAGAGCTCAAGCACTGAATGAGTATAACATCTTCCAGGCCCTTCTAGAAGAAACTCTTAAACAGACATATCACAGATTCATACATTGATAAATCAATGTAAAAGATGTGACATCATCAGATCACATAAAGATAACAATGTTTTGTTCCTCAAACGTCTGAATCCTGAATGGTCAAATATGTCAATGTCACTACAAGCAAACCAAGATCTGGAGCAGTGGTCTTTGCATGATGTGTTTGGAACTCTTCAAACTCATGAGAAGGAGGTGTTATTGAAGAAAGTGAATGTTGATGGTCCCTTGGCCCCTAGTTCGGAATCCAGAGGGTCAGGGAGGAGAAATAGAGAAGCTGAGAAGAAAGGGAAGACAAAAGGCTTTGATCTTAGAAACTGATACAGAAGTCGGTCTCTCTGGTTCAGAAGATGATGAGATCAATTCGTTTGTTGAGTCTTTGGCTCTTATTGCCAAACAATTTACAAGAAAGTTTGGTAATTGTTCATTTAAGAATAAAGGCAGGTATGATAACAGAAATGAACGCCCAACTCAAACTTCTGTACAAAGACAGGTAGGTCCAAGAGTTGAAAAGACAGAGGATGAGAAGAAGGAAGAGAAGTTGAAGAAGAAGAAGGATGTATGTTACAGATGTGGTAAACTGGACCATTATTCCAAAGGCTGCAAAGGTGCTATTGTTAAAGATAACTTGTACTACGAAAATAAGTACAAGTACAACCAAGATATAAGAGCCAAATATGTTGAGCATGAGAACTGCGGAATGGCTATGACCAGTGATGCAGAGGAACAACCTTCTGAAACCCCGGTTTGCACTACTTCTGAACCCTCTGAACCCTCTGAACCTTCTAAACTTAAACAAACCATTTCAAACTTAACTTTTGATTTTGAAAATCTGAAACATAAGCTTCTGAATGGGAAGAAAATAAGAAAAAATCTTGAAAAATCATTCACTTTTGTTGAAAAAGAAAGAAACATCTTTAAAAGAGAGATGGAAATTGTTATAGAAGAAAAGAAAGAACTCTTTGTGGAAAAGCAGAAAATTTCCAAACTCAAAACATTTTCAGAAAGTCTATTAAAAGATAAAATTGATGAGCTAAATAAACGTCTGTTGGCTAAGGACAAAGAGCTTGAAGCAAAGGAAAGTGACAAATTTAAATTCTGTAGCACTTAAAAATTATTTTAAAAAAGAAATGGAATTTTTGCACATCGATCTTCAGAAGAAGGAGATCTTGATTAAAAAGTATCAAGACGCTCACAAGGTGCATGACCAAATAAATACACAAGTTGGAAAAACAGGTCTTGGTTTTGATGATCTGGATCCTTACACTTGTAAAAAGAGATATACTTTAGATTCTGTATTTTGTATGGGCAAAGAATAAAAACCCGTTTTTCCTATTTTATATGAACAATCAGTGTTTAAAAGGTCAAAATATGAGAATGGACATCAAGTGAGGGAACTCAAATACAAAAACATAAATTATTCTTCTGGAAGAACGAGTCAAGTTGATCTTAAACTAGTTCAGAAGAAGAACGTTGTTTTAAACTTTGGTTCATTCACTCATATAACTTTAAATCTAGAAGCTGATGAGTTCATACCCATACATGCAGAAGAAGAACTAAGACTCAAGTTTCAAAAAGATATTCTTAAAACTATGGACGAGTGTGCTACCCAAAGTAGTATAGTACAGAACTTAAAACAGTATCTCTTCAAAAGGAACAAGAAGAAAAATCTTTAACTTTTGAAAACCATCCAGAGATTATTCCATGTTCTTTAATTGATTTAAATCTTTGTCAAGAAAAGGACAATGATGAATTTGATGTCTATCCTTGGGAAAACGACGATCAAAGTTATGATGATTTATTTGACATGTCAAATAAATTACTCATTAAATTTGAAAATCGTATGCCTTCTACTTAAGTTCCCGTCAAACAATGTATAAAGAATAGCTCTGCTGCTTTTCTATATACCAATGAGACACAAGAAGTAAGGGTTGTTGGACCAGAAGTTGAAAAACTTCCAAATGGTATTCCTCTGAACTTAGTTCCTCCAAAAGAACAGAGAAAAGAGTTTCCCATTCATCCAGATTTTCTGGTATGTGCATTCAAACTAAAACTTGTCTTGATCTTGAAAAAGAAGCTGCAATCAAGAAGAAAGCTAATCTTCAGCAAAAATCTCAAATGTTACAGCCTCAGAAGAATACAAAGCTCACAAGAGAACAAAAAGAAAAATGCAAAATGAATGATCATGTTTCTTCTGTTTCAATAAATCGGTCAAAAGTTCAAAGAGAATGGACTCCCGAGAAGAAGACTATAGAGAAGAATTCACCTGTTCTGAAACATAAGTCTAGGCTAGATAAGAAGTTCAATAGAACAATTGATGCTAGAATAGACAACAATAAGAAATATTGTAATTATCATTTTAGAAATGAAAATTCAATGAATTCTTTTATGTCTCAGAACTCTGAATGCTTCTCTCTATTTCTTAAACTAAAACAGTTCTTCTCGAGTCCACATTATTTTCCTACTGATTTCCATAAACGCTCAAACTTCAAAAACCAAAAGAAAAAGGCCAAACAAGAAGCTTCTGGAAACCTGTAAATTCTTCTGAATTTAAAGAAAAATCGACAAAGAATCTTAAGCCTAACTATAAAGGACCCATTATGAAATGGGTACCTAAATCTCTCTGATTCTGTATTGTAGAAACAGCGTGTGCGCATCTGGTATCTTGACTCTGGATGCTCGACGCACATGACTGGTACAAGAAACTTATTCTCCATGTTCAAAGATAAAACCGGTGGAGCAGTAACATTTGGAGACAATGGAAAGGGTCAAATAAAAGGTTATGGTACTCTTCAAGAAGAAAACATAACCTTATCCAAGGTTGCTCACATCTTCTTAGTGTAAGTCAACTATGTGATGCTAAAATGTTGGTTGTGTTTGATGAAAAGCATTGTTACTTACTATCTAAGGCAGGTAAAGAGCTTTGGAGAGCAGATAGAAAAGGTAACCTATATATGATAAAGTTCACTTCTAAAGATGGTACAGAAACCCTTTATCTCATCTCCAAGAAGAGTGAAGTAGCTTGGCTTTGGCATCACAAGCTATCTCATCTAAATTTTCAGAATCTTGAAATGCTTGTGAAACATAACCTGGTTGAGGGCCTCCCAGAGGTTTACTTCCATAATGATCATCTCTGCGCTGCTTGTGAGATGGGATAAATAAAAAGAGCTTCCCACAAAACAAAGAGTGATCATTCTTGTACAAGACCTCTGCAATTTCTACGTGTTGACCTTTGTGGTCCCATTACAGTGTAGAGTCTCTCTCTATGGAAAGAAATACATCCTTGTGCTAATTGATGAATATTCCAGGTACACTTGGCTCGCTTTTGTTAGACAGATGTCCCAGTTGTTTTAATTAACATGATGAAGAGGATACAGGTGCTTCTGCAAAGCCAAATTCAACAGTTGAGAAGTGACAATGTTACTGAATTCAAGAATGTCAAACTTGATGAGTATCTAACCAATGAAGGAATCTCTCAAAACTTCTCAGTTGCATGTACTCCTCAACAAAATGGTGTGATAGAACGAAGAAATCGCACATTAGTTGAAGCAGGGAGAACAATGCTTGCAGCTTCTGAATTACCCACACATTTATGGGCTGAGGCTGTCTCTACTGCTTGTTTTACACAGAACAGATCTATAATTGTCAAGAGACACCTCAAAACTTCTTATGAGCTTATAAATAATAGAAAACCTACAGTTAAATTCTTACACATTTTTGGCTGCAGGTGCTTTATTCTGAATGATCGTGACAAACTTGGAAAATTCGACAAGAAATCTAATGAATCTAAATTGTTGGGCTATTCTCTGACCTCAAAAGCTTTCAGAGTATTCAATCTCAGAACCAAGATAGTCATGGAAAGCATCAATATCGATTTTGATGACCAAGCACACTTGACTTCTGATTATTCTAATTCAGAACTCAAGCTCCACAATGTAACTTCTGACTATCTCTCCAGCTCCATAGAATCCCAGATTAATGCTAAATTCGAAGAATTCCTTGGAGAAGAAATTCCCTCTGAAGAAATAGACAGAAGTACACCAGTCAATCTATCAGACATACTTTAAGCTTCTGGAATTACCATTCTAGGTCCCTCTGTATCCACAAGTATAAATGAAAGTCCAGAGGAATCTCTGTCTCCTCCAGAAATAGAGAGCTCAACTCATAATTCAATTTCTTCTGTGCCTTCATTTGAATGGGAGAAATTAGGCTCCTCTCCTGAAGTTGAACTTCAAATTCCAGAAGACACTTTACAAGAACCAGAAGTTGAAATTGAACCTCCACAAGTCTCCCAGACTCGCATGAAAAGATGGACAAAAGCTCACTTAGCTGATCAAATAATTGGTGACCCCTCTAAAGGTGTCAAATCCAGATCTGCCACAGCTAATGAAGCTTTCTTTGTAAATTTCCTATGCATGGTATAACAAAAAAGAGTCCATGAAGCTCTACAAGACCCCAGTTGGATCGATGCAATGCAAGAAGAGCTTCTGCAATTTGACAGAAACAAGGTATGAAAGCTAGTACCATTACCTAAAGACAAAACAACAATTGGTACAAATTGGGTCTTCAGAAACAAGAAAAATGAAGATGAAATTGTGGTCAGAAACAAAGCCAGGCTAGTGGCAAAGGGTTACTATCAAGAAGAAAGCATTTATTATGATGAAACCTTTGCTCCTGTTCTGCATACAAGGATTTCAATGTCTACCAAATGGATGTAAAATGTGCCTTTATAAATGGCAAGCTTAAACAAGAAGTATACGTCCAAAAACCCCCTGGTTTCGAAAGTGCAAATCATCCAGACTATGTCTATCTTTTAGACAAAGCTCTGTATGGATTAAAGCAAGCTCCTCGAGCCTGGTATGAACGTTTATCAAGGTTTCTGATCGACAATAAATATGAGAAAGGTAAAATCGATACCACTCTGTTCATCAAAAGGTGCAAACGTGAGCTGACCATGGTTCAAATATATGTGGATAACATTATATTTGGTTCTGCTAATCAAGCAGAAGTAGATTTGTTTTCAAAATTGATGGAAAGTGAATTTGAAATGAGCCTGATGGGAGAACTAAACTTCTTCCTAGGTCTCCAAGTCAAACAGACAAACACTGGCATTTTTATAAATCAAGCCAAGTATGTCTCTGACATTTTAACGAAATACAAACTTCACAATTCAACAACTATGAAAACACCAATCTCACCAAATTCTAAACTTGATTCTGATCCCTCTAGGAAACAAGTAGATGTCAAAAACTACAGAGGTATGATTGGTTCTCTTCTGTACTTAACTGCAAGTAGACCAAATATAATGTTTGTCACATGTTTGTGTGCTAGATATCAAGCCAATCCAAAAGAATCTCATCAGGCTGCTATGAAAAGAATCTTTAGATACCTTAAGGTAACACCCTCTCTGGGCCTTTGGTATCCAAAACATTCTGGCTTTGAGTTAATTGCTTATACTGACTCAGATCATGTTGGATGTAAATTAGACAGGAAGAGCACCTATGGAAGCTGTCAACTTCTAGGGAACAAACTAATAAGTTGAACATCCAAAAAGCAAAACTGTGTATCAACTTCCACAGCAGAAGCAGAATATGTTGTTGCTGCAAGATGTTGTTCACAAGTTAATTGGATGAAAACCCAACTCAGAGACTATGGTCTTGTTTATGATCAAATTCCAATCCTGTGTGATTCAGAAAGTGCAATAGCCATCATAGAGAATCCAGTGCGGTACTAAAAAATCAAGCGCATTGATGTCAGTTATCATTTCATAAAGGATCACATGGAAAAAGGTACAATTGAGATGTACTTTGTCTCCACCGATTACCAACTTGTTGACATTTTTACAAAAGCTCTGGATGAAAACAGATTTAACTTCTTAATCATCAAGTTGGGCATGCTTAATATGTGATAAAGTCCAGAATCTATTGCTAAAATAGTATTTTGTATCGTTTTCTTAATCATGTCTTTAGTCAAAACCTTTTATCTGCCATTTTCTGAACTCACTTTATTATCGTAAGCATACCAGAAGCCTCTGTCTATACTAACGATATCTCTGTACCTCAAATTGTATATTTTTCATGATTTTATGATCCAAGCATAGTTTGTGGGGGAGCAGAGAAATAAAGATTACACATGTCAAGGGGGAGCAAACACTCATGCATTACTCAAGGGGGAGAAATTTCAATTTTTGTACGAAAAATCATGTTTCAGAAGATAACATTTCCAGAACCTCTGGATCAACTTTTATCGCTAAGGTCATCCAGAAGTCTCTGGCATGTCTATCGTTCCCTCTGGTTTTTCAATTACTGCCAGATGCATTACCATTCAGAACTTCTGTAACAATTCCTATTATAAAGTCATACAGAAGTCTCTGAATTGCTATATGAACCTGCAGAAAACATTTTCCTCTAAAAATCTCACATATCATTTTCTTCTGTACTAACTCTTGCCGCCAAGGTTGTACAGAAGCTTCTGATATGTCTACAATTTTCTCTGGAACATTTTTTCAACTTGTACAACTTTCTTTTTGGTCCTACAAACGATTTTTCATTTGAGCAATTGATTGATTTTAAAGTTTCCCTCTCTCTCTCTCTCTCCATTAGTCTATGTACTTCTGGACCAAATCAAAACTTTTCGAGATATCATAGTCATTCAGAACTTCTGACCTAACTCTTGCCTTCAAGGTCATACAGAAGCCTCTGGTATGTCTATGAGACTTTCTGAAAGGACATATTTCTTAAAAAACTTAAGTGATAACATTCTCTGAATACCTCTTACCTCCAAGGTTATACAGATGCCTTATTATCCTTTTATTTAAAAAAAATATATTCTTTATAAAACCTTCTACTAGTCATCAAATGATTTTTACGAAGACTAGTTAGATCAATTTTCAAAATATTTCTAGGATGACCCTACATGTTTAATGGTTAAAGGAAATGAATCGACGATGACATCTACACACGCATACTCCTCTCAATGGATTCTTTTTCTCACAAAGCCACATGTCAAAACCCTACACGAGCCAAATATGAACCGTCAAGACACGTGTCAGAACCCTAATGTCTGCATGCTTTATCGATTCATAGCCCACGTCACCAAAAACCGTTCCATTATCTTTTTACCACTCGAGTACAGTTTTAATTCCTATTATTTAAACTCGATTCACCATCTCATTTCCAGTTTTTACCATCCCTGCTCACAAATTTCCTTGTGCTTCAAGAACCCCATTGCTGCATACCTGCAACTCTCAAAAACCCTAAGTGTTCAATGGCTGCTCAAAATCAAATTCCTGCAAATGTGCACAACGAATAAGATCAAATGGTGGATTCGACTACTGAGAGTGCGCCAATCGTGTTCATACCATCCAAACCAAACAACTTCCAGGTACTTCTATACCCCCAAACTTACATTGAGGACCATCGAATCATGATAGAGTTCCTCCAAAACCATATTCTGAACAGAGCCCTAACCATTGCAAACCCAAATGTCCCTGAACAATTTGTACAAGAGGTATGGCAATCCATGTACATCAAGGATGATTTTACCCTCACTGGGAGTTTCAACGTTCCAAACGACAACGAACATGCAATAGAAGTCCAAATAACTCAGAGAAAGATAGTCATACTCTTCCATCTCACAGATTCATATCATGGTCAACGATTCTCTTGAGCCAAATCGTTCACTCGAGCAAAACCCTACATCTGACATTCTGGTTGATTTCCTGGAAATGTTAGGGTATAACCAAGAAATAATCAGAGTCTCTGAATTTAAGAGACAGTTCCTACCCCCAATGTGGATGTCCTAGTCTCTATCCTCAACAAAAGCCTCACATGTAAAATTGGCACAATGGATCAAGCGAGCACCAACATCATCACAATGATGTATGGGATGTTTTTCAACCGTTCTCTGGATTATACCGGCCATCTGTTTAGAGAAATCTAAGGTGCTATTTACAACAAGGTCCTTCTTCAAACAAAAGGCAAACGTCTACCATCTCTGATGTTTCCACGATTCTTAGCCCTATTCATCCAAGGTGCCATAACTAAATTGAACATTCCATGTGTGCAACCATTATGCAAAATCCATGTTATGAAGACTCACTGACCAACAATTCACAAGGATGGATACAGAAATGCTCGGGAACTATCAAGGTAAATGCTAAACTTAATCCCTTCAACCTCTCCTACTCTCCAAAACTATAGGGACTCTATGGTGACCTCAGAACAGAGATCACCTATCCTAGAGTTTTTAGAATCCAGAATAGAAATTGACGGGTCGAGTGAGGATGGGCTTGAAAATAATCAGAGTGAAAACCTGAGTGCTTCCGCCCATGTTGAGAGAGTGCAGAAGATGTTCATATGGACACAAATGTAAGTATCTAGCCGAGTCCATCCAGAGCTCCCACGTCTGCTAGGGTTAATGCCAACACATCAACATCTATTGAACAAGGACGTACGCTGAGTCCAAACCAACCTAGAAGCCAACCAATTAGAAGTAGTTACTTGTACTTCTGAATCAAGCACATCTAGGGAACCCATCTCATCTTCATCCTCTTAACAGGATGAAGATGCAAACATAAGAGTGCAATGTCTCCGTGACTGACGATATAAATTGGATGGAGGTTGCCACGTCCATGGCACCTTCCAATCCAAGAGCCAATGAAATCCCATTAGAGGGGTTATGGCAACAGGATGCACTACGTACCTCAATCTTCAATTTATTTCAAGGTACGCACACCATCATTGACTCTCCATTCTCTAACATTGGAGACCAAGTCAATGAGTCAGAACATCCTAAGATGAGACTACTAGAAGCCCTCAAGGACAGGATGGAAATCCCTCTACAGTGAACGCAAAAACAGGTGTAAATGAGGGAACCTCTGAACGCGAGGTTGAAGCGGCCACATGTGTTGTGATGCAGCGGTTAGCCCCCCCCCCCCCTTCCTGAATTTGTTACGAATACAGCGTTTCAGACATTCGTTGATCAAATGAAGGGATCCATGGCAGATCTAAAACAAGCCATTCAGATCTCTGAATCTAATTTGCACGACGAGCTCACACAAGTCAATTTCTCCTTATGCAACATTCAAACCACTCAGAAGGAGCATACCAACAAACTTGCCCAGTTTCAGAGCTTTTCAATTAATGCCCATGATGCCTAGAGAGACCTGTCTATCTCTCAATTCCAAATGTTGGATAATGATGTTAAAGCAAGCACAAAAGCTATCTCTAATCTTCTCTCTACATTACCAACTCCATCAACAACTATTACTACAGAAGAATTTACTACCTTTGCTACTGACATGAAGAACTTATTGGATGTTGTTGTTCCTTCAGAAACCTGTACTTCATCTGGTATGATCACTAAGGAAGACTTGGCAAACTTTCAAAGATTCATGCTTGACAAGTTTAATGATGTCAATGTCAAGTTCGTGCCTAAGATCAGCACTGCCCCTGCAGCTGAACTGACTTAGAAGATAGGTGCCCTGGATAATTCTGTAAATACAATCAAGAACTCTGTCCAATCAATATCTGAATATCAATCTTCTAAGAAGAAATCAAAGGAAGGCAGAGCATGTAAAAAGGATGAGCTAAAACGCAAGTGATCTGAAAACCAGGATCCAGATGCTTCTGATCTTCAGAAGGGGGAGAAAAGGCAAAAGGTTGGCTCCTCTTCTGAACCAGCCAAATATCAATCTTCTTCCAATCCAACAACCCCATAGCCTATAGAGCAACAACAACAAGAAGAAAATTCCTTTGTTCAAGCTCCAATAGTGGTAACTCCACTTGCTATGCGCCCTTTACCCTCAAATCCAGAAATGGCAAACTTCATCCTTGGTCTTGAAAGAACCAGAATTCCTATCCTAAGAAGATCAAGGAACACAACCACAAGACCTACAACCTTTGGTCAATCATCAACTTCAACTCCTCAAGGTCAGGCATCCACTTCTGCACCCACAGAACAATCAATTCCTCTAGACGTGAACACTTCAAAAGTTCCAACCTCTGAAATCCTAACATGAAATCCAAATTTCTAAAGCTCCAACTTCTGAAGTTTAAACCTCTGCACCCAAGAATCAAATCAAGCTCCTAAGGAAACAAACCCAGAAGTTCAAATTGCCAAAGACTTACAAGCCAGACCTCTTACCAATGTTGAAATAAAGTTAAGGAATATTGCGGCTAAAAGAAGCATGGATCCAGTGCAGCTCGAAAGAATTGCACCTTCTCAAACATCTACTACAAGAGAAATATACTTCAGTCATTTATATGCTGAAAGAGAAGAAAGGGTCTCCATGATAATGCCCAACTTTGCTGAAAATTCCAATGCAGATGATGAAACCAAGGTCAAATTTTCAAGGTTTAGGCAGGATAGAAGATCAGTCTTTGCCTCTTCACCTATCAGAAGAATTCTTGGAGTTAAAACCAAGAAATTTGAAGATACAAATATTATGTACAATATCTATCAAGTGGAGAGAGAAAATAAACAAGTTTGTTACTTCTGTGATAACGACTTACTTTCCCTAAATTCTTCTGATTGATACCTCTAGGGAGATTTATGAAGCAAAGAAAAGATCTGTCTTTAGATGACAAGATTGCATATTTCAAGATTCTTGCTTGTATGGAAGCTTTTGTCAACTACAGAGCCAAGGTTGACTTCAAGTTTGGGTTTTAAAGAGGTGTTGAGAAGCTAAGTATTACAGCTCCAAAAGAAGATCTAAAAGACATGCAAAAATTAAAAGTTGGTGATATTGTAACAGAGCCAGAGCTAGGGATTGTGTTCAGAAATCTTTCAAACAGAAGATTTTTCAGAATTAAGGAGACTTTTAAATATTTAGAAGGGATGTTGGATATTATAAGAGGATTGGTAGCTGCCAAGAAGGAACACATAAGTGTAAAACATCAAAAAGGCAGCAAGTGACATGGAACAACACATTGAAGGAGTAATCAAACTTAGAGAGATTACTAATCAGTTCTACAAAGTTGCTAGTGGTCATCCACAAGCTCCTTTTTGATTTATTATATGTATTTCAAACTTCTGTAATTTTTCCTTTGTTTTGTAATGAAATCTTTCAACTTTGTTCTTTCTTTATATATAGTTCATTGTTCTGATTTCATACTTAGGGGGAGATTGTTAGATCTTATTTGCATGTAAAAGTATGGATCAGAAAACTCCTTTGAAGAACAAAGTTAAACTCTCTAGAAGCTATACCATCCAGAAGGCAGACTCTTCAGAAGCATTGTTCAGAGCCTTCAATGAAGATCCATAAAATTGGGCATCTTCTGGATACTACTCAAGGAACAACACACGTGTTTTAATGCTGTGGCTTGTCACACCTTCCTTGCGTAACAGAATTTGTTAGATGTCTAGCTTGTGTGTCAATACGTGATATGCTAGCTGGTTGACTTTCTCATTTGTAATTGTATAAATAGAGGTAGCCATAACTGTATTATGTGTCGATGATATTGGAGAGAACACGAAAGAGTAATTTATATTTCTTGTATTGTTATCTTTGAGATCTTGAGTGAAATACAAATTATCATTTGCAATTCATATTGTTATTCTCTTTCAATTATTGATTACGTTCTAGTTTGATTGTTGATTATTATTGCTTCCGCTTACTGCTTAATTTTATATACATCTAATCAACATCTATTGAGTATAAATGGGATCTGGGTTCCAACAAAATGTTTTATATATTTTTGTTTCTATGTAAAAATGAAATTGTTTCTTTTATTCCTCATTTTGATGGAATTATTTTTTAAACTTAATATATATAGTTTTCCCAGTAAGAGCGCTCCTTAATGAAAACGACTTATTAACACTCGTAATTAAAGAAAAAGTGAAAAAAATATGATTGGTTGAATGAGATATGCACAGTTTTTACAATGTCTTTAATTTTGCATTTGACCCCTCTCTCTCTCTCTCTGTCTCTCTCTCTCTGTCTCTCTCTCTCTCTCTCTCTCTCTATATATATATATATATATATATAAGGAAAGTTTCTAATGAGAAATGGTAAATAGGTGATCCTAGCATTTCATCTCATCATCTGCTCAACATTTGCGGCTTTGACCGTAAATCACCGGATAATTCCTTGCATGAGTATGCGAAAGATAGAAGGTTCATATATCAATATATGCGATTCAGTATGAACTGTATGTTCATATATGAATCAGTTAAATAGTTCAAATGTGAATCACCCCTTGGGGATCTATATATATGATTATGGTTGCATAAAATTTTGGGGGTTAAGTGTAATATTTTCAAGGTTCTTACACGTGAAACCATGAGTGTCTTGGGGTGAAACCATAAGTTTTGGGATAAAACTAGGGGTGTTCACGGTGCGGTTTGGTGCGATTTAAGGACAAACCGCAAACCGCACTGCATAAACCTCAAACCACACCAAACTTATGCGGTTTGTACCTATCACACTTTATGTTTAAAAATCCAGTAACTATACGATTAAAATACATTATAAAATTAACGATAAAGCGACTGTAGCTCAAAAAAATAAGGAGTTTTAATATATCTGATTCGCATTGCATGATTAAAAATAATATAAAAAATAAATAACAAACTTCAAATTAAATTGGACGTGTGAGTTGTGACGTGACTAACTAATTTATTAATATTATCAATTGTAATTTTGGATCAAACTTAAAGTCCAAAATACAAAGTTCTAAAATATTACATAAATAATAATTTTTTCTATATGTATATATGTGTGTTATATATAAAATCAAAAAAAATACAAAATATGCGGTGCGGTGCGGTTTGAACCACGGTTTGATAACTCAAAACCGCAAACCACACCACATAGTACGGTTTAGTAAAAATGCAAACCGCAAACCGCACCACATAAGTTCTAAACCGCGCTTTGCAGTGTGATGTGATGCAGTGTGGGCGGTTTGTGCGGTTTGATGGTTTGGATGAACAAAACCATAAACTTTACAATTTTAGAGGTTTTATATGAAAATTTGACAAATAAAACTCCCTTCTAGGATAGTGGTTGATGATAAGTTACGGTTTACACCCTTCAAAGACTTTAATGTTTTTAATTTACTTCATTTATTTTTTTATTTCTTGTTATATACCCATTTCATATTAACTAATTAATTAATATTAGTTAAAAAAACATTGGATAAATACATTTTTTTTGTAAATTATACCGTTAGGAAGGTATTGTCTATACCTTCAAATGAGTACAATGTTGAATATATTTTTTGTGCTAATAGAAATAAAAATATATATGTAATGCATGTATGATAAATGTGATATTTAATCATCAACAAATCAATTTAACATGATTACAAATTTTTATTAACATTTTTTGATTAAGGTTAATTTGTTTTTATAGTGATGTAATAGCATGTTAACTATGTAGGATTATTTTGTGTAAGGTAAGCATTTGAGTAAACATCCCCTTAATTTAGGTTAGTTTTAGAGACAAGGTATTTTTTTTCTTAAATAATACAATGAACCAATTTTGTAGGTTAGTTTGTTTATATTTGAGGTTAACTCTTTTGACTTTAAGGTTAACTTGTTTACGTTTTAGGTTAATATGTTATATCTTGAGCCGATCATCTTGATCAACAAGTGAAAACAAAACATGCACCAACATTCGATTGGTTTAAAAGTTTTTAGGGATAATTTTTTGAAAATAAATTAATACAGTAATTTTTAATGACTTCAATACTTAATGTAAACTTAGTAGACCCAAAATAGCTAAATAGTACGTACAATAACTTTTTAGTTAATTTTTAAATAGTCTATATTATGATAATTATTTTGTGCAACCACTACCAAAAATTTCTGGATCCGTCTCTGAATCACACGTGTTCATATATGAATAAACTAATTAGTGTTTTGCTACGAAGGTTCCGATTTTTTTACCTTCAGAGTGTTTTGCTGTAAAGTTTCAAGTGTAAATATATAGTGTCACGGGGCTCACAAAAACAGGTTGGTCTCGCGTGAATCCAACCCTATATTCTTAAATAAGGTAAAAGGGTAATTTAGTAATTTAATTTATAACGCCTCATCAAAAGATTTAATTAATTATTTTGAAAGGAAATATTTAATTACATAATATATCAATTATCTAATATATATTGTATTTTATAGATGTTTGTGGATTAAAGTGTATCACAGTCATAATATTCGCAATATATCATGACATGTATCACAATGTATTTTCGTTGTGTTATGAAGTATATGACAAAGTTCATTTTCGTTATTTTCGTTGCTTTACAAAGGGTAGCGCATTGTGTCTTTTTGTTATTTTTGTTGTTTTACAAATGTATCACAGTGTGCATCTTGTATGTATATCTGGGCATCACATTGAATATCGTTTGTATGTTCTTTTAACGATGTTTTTTTTAGGTATCGCATTTTGTATCTTGTGTTTATATGATCACATCAGGTTAATCGGAATAAGGTTTGCCAGAAAAGGTTCTCCGGAGAGAGGAGAGATAAGTTTTTTTAAATCTCTAAAATGCCCTTAATCAATATTTTAAATTTAAAATTACCAAAATTATTAATTTCGTAATTTAACTTTTGATTTGTGGTTGAGATTTGATCTAATAATTGTCACAAATTACTAGTTCTTGTTTGAAACCTCCCATATACATATATATATATATATATATAGAGAGAGAGAGAGAGAGAGGAAAATTTAAATGTGAACTCAAATTTGGTTGTGAATGTGAGGACAAATGAGAGTGCGACACGCATCTGAATATATATTATTCAGACTGAATATATAAATAAATATTCAGACTGAATAAGCATTATTCAGACTGAATAAATACTATATTCAGTCTGAATATTTTCTTGTATATTCAAACCGAATAAATACTATATTCAGTCTGAATTTTTCTTTGAATGGGACACGTGTCACACTCTCATTTGTCCTCACGTTCACAACCAAATTTGAGTTCTTATTTAAACCTGCCCCTATATATATATATATATATATATATAGTTGTGTACCCATGCAATGCGATGGGATGTAAAATTTGTTTGTAATTGAGATGGAAAGGAGCGAGTAATTTATATATGCAGTTGCAAGATTTGACTGACCTTGTTTGTGCATCTTAACAAGATTCGTTTGTGAAGATATCAAATATGTGTCAATTTTTTTTTGCAAAAACACGCAATAGAGAAAGACTCCGAAATTTTATCGAAAAAAAAAATAGAAGTAAAAATTCATGTTCTTGTGAGGTAGGTCATTGGCTTGACAACTCATGTGTCTTGTGTTGACGATTCTTCTATCGTATTTGGTGAATAAGGGATCATTTGTCAAACATTAGTCAGATAAACGCTTACTGAGTATCAGTGTATAAGTCACCTCCCTATATACAACTTCAACCTTTAACAGTCAAGCTGTTAAACGCTAACTGGATAAAAGACACTACTTTCACTTGCAAGGTAAAACTATCGATCCCTTACCATGCATCTCTTCACATGAAACTTTTAGTCCTTGTCATTTATTCTCACCCAATGCGCTAAAATCTTATTCAATTAAATAACAATCTCAATTAAAATATGCAAGATGGTTCAATTAAAATCACCTCAAAAGACTTAATATATAATACAAATGTCAAATGTTTGGTACATAAATGCTACTACACATGTTTAATGCCCATTAAACCAAATTTCATTCATATTTTTTAGATCCAACAAATCAAGGTGCTAGAAAGAGATGTGACTTACAGGTCTTCTAATATTCAATTTCAATGTTTCATGGTAAAGATTTAATAAAAAATCTCTCCTAATTACTAATTAGCATTTGAGAGTTTGATCGAAATTTGAATAATATCTCTCTCTCTCTCTCTCTATTATTTTGAAAAATATATTGGAGCAAAAAAATTGTTTCAACATCATCATTTTGAAGAACCTGATAAAGATGCACAAATAAATCCTGAACCAAACTCTTTCTAGACGCGTGCTTCACAATTGTTTGATTGAAAAACAAGTCAACTTGAACCACATAAATAGCAACATAAGAACTACCCATTACAAAAGTCAATTAGGAACTACAACAACTGCTAGACGACCAGGGTGGATGAGGATGATTCAGGGAAGATTAAAAAAAGGTAAGAACATCAAGTTAAGAATAGTTTAAGGCAACACTGAGAACACTCAGAATGAAGACAAACATATGAGGTCATGAATTTAATTAAAAACTCATTTAAGGTCATATCCTTAAATGACCCACATAAATTCTTAGCAACTTCTTAACATTAGATATTAGCAAGATTTTCAATAGAACATAAATCTAATATACTATAAATATGGGTTTTTTTTTTCAAAATAATTCATTGGTACATCTTATGAGTTTCTTAGATGTCTTGTATAGGTTAGCGAACTCTTACAGGCAAGAGTTACCACCCTCACTTAATTTATGGTGCAACATTAGTTGCCGTCAAAATGGCTTGATGGTAAGAGATTACTAGGAAAAATTCACCATTCTCACTTACCGGGTAAAACTCTTGATCATTTCCTCCCTCTTACTAGGTAGGATTCTTGAAGCTTGGTTTCAGACCATACAAGGCTTTGTCGAAATTGTAGATGTGATTTAGTTTCGATTCATCTACAAAGCCTTCTGGTTGCAAGACGTACACCTCTTCGTTGAGAAAACCATTAAGAAATGTGGTCTTGACATCCATTTGAAACACCGTAAAACACAATATGTGCCACTTATGCCAAGAACATTTTGATTGCTTCAATTCTAGCCACCGGTGTAAACGTCTCGTCGTAATCAATAACTTCCTGCAACGATATCGCTTTGCCACGTGTCGAGCTTTGTTCTGGACTACAACACCATATTCATCCTCTTTATTCTTGAACACCCATTTTGTGTCGATCACACTCTTATTCTTATCGAGCATGAGTCACCAAATTTTCAAACTCTTGAACATGTTCAACTTTTTTTTGCGTAGCCTCAATCCAATTCGAGTCAGTTAGAGCTTCAACGACGGTAGTTGGTTCAATATTACTTAGGAATGATGCAAAAAAATCATTAGCGGACGCAACTCTCGCAAAAAGATCCTACTCTTACAAAGAGCTTATTCTCGAACGGTTGATTTGGTGCATGAATGTCCAGTACGTACAGGCAATGAAGCATCTCCAAGAATTTGATGTACCGGATGAGCTCTCATCCAATTGGTGCTGTGAGGGAGTGCTCTATACAAAGATTGATCATCGTTGTCATCAATATAGTTACCAAGGGGTTGATCTTGTATAGATTTAAGTGAAGGCGCATTTTCTGAAAGTTGTGTTGAACGAGAAACATCCTCTGATACAGTAGACGACTGAGCGGGTGGAGTTCGGGTGTCGGAATCAACAATTTAAATTTGTATCGGAATTGGAATTGGGCTTTCTTCACTTGAAGAAGATACTTCTCGATTGGCTGGAGGAGAAGTCGCAGTGGTTGAAATTGCAGTTAAGTTGGATACCACAATCGATCGAGACAGGCCAGGTAGGAAAACTGATTCGGCAACTTCAACCTTGGGCGGAACAGTAGATTTAGAATTATAAGTTCCGTAGTATTCATCATAAAAATATTCAAAAGTAATTCCAAATTAGTATAATGAGCTTTTGATATAGAATCTTCATTTGGATTATCTAGTTTTTGTACAGGTCCTGAACTGATTTGTCCAAAAGCTAATACGCTAAATAAAATGGGTTCTGAATTGTCGTGTTTAGAAGCCAAATTTGCTAATTCATCGAAAGTGACGTTTGTGCTTTCGTTTATAGATTTTGTTCGCTTGTTGTAGACTTTGTAAGTAGAAAATGTTGATGAGTAACCGATGAAGATGCCTTCGTCTGCCTTAGAATTGAGCTTGACACGATCCTCTTTGTCGTTCATTACAAAACAAATATATCCAAAAGCATGAAAGAATTTTATGCTACGTATTCCTTTTATTAATGATCTCATATGGAGTTTTACCAAACAGTTTATGAATAATCGAACAATTTTGGGTGAAACAAGCTGTGGCAACCGCTTCGGCCAACAGAAATAAGGGTAACTTTGACTAAACTAGCATCTTGCAAGATGATTTTACTAAAGTTCAGTTACGCCTTTCTACCACACCGTTCTGTTGAGAAGACCGACTTGTGGAGAAAGTATGAGTGATCCCAACTGATTCCATGAATGCACCCAATACCTTGTTCTTGAATTTCGTGCCATTATCAGTTTGAATGGTTTGAACCGTTTGCTCCATGTTTACTTGGACACCTTTGATAAATGAAATGATTATCTTCGGCACTTCGTCTGTTGTTCTACGAAACTTGACCCACGTGTATTAAGAGTAGTTGAAAACCATGATAAGAATGTACTTCTTGCCATTGTGATACTCTAAATCCGCATTGGTTCACATAAATCCATGTGGATCAGTTGCAGAGGTCGTGTTATGCTATGCTCAACCTTTAACTTATGAGAGGCTCGCTTCATCTTTCCCATCTCACATGTTGCGAGCAAGTGTCCTTTCACGAACTTCAGATCTAGTAAGCCTTTGACCAACCCTCCACTAACAAGCTTGTTTCTAGTTCTTGAAATTAAGGTGGGAGAGTTGTCGATGTCACAACCAATTCTGTTGCATAGAGGCTTTCGAAAGCAAGCAAACTGCATTTTCCGATTTTAGATTGTATAAATTTATAGTGTAGAGGTTTGAACATCGAGTCCCGGAAAAAAGATCTTTTCCATCTTTAGTTCGGATGTTGCACATCTTAACCAAAGTGACCTCTAGATCCTTGTCGCAGAATTGTTCATTGTTGAATAAATTGTGTCCTAGACCTTTAACGTAGGACACTCTTTATATTGTTATGTGGTCTTGTACAATATCATCGTAACCGAATATCGGGGAGAAGTGATTGTTCCAAATCGCACATTGCCAATAAATTTGTCACTGAAGTTGGTGAGAAGCTCCTTTCTTCCAGTCATGGGTGTGGAGCAGCCAGAATCTAAATACCATACATGAGTAGTCTGCAAAATATACTAGGCAGATTTAGGTACCTATTTGAAAAAGAGTCCTAATTTGTTAAGTGAAACTATAAACTTTGGCACCCACTTAAAAACGGGTCCAGTCACATTCGGTGTTTCAAAATTTAGGCACCCATTTGAAACCGAGTCCTTTACTTTTTGTTTGAAAGTGAAAATCATGGAAAGCATCAAAAGAATCATACCAATCATGATAAACAGAGTAAGTATGCACATTCACAAAGTCATTCAATCAACAATTGGAACAAACAATTATTTCACGATCCAAGCAAATCAATTGCTTAATGGAATAAACTTTGCAAGGAAAATAAACTTCGCGTCCAGGTTAAGCAATGTTAACATTAGCTACTGAATGACAAAAATTGTTTTTTCTATGATTAAAAGACGAACTAAATAATTTTATTCCAGCAGACGACCCTTTCACTTCCCAAACTTTCTTAACTCCAGGTTGTTTAAAATGGTAATATGAAAAGCTAGAAGCACGACAATCAAAAGGGAGGAATTAAAAGTATGTCGGTTTTGAAAAGTTCCAGTTTTTTTTGGTTCCCTTGAATACTTGTTGGATTCATTATTTGAAAACGGGGTATTTTGAGAAACATTTTAAGAGCACTTGCCTATGTAAAATTTGATTAGTGTTTTTTTTATTTACCTTTATCAAGAAATCCTCATGACTAGGAAGTTTAGGACTGAAATCAAACTCATTAATTTCTTTATTTAACAAACATCATAATTCATTAAGGCAAAAAAGTTAGACTCCTCATCTGATATCATTTCCTCATCTAGTTCTTTTGAGGTACGTGAAAAGTTAGGATACAGAAAATCACTGTGCTCTTTAACCAATTTCTTTTCATGATCGAATTTTTCAAAATCTTCTGGATTCCTTTTAACTCCATGAAATCATCCAACTTGTTATGACATTGTTTTTGGTGACCAAATTTGTCAAAATCCTTGGGACTACATTTATAAGAAAAAGAAATTTCCCATTAAAGTTGTAGCCTCAAGTTCCTTTAATTTGGATAAAAGAGCCTTCATTTCCTCTTCAAAAGAACTCATTTCCTCGTTAAAACGTTTTTCAAGTTGAACAGTTTTCTTTTCTAAAATTGAAGGTGGAACATAAGTTTTATATCCAACAGGTTTTGAATTGAGTTATTTTGTTGAGTAACTATGAAAGTAATCATTTAAAAGATATTCAGTCTTATTCGAAAAATAACCATCATTCAGTTTTTCATAAGAGAAAGGAAGTTGCATTTTCTTTTTGTTTTTCCTATTATAATATTCCCACCTCTCAACCTTAGCAGTGATTTCATGAATTGGACTTTATATTCTTGACCGAGATCTATAAAATCAAATTTGTACAGATTAGGAGTGTGATATAGAGCCTTTTGCAAACAATTAGGATTTTCATATCCTAAACCCTCTTTTGGTTTATAAAAGTGAATTCTTTTGGTTTGTTTAAGTAAATCGTTTGATTTGCAGTCTAACCTCTCTTGTAAGGTTTTAATTCAAAATCCTTTAATTTTTCAAGCAAATCATTTTTCTGAATAATGGCAATATCATATTTACTCGCACACTCTTCGTTCTCACTTTCAGATTGTTTAATTTGTTCTGAAATGTCAGACAATTGTCATTTCAAACACTCATTTTCTTCAGAAAGCTTGGCCTTATCTTCTTGTAAAAAATCGTACCAGCTTTTGGTTTCAACAAGTTCATATGTGAAAGATATGAGAACATTCATGTTGTTTTCTAATCTACCTTCTAAAGTAGAAACTGGATTTTTCTCTCTTTTTAATTTATCTTGGAGGTCTTGGAGTATAAGCATCATGGATTGCCTTTAGTCAACAAAATCAGAATAAGAAGAATGGTTTACCTCAAATGTCAAATCAAAAGTAGAAGATTTGTCGTCATCATTGTCTGAGTTATAAGACAAAGCATCGTCAGCCATAAAGCATATGTGAGTTTAAGCATCCTCATTTTCGTCTTAATCATAAAGATTGATCTAGTGACCATCCTCCACCAAGAGAGCTTACCAGCTTTCGTTTGCTTGGACAACAATATCTTGTCCATGTAATGGTTAGAATTCTTCTCAAAAGGCTTGCAACAATCTCGGGCACAATGGCCAGTCTTCCAGCTGTTCTAGCATGTGCTCATCTCACCACTATTCTTATCCTTCGGCTGTTTCCCAGTAAACTTATTCTCATCAAATCTTTTCTTTCCTTTGTACTTCTCCTTGTACTCATCATGCTTTGACCCTGAAGAGTATCTGTGATTATTGGAAGATAGCTTTCTATAGAACTTCTTCTAAAAAGTTTGGGTCAAAAGAACCATTACTTCCTTTAGATCTTCTATTTCTGAATCAGATTCTGAACCATTATCATCATCATCGGACGACTCACTTCTTTCTCTCCTTGAGCTTCTTGGTGAATGCCTTTCATGCCTAGCACATCTGTCATGTCAGTCGTATCTCTCTTTGTTTTCTGCTACTAAGGCTAGTGGATTTTCAATTTGTTTCTCAGAATTCATTTTATCTTCCATAGCTTCCAACACTTCTTCTTCATCCTGTTTGAGTGTTTCATACACCTCATGCAAATCAATCTCATCTAGCGCTTTGTTGTGCTTGAAATGAGATGCAAAACATTTCCATTTGGGTGCAGATTGCTCAGAATTTTCAAATTATCTATTTTGGTCTTTCTTATTTCATTCTTACTTAACTCGTTCAACAAGTTGGTAAACTTCTCATAGGTTTCTTCAAGACTCTCTCTCTTTCTCTCTGTCTTTAGCTTTGAAATCTTCATAGCTCGTGATGCAGTTGGTAATCTTCAGCTGAGTTCCCACCTTAGTTCCCATCATCATTTTTTTGATTTAATCCCTCATTCCTTTTGTTGTACTCTTGTGGTTGTCTATACTTGAGTCGATCTCATTGGTCATCCCTTGAAGCAAAAATGACTTTGCAAGTTGATCTCCTCTATCTCACCTCATTTCAACATCAGAACACTTATCTTTATCTTTAATCTCTCTTCTTGCAAGAAGTGGTGGAGTACTATTGGGAGTGGTTGGGTAGTCTTGGTAGAAGATTTCAGGACCCTCTTTTGTTAACTTCATGATTTCATCACTATAGTCATGTATGTCGATCAAGTCCAAGAATCCGTCCTTCCATTGAACGGTTTAACATCTGATCCAACAACATAGCATCACGGGAAGACATTATCGTAGATACTTGATATGATCGAGATCGACGCTCTAAATTGATTTGGTTAAATCAACGTTGTCAGTTATTTGTCGCACCACCTGGTTGTTGCATCTTAGAGTTTGTCACACCAAAGATTATCGCAAGGATATTTCTGTCACACCAAATGCTTCTCATACAAAAAAATTGTCGCACAGAGAAGTTGCATGAAATGGATCGAGGACGAAAGGTTGTCGCACCCAACGGATGAGATCAACAAAGTTATCAGGCCAAGAAGGTGCGATTAACAAAGTTATGGGGCCAAGAAGATGCGATGAACACGGTTATCGGATCGGCTTGATGCGATGAACAAAAGTTATCACACCCATATGATGCAACTAGTTACTATCGAAAGATAGGCAGATACAATAAAAGAAAGTTGTCGCAAGCTACATGTTGGATAAGATGAACTTTCTCGCATGACACAAATGCGAGAACTATGAAGCTACGTGCAATAAACTTGAAGTTCTAACTCAAAACTTATCCAAATCTAATGAAACTTTTAGTATGATATGCGCACTGTTATCCCTAACAACTTTAATACTTGGTGTTTTGTTTAAAAGTGACAGGAAGGATGCGATAACTATTTAAACAGTAGTAGTGATAAAAAAAACTTAATGCGATTAAAAATTCAATAAAATCTGGATGAAATGATTTTGATAGTGGAATAGCAACTCACAAGTAAGAATACTTATATAGATCGAATGTGACTAACCCAGAAAGTCAATCGAAGAACCAAGGACTCACCAAAAAGTTGACCAAAGCCGTAGTTTGCTTGTTCTTAAAAAAAACGATGAATCAATCCAAAAATGCTTTGATCTTTAAGCTCTAATACCAATTGTGAAATATAAACAATATCTAACAATGTATGCATGAATCAAGTAATAGTAGAAATCCATAAACCACAATTCATCATATATTACTTTGAGAGAAAATCGTGGTTACACAAGGTTACAATGTTATACGATAAAGACCTCTAACCCTAACTAGGGTAAAACAAAAAACTATTTATATCCCTAAGGATATTTACGCTTTAAGCCCCTCAACTTTGATACAATACTAATAAACTCCAACAACTAGGATGACTTATTTACTTCTCAAAATAACCATTGGCTATATATATACACACATTACATTATTAAGCATCTAGACCAAAAAATTTAAAGATATCTTTGTATGCATAGAGTACTACCAATTTATGCACAAAATCCAAAAACTTTTAAAGGACAACTTACTATGCAAGTGTACAAGTGAAAATCCTTTTGTTTTTACACAATCACCAAAGACAGACCAACCCTTCTACCTCTTCAGTCCAACACATACCATGAATACCACAAGCTTCTCCTGCCGCTCTTTCACGTCTCACGGACTCGCACCATAATGAAATGGAAGATTTCTTCTATCAGCTACTTGAGGGAACCCAAGATTTCATGCAGATAAATAAGTATTTGCTACTTGATGTATCAAAACGATTTGATGTATCAGGATCTCATTGATACATATAACTCACTTATCCTCGATGTTTTGATTTCATAGGTTCTTCAAACCCCTAGAAAATCCTTAGAGGTATTCTCTTAAAAACCCTATTAGTTTCCATTTCGATTTTGATTTTGATTTTGAATCTGGCTTTAATTCTTTCATTTCTTTCTCTTCGTAAGATGATATTGGCGTTCCTTAGTCGATTTCACATTTTTCTTCGTACGGTGATTGATGCTCTTGCCTTGCATCAAATGAATCTAAAACAACTGTAAATGATTAATAGCAGTTGTATCATGAGAATCGGAGAAATGTTGTTGGAGATCTTTGATTTGGATTCGGATGATTCACGAAAAGGTTTAAATTTGTTTAAGTTCATTTGAATATGATGTTTCAAACTTTTGACTTGAGTTTATTGAAATTTATTGCACTTTGGTATTGAATTTTTCATCTAAGGTTGCGGTATAATAAAAATCTTTATTAACTGTTTCTTTTGGATTGTGGATTTCATTTGGTGATAAAAAGACTTTGTACTTCATGTTGTAACTTGATTTAAATCATTCAGTTTTTTTGTTCCTTTCATGATTCTTTGTTAATAAGTAATTTGGAATCAATTAGCTGCTAACACAATAACCCCTTCCTTCCTACTAAAGGAATCACTTTGACTTTGGGTATCAAGTGCGGTTCTTTACACTTCAAAGTCGATAAGCATTCATCTAAATTTTGCGAAAAGAATGCTATTTTGTCAACTTGACAAGAAGTAGTACAAATAGAATTTTGTTGGTGCTAAATTAGTATCATATTTGGAAACCATACCCATTGTGCATTAAGTTTAATTTTCCAAAAATGTAATTTAGCTATTATTTGATATTGGGTAAGTGCAAGTTTAGTTAGATTTGAAATCTTTAAAAGTAGGTTGATATTAGGATATCCTGAATATTGTTTGTTTAGTGGTTGGACCCCATTAAGACAAACAAGAATTATATATACCACCGATCTCTGTTAAGGAATGGGTATCACGTGATTGTCCCAATTTTAGTAAAATTCGATTCATTTTGGCCTGAAGATATATCTGTTGTTGATTTTGCATAAACCTGGATCTGATAATTATTGTGAAGCTCTGTATGAAATATTTGATTTATTGGGTCAAAGTTTCTTCATCCCTATTCTTGCTACGTGCTAATTTCTACTTCTACTTCAGTTGTTCATTTGTATTTTCAAGGTAGCTTTATCTTGCCTATTCATACTCCCAAGATTTTTAAGTTTTCAAAAACTTATTCTTCCAATTAAATCCCCTTTGTGGTAGTTTTCAAATTTAAAAATTTTGATTGCTTCTTGCTTCCCATTTCTTTTTATTCCATTGTTGTCGTTCTAAAAAGAACCCCTTCAAAAGGTCGATGCCCTCGAAAGGTTCTCACCATGGAAACCTTCGTCTACGTGTAACCACCTTTCCTCATTGTCACCTCACGACCGTCACCACCTTCATCTTCTGGTATGGTTTGATTTATGCTTGGTTCTTCCCTCCGTTCCTTTTTGTTTAAAATTCCTTTTATGGTTTGATTTAAAAATCTTCATTTTTCTGGTATTATTTTACTTATAGATCTTCATTTATGCTTCAATCATTGTTTTTTATCGTAGTCTTTTTTGTTGTTATTATCATTTTTGCTTTTACTTATTTCATAAAGCATGACTTTCTCACTATTTCAATCTTCCCTATAATGCATAATTTGGCACATGTCCAGATGTAAGGAGCAAGTTTTCAGTTTTTTGTTTAGTTAATGTAAGGGTACGTGTCTAATTGTGAACTTTTCATTCTTAATGGAACCTTTCTTGAATATCGGGAGTTAGCTTAAATAGCATTAACCTTGCTTCTTGTTCTATGTATTGTTAGGAGTAAGAAATGTATGAAGATCACATTTGGAGAAACAATAGACTCCATGTAAGTACAAGTCTATGTGTTGAAAAGAATGTTTGTTGTGAAAAGTCTTACAGGAATGTAAGTTAAAGAAAATACACATTAGATTAACATTAGTCATGTTAAGAATAGGAAAACAAGTCACATAACTATTTAAACATGTATTGTTTGCAAAAGGGACACATAAGACCTCTTCTCCATTATCTTTGGAATGATACGTATCTTCAAGAAGTACTAGTTGAGGGATTGTGACTAAACTAAGATTTAGGTAATGAAAGCATCACATCATCAACTTTAGACCCAGGGTTTGTTTTCTATAACCTCTCGCGTCTTTCGTAGAAGTATCTCATATCATATATGTATGACTGTATGTTTTATTTTGTATACATTTATGTATGACTGTATGTTTTATTTTGTAGATCAAAAAAAGCATTTTATGTTGGACCTCCAACTAAAATTCCCAAGGTAACAAGTTGATTGATGATCCCTTTAGTTTCATATTAGGTTTTAATGCTTAACTACGATATGTGTTCTTGTTGTTGCAATAGTCATTATTTTCTCAAAATGTTGATCCACATGGACGACATCCTTTATTTAAGTTGAATGGATCACCGGGGTCGACAATCCCTTTAATAGATTAAATATTGGACCCCCTTTAATACAAGATTCTTTTATAGATTAAATATGGGACCCCCTTGAATATGAAAAACGGTGACATCAAATGTGATACTATTTATCCTCTCGCAAATCGTTCTTCAAGGTAGACTGCATGGGTATGCTTGTTATCTTGGAAGGTCTCTTCAAGACGGACCCATAACTCTTTTGCTGATGCACTGGGTTTCATGATAGTGTGGAGAAGGTCTTTAGATATCATGCTATATATTCATTGTTTGACAATGACATCAAGTTGTTGTCATGTAGGTGAGTCGATAATAGAAGGGCGTTCGACGGTGGAGTCGATGTGATCAAGCACGTTATAAGCACAAACGTGAATATGAAAGAGCTCTACCCATGACACATATTGATCATCTTCTTGGTCAAGAGTGAGATGGATGAGGTTTTTGATGTTATTGACGGCGAACGCTGGATGGAACACCGTAGGGGAAGAGGAGGACGGGTTGTGCTTGGGGTTTTTGCCATCTGGTCTGGCCATTTTGGTGCGTTTTACGGAGGAAGAAGGAGGTGGTTCAGTGGAACCCTAGAAGATTTAGAATGGGAGAATTTGGCTCTGATACCAAATTGAATTGTGAATAATTGTTTGTTTTTCTTCCAAACACTAGTCACAATATATGTAGTGATTACAATCCCGTAATTGGGGAAAATATAGCACCTATAGTTACAAAGCTATGTATTAAGGAAGAGATAAATCACATATTTATCTATATTTATTTACAAAGAATATTGAAGAAATATATTCTCTAACAAAGCGCATAACACTTGGGCTCTCACAAAATGTTGCTATTGTGCAGAAGCCTCACATGTGATAAACTTGGTAAGGGAATCGTTCATAATTAGAATCGGAAGTGGTGATATCATGGAACAACAAAATAAACAGGTTTCAAAGTTTATAGACGGTACGAGTTCCTAGCACACTTTTTATGAGTAGAAGTTCAAAGATTAAATTTCACATACAACAAAACAGGGGTTGTTCCACTATTATGACAATCACATAAAGGTCTAGAAACTGCGACGAATAAATAAAAAGATATATATTTTGATGTAGCCAAATCTTGAAAACATTTTAAAGCATTATGATATGTCATAGGTTATATCTGAACCCTACATAAAACGAAGTTGTGTGAAACGACTACAAATGACTAGACAAATTCAGATTTTATTTGTTAGTTAAGATCAATTGCATTAACTATAATCCAAGAATGCATAAGTCATTTTCTAAGGGATCGTTTGTTTTGAGGGATTTGGAATTGGATTTCACTCTAATTTCACGTTTGGTTTAGGGGAAAGTCCATAATTGAATGGCCACAAAATGGTTTATATACACTTAAAAGTTAAGAACCACAATTAAAAAGGTTTATAAATCTTTTTATCAACTAATAATTAGTCTAACGTTGACCTGAATTGTAACACCCTCAAATTTGGGAAAGAGCGACTAATTTAAAACTTTCATTATTACATCAATTGAAGTATGACTCCCTTCCTGTAAATCAATACTTGAAATTTCCTCAAATAATAATTCTAAATACACCTCAACAAAAGATAGGCCAAGTTTTATAGTAAGACATAAATACGATCGGGTGTTACTATACCCAAAAGAGTCGCTATCTCCGAATGCGGAAAACGTCACCAAATGGCTAGATCTCTATCGTGCCACTTCCTAGCACTCAAGTCCACACATGTCGCTGGAACCCATCCCAACAAGAACCTAATGCACATGTCGAAAAAGGAAAAAGATTAAGCTTAACACCTAGTGAGCCAAGAGTTTATAACATATTTATAATCGTTAAAATCGAAAGATTGCTTGATAAAATAATAATTTCTCAAATAGAATGACTTCATGATAAAAGCAATATCTTTCCCAAATTCATCATTTTCATAGTAAAAGCTTTTGACCAAAATCTCGTTAGTAACAAAAGTTTTAAATATAACTACCCGTTCAAAACGAATTCTACACCCGATACTCACTTAAGACGTGAATAAGTTTAAATGCTCCAAATTCCAAATTATGGACAAAGCTCCATTTTATAGAATACCAAAATATGGTTACATCTCAAAGATCCAATAATATCAATTATGGATAATATTTCATACTCTAAAAATGTCATCGAAATTAATGAATAAGACTCTATACCCAAAACAACACCTTTCGGTGATGGGGGAGATCCATTTCCATCAGCAATGGTGTAACACAAAGTAAACCATATTTTCAATGTTGTTGAGTAGTGCCCTAAGATCACAGTTTCGGTGTACGACCCCTCAATGAGTACCCACCATAAAGGTCCCGGAGCCCGACCCATACGGATTCATCTCTAAAACACCCCGATCCCAGACCTACTAAAAATACTATATATTCACACTAAGAACCGATGATAATGGGACCCGACTTTAAGTGAGTTCATTCCCAAAATATCTGTGTGATCCCGACAACATACTCCAACGAGTTACATCATCGTAATACTCAGGGTCGCAGAGGCATTCCCACTTTGGTCCATCTCTGTAAAACCGACTACTAAAAGCCCAAACGGCTTACGACCTCAAAACGAGGGACTCAAAAGTCTTTTAACAACCAAGAGACTGACTCATGTGCCTCTGGATCCAAATGCAACTCAGTCTAATTTACATGACTCCAAAATTAATGACCAACGCACTCAAAGCATGTAATAAATCATAAATTATGCCATAACTGCATATAACTCCAAAAAGCTCGACATATAGTCATTTAAATCGGACAATTGTGCAAGAGGGTCATTTTAGTCAAAACCGAAAAAAAGCTCTATGAGATGACTCAACACTTATGTGATTACTCAAAACATTGGTTGAGACAAACCATTTTCCCAACTAAAATCATATTCATATATTTCCAAAATGTCTCATAATGTAATAACATGTATTTTCCAATGGTTTATAAAATCCCATAGTTATATTTTATTTATCAAAATATCGAGGCCCAAATATAAGCATTTTACAAGATTTATAAAACCATTTGTACCAACTAATTCGCATATCATCAAAATACTCACACATTTGACAAATAACAAATAAAATATGTTAATACTTCAAGATGGACATTTTTGGCATGTACGCCATTTTCACAAACCAACTTGAACTCATCTTGCTAGATTTAGGTTAAATCTAGGTTTTACCATAATCTTGAGCTTCCTTTGTTGAAGAACTTAGATCCACAACTAGATCTTCCAAATTCTAACTTCAAATCTTACCAAAACATCTTCTCCATTACTAATAACCCAAAACCTAAGACAAAGAAGGAAGAAAGAGGGTGGAGATGAAAAACACACCAAACCCTAGCTTAAAAGGAAGGAGATGAAGATGTTACATTTCTAAAATACACTATAATCTTCCGAAAATGTTTGATCCTCTTGATATCATCTTGAAGAGCTCTAAAAAACGAGACCATATAAAAAAGAATCGCCTCAATCGAAGTTGAGATGAGAAAGTTATGGTCAGATGAAGAAAATCATGAAATCTCGATTTTAAGATGAGCTGGTGACTTACGCGGCCTTCTCCGGGCCCTAAGGCCACAGAAAAAGTCGCATGCCCAAAATATACACTAAAACATTGACTTGCGCAACTTGGGCCGCCCAAACTCCGTTTTTCGCGTTTTTTGCCCGATTTTCGCACCAGATTCGATCCTTGATAAACCCATCATAATAAATACATAAAACCTTATTAAACTCCATACTAATGGTCAAAAGGCCATTATAACCCTTGACATAAGCCTCTAAAATCTCGGGTATTACAGTCATGTCGCGGGATGCCATTTCTCGCTATTTGTCGCCATTTTTCGCGTTTTCATGCCGATTCGAAGCCCAGACTTTCCGACATATTTTCTATATGAAAATATTCACCTATTAACAACTTAATTACCCAAATTACGGGTGTTACATAAATTGCATTTTGTTGCATCGTACAAGTATACAACTAGTATATATATGTCCAATTTTATCATATTGGACAGATTGTTCTTGTTCAAGGGTACACAACTAGTATATATAACAACTACTAAATATATGCATGGGATCATGTTATTAGTGAAGTTAAGGTGAGAAACGTAAGAATGTATGAGATCATTTTTTAATCTCAAACTCACTCATGAATCACGCTTGATACGTGTATTGATATGGTGCATCTCGGTGTATATTATCTCGGTGCATCTCATCTTAATGTGCATCCAATGGTGGAGATTCCTTCTCACTATAATTTCACTTCTCACCGGAACCTAATCTTATATATAGGGCGTCTTCTTTTAAGAACTTGGCAATTTATGGGAACTGTGATGTCCATTTTAAGCCCTAAATGATATTAAATTAGAAATTTATTAACTTTAGTAATTTCAAATTTAAAAAAATCAAATAAAGGGTATTCTGGGTATTTATAAATCTTCTCTCTTTCCCTCATTATTTTCTCATGTCTCTCACCTCTCCTCCACCCTAATTTTCAACAAGTTAGCTCAAAGCATTTACAAAAGCTATGTTAAAATGGAGAAAATGAGGTATTTTAAAAAATAAATTGCTTCAATGATTATAATATCTTGTATTCTAGAAAGATAAGAAAGATCATAAAAATCTTTAAATTTAAAGAAATTTCTAAATAAAAAGAGAAACCATTATTCTAATATTTTTCATCAATAAAAGATAATATGAATAAATGTTTAACGGAGAAAAATAATATTTTATTAAATATATTGATTATTTTAAATATAGTTAATGTTAAAATTGTTAAAATAATATAAGAGTTTGATGTTTTTTTTTAAATAGAGATTGTGATTTTTTATACATTATTTTAGAACAAATTTAACATAAATGTTGTAAATACTCTAATATCCATCCATCCAAAAATATACTAAAAATATAAGTTGGTTATGTTTGCCAAAAAAAAATGCCAAACACACTACCCCAATTAATTCCTTAAGATGAATCTCATAAATTTCATAAATTTCATAAATTTTATAAATTTAAAATCTCTCAAATAATTAAACTTTACTGAACTATTACATATATCTTTGAGATGTTTTTTATCGTGAATACTAAAACCAAAATCAACATAAATTAAGTATTATTTTGCTACAATTATCCTTTGATTGACTAATAATATATTTATGTGTTGTCATTCAACTGAAAACAAGTATAATTTATTTAATAAATATTATATATATTTGCTGCAGTTTTATATTTGAAAGCTAAAAGATTTGAGGTGTAGGATTGTCCTGTAGGCCCAGGCAGTACCGCGAACTTCTTCCCAGCCTTGTGTTTTGTAATATTTTATTTAATTTATTTGTAGAAAAAGAATATGATCATGTTTTTCATAATTACAAGTTATAATATTGGTTGGTATAGGCTCCTTCAACTCTATTCTCTTCTGCACCTATTAGCATCTTTGAACAAAAATCATTCTTTTAAATAAAATAGAAAAATTATTATCATGTTTTATTTATAGTTTCTAATTGTTTTTAGAATTAATTAAAAAAAAAATCTTTTTTCATGTGATTTATTAAAACTTTTATTTTTCGCCTTTATAATTTTAAAATTATATCAATAATATTATGGTTTGCATTTGATTACCAAAGTTTTTACCTATGAACTTTATGAATGTTGATCTTTCACCCTTGAGTTCCCAACGTGCAAGCTATGTGAGAACATTTTGATTCTTTCCTGTTTTTTAAATAATATATTTTATTGTAAGGTACGTTGTGCACAAGGAATTGAAAGCATGTGTCATTTCGGAAGATAAAAACCGGAAATTTTATTGAAATAACCACTCTTAGATATTAGTTTTACTTCCTATCTATTTCTCACAAGTTTTACCGAAATAGTCCTCAAGTTTGTAACTGCGAAGGAATGAAAATGTATAAAAAAGAGGTTTTTGAACTAGATTTGTAATTTTAGGGACCAAATATGTAATATTTTGTCTAGGTTCTCAATATTCAATTCGCAATTGCGAATATAATATCCAAAATTTACATTTTTGGTCCCTGAAATTACGAACCTACTTCAGAAACTTTTTTACATTTTCACCCTTTCGCAATTATGAACCTGAGGGTTATTTGGGTAAAACTTAAGGGAAATAGACTAGGAGGTAAAATCACAAGTAAAAAATTGGCTATACATACGATGGTTGTGTGTGACTCCGATGATGATGATTGGAGGGCAGTGGTGGTGCCTGACTCTGATGACACACATACGAAGTTTAGTGATTTATGCTCCCCATTCAAAACCAAAATCATGTAGAAATTGGAATATCACAACTCATTATAGATACTAAAATGAATCTTTAAACTTGTAGCGAACAATATATTTTACCTACTACACATAAGTCCTTTTGTATCTTGAATTTTGATGATATTGTATATGTTCATCATAATGTTTGAATTTGTTGTTGTACTTCTTTTATTCAGGGTTTAGCTTTTGAATGTTCTTCAATGTTTTGTTAATGGACGATGTTAATGTTCTTTATATTCGGATTTTTGTAACGGATAGTGTTCTTAACGCTAATGTTAATTTGGGGAGATGGATGTAGTTAGGGAACTCTGTATACAGTTTGATTTCATAGGATTTGTGTTAGGCTAATTATTCAAAAATATTATGATTATTTTTTGATTTGCGGCAAAAAAATGATACTCATATTCTGGGTTGAAAAATGTGATTTTCATGTTCTTAATTAAATATTAATTTTCATGTTTATCTTGTTTTTGTGAATATATGAAATAAGGTTGAAATACTTGTTTGATAAAAAAATGGAAAATGATCAAAATTCCTTTGGGTGACTTGCAAATAGGGTAATTATAGCAAAATGTTAACGTGTATTTGAAGTAGAGATAAACTCTCTAACGACATACAACTATAGAAATATGTATATTCTATTACACTGGTAACACATAAATATTTAATTATATATGATTAAATACACTTATATAAATGTAATTATATATGATATTAAAAAATTTTGACTTTTCATAAAATATTTAACTTATTGTTTAATTTTTTATATGTATTTTAAATTATGCATCAATATAATGAAAGTAGGATAAGATTTTGTTTGATTAAAATAGACAATTTATTAAAAGTAAACGACAATATAAAGTATAAAGATGAATATCTAATAAATATAAATATGAGTAAATTACATATTTGTTCCATGTACTATCCACTTTTTAATGGAGTTGGTCCTTAGACTTAATTTATTAAGTAAATTACCTCGTGATAAGCATCTTTTTACAGATTTGGTCCTTCTTTTTAACGACCGTATATCTGATCAGTTAGACTTGAGAGTAAAATGGTATTTTTGAATTATTTTCTCTATTTTAACATTTTTAATTAAACTTTCTAAAGTACAGGCCAAAATGTATACACTTTACAGCTTGGACGGCCAAAGACAAGCATCCATCATCTTTCTTCTCTTACCTCAGTCCTTTCCATCAACTAGTCATTTTCTCCGACGAAACCTCCTCATTTCCATCTTCCTAATCATCACCGATGAAACCCTCTCTCCTTTTTCTGCACCACCATCCTCACTATCTAATCACTAATATCCTCCACCCACTAGTCACCCTCCTCCCTTCATGGTCACCGTCTTCCCATTCTGTTAAAGTCGTAACTTTCTGCCATCATAACCACCGTGTCCTTCTATCAATGCCCACGTCTATATGTTAAGGGTATGGCTACGAAGAAAAACCTATGGGTTTGGATGGATTCACGTGGTTAGCTAAAAATAGTGGGTTTCACTACAAAACAAATGACTTTCACCCACAAAAAAACACCCAGGAAAATTTCTCTGGGTGATTACCACGGATCACCCAGAAAATACTAATGGTTCCGATGAAATCCGGTGTTTTCAAGAAAATACCAACAGATTACCCAAGAATTTTCTGGGTAATCTGTCACTGATTTAATTTACCCACCAACAATTTAGCAATGAACTTTTGTGACGGTTTTATGACGAATCACCTTTTAGCGACGGATTTCACAGGAAAATGTTCTTAGCTGAAAGCCTTCCATTTTAGTAGTGTTTGGGATCATCAGGAAAAATTAGTGTTTGCAAAACCGATGGGTTACCGAAGTAAATTGTAGTTTGATGCTGAAATTGCAGATGATAGAGAAATGCAATGAATTATCATAAGACTAAGATGAGGTGAATAGAAGAGCTAATGAACCATTTCCTGTTAATCTGTCTACAGCAATATGATCAAGATTGGGTGTTGATCTTGGTACTTAGAAAGTCAGGTTTGGATGTGTAGATAGACATGTTTGACCAAATAGTGATGTAATGGTCACATAAAGAACATAGTGTGTGTATGTGTGTTGTGTATGTCGGTTTTAAAGGAGATGGTGTATGTGTGTTGGTCAAACATGGAGGATGGTCTTGATGTTGGTCGAAGACGGAGTGCATATACCCTCTAATTCGCATTAAATGAAGTTTTAAGGATAATTCCATTAAAACCCATAGACAATAGGGACCAAATATGTAATTTACTCTTAAAAAGAATTTAAAGGCCATCGTCATCCTAGTTGATTGATATATCCCAACTACCTTCGAAGCAATGACCGTAATTATTTACCATGATCTGCCCCTATGCAACCCCCTTATTTTCTCAAAGTATTGTTGGTTGGAAAGGGTATATTCGTCATCTCAATACCTCCTATAAAACTAGCAACAACCATCCTTATATCAACATCATCCACCAAAATTTCCAAAGCAATCTCAACACACTTTGTGCTTTCCTCATGACAAAGGTGTCTCCTGATATCATCATTCCGGTTAGTGTTTCATCGGAAAAGCATGGATCCTCCAGTGCCGGTAAGAATCCGGTGGTCTTAACGGTTTGGAAGAAGTCTCTACTCTTTAATTGCGATGGATTTACAGTCTACGACTCCAATGGAAACCTCGTATTTCGAGTTGATAACTATGTCGCCGGCGGCAACGGTGAGATTGTTCTCATGGATGCCTCCGGCCGATCTCTCCACACCATTCGCCGCAAGGTATTTCTCATCATACACACATATATATATATATATATATATTTCCGTTGTTCAAAAAACATATATATATATATATATAGATAATCATGTTAATTAATTGAAGTAAGTATGATTTATACCAACTGTGTGCTTACGGATTAATTAATTCATGATTTATTTTTACCAGAGGCTAAGCTTATCGGACAACTGGCTGGTGTACGACGGAGAAACGACGGTAAATCCACGGTTTTCGGTGACGAAACACATGAACTTTCTCACCTCAAAGTCCCTGGCTTACGTCAGCTCTGCTGGAATTTCCTCGTCGAAGAACAACAACAAAAACGTGATTTATGAGATTGAAGGATCATATGCTCAAAGATGTTGTATCGTGAATGATGCGACGCGGCGGCGCGTTACTGAAATCAGGCGGAAAGAAGGCAGGGGAGGGGTGGTGCTTGGCGGTGACGTTTTCCGATTGGTTGTAGAACCATCAATGAATCCCTCGGTGGCTATGGCGTTGGTTATCATTATGGATCAGATGTTTGGTCATTCTAGACGTTTCCGTACGTAAACTTCGACTCACCAACTCGGGTTGGGTTCACGTTAGATCTGTTTTAATAAAATTGTGAGGTCATATTTTTACATTTAAAACTTCACACCAAAATATTGTGAAGGTAAAAAAAATCGAACTTTTACAACAAAAACAACGTGTTTTGTTGTCACAGTGTTAAAAAAGGTCTCACGAATCTCATAAAAACAGATCGGTATCATGTGATCCCAAATCCCCCAACTCAGTTTATTAGTTAAACCAATTCAAAGAAAAAGACATTTACCCAAATTTTCAACTTCTTTTTGTTAATCCGAGTTTATGTAAATTTTTGTTTATTTTCCTCCATTTTGCAAATAAATTTGAAATCACATTTTGGATTAAAAACCCAATGATTTTGTATTTTATGAAAACATTAATTTAGTGATGTTTTGTGGAATGGTATATTTCTCTAATGACTGTTTATTATAAGGGTTATTTAAGTTTATCGATGATTCAATTTCAATTCAACATATGATAAACTTTATGAAGAATAAATCATGGTTTATCTATATTGGGATTCGGGAATGAAATACTAAAAATAGAAAAAACAATATTTTTTCTTTTAAAAGAAAAAGAAAAAACAATATTTTAATTAAATAAACGGAAAAGTTCAAAAAAATCCAACAAAACTATTCAATTTTAAATGGTTAAGTTATTAAACTATTTTTTGATTGAAAAAACTATTAATTTTTTTCGTTGTGAATGATTAAGTTCCTGAACTATTGATTTGAATGAAAAAATAATTAAATTTTCTTACTTTGAATGATTAAGTCCCTAAACAATTTTTTTTAATAAATACATCGATCTTTTAAAAATTAGTTATCTACATATTTTTTTTAAAATAAGTTACTTATAACTCACTAAAAAAGTTTTAAAGTAAAAATAAACTTAAATCAGTTTCAAAAACCCTACGCAATTAAAACATCTAGCAAACAACGGTATCGCTCCCCCTCGTCACTCCCCATTACCCCAACGTTGTTCGTTCTCCATTTCGTCTAACACGTTGTTGGCCCATGCCATCGATCTTCCTCTTTTTGATCTATTCTTTTATCCATCATAAGAGGGATAATCAAAAGATAACCGGTTAAATGTAGTTTATTTATGTTAAAAAGATGTAAATAATCAATTTTTAAAAAATTTATAATTTTAATTTTCTTGGAAAAAAAATCAGGGACTTAAACATTCAAAATAAGAATGTTTAATGGTTTTTCCATTCAAAATAAGAAAGTTTAATGGTTTTTTCATCAAAAAAAAATAGTTTAAGAACTTAATCATTCAAAATGAGAAAGTTTAATGATTTTTCAATCAAAAAAATATAGTTTATTGGGTTTTCTTTGAGCATTTCCCTTAAATAAATGGAGTATAGAATTAGCGTTTTCATTGAAAATCACATGACTAAAGATACAACCAGTGGCGGATGCAGCCTTCAGGAGGGGGGGGGGGGTTCCCAGGACCCAGTGAACCGTTAACAAAAATAAAATTACAGGCTAAAAAATATCAAAAATACTATATTTAGTCTTAGTTCCCCCCGGTAAAATTTTCTAAAGGACCCCATCATGCCGACGATTGACAAAAATACTAAAAGATATCTTGAAATCAATAACAAAACGAAAAAATCTTTCGAAATCGACAAAAACATTAAGAAAATCCCTTGAAATCAACTAAAAAACTTCAAAAATTTCCCGAAACATGTCCGGTGACTTTACACGGTTTTAGTATATCTTAATGGGACCCTAATGAATAAAAATCTTGGATCCGCAACTAGATTCAACAAACATACATGTTAGTGGTTACCCCAAAAAAGCAACAATTTTAAATTTTGATATATTTTGTGCTAAATTTTAAGCTAAACATTGATCAAATGTACGTAAAAGTTTATATCCTTCTACAGAGGCTGGTTCAAATACAAACCAGTTGAAAGTTACAAATAAATAGGGATTTTGGAAAGTTTGAGATCGTAATCTCTCAGTCGATTTCTCATCAATAGGATTTGAGCACAGCAGCTACCAACGGCTACGTATTCAGTTTCGGCGGTAGATCTGGACATAGATCTCTGCTTTTTACTAGTCCAATTTATCAGCTTACCACCTAATAGCTGACACCCACCAGTGGTGCTTTTCCTATCAATCTTGCATCCTGCAAAATCACTATCAGATTAACCGATTAGATCGAACTCTAAGCCTTTGGGACACCAAAGACCCAGATTAGGAGTTCCCTTAAGATATCTGAAGATTCGCTTTACAGCGATAAAGTGTGATTCCTTTGGTTCAGCTTGATATCGCGCACAGAGACAGGTAGAATACATGATATCAGGCCTACTCGCTGTAAGATACAGCAGAGATCCGATCATCCCACGATTGGCAGTGACATTGACAGGTTTCCCATGTGGGTCCTTATTCAAAGTCAGAGGAGGTGCCATCGGGGTCTTCATTGCTGTGCATTGATTCATATCAAACTTGTTCAGCATGTCTTTAACATATTTACTTTGACAAATGAAAATTCCTTTGTCAGATTGCTTAATCTACAAACCTAGAAAATATGTTAGTTCACCCATCATACTCATTTTATATTCTTTCTTCATTCTGTTTGCAAAACGAGTGCATAATTTGAGTCTTGTGGAGCCAAAACATAATGTCATCAACATATATTTGAGCAAGAATAGTATGACCTTTATATTTTCTTAAAAATAGAGTTTGGTCAATTTTTCCACGAACAAATTTTTCTTTAAGAAGGAATTTTGAGAGAGTATCATACCAAACTCTGGTAGCTTCTTTTAACCCGTAAAGAGCTTTTTGAAGTTTGAAAACATAACCAGGATGTTTTGGATCAGAGAACCCAGGAGATTGTTCAACATAAACTTCCTCGCTGAGTTTACCATTTAGAAAAGCACTTTTAACATCCATTTGAAAAACTTTAAAGTCTTTATGGGCAACATAGGCTAAAAAGAGTCTTATGGCGTCTAGTCTAGCAACAAGAGCAAAAGTATCATCATAGTCAATACCTTCTTCCTATCTGTATCCTTGAGCAACAAGTCTAGCCTTATTGCGGATAATAGTGTAATTTTCATCCAGCTTATTTTGAAAAACCCATTTGGTTCCTATTACAGTTTTATCAGAGGGACAAGGAACGAGATTCCAAACTTTGTTTCTACAAAACTCGGTTAGTTCTTCTTGCATGGTAGAGACCCATCTAGGATCAGAGATAGCTTGATCTATCTTCTTAGGTTCAGAGAGAGAAATAAAATTAACATAGAGACAGATATTACCTGTACCTCTACGAGTCTTGATACCTGCATTTGATTGATTGGATGATTTGCAGTTCATCGCTGAGCTGGAGGTTGAGGTATTTGATCAATAATAGATTCAACGATTTGCTTTCTTTCAGGGATGTCGTTGATCGTTTCAGCAATAGGAACTTCATTTAAGATCAATTCTGGAGGAGATTCATAGGATTGATCGGTAGAAGATGAAGCTTGGTTATTCACTGAAAAATTTCCTAAAAAAAGTATCAGATGGAGGAATCTGAGTGAGAGGAGTAACGTTGATCGTTGATGTTGATGGATCATTTCTTGACCTAGCAAGATCAGGGATCCCATCATCATTTGTTTCAGCATTAGGTTGGTTGCTGGAATAAGTTTCAGGTTCCCCATAATGAGATCTCATCCATTCATTCAACTCCTCGTCTTCTTCAGGGATAGGAGTAGAATTAGTTGGACGAGATTCATCAAAGTTGACGTGCATAGATTCTTCAACGTGTTGTCTTTTCTTCTTTGAAGATTCTGAAAGACTTGGATACAGAAGAGTATCCACGGAATATCCCATTATCAGCTTTTGGATCAAACTTGTCTAGATGATCTCTGTCATTCAGAATATAACATCTATATCCAAAGATGTGTAGATATTTTAGAGAAGGTCTTCTTCCATGAAATAGTTCATAGGAAGTCTTCTTGAATCGCTTCACTATATTGGATCGATTCTGAGTAAAGCACGTTGTATTGACGGCTTCAGCCCAGAATTGAGTAGATAGATGTGATTCGCTGAGCATTGACCGAGCTGCTTCAATAATCGTTCAATTTCTTCTTTCAGCAACACCGTTTTGCTGAGGGGTTCTCACTGATGAGAAGTTGTGAGTGATTCCCTTTTCTTCAAAGAAATTTATCAAGGTACTGTTTTTGAACTCAGTACCATGATCACTTCTCATGGAACGAAGGATAAGATTATTAAGGACCTCCATTCTCTTGATGAAAGCTATAATAACATCAGGTGTATCACTTTTGGATCGAATAAAGAATACCCATGTGTATCTGGAATATTCATCAACTATCACAAGAGTGTACTTATTTCCATATAGAGATTGGACATTGACAGGTCTAAATAAATCCATATGAAGAAGTTGAAGAGGTGAGGTCACTGAAGAGACTTGTTTAGATCTGAAAGAGGCTTTGGTCAATTTTCCCTTTTCACACGCTGAGCAAAGAGATTCCTTTGCAAAGGTATGATTAGGGAGATCCCTAACAAGTTCTTTTTGAGACAATTCATTAATTGTCTTAAAGTTCAGATGAGATAGTCTTTTGTGCCATAACCAGTTTATGTCTGAGGAGGCTCTGGAAATGAAACACATGTTTTCAGAGTGAGAGCTATTCGTATTAATGACATACACATTTTCAACTCTTTTGCCTGTTAAGGCAAGTTTGTCATTAGAATCAGTGACAGCACATATATTCTTTAGAAATAGAACTTTGAAGTCTTTGTTGCATAGCTGACTAACGCTCAATAGATTTTTCTTTAGTCCTTCAACGTAAGCGACTCGAGTAAATGAAGTGGCTCCATTGGATAGAATTCTATAACTTTTAGTGTATCCTTTGCCATTTCCACCAAAGGTCACTGAGGGACCAACTTCTTCTTTGTATTCAGAGAACAGAGATTTTATGCCAGTCATGTGCCTTGAGCACCTTTGGCACTCTGCATACAACAAAAGGATTAATTTTTCATAGGTACCCATATTACTATAGAACCTTCTATGTTAGTGGAAGGAGTGACGGAAGAGCTACTAGCTGAAGAATTCTTTTCAGTTGATATCTTCGCCTTGGAAGGTTTCCCAATATTGCTGGATTTCACTCTCGCTGATTTATCAGTTTGAGCTACTTTCTTTCCATGAGCTAATTTTTCAACTTTAGTAGCATTAGGACATTTGCTGGCAATGTGGGTATTCTCACCACAGTGATAGCATTTCCTATATTTGTGAGTAGGTTTGGAATTGGAAGAATTCAGAGAGCGAGAAGACATATTTTCAGGAGCAGAGCCTAGAATTCCTTTGTCCGATGTCCTTGTGGGTATAACAATCTTTTCTGGGGCAGGTGTAAGATCGATTTTAATTCTGGGAGTTGATTGCTGAATATATCCAAGGATTTTTTTTCCCACCTTTAGAATGACTTACAAATGGAATAAAGAAGTTCTTTTTCTGTTTCTGAAGGTTTTTGATTTTAGGAACGTGCTCAGGAACTTTGTTCTTGATCATTTTCTTAGAATCATCAGATATAAGAACAGTCAAATTTTCAGAGGAAGAAGGATCAGGGATTGAAGAGACGAACATCCCGAATTTCAACATGGAACGACCATTCTTTGATTCTTCTTTATCAGGGTTATAACCTAACCCACTTTTGACTTTTAAGAGGAACTTGAGCATTGATGATCTCGCTGACTTCATCAAAGGCTTTGCACCATCCTTCGATGGTAGCCTTTTCAGCCTTAAGATCAGCGATAGCCTTTTCCTTTTCAGTGATAGCTTGTTGTCTCTCAATACTAATTGTCTGATTTACAAAGACTTGATCTTTTAGGGAATCTTCAATCTTTGTTAGTTCTTTGATTTTAAAATGACAATTTTTCAATTGTTTAGAAAGATCAATGTTAATTTGTTCAGCTTTAATCTTTCCATTTAGAGCATTGTAAAAATCAACGGTCATAACATCAAGAGCGGACAAGTTATCACTTTCAGGTATAGAGGAGTTTATAGGTATGTTTACCTGAGTTAAAGGAGACTCTGAGTTGGAAGTTTTAGAGACTTCTTCAGCCTCTTCAATTCTTGCCATTAGACAGAGGAAGGCAAGATCTTCTTCATCGGAGCCTGATTCATCAGATGTTTTGGCCCAATCTTCTTTTTCATCCTAGTCAACTTCTTCAGCAATTAGACCTTTGCCCTTTTGCTGGTGCTTTTTCAGATCTCTGTATTTATTTTTGTATTTAAAGTACTTTTCCTTTTTATCAGAGTTCTAAGAGGAGGTGGGAGCAGCTACTTTCTTAGATCTACATTCGCTAGCAAAGTGACCCTTTCGCTGACAGTTATAGCATATAGCAGATGCTTTTTCAGCGGGTAGAGTTTTTGACATATCAGATTCAACAATAGCAGGAGTTTTTCGAAAGTTGCTCTTTCTAGCAAATCTTTTAAAGTTGTTTGTTAGAAGTGCCAGAGAGTTATCAAACTCAGAGATGTCAGCATCAGTGAGTTCTTCTGAATTATTTTGATTTAATTCAATGATGGAGGTGATGGAAAAGAAACTAGTTTTGATGGTTCTACCTCTGAAGTCACTAGTGCCAAAGAAATACTTTTGGCACCCTTGATCTCATATATGAGGTTTTTTCTTAAAACCTGAGATTGCTCTTCATTTAAGACCATCCCATATAAAGCACTCAGAGAGAGAGTTTCAATATTCTTTGACGGTTTTAAACACGTGGTGTACACTCTCCATTGTTCAGGTAGTGGCTCCATGATTTTTTTAGTATTTCAGCATTAGAGTATTCTTTGTTGACAGTTTTCATGTCAATCAAGAGACAATTAAATATTTGGTGATTTTGAGAGAGAGTTTCACCTTTTGAGTACATAAAGCTTTCATAATGTCTTACAAGATTAATACACCTAGTGATTTGGACTTCATCAGTCTCTTCATATTGAATACACAAGGTATCCTACATGGCCTTAGATGTTCTCATTTTCATAACAGAATGATAGACTTCATCTGGTAAAGACATAGCAATTATGGATCTAGCTTTAGCATCTATAGCTACTTCCTTTTTCTCTTCTTCAGTCCATTGACTAGGATTTTCTACAATTCTCCTTTCAGCAATGAATGGGGTGGTAGTAGTGGCAGGGACACTAGATACCAGGGCTGTAGGAACAAATGGTCCATTTTCTAGATAGTAGGGGATCTTAGGATCGGACCCTTCTAGGAACAGAGTCAATCTTTCTTTCCATAATGGAAAGTTATCACGGCTAAATCTTGGAGGTTTAGCCAAAGATCCATTATCAATATAGTTTGTATTAATATTAGTCATTTTAAAATAATTTTGTTCAAAGATATTTTAAAGATAACCATGAAACACTACTCTGATACCACTTGTTGGTGCCAAAGAAGTCTACAAGAGTTCAAGGATATAGAAACAGTTTGTAGAGGGGGGGGGGGGTTGAATACAAACAGTAAGATTTTTGTTTTTAAATGAGTTTATATTGAATAAACAAATTTACAGTTACAAGCGGAATTAGAACAAGTAAACATATTCTATTGTAACTTAAGAAATCACACAGATTGATGCACAAGGAAATGAGAAAGAAAACAGGCAGAGGTTTTAGGAAATAGAAAGTAGCATGCATAAAGATGAAGAAGATATCTTCATCTTATTTATACCCGTTTTCATTTAATGCAAGACAAAAGGTATATGCCACGTGTCAAGCATTCATAGGAAGCTCGTCCTTTGTCCAAAAAGCAAGCATGCTTTTGGCTGTATATGAACAGTAGTACCATATCAGATATGATGGGGACATTTGAGACAAATCGTACGTGCTTCTCTGACATAGTATAAGGTTTGACTTTGGTGCATCGAGGATAAGATCAACGTTAATCTTGTTTGAGAAGCTTCACTTGATCGCTGAACTTGAAACTTCAAGGATGAACTTTCAGAGTATCGCTGAGGCTTGACAAGACTTCACACTTTGGTTTAGATAACCGTTGCTATCACTGAACCGCTTCAGATCATTAGCTGATTATCTCTTACTTCAGCTTGATCTTCGACTTTCGCTGAATGTTCTTTTGGTGTGAAGGTTGATCTTCAGATCTTCCGGGGTAGACTTGAGGCTTCTGATTTTCAGCGATCGCTGACAACAATCAGCGTATGCTATCGCTGAATTTAAGCATAAGTTTACAAATGGAATTTCACTAAGTATACAGAGGAATCATATTCATATCACTAAGAGGAGTTATGATCAACATATTCATCCTTGAAGGCAAACTCCATGATGGTTGCAAAGAACCTAGGGTAAGGAATGAATTGGTTCCTCTTCCTAGCTTTCACCCTGTTGTACATGTCGCTGAATATGTAGTCTGCATAATTCAACTTGTAGTTTGTGTAGAGAGCGAAGCCAAGATCTTGGAAGTGCTTGCTGGCTTGATCAAGAGAGCCAATCTTGGAACCCAAGCACTGAATTACTTGGGTAAATATGTATTGCCAGCGACTAGGAAGACGCTTCTTCTCCATCTTCGAGCCCACTGATTTTGTTTCAGGGTTCTCCCAGACGTAGCCAATAGAGTCCAAAATTTCTCTATCTGTTCCTTGGTGGGCTCTGGGGCCCATCGCTGATTCTTACCTCTTGAGGGGAGGTGAAGAGCATTCCTAAGGAATCCTGAAGTGAAGGGGAAAGGGCCAAGATTGGGGATTAGGAAGGCAATGGCAGGGAGCTGGTTTCCCTTGTCCGTGGTGAGTGTGGTACAGTGAGCGGTGTACCAGAGAGCCTGAAGATGAGCAGTTATGCCAATGGGATTGTGTACAAAAGCGTACATCAGTGGACAAGTCTTGATGAAGGTTGCACCATCTTTGAAGTAAGCTTTGTAAGCAGGGATGTCCACCAAAGCCAAGTAGTTGCATGCCTTGAAGGTTGCTTGTTCCAATTCGAAGATGCGGGAAGGAGCTTTTTCAAGAATAATCGAGGTACGTTTGTTAGCTTGAGTAGATTTGCTTGAAGAGGCCATTTCTGTTTCAACGATTGGAACACCAAAGAGGAAGATTATGGTTTAATATAGAAGGAATAAACTAGAATATGTCTTTGGTACAAAGATTACCAAAACTTGTAGAAGAAAAACAAGTGTTTTGATGAACAAAGATCAAAATACTTGTTATTAACACAATTTTTAGAAAAGGGGTTTTTAGAAAAACTTGGTTAAAAATACCAAAAATGGTCTTCTGTTCTAAGATGAATCCAGAACATGTTTTGAGAAAGAATTGGGGTGTTATCATATTTATTTTTGACTTAAAACGGGATTTGATTAAAAGAAAGTTATAAATTTAAAGATGTGATAAACGACATTGTTGTTTTAAGTAAATAATAAAGGGTTAGATCAAGTCTTAAAAGTTAAAAACAAAGAAAAACGCACAAGCGCGTGTTCTTGAAGAAAGCTTGAAGATTCGAAAGAGATTCTTGCTTTTTGAGAGTAATGAGCGTGTAAAGAATCAAATGAATGAAAGAATTGCTTAAATAGCAAGAGGAGAGAGAAAAGGATAGCTAAACGACGGTTTTAGCTTTTTGAAAAGTAATGATGACCTAGCGCACGTTCCTAGAAAAGAGTGGAAAAGGAAATGTCGTGGTCCGTCATGTGTCAGATAAAGGTCTGGCGTGTCCTTTTCTTATTTGAAATTTTTTGAAGATGATTATCATTTAAAAAATGTTAATCATTATCCTTAAAATTCGTCATCAATAGACAATAAAGGATTGTCAGTGATGGGTTTTTAGTTTGAAGACTTATTCTCTGAAAGAAAACATTCAGAGAATGTAAAGATTTAGAGATTCATACCTGAGTGACATAAATCAAGTATCGCTGAATCAGAGTTCAGAGAATGGAGAGTTTATTCAACGTTTAACATACCAAGTTCGCTGGTGAGTAGATTAAATCTAGCTTCATCAAGAGGCTTGGTGAAAAGATCAGCGAGCTGATATTTAGTTGGTACAAAAAGAAGTGCCACTTCTCCATTCATCACATGATCTCTGATAAAGTGATATCGATTCTCAATGTGCTTGGTTTTGGAGTGAAGTATAGGGTTATTTGCAATTGCAATAGCACTAGTGCTATCAAAATAAATAGGGATTTTAAAAAGTTTGAGATCGTAATCTCTCAGCTAATTTCTCATCCATAGGATTTGAGCACAGCTGCTACCAGCGGCTACTTATTAAGCTTCGGCGGTAGATGTGGACACATAGTTCTGCTTTTTAGTAGTCCAATTTATCAGCTTACCACCTAATAGCTGACACCCACCAGTGGTGCTTTTCCTATCAATCTTGCATCCTGCAAAATCACTATCAGATTAACCGATTAGATCGAACTCTAAGCCTTTGGGACACCAAAGACCCAGATTAGGAGTTCCCTTAAGATATCTGAAGATTCGCTTTACAGCGATAAAGTGTGATTCCTTTGGTTCAGCTTGATATCGCGCACAGAGACAGGTGGAATACATGATATCAGGTCTACTCGCTGTAAGATACAACAGAGATCCGATCACCCCACGATAGGCATTGACATTGACAGGTTTCCCATTTGGATCCTTATTCAAAGTCAGAGGAGGTGCCATCGGGGTCTTCATTGTTGAGCATTGATTCATATCAAATTTGTTCAACATGTCTTTAACATATTTACTTTGACAAATGAAAATTCCTTTGTCAGATTGCTTAATCTGCAAACCTAGAAAATATGTTAGTTCACCCCTCATACTCATTTTGTATTTTGTCTTCATTCTTTTTGCAAAACGAGTGCATAGTTTGAGTCTTGTGGAACCAAAGCTAATGTCATAACATATATTTGAGCAAGAATAGTATGACCTTTATATTTTAATTAAAAATAGAGTTTGGTCAATTTTTCCACGAACAAATTTTTCTTTAAGAAGGTATTTTGAAAGAGTATCATACCAAGCTCTAGGAGCTTGTTTTAACCCGTAAAGAGCTTTTTGAAGTTTGAAAACATAACCAGGATGGTTTGGGTTAGCGAAACCAGGAGGTTGTTCAACATAAACTTCCTCAATGAGTTTACCATTTAGAAAAGCACTTTTAACATCCATTTGAAAAACTTTGAAGTGTTTATGGGCAACATAAGCTAAAAAAAGTCTTAAGGATTCTAGTCTAGCAACAGGAGAGAAGGTCTCATCATAGTCAATACCTTCTTCCTGTTTGTATCCCTGAGTAACAAGTCTAGCCTTATTGAGGATAACAGTGCCATTTTCATCCAGCTTATTTCGAAATACCAATTTGGTTCCTATCATAATTTTATCAGATGGACGAGGAACAATATTCCAAACTTTGTTTCTACGAAACTCAGTTAGTTTTTCTTGAATGGCAGAGACCCAGCTAGGATCAGAGATAGCTTGGTCTATCTTCTTAGGTCCAGAGATAGAAATAAAATGAACATAGAGACAGATATTACCTGTACCTCCACGATTCTTGATACCTGCATTTGGATCACCAATGATTTGATTTATTGGATGGTTTGCAGTCTATCGTTGAGCTGGAGGTTAAGGAGACTGATCAACAATAGATTTAGCGATTTGTTCTCTTTCAGGGATAATATTGCTTGTTTCAGCAATAGGTACTTCATCATTCAAGATCAATTCTGGAGGTGATTCAGAGGATTGATCATTAGAGGATGAAGCTTGGTTATTAACTAAAGAGTTTCCGAGAGAGGTATCAGATGGAGAAATTTGATTGAGAGGAGTGATGTCGATTCCTGATGATGATGGATCATTGCTTGACATAGGAATATCAAGGATCCCATCATCATTAGTTTCAGCATTAGGTTGGTTGCTAAAATAAGTTTCCGGTTCCCCGTAATGAGATTTCATCCATTCATTCAACTCCTCATCTTCTTCAGGGATAGGAGTAGAATTTGTTGGGCGTGATTCATCAAAGTTGACGTGCATATATTCTTCAATGTGCTGTCTTCTTTTGTTGAAGATTCTGAAGGATTTGGATACAGAAGAGTATCCAAGGAATATCCGATCATCAGCTTTTGGATCAAACTTACCCAAATGATCTCTGCCATTCAGAATGTAGCATCTACATCCAAAAATGTGTAGATATTTCAGAGAGGGTCTTCTTCCATGAAATAGTTCATAGGAGGTCTTCTTGAATCGCTTTACTATCAAGGAACGATTCTGAGTGAAGCACGCTGTATTGACAACTTCAGCCCAGAATTGAGTAGGTAGATGCGATTCGCTGAGCATTGAGCGAGCTGCTTCAATGATCGTTCAATTTCTTCTTTCAGCAACACCATTTTGCTGAGGAGTTCTTATAGATGAGAAGTTGTGAGTGATTCCTTTTTCTTCAAAGAAGTTAATCAGAGTACTGTTTTTGAATTCAGTACCATGATCACTACTCATGGAGCGAACGATAAGATTGTTCAAGACTTCCGTTCTTTTAATAAAAGCAATAATTACATCAGTTGTATCACTTTTGGATCGAAGAAAAAATATCCAAGTGTATCTGGAATATTCTTCAACTATTACAAGTGTGTACTTCTTTCCAGATAGAGATTGGACATTAACAGCTCCAAATACATCCATATGGAGAAGCTGAAGATGTGAGGTCACTGAGGAAACTTGTTTAGATCTGAAAGAGGCTTTTGTCAATTTTCCCTTTTCACACGCTAAGCAAAGAGATTCCTTTGCGAAAGTATGATTTGGGAGATCCTTGACAAGTTCTTTTTGAGATAATTCATTGATCATCTTAAAGTTCAGATGAGAGAGTCTTGTGTGTCATAACCGGTTTATATCTGAGGATGCCCTGGAGATGAAGCACATGCTCTTAGAGTGAGAACTATTCATGTTAATGAGATATACATTCTCAACTCTTTTTCCTGTTAAGGCAAGTTTGTCATTAGAGTCAGTGATAGCGCATCTATTCTTTAGAAATAGAACTTTGAAATCTCTGTCACATAGTTGACTAACGCTCAATAAATTGTGCTTTAGTCCTGCAACATAAGCGACTCGACTGAATGAAGTGGCTCCATTGGATAGAATTCCATAACCTTTCGTGTATCCTTTGCCATTTCCACCAAAGGTCACTGAGGGACCAGCTTCTTCCTTGTATTCAGAGAGCAGAGATTTTCTTCTAGTCATGTGATTTGAGCATCCGCTATCAAGATACCAGATACCTTTGGCACTCTGTATACAACAAAAAGATTAATTTTTCATAGGTACCCATATTACTATGGGCCCTGCTTTATTAGTGGAAGGTGTGGCGGAAGAGCTACTTGCTGAAGAATTTGTTTCAGTGGATATCTTCACCTTGGAAGTTTTACCAACCTTGGCGGATTTTACTCTTGCTGAATTATCGGCTTGAGCTACTTTCTTTCCATGAGCTAATTTCTCAGCTTTAGTAGCATTAGGACTTTTACTGGCAATGTGGGTAGTCTCACCATAGTGATAGCATTTCTTATATTTGTGAATAGGTTTGGAACTGAAAGATTTCAGAGTTCAAGAAAAAACATTTTCAGGAGCAAAGCCAAGAATTCCTTTGTCCGATGTCCTTGGGGGTCTAACAATGTTTTCAGGGACAGTTGTAAGGTCGATCTTAATTATGGGAGTTGATCTCTGATCTGATCCAGAGATTTTCTTCCTAGTTTTAGGATGACTTACTGAAGGAACGGATGAGTTATTTTTCTGTTTCTGAAATTTTTGATTTTGGGAACGTGGTCAGGAACTTTGTTCTTAATCATTTTCTTATAATCATTAGATTTAAGGACAGGCAGCTCCTTAGTTAAATGAGGTTTCTGAGAAGAAGGACAGGGACTGAGGAGACAAATGTTCCGAATTTCTACATGGAACGATCATTCTCTGATTCTTCTTTATCAGGGTTATATCCTAACCCACTTTTGACTTTCAGAGGGATTTGAGCATTGATTATCTCGCTGACTATATCAGAGGCCTTGCACCATCCTTCGATTGTATCTTTTTCAGCCTTAAGATCAGCGATAGCCTTTTCCGTTTCAATGATAGCTTGTTGTCCCTCAATGTTTATGGTTTGATTTACAAAGACTTGGTCTTTTAGAGTTTATACAATCTTTGTTAGATCTTTGATTTTTAAAAGAAATTTTTTTAGTTGTTCAGAAAGATCAATATTGATTTGATCAGCTTTAATCTTTCCATTTAGAGCATTGTAAAAATCAACAGTCATAACATCGAGAGCTAACAGGTTATCACTTTCTGGTATAGAGAAGTTTATAGGAATGTTTACCTGAGTTGAAGGAGACTTTGAGGATGATGTTTCAGAGACTTCTTCAGCTTCCTCAATTCTTGCCATTAGACAGAGGAACGGAAGATCTTCTTCATCGGAGCCTGATTCATCAGATGTTTTGGCCCAATCGTCTTCTTGATCCTAGTCGACTTCTTCAGCAATTAGACCTTTGCCTTTTTGCTGTTTCTTTTTCAGATCTTTGTATTTATTTTTCAGTTTGAAATACTTTTCCTTTTTATCAGAGTTCTGAGAGGTGGTGGGTGCAGCTACTTTCTTAGATCCACACTCACTTGCAAAGTGGCCTTTTCGCTGACAGTTATAGCATATAGCAGTTGCTTTTCCAGCGGGCAGAGTCTTTGACTTATCAGAGTCAGTGAAAGTAGGAGGTTTTCGAAAGTTGCTCTTTCTAGCAAATCTTCTAAAGTTGTTTGTTAGAAGAGCTAGAGAGTTATCCAACTCAGAGATGTCAGCATCAGTGAGTTCTTCTGAATCATTTTGATTTAATTGAGTAATAGAGGTGATAGAAGAAGAAACTTGTTTTGAAGGTTCTACCTCTGAAGTCACTAGTGCCAAAGAAGTACTTTTGGCACCCTTGATATCATTTATGAGGTTTTTCCTTAAAACCTGATATTGCTCTTCATTTAAGAGCATTCCATATAAAGCGCTAAGAGAGAGAGTTTCAAGAATCTTTGACATATTTAGACATGTAGTGTACACTCCCCATTGTTCAGGTAGTGCCTCCATGAATTTTGTCAGAATTTCGGCATTAGAATATTCTCTGTTGACAGTTTTCATATCAATCAAGAGACAGTTAAACCTTTGGTGAATTTGAGAAAGAGTTTCACCTTTTAAGTGTATAAAACTTTCATATTGTCTTACCATATTAATACATCTAGTGATTTGAACTTCATCAGTCCCTTCATATTGAATACACAAGGTATCCCACATGGCCTTAGATGTTCTCATCTTCATTACAGAATGATAGACTTCATCTGGTAAAGACATTGCAATTATGGATCTAGCTTTAGAGTCTATAGCTACTTCCTTTTTCTCTTCTTCAGTCCATCGATATGGAGTTTTGATGATTCTCCTTTCAGCGATGGCTGGAGTGGCAGTTGTGGCAGGAACACTAGCTACTAGAGTTGTAGGAACAAATGGTCCATTCTCTAGATAGTAGGGGATCTTAGGATCTGATCCTTCTAGGAATAGAGTCATTGTTTCCTTGCATAATGGAAAGTTATCATGGCTAAATCTTGGAGGTTTAGCTAGAGATCCATTATCAATGTAGTTTGTTCATGTATGCTACTTTCTATTCTCTAAAACCTCTGTCTCTTTTCTTTCTCTTTTCTTGTACATCAACCTGTGTGTTCTTAGTTACAATAGAATAGGTTGAAATTTTTGTTCTAATTCCGCTTGTAACTGTAAATTTGTTTATTCAATATAAACTAATTTAAAAACTAAAAATCTGTGTGTTTGTATTCAACTCCCCCCCCCCCCCTCTACAAACTGTTTCTATATCCTTGAACTCTTGTAAACTCCTTTGGGACCAACAAGTGGTATCAGAGCAGTGTTTCTTGCTTATCTTTAAAATAATTGTTCACAAAACTATTTTAAAATGACTAATACTGAAGAAGATATCTTCATCTTATTTATACCCGTTTACATTTAATGCAAGACAAAAGGTATATGTCATGTGTCAAGCTTTCATAGGAAGCTTGTCCTTTGTTCAAAAGCAACCATGCTTTTGGCCGCTTGTGAACAGTAACATATCAAATATGATGGGAACATAAGAGACAATCCGTACGTCCTTCTCTGACATAGTATAAGGTTTGACTTTTGTGCATCAAGGATAAGATCAACATTAATCTTGTTTGAGAAGCTTCACTTGATCGCTAAACTTAAAACTTCAAGGATGAACTTTCATAGTATCGTTGAGGCTTGACAAGACTTCACACTTTGGTTTAGATAATTCAACATTTCAAATAAGATAATATGGTATATAATATTTTCCCCTCAAAGATAGATATTACTTACTCCCCCTCAAACCATTAACAAGTCTGATCATGTGTTTGAATAATCGGAATAAAGCACAACACATGACAACTTGCAAAACAGATTAAGCAGATTTTGGTACCCATACCTTCATGGGACAATGCACATTAGTATTGGTTTGAGGAATAATGTAAGTTATGAACCATGTATTACGATTAGATGTTCTAATAGTAGATCTTATCATTGGAAAACTGGGATAGAATACGTACTGTACCATCTGTTATCATGCCTTTGGTTCAAAAAATCATTCGGTTCATAAGTTGACCAACTCATGTTCTTTTCATTAAAACTGATTAACTGATTGATAGAGTAAGCATAATGCTTTGAATCAGTCCTTTTGGCAGTATGCACAGGTGCAGTTGATCTCTTTTTCCAAATCATTTTTCTTGCATAGAAGTGTTATTATATGAACCATCAATAGAAGAACTATGGAAAAGATTGGAAGGAGGAATCTGTTCTGGTGATTTGACAGATGATTTTGAATAAATCTTTGTAGAAGTTGAATTTGAACCAGTCTTCGATTCAAGTTCTTTCAATTTTGTTTACAAAGCATCTCTTTCTTCAACCATAAAGTCAAATCGCATCTGCATTTCAGATTTTAGAAACTGATCCTTCACCATATCAATTTGTATTTCAGTTAACTGACTAGAAAGCACTGCAATCGTCTGTTCAAACACACTTTTTCTTTCTCAAACTCTTTTTCTATCTCAGACTCAGATATCTTATCTACTTTCAAGTTTGACAATTCAGTGTCCAAACCTCGCTTTGTATCTGTAGATTTCATTTCAAGTTCTGAGAGCTGATGTGACAAAGCAGTGACCTTAGCTTCAAGAATTTTTCTTTCATCATCAAAGATACTCTTTTCATTCTCTATTGCTACTTCTAGCCATTTCTTCTTGTCTGGTAGTTCTTTGACAATAAGAGCATTCTTCTTCATAAGAGTCTTTTTGTCAGAAACAACAGTCTTTCTCTCTTCTTCTACTAATTTCTGAAGCTCATTTATTTTCTTCTTTAGCTAGGTAATATTCTTTTGATCAGAATCAGCCTTTTGCTCATCTATTGGATCTTTCTGTACATCTGAAACCTTCTTATGAAGCTCAGTAGTAGTCTGTTGTTCATCTGCTAATAATTTCTGAAGTTCAGAAATCATTTTATTTAGCTCTGTAGGTTGTGTAGCAGACTCTTTCCTTTCTGTCTCAAACTTTTCTCTTTCAAATTGAATGACTGGTTCAAAATCATACACTTGTTTAGATAACTTTCCGATCGTCATCTCAGAAGATTTGATTTTGCTTTCAAGATTTCTTTTTTCAGTCTCTAATTTGATCTTTATATCTATAAAAATCTTTTTCTCTTTCTCAAACTGCTCTTTTAAATCAAATTTATACTCATCTTTATTTACAATCCCATGCTCAGAATAAATCCATTTATCATGCTCTAAATCAATAATCTTTATCTGAAGATCAACATTTTTATGTATCATCTCAATATTCCTCTTTTTGCTGAAATCCTGATGTGTCAGTAGTTGAATCTGCACGAAGTTCAGTGAGTTGAGCTTGTAACGCCTTCATTCCAGTGCAATCATTTCTCAAAGAATTAATCAGCTCCTCATTTGCAATACAGTCATTTTTGAGCTTATAGATCTCTTTCTTTTGGCTTGCAACCTGTGCATGTAAAGATGAGACTAGAGATTTCAACTCAGTTATAGACATCTGAAAAATATTCCTGAATAATCCTATGAAAAATTCAAAACCAACAAATCCGTACTTGAATATATCAAAAATATAAGCACTTGTTACCTGATCGAATGATCGTTGACAAAAACTTCGATTAGAAGTTGAATTGTGCGCTAAAACAAAATACAAGGACTAAAAATGACAAAAACTAAAACTTAAACGACTCAAAAGCACAAGAAGTACAAGGACTAAAAAAGTAAAATTTAGAAATTTCAAGTCCAGAGGCAAAAAGTGACAAAAATTGAAACTTAAAGTCCAAGGGCCGAAACTGTTATTTGTTTGAAACTCCAAAGTCCAGGTACTAAAACAATCAAAACAGAAAGTGAAAAACTAACGAGACTAACAGAAAAAAGACTAACTTTGAAAAGAATCTTAACAAAAAATTAACTCTAACAGACTTAACAGAACTAACAAAACTAACAGAAAAAGGAATAAATATGTAACAAAAAGTTAACGAAACTAACTGAGACTTAACCAACTGTCAGTAATGCTTACCAATTGTTGCGAAGATCAAAAACTATAATTACCAGACCACGAATTTTATCTTTCGAAAAACGCAACGTTCGAGGATCGAAAAATGAAATTTTCTTACCATCGGCTTTCAACGTCAATCAAACAACAAGTATGTTATCGAAAAATCACCAATTTCTCACCGAAATCGTATCGAAACTTCGCTGAAAATTTGCGAAAGAATGTTACAAAATCACATCAACATTAATCGAAACTTATCGAAAGTCATTGAAACGATATCGAGACTTACTGAAAGTGATCGAAACACTATCGATATTTATTAAAATTTATTGCAAACTTTCTTCAAACTTTGTGTTAAAATGAGGTTCGGATGGAAAAAAAAAAGATGACTTCGGATGAACTTTTGACCTTCGGATGGTAAATCACTTTATATGGCAAATTAAGATGGAAACAAAAATTAGCCACAATATAATGACGGAACACGAATAGAATCAATGGCCGACGAATTACTTACGAAGAACAAACTAAGAACTTTAAGAATGTAATTATTTTTTATCAAAAAAAACTGATCTCAAAGGTTTATTATCATCTCCTACTTATAGTTTGTAAAAGCAATTCTATATAGTTAAACTTGGAAAGGATAAACTAAAAGGAAATAAATCAAATAAAAATAAAGAAAGACTCCTTAAAATATGAGATAATAGACTTTCCATAATATGGAAAGTTATCAGCTTCCCATACAAGTCACGTCTCCTGCATCATCCTCCCGCTCTTTTGAAAGACTCGTCCTCGAGTCGAGTTCGTTTTCACTGTCTCCTTTGTAGGGTGATAGGTCCACAACATTGAATGTAGCTGAAACATAATAGTGACTGGGCAACTCTATCTTGTAGGCGTTGTCGTTTACCTTTTTCAGAACCCGAAAAGGTCCATCCGCTCGTGGCTTTAGCTTTCCGAAATGCCCGGTTGGAAACCTTTCTTTGCGCAAGTGAATCCAAACTAGATCACCTTATTTAAAAAAAAGGTTGCTTCCGATGCTTATTCGCCCGATCCTAGTACTGTTTGTTGTGTTGAGTAATTTTTTCTCGTATCTTCTCATGGAACTCCTTTATTTGAATTGACTGGTCACTCCCCTTGGTGTCAGGTTGTTCGACCGTCGGAATGGGAGCTTAGTCAAGAGGGGTGATGGGATTGCGCCCACAGACCACTTCAAAGGGGCTCTTTCCCGTAGTGCGGTTAGCAGATCGGTTGTAGGCGAATTCGGCTTGAGGCAGCATTAGATCCCACTGTTTGGGGTTGTCTCCGACTAGACTATGTAGCAAATTCCCAAACTTCGATTGACCACTTCGGTTTGTCCGTCAGTTTGCGGATGATAGGAACTACTGAATTGTAGTTTGGACCCCATTCTTGCCCACAACGTGCGCTAGAAATGACTTACAAACTTCACATCTCGGTCGGATGTGAGGGTCTTAGGGATGCCATACAGTTTCACAATTTCAGCAAAGTAGAGTCGGGCCACCTGACTTGCATCGAAGGTTTTTGAACACGGGAGAAAATTGCGCCATTTTAGAGAATCGATCGACCACCACCATTACAGAATCTTTGTTGCGTTGTGTCTTAGGCAAGCCTACTACGAAATCAAGGCTTATGTCTTCCCAAGGAGCCTCGGGCACCGGGAGCTGTGTGTATAACCCGGCATTGCTCCCATGGGTCTTGGCGATACGGCATGTTCGACATCGGTTCAAGATCTTATTGACATTGTTTTCCATCCTCGGCCAGTAGAAACGACTCTCGAATGATTCCTAAGGTTTTATGTTGCCCAAAATGTCCGGCCAGGCCCCCGGCATGGCTCTCTAGGATGATTGCATCGCATAGAGAACTCAATGGAATACACAAACGACCACCCTTGAAGAGGTATCCGTCCAACTTGGACAATTCTTTGAAGGTTCCCGCTACACATTTTACCCATATATCTTGAAAATATGGATCGTCTTTATATAAGTCTTGAAACGTATCGAAGCCATAAACACAGGCCCTCATGGTTGCCATGATGGAGTGTCGGTGACTCAAGCCATCGACGACTTGATTTTGGGAACCTGTCTTGTGTTTAATGAACTCCACCCATTTGGCATGTCTTGAGTTGAGCTTGTGTTGGCCTTGGATGTACTTGAGATCTTCATGATCAGAGAAGAGTACAAACTCATTAGCCAGAAGGTAATGTCGCCAATGGTCCAAGCTTTGAATGATGGCGTAGAATTCCTTGTCGTAGGTCGAGTACTTCCGTCGTACGTCATTCAGCTTTTCGCTAAAGAAGGCGATGGGGCGCTGATTTTGGCTTAACACCCCGCCAATGCCTACCCCCGAAGAGTCACATTCAACTTGAAAAACCTCGTTAAAGTTAGGTAGAGCTAAGACAGGTGCTTGAGTTACCTTAGCCTTTAGGATGTCGAACGCCTTTGCATCCTCATTTGTCCATGTAAAACGATCGCCCTTCATGCCTCATTTGTCCATGACGCAACACGAATAGGATCAATGGCCGACGAATAACTTACGAAGAACAAACTAAGAATTTTAAGAGCGTAATTCTTTTTTATCAAAAAAAACTGATCTCAAAAGTTTATTATCATCTCCTATTTATAGTTTGTAAAAGCAATCCTAAATAGTTAAACTTGGAAAGGATAAACTAAATGAAAATAAATTTAATAAAAAAATAAAAAAAGACTCCTAAAAATATGGGATAATAGACTTTCCATTGGAAAGTTATCAGCTTCCCATACAAGTCACGTCTCCTTCATCACAATATTTGACCAAGATTGGATGGAGATTGACCGAGCGAGCCTTCGGATAGAAATATTTTTTTTTATTCCAAATTGGTTTGTTAATTCAATACAAGATGCCTTCAATTGTTGACTCCGAGCCTTCGGATGATAAACAAAAAAACAACCACTAAATTTGAGCAGAAAACAAAATTGAACTTCAATTTTTTTTTACTTCGTATGGAAAGCTTTTCAATTGCCACTTCGGATGGAACCTTATCAATTGAAATTCCCACTTCGCAATTGCATTCGAATGAAACTTGTATTGTTAGCCAAATTAATTCAAAAACAATATTAAGTAAATCAAGGCCTCCGGATGATACAAAATTAATTTTTGACCAATATTGATTTTTTTTGGGGAAAAAAATTATGCTTTGCATGACAAAATTGACCAAACAAAATTTAATATTTGACCACCAATCATTTGGATCAAATCTATCCAAAAACATAAAATTGTTAGAACACAAAAGTATTTTTGGATCAAAATTCAAGATTTTTTAAACTTTCATCAACCACACCAAAAACATTACGAAGATCCAAAATTTTCAAGTCTCAACCAAATGTGTTAATCCTTTAAAATTATGTTACAAACATGTTTCTAAACACTTTTAATGAAGGATCAAACATCAATTTGGAATCAAAATGATCCAATTTATCAAAATCTTCAAGAACACTTTGAAGATTCGCAAGAACACATGAAGATCAAAAAATTTCAAATATCAAATTTAGAGGTTAAAACTTGACATGAACGATGCAAACATGTCTAAAAACACTTTTTAGGAAAGAATTTGCACAAAAATTGATCAAAACAACACCAACTTGCAAAATCACTTTCCAAAATTTTTACGCGGAACTTTTTTTTAAGAACACAAAAATTTCATAAATCTTCAAATTCAATAAATTTTGATGCAATTTTGAAAATAAATTGATGTAAAACAATTATAAAATGATGGAGAAACACATTGCAATCAAAATTTAATCCAAAATATATCAAACCCATTTGTGTTCTTGATGTTCTTGAAAAACTTCTAGAAAGCTTCAAAATTTCTTCAAATTCTTGCACAAACCAATTGTTAATCCCACTAAGATCAAGTAACAAACAATCTAAACATTCAGATTAACAATTAAGATCAAATTCTCATATATTGAACTTTCTCTCTCTAAATTCTCTCTCTAGAATATTACAAATGAGACCTCTATTGTGTTACCATTATTTCTCACCTAATGCAAGAGTATTTATACTCTTGACTAATTACAAAGTCAAACTAAAATGTAATCTAACATTAAGCTCCATACTTTGACTTTCATAATATGAAATGTTGACTTTTACATAATTGCTAATTGCTGACTATGTTGACTTTGACTTTAAGGCTTTGACCTCTTCATTCTTTAATCTCGTCTTCATTATCGGTGATCTCGGATACAACATAATTTTAGGCCTAACAATTTGCCTTGTTTTATCAGGTCTATCAAGCTGATCAATTTAAGCCTAGAGGAACTATGTTGTTTCACTTGTGGAACAAATGATTTTGTTCATCAAAGGTATGCGAATAAATGGTATGATACTTATATTATTCCTGGTTCCTCGAATTATAGCTTTAATGCTAAAGCTAACCTCCAAGGACCCATTAAATGTTGGGTACCAAAATCTATCTAATTTTTTTGCAGGTATGTTGTGTGTGGGCTTATTCAAAATATTCATATCACATGACCTCATCTTCCAAAAGGTTGTGCTAATTTTAAGAGGAAGTACTATTTTTTCTTGAAAAATGTTAGAATTTTTAACAATCCATGGCATTTCACTTTGAGAAACCTACGTGTGTTCATTTCTTGTCTGATTTTAAATCAATATTCTTGATTTACCATGTCTTACTCTTTCTTGATTTAGTTATTTCCAGATCTCATATCTTCGGTGGAAATACACTCGTTTGAAATTCATCACCAATTCAAAAATGCCAAATAAATGATTTGATTCTTATTCGATTAACAATTGTGAATTGTTCGTCACGTTTCATTCTAATCATTGTTTTTCGAAATATTGTGCTTACTGAGTCATTCTGCTTAGCAATATTTGTATTTGTTCATTGACATTCCTAAACAGAAACATTCATGTTTTAGTTTCTGAACACATTAGTTCGGAACATGTGTTTCAATTTGACTTATAGATAAATCAGTCTAGAACTTGGATTTTAGTATTTGTTCTACATATGTTTGACTTCTTTGAATCGTATTAGGAAATATTTTCATGGGAACAATGCGTGAGATTTAACTGAACTTCCATTGCCTACCAAAACATGTAGCCCTACCTAAGAAGTAATCCCGGAGTGATTGACGGGTGAGGGGTATTACATCAAAGAGTAGGGGAGATAACTCATACGTTTAAGTTATCTCATTGTGCTGCATGGTAAAATGGAAATTAGAGTTTGGTTAGAAATGATGATTTTATTGAAAAACAATGAGGGTGTGAGAATAGAGTTAAAAATAAAATAGAACTCTACACCAACCACTTCTAAGTTGGGTAAACACATCTTTATCGTCTTTCTATCGATGTGGGATAATCAAATAACATCACAATTTAAGATTTGAGAATACTTGAATCTTCCTGTAACTTATGAGATAATAAATCATACATCACAATTCAACATTTGATAATATTTATAAATTGATTGAAAGATGATTTGTATACAATTATATATCAATATATTAATATATAAATAGTGTTTTTTAGATAAATAAGGTGGTGAAAGATAATATTTAGTCAACTAATCCTTTAATTTATCAATAGCTAAATCTTCTCATCTATATCTATACTATATTATAAAACATTTGACCTAAATCTCTTAAAAACAACTTTGTAAGCGTTATGTACTATCTATTAAAGCTTATTACTTAATTTACAACTTATGGATGTGTGATACAAGTTCTTGAAGCACAAGTCTCATCATCTACCCTAACATCACTCAACGTCCTCATCCTTATCCCAAGAATTTTTCTATCCTTAATCCCTAAAATTATGAAATTAAGTTGGGGATGGGGGATGAAATTCCGTTTCTTACGTGATTCACTGTATTTAAGTTGGGGATAAGGGTCGTGAACTGAGGAATAAGATACATTAATCTTTACTGTGGATTATTTGAACCAGGTTCCATACAAGCAGATCCAAAGCTTCCAAGGTTCGTCTACTTCGATCTATTGTTTTCGTTTCCTTTCGATCTATTTTTTTGTGTACGGTTTCATTTATTTACATTATGAGTTCTTTCAATAGGTTCAATCTTTTGTTTTTGTTATTTAGTATTCAATTTCTAAGGTTTTTTTGTGATGAAAATTTTATTTGGATTTGATTAATTGGAATTAGGAGCTGCTTCTCTGGTTCTATTGTTTTTGTTCTTTAAGGTGCAAGCAGATCGCTTCCAAGGTTCATACCTTCGATCTTATATTTTTGTTTGTTTTTGATCATATGATTTCGTTGCCAATTTTATGACGTGATTAATCAACGTTACTGGGAAAAATCACACTTCAACTTTGTGGCAAGTAAAAGGTAAAAAAGAAGTATTTGATTAATGTTGAGTGGTTGCTGCTTGGAAGTTTGGAATGATGTTTCCAAACCTCCTGCCTTTTATCTATTCTATCAACTTATTGGGAGCCTTAGACCTTAGTATAAGAAGTGATACCAACTTCCTTTCCCAATCTGTTAATTGAGTACCTTTTAGATAAGCAAATGGATTACTTATATAAAAAAAGATATAACCATTTCATGACAAGATCCATTTCTCTTAATTTTACAATCCCTGGCGAGTATTTTCAGTCTGTTTCCTAAGCCTCTTATACTGATTCCTGTAGCAGACTTTCTCAAGACAAGTAATGACTCCATTGTGTTTGGTTTATGAGTTCTTTGCAACCACCACGACTGATGTGTACTAGACTCCATCTCACAAGTATTACTCTATGGCTGCAACTAATATCCAAATTTGATCATTGCTAATAAACAATGAATTAGTCACAAACACAGATACATCACACAGGAAGATAGATTATAAGAGTATGAAAGAAGATCTTCAAAACTTTTTTATGTTTATCATCAATTTTGATTTTCAAGTTTTACTCCTTTCTTTTTATTTGTTAATTGTTAATATATACGAACTTATAATATCTTAGGATTCTTGATGACTAAGGGGCCGTTTACCCAAACCCTTACCCGGTAAGAGTTAACACTCTAACTTACTTTATTCAATAAGATTGTAGCCCATCAAATTCAAAACAGTACACAACAAGCCGGTAGCACGGTAGGCACTCACAGGGTGATTAGAGTCGTCACCCTCACTTACCGGGTATGTTAGTCTCTCCTTATCATTAATCTTGGCCCTTACTCTTTTCATCCTGTAAAGTAAATAACGACCCGTTAAGCGCTAATCGGGTGAACATTTAGTAAATGGCCTCTAAATAAAGTTCTAGAATTGTTGGTTATATATAACATTGATTTTACCTTATAATATGAAAGATCTTATTATCATTCATTTATATTAGAAGCGTACTCGCACAGTGCAGTGAGAGACATCTCCATTTTAATTTTTCGCTTTATTCTTTGTCTTTGTCGAATTCATAATACAGTTTATACGAATACTACTGATATTAAATTATGTTTGTATTGATGTGTATATATCAGCTTGCAAAGCCAGGGGATCAGATCTCAGGTGTCATTTCAAACACAATTCTAGATGTGTGTGCCGTACATATCTTCATGTGTCACTCTTCAATAGTTTTTCGATTTTAGACCAAGCTTAATGGCTCTGATGTGAGTTGTTAAACATAGTAATTTATTGCATTCAAATATGAATATTGTTACAGTTTCAACACCAATCAGTTTTATTTGTTTTTGTTCTTAGCAATTATGTGTTCCAACTTCTAAGGATAGTAAGATATTCATTGTTTCTTATCTTCCTTGTTGTAACATCATGAACGTTGTCTTTGAAGGGCTTAGAGGGTTGTCATGCAATAATTTTGAAGTCCAACAAGAAATCCTATGTCTTGTGTATCATGTTAGCATTGAGGCATAAGGTCAAATAGTTCAGATTTGGAAATGGGTGTGTAGATCTAATTTTCATATTGTTTGTGTTTGTTTTGTGGTGGGAGTTTCACAGCTGGGACTTCCTTAACAGCCGTAGGTTAGATTCTACTTGGCCGGAAACAAGGGTTGTTGTGGGGTTGTTAACAATCAAGAGTGGACAACAAAGAGGATGCGAGTTTGATTTTTTTTTTCTTGGTGTTGGAAAACAACCTTATAGGTAAGTTTGAGCATTGCTCTTTGATTTTCTTTGTTAATTCTTGATAAAAGGTTAAGTCTTTTTTGGTTTGTCTTTGGTGTTGGAACCGTTCAACATAACACATATTTCTTCAAGCTTATTAATTGTTTGTGGTTTGTCTTATTAACATTAATTTTGAATATATGTTACATGCTTGTTCTTTAAGCATATATAATATGGTCTTCTAAGTATTAGTTCTTGGCTTCCATATTATTCTGTGGCTTCTACCTGTAAAATGAATTATTATGTTTGATGCGATTAATATATGTGAGAAGTTTGTTCGTTGGCTGAATTTCTTAGGAACAAATGAAGGAACTTTAAAGGAGGTTTCTCAAACTGAATTTCAAGAAAAATTGTCACCCCGCTGCATTGCGCGGGTAGAAAACTAGTTTCTTATAAATACTTTTATTCTTCAAACTTACACTCTCTCATCAATGTGAGATGGGTAATATAATACCACAACGCAAGTTTTAAAAATACTCAATCTCGCATCAAATCCAAATATCCTTTTCTTACAGGCACTTTCATTTTTCAAGCATACATTTACTTGGCAATGTGGGATAAGTAAAACAACACTAAAATGCAAGACTTGAGAATACTCAAATCTCAGAATGACATATCATTCTATATGGTTGTTTCTTTTATTTATATAAAGCACATCTCATCTACCTTTTACATAATCACCTATTCTTCCAAATTTATCGTCTTTCTATTGATGTGAGATAACCTAAAACATCACAAATTCAAGATTTGAAAATACTTAAATCTTCTTGTAACTTATGAGATAATTAAAAAAACATTATTGTTCAACATTTGATAATATATATAAATTGATTGAAAGATGATTTGTATACAAATATATATCAATATATTTAATACAAAAACAATTGTTTTTTTAGTAAAGTAAGGGTCGGTGAAAGATAACATTTAGCCAACTAATTCTTTAATTTATCAAGAGCTAAATCTTCTTATTTCTTATAAGTACCTTCATTCTTCAAACTTACACTCTCTCACCAATGCGCGATGCGTAAAATAACACCACAATGCAAGTTTTGAGAATACTCAATCTAATGTCAAATCCAAATATCCTGTTTTTTATAGGCACCTTCATTTTTCAAGCTTACATTCATTTGGCAATGTGGGGTACGTTAAACAACACTACAATGCAAGATTTAAGAATATTCAAATCTTACAATGCCACATGATTCTCTATGGCTGTTCCTTTTATATATATAAAGATATAGATAGACTATATAGATTTTTTTAATCCATTATCCTATATTCAATCTAGATAACTCCATAGACCTTTTTTTTACATCGCCACCCTTTCTATATTCATTGCGTCACACATATTATATTTTATAAGTAGGATTGATTTTCGGTGAGAAGGAGAGTTAATATGAGAAGCGTAAAAAGGGATCTCCGTCCTTGACAGATCAATACCCGTATCAAGTACGATTAATGTGCAAGTTTGATAGTAATCCTACAAAAAGTTGTCCAATGATTGAAGAAAAAGATATATCTAACAATTGTTTCTAAGACAGACATTTCATATATTTAACTTACCATGCATACATGTAAAATTAGTGTGTGGTTTATGGTTGATCATTAGTTATATAGATAGTGCATTATGGCATTCCTTAAATTAATTGTGTTTTCTCTTTCATGTCCTAATTGCTTTTAAGACATTCTTTAATGTATCTAACTGACAATGTAGTAAATGTATGATTAGTATGTTGTTTCCGGTATATCTATACATCATGCATGATAAAGACGTGTTTAAAAAAGGTACACATTTTTTCACTTCCTGGTTATGAACTTTGTTTCGCCTTAATGATTTGAGAATTACTAATGAATGTTAATTACTTTTTTAAAGATAAATTATGTAGGTTATAAGGGTTTCCAAATACAAAAAGAAATGAAAGAGCTGATAAGTTGGGATATGGTTGTTATCGATGAGAAGGCATGTTTTCTTTTTCACACATGCACACATGTCTTCTGAAATTATGCACATACTTTGTTGGCATAATGATAACTAATTTGTTTATTCCTTTGTATAGGAAACTCTAATAACAACAATGACAGAAGAAAATATAGTTGTTAGGTTTAATAATATTGTTGAAAGAAGGCGGTGTACGTAATCTTATATTGTTGCGTCTCATGTCATGTCTTGTGAAGGGCTTACCATACTTAATTCATATGAAGATATAAAGGATTTAAGGTACATAGAAAAAAAATATTGTTTACTGAGGGGTCGTTTACCATACGCTTACTCAAGTAAGCGTTTTACCAAGTTAAATTACCTTACCGGATGAATATGGTAAGGAACAAGAATCTTACCGGGTAAGAGCGACACAAGGATCAAGAGTCTTACCCGGTAAGTGAAGGTGACGACTCGGTAAGCACTTACCGGGTGAATTGTTGCATATTGAGGGGATTTCATATTTTATCTTAGACTAAGTTAGAAACTTTTGAATCTTTGAATAATTTAATGGTTAATTCTGCGAGCTTTAATGTTATGGTAGGATGTCGTCGTCATATTTGTGCTAAGTTAAGGCGAAACAATATTTTTGGTAGCAATTCGTAAAACAATAGGTGGAAACAGGTTGCAAGATTTGGATACAAGAAGACGTATGTTCCATAAGCTTAAGCGTAGGACACAGTTTTTTATGTCATGTAACCCAATTTTATTGAAGTTATATGGTAATTAAAAGTTTAATATTATTTTTATTTTGATAACTACTTATCTAAACTTTAATGACTATGTTTAAACTAAGGGGCCTTATACTAATGCTTAGCTCGAATGAACATGACAAGGATTGAGCTTATCCGTTAAGAGTGTGGACAAGAATCAGGAGTCTTACTAGATAACAATGTTAGATACGATGTTGTTTTAATAGACTAAAATTTTACTAGATAAGTTAAGTGCAAGCGCTATAATAAGAATTGAATAAATGACCCCTAAGTAGGATAGTTGTTTCAATCTTTAGTTTAGTGTTATGTGGGTTAAAAATGAGTTCTCATCTATTATTAACAGATGTGTTATAATATGTCCCCCAAGTGAAATGTTAGAATTAAATTTGGACATTGTGAAGGGGATGTGCTTCGAGATTTTATTGACGGAGGAACTACGAGTAAAACATATATATGTAGATAAAATTATTTTTATGTATTATATTCTATATATATTGTCGTTACATATTGTGATGGTCATATTATTAAAACAACGATTAGCTATAAAATACACATTATAGTTCCACATTTTAGTATTATTATCCTTCTTTATCTTTTGTTAAGATTATGTATCATTGTGTATATATAGACTTCAAAAAGAATTGACAAATAAGAATGTATTTCTTAGTCATAGCGTCATGTTACTCTCTATCTGTTCCTACACTCTATAAGATAGATTCAGTTATGTGTTTATTTCGAAAAATAATGTATTATTTGTACTATGCATTATTTCTTACATTTTATTCAAATTTTGCTTCCCTTAACAATAGGCGAGTATATGGCTTTGCAATATATGTTTAGCAATTGTTCTTCTTTCGTTCAACAATTGTTCTTCTTTCGTTCAACAATTGAAGCCTATAAATAGGCCAACTGGTTTTGAATGGTGTGATTTTTTCTATCAAGTTTTTGATATATTTCTAAATTCATGTTTAGTGACTATTTTCTTTTCATTCGATAATTGAAACCTGTAAAGGCCAGTTGATGCATTCTCCAGGTAAACATCTACATTTGGTTACATGATCCCTTTGTTATTTTTAAAAGTTTGAAATGTTCTAAGTTATGAAATTGGTTTCGTTTTGTGAAAGAATAGTCGACTACTCGATAGTTATATCATACATCTTTACTACCTCCAAATGCCCTAGCTTTTCAAATTATTGCTCAATCATATATAGGCAAACCTTTGTGAATCAACTACAAACAAAGCAGCTAAAAATATAACTAGACATGGTTGGATGAACCAGATGGGTGAGTCAAATAGACGGGTGAAAGCAGTTGGTCCTATTAATTTACATATATGATTTTGTTAAAGTTTTGTTTGCGTATGACTATTCCGCAGTTTGTAACAAGATGGTCATTCAAGCACAACAAACATCTGCTTCCTTTGGCAACATGCCTTGTCATGACGGTAAATATTGGACTCACTCAACAAATAATATAAATAATATATACATCGACATTTGTTATTTATAAACTATAGTTTCATTTTCCACAGGTAATATATTATACTATTGTTTTCAGTCATTTTGTAATTTTACTGGTGTATTTCTACCATAAGTTGATCTCTATGCTTCTAACCCAATAATTTCCCAAATCGACTACTTTAACACGACATTAACTTTTTGATTTACATGACTACTAAAATGGAAGGCTTTAACCTACAAAGATTTCCCTGAAAAATCCGTCGTTAAAGAGCGATTCGTTACAAAAGTTGATGGCTAAATTGTTGGTGGGTAACTCAAATCAGTGACAGATTACCCAGGAAATTCCTAAATAATTCTTTGGTATTTTTTTGAAAACATCGGAATTTAGTGGAACCATTAGTATTTTCTAGATGATCCATTGGTAATTACCAACAAAAAAATTATAGGGTAAAAGTCATTTGTTTTGTAGTGACTTTCATTGTTCAAATTTCAAAATCGATATACATTGCTAACTCTCATTCTTATAAAAATAAAAATAAAACTTATAAAAATTTACTATAATTATTGTCATCAATCTGTTAGCATGACCACATGAAGCGCGTGATAAAATTCCCTAGTGTTAACTATAGTACATTATTAAGATTGACGACACATGTCAATGCTTATATCTAGAATACATCTACTCATGTATGGGTGTGGGTCATGAACCAAAACAAAGTAGGGAAGTCTCAATGACCTTTTCCAATAACTTAAAATTGTCTTTATATAATATCAAAAACATATAAATGTGGTAGGGGGTGTTTGGTTGGAGGTATTAAAAAGGTAAAAAATGAAAATAATATTCATTATAAATGTTTGGTTCAAAGAAGGAACAGGAATATAATGATTAATGTTATTTGATTAGAAGTGATATAATTAATCATTATATTATATGAGGTAAAAACCATTCCCCACAAATTTGGTGGGACGTACTTTCTACTTTTTCCGGTCAACGTCTATTGCTCCTGTCAACAAGGGCAACTTTTTCAATAGATGGTCTCTCCTCCGCCTCCCTCTCTTCACCGTTAAAAGCAATGTTTTAAATCGATCGAGTTCCTCCATCTCTCCCTCGCTGTAGAAGCCATCGACAACAATCATTTCATTACTAGAAATTGAGTATTTTCAACGGAAAATGTCGTTGAAAATTTTCTACGAATTTTAGAGGGATTATTGACAGAATATAAATTTTCTACGAATTTTCAATGAATTTTCGTTGAAAATCTCTCACAAACATGTATTTTCAACAGAATGTCTCGTCAAAAAAAAATTGGTTGAAAATGCATGTTTGTGAGAGATTTTCAACGGAAATTCGTTGAAAATTCGTAGAAAGTTTATGTTCTGTCAAAAATTCCTCTAAAATTTGTAGAAAATTTCAACGACATTTTCTGTTGAAAATACTTAATTTTCTAGTAGTGAATTTATGTCAATATGAAACTCGGTCTGTTTCAAGTCGATGAGGATTTCTTTTTGTTTTAAATTGATTGGTGAACCCTAACCCTAATTTCAATTTGGTTGTTTCATTCTTGTTGTTCCATTTTTACAACCAAACAGTGGGACTATGGTGTTGATGCAATTTGGACAAGAAACAAGAAAAAAAAAAGAGAAGAGTGGCATCCTGTTTGTGTTAGATTTCTCTGGGATCTTTTTCACCTAATTCTTTTTGTGCAATTATTATCTATTTGATCTTTTTCACTTAATTCTTTTTGTGCAATTATTATCTATTTGACATTTTTCACCTAATTATTTTTGTGCAATTATTATCTATTTGATCTTTTTCACCTAAATTTTTTTTTTCGAACTTTTCACCAAAGATTTTATGTTCAAAGTTATTTTTTTCACCCAAGTTATTCATAAAAGGGTCACCGGAGTTTTTATGTGAAGTTTCTGTAAAATAGTTACCGGAGAAGGAAAAGTATCCATTATTTTTTCGTTACCAAACACCAACAATGTAAAGGAATGTGCATCAATGCAAAACAATATAATTTAAGTATTCATTTTCATTCCTTAAAACGAACCAAACGATCCCTTATAAATTTATTTTTATAATACTTTTAAAATTAATGTGTCTTATAAACACATCTCCGAACACTTTGTTTCAATGTCTGATTTCTTGATCCTCCCTTGTCTCAAAACTCGATTAGTCAAAAGGACTTTTGTGCTTCACACTCGAAACATATTTAATTATACCCAAATTTTCAAAGTAAAACAGTCCATATTGGATAGCCAAAAGTCTCCTCCATTAAAACGGTTCATAATTGAATGTTACTAAAAGCTCATTAATATGACGTTTTAATTGTTTAGAAATTCAAAGTTTTTCCAAATTGGCAAGACATGTCTCTATACTTTGGCTAGTTCCATTTTCGACCCAATAAGAAAATTAGTCAATTTTCATTTATCATAAATTTTCCTTCATTTTCACAAATATTTATTTACCTCATTTTTGGGGTGTCACATAAGGTATTAAGAACTAAATTAGAGCGATATAACAATGAAGCAGTGATGGGAATTTTGAGACTAATGGTCGTTTACTAAACACTTACTTTGGTAAGCGCTTATGTGTTCATTGATCTTACCAAATGAATACAACAAATATTGAAAATCTTACTAGGTAAAAGGAAGACAAGAATGAAAAGCCTTACCTGTAAGTGTGGATGATGACTCTTACCCGATAAGTACTTACTTGGTAAATATTTGGTAAAAGATTCCTAGGATTGAAGAAATGGACAAATCTTTGTTGTTCGTGATAGGATCGTGGAACGAGTTATCCTTACATGGTTGCAATCTTGGATCATCATGCCCATGTTTATTCGATTTCTTAACTTTGTAATCATCCCGTTGTTGATACATGGATAGTTTTTTCTTCATCATGAAATGAAAAAAATTCAAGTCGTTTATTTGTCTATAATTTACAAACTTTAACACATACCCATTTTACCTACAAAACGTCGTTTCTTCGACATTTCATACCATTTTTTGTTCACCGGAGAATACATAATTATATAAAAACCAAAACTTAACTTGTGTTAAGCACTGCTATAGCTTATTGTAACCACTTTTAGACATAACGTGTTTTGGTTTGTGTTGGAACTTGGTTTAGTATGCAATTTTTTATCCCATGTAGGAGCCAAGAGGAAATCGAACTTGCTTAATAAAACATATTGCTTGGGATTTAAATAAATTAAGGAGTGAAATGAACTCTTTATCATACTTCTTTGTCTTCCAGAGAAAATTGGATTATTGAAAAAACGTTGTTTAGAACTTGGGCTTTGCTTAAAGGTCAAGGATAGTGCCTTAGGGCTCTTGGGGAACATACGTTTGATTGTAGGTTCAAGATTAATGTTGGATCTATCAAAGTTTTAGTTTTCATGTGGATACATTGTGAAGATGTAGAAATATAAGATTAAGGTTGTTAAATCCCAAAACTAGTAACAATTAAATAAACTCCATATAAAATTAGAGAAGAGATAGCATGAAGAACAATTTTATAGAAAATCTCATCTCATATGCTTTAATTTGATTTGATGGAGGGGAAAATAGAGAACACACCATACAATGAATTAATGGACTCTCATATGCTCACCTAGCATGTGTGTGTTCACAAATGACAAAAGGAGTCAAGACACCATATATATATATATATATATATATATATATATATAGGCAGGGCCGTACCTGGGGGAGGGCGGGTTTGTAGGAATGAAATGGATTTGGGGGGATTTGGATTTCGAATCTATTCCAATCCAGTGTTTAGTTTGTGGGATTGTTCGGATTTGAAATCTTAGAATTGATTAAAATCTCATGGTTGATGGATTTGAAAATCCTTAGGCATGATATTTCAAATCCATTCCTCTAGGATTTCACAATAGTTTCTAAAAAAAGAAATCACATTCCAAATCCTACAAACCAAACACATAAAACGATTTCAAATTCATTCCAATCAAAATTCCTCCAAATCCAAATCACTGTATCAAATCCAAATCCCTCGAAAACAATCCTGCAAACAAAACGCACCCTTATTGTTTTCTTTAAAAAAATTTATCTACTATTAAAATCTAAAAACTACTTTTCCTAGAAAACATTGATATAATCTCCATCATTTATCTCTCACCAATTCTTTTGATTAATCCCTCCATATAAATTCTATTTTTGTATTGCAATATAGTAGATTTCTTGTTATTAACGTAAGAAAAGTCCTACATTTTGGGAAAAAAATTATCAACCATATGAGTTTATCCAACTTATATCTATAATTAGGATTTCAAAACTATTCTTGTTTTTTTTTCCATATATTATTGACTCCTTATTACCTAATATTGAATACTTGAATTTTAACTACTCTCATATCTCTAAGATAAGAATAAGATCTCAAACTATAATCAAAATGGACTTTTGATTATAAAATTGATGGTTTTCTAAAAAGTCTGTTTTAATCCTAAAAAAGTATAAAATGGTTATGAAAACATTCAAATGATATGAGACGGAAACGCAACTAATTTATATTGATTTATATAAAGTGCTACTTTGAAATTTGAATAGTCAACATTGTGACCTCAAATGATATTAATCTATATACCAAGGTATATCATAGGATATGTTGTGTAACGGGTTTAGGATGCTATGTAAAAATGATATGGTAAATAATATTAATTTAGAAGTAATTATGGATTGATTTTGCATATAGGAATACTCGGGCAAAAAAACGTATTATCTGAATCATTAGTATTTTTTGAACTCATGTTATTCTGATAATAAAAACAATAAATTCAATTTTTTTCGTACTTATCAAGGTCCACTTTTCACTTGTCGGCCAAGGCCTATAAAATACCAGGAACGGGCCTATATATAGGTTCCCATTACAAGATGAAATCCCAAACCCATAACTCTCTAAAAGGCCAAAATACAATTCTTTATAAAACATTCATAAAATTAGGGGTTAATTTTATCTAACAGTTGTACGTATGTAGTATTTAGTAAAACTTAACCAAAAGACATTGCATCGATTTCGCTTTCTATTGTTTTGTTCCATGCTTATTTTGTTAGTGTAGGTTATTGTGAAAATTATAAAAACTAGAAGACCATGTAAAAACTGATGGTTCCCTTTGTTATCATCGTGGTCAGCAATGATGCATAAAGCTTGAAGGCCATTGAATATCATGTACAAAGAAATGAAATAAACAAACCATACCATACCACCATCTTTGATGGCCACCATAAAGAGAACTCAATTAAACGTAAACAAGGCTCATGGGTGTTTATAAGATTCACAAACTTCATACAATCACTTAGAAGAATCAAGCATACATTGTTCCCAAGTAGCAGTATATAGTTGCCACTTTATTCTTGAAGTTGCTTTATTCGTTTATCTTATTTATTGAGGTAAACAAACGCTGAAGTCATAGACGAACCTATTTACTAGTGTTATGAGCATCAATTTCCCTAAGAAGTTCCATTATGTAGTCCATGAAAGCAGTTGGATAGGGAACACTTGTATTTAGTTTCTCAAACTCCAAGGTCCAAGCAGCCAACTGTCGGCCATCTCCATGTGGTTCAACATGAAATATGCACTTGAAAGACTTGTATAAGTCTTTCACAAGATCTCCTTCAATTACTTTCAATACTATCTTGTGGTTTGTCTCATCAACTTCTTCAATCATCTCCTTTAGAGTGTTTTTTTCCCATCTTTTAGAATTTACATGCAAATTGAAAGAAAGAAATTTTTGTTCATAACATGAATCCTACACTTATGGAGAATTAAATAATCTATGTAAATGAAGAAACAAAGAATTGTTAGCTGTTACGTACCATGGGTATAGCTCCAGCAGATGATAGAGCCAACATCACCTCGTTGACCATCAAGGATATCACACCTATGAATCTTATCAGGGGAAATGGAAGCAATGTCGTTTGGTTTGTGCCTATAGAGATCATGGAATATGTCTCCATGTGAGCTAATCTCTAGGTACATGATCAACTTTCCAGTTAGACCCATATCTTCTAATCCTTCAAAGTTTTTAATAGACTCGACAACAAGTTGTTTGTTCGAGACATATAATTCGAAGATGCAAATATATAAGTAACTGTGGGCTTTATATAGAAACAATTAACCATGATCCCAAGTGCCCCCTCCCAAGTCCTAAAATGTTTTATTTTGTTTTTAGTATTTATGTTATTTTATATTATGTTAACTTTGTGTATGGTATGTCTTTGATCGTCGAAACTTTTGGATCTACCATTTTGTCTTCCATTTTTTTTTGTCTTCCATTTTTTTTTTATTCCATTTTTAATATATGTTTAGAGCGCTCTCCATCAATTATACTATAATTTTTTTATAATAGACTATTAAAAGTCAAAATTTCTATAAAAAATTGCATCCAGCTCTACCAGCTATTCTATTTTAGCAATATTAAATTAACTATATTAATAAATTATTCAATGCATTTAATAAAAATTATTTTTTATTCCTACACATGTAAATTCAATAGTTTTAATTGGTTGAATATAATTAAAATATTATTTATCTCTCTTCTATATAGTTTAGAGATTTCTCTAAATTTAGCAATTTTCATACTCTCTCTCTTGTTTTCTCTATTTTAGCATAGATAGTAACATAGTTGTTGGAACAACAAAATGCTAAGATCCATTTTTTTTCTATTTTAACATAATTGTTGGAGATGCTCTTACAAGAATAATTATGGTTTAGGTCATATTTCACATGACAATACCTTAATTTTGTTTATTTTTAGTTACATATTTTTATTTAACATATGTGAAATTAAAATCATATGATAAAAGCTTGATAAGCCAAAATTTTAAATAATGACTGCTCGACGTGTATTTTGAGATTTGATCTAGAAACATATTGACGTGTCAAATAATTTAAAAAGCTTGATTTTCTTCGTCTCATTAATATATCATTATTACGAATAACAACATTTCCAGTAAACCCGAGATAATCTATGTCAAACTTCTTTTTTGTAACATTTTTATTTCTATTAACACGTTACAAGAGCATCTTACTACAATTAAATAATCATCTTTTTAAATATCCACTATTATTAAAGTCAAGACTTCAAACTTTATTTGTTGAACTTCCATAAACATGTTTAGATAGTCCATTCATCAAGTTCTTCCATAAAATTTAAGAACACATAAACCTTCATTTTAGTTCAAACTGTATAAGAGCACATTTTAACCTTAAGAAAATGTTAGAACTTATCTTTGGAACTTTAATATGATATGTATGGGATGTATATAATTTGAAAATTTTATTCCAAACGGAATTAAATTAATTTAAATACAAAACATTCGACTTTTTTTCTTTTAAAATAACATTAAAGGGTTATTTGACAATTGCTAAATGATTTAATACAAAATGATTAGGTGGTCAGAATGATTAAGACGGTCTGTATAATTTAATGTTGAATGAAAGATTTAGTCCCGATTTTACACTTTGTATATCATTTTCTATAGGATCTATAAACTAGGTATCAATGATTCTTTATTTTCAGCTTTTTTAGTTTATATCAATTTAATATGTTTTACAATATCATATCACACACAACTCTGGGTGTGGGTGTATATATATATGTATATATATATAATGTTAAATCAAATAAAAACAAAACAAGTTGAAAACCGTGAGGACCAATCTAAGCCTTAATTTGATTTTGATTTCATGGTTTTAGATGAAAGCTATTTTTAGTTAAAAAGGGGATAATCGTCATTTTGGTAACAAGATTCACTAGATGAAACATACATATTCACCACTATATGAAACACAAAAATTCACCATATGAAACTCACAGACTCACTATATGAAGCACATACTAATTCACCACATGAAATCCAAATATAGTTGATCGTTTTTTATAGAAAACATACTTTCACCATATGAATCCAAAACACGTACTAATTTACCAGACTCTTTGGGCAAAAAATCTAAACTCACAACTATTGATCCAAACTCCATCAGTGATTTAATTATGATTCCTCTATATACTTACTGAAAATCCAAGTTCTAGTTACTATTCAAATTCAGCGAGAGCAAACACTGATTGCACTCAGTGATTGTTGAATACATCAGGAACACTATTTGAACTTAGAAAACCCGAAGACAACACTCACACCAAAAGAACCTTCAGCGACAGTCAAAGACCTAACTAAAAATAGAGACATATAACTCGTGATTTGAAGCGGTTCAGTGATAGCAACGTTCATCTAAAAGAAGTGTGACATATTGTGTATGCCTTAGTGATACTTGAAGGATTATTCCTTGAAGCCTCAAGTATCAGCGATCAAATGAAACCTACTCAGCAAGATCAAAGTTGATTTTATCCTCGATGCACAACTGTCAAACCCCCATACCTTTGTCAGAAAGTACATACGAAGATACTTTATTTCCTCCCACGTGCTTACCAACTCTGATAGGGTCCCTATTCATATTCAGCTAAAAGTATGGTTGCTTTGTGACCAAAGGGCAAGCCTCCAATAGATGCTTGACACGTGGTATGTACTATCTGACTTTCATTTAATGCAGTGGGTATAAATAGATGAAGAAACTATTCTTCATCTTCATGCATGCTTAAATCTTTCCGTGAACCTCTGATATTTTCTCTTCTATATCTGTGCATCAAAATTACTTAGTGATTCTAAGGTTGTAATAGAATAGGTTTTAAAACTTGTTCTTATTCTGCTTACAACCCGTAAATCTGTTTATCACAATAAAATCATCTAAAAATTAAAAATGTGCTTGTATTCATCCCCCCCCCCCTCTACAAACTATTTCTATACTTATACATTCTTGTAGACCCCTTAGGTAGCGTTTGGTACGCAGACATGATTGGACAGGACAGGACCGGACAGAACTGGACAGGACTGGACAGGACAGGACAAGAGGGTGGGACAGGACTGGATTGGACTGGACAGAACAAGTATGTGTTTGGTACACCTAGGACAGGACTAGACAGGACAAAACTAGACAAGTTGTCACATAAGTTATTTCACGATTTTATATATTGTATAACAGTTATAATTACACAAAAAAACAAAAAAATTAAATAATTTAATTTATAAGCATTTTTACTCAACTTGTATATATATATATATATACACACACACACACACAAATACATACATACATATTAGTAAAAAAATTGAATGAGAATTTTGCTATAATTGATGATAGATTGAAAAACCCAATTCAAACAAATAATAAATTATGCTTCATTCTGATGGTAGTATTTGTGGCAGCGATGGACCTTGGTGATCGGTGGCCGATATTGATTATAAATGACTTGAGAATTGAAGGCAGTGGTGGTGGTTATGGTGGAGGTAAGATGGCCCACAGTGGTGGTGGTCGCCGGCGGTGGTGGTTATGGTGGAGGTGAGGTGGCCCACGGTGGTGGTGGCGGTGGTGGAGATGGACGGTGGTGGTTGTGAAGGAGGTGAAGATAGTAGATAACGGTGACGGTGAAGTGGTAGTGGTTGTGGTGATGGTGAGGTGGCCACGGTGGTAGTGGTAACGATGAATGGTGGTGGTTGGTGGCCGACTGTGGTTGTAGAGGTAGTGGAGGAGGTTGTTGTTCTAGAGAAGAAGGTGGAGGTGGCCAATGACGGTGGTGGTAGTTGCAATGGATGATGGTGGTTGGTGGCCGACTGTGGCTACCGGTGGTCGGCGGCGGTACCGGCGGTCGTGGCTAGTGATGTTGACTATTAAAACAAGTATCATATTAAGTTTATATATCAAATGAGGGTAAATTAATGATATTTGATTTTCTGTCCCATTTTTGTCCCATGTTGTTCCACCTATTTTGGTGGAACAAGAAAAACTCCTTTTTTGTCCCACTCTGTCCCACGTTGTCCCATCATGTCCCTGTCCCATGTCGCGCCAAATATTGGACAGTGAATTCCTGTTCTGTCCTATGCTGCACCAAACGTGGGACAGACAGTTCTGTCCCGTCCCGTCTTGTCCTGTCCTATGTACCAAACGCACCCTTAGGGACCATCAAGTGGTATCAGGGCAGTGCTTATTGCTTTTATTCTTTAAAAACTAATATCTTGTATTTAAAATGGCTAATCAAAATACCAAATACAATGACAATGGATCACTTGCTAAACCTCCTAAATTTAACAAAGATAATTTCCTTGTCTGGAAGGAATGAATGGCTTTATTCCTAGAAGGGTCAGATCCTAAGATCCCTACTATATGGACAATGGACATTTTGTTCTTACATCCCTGCACAGTCAAAGATATCTTCTACTGATAAAGCTTCTGCAAAATGTTTTAAGTGCAACGCAAAGGTCACTTTGCCAGTGAATGCAGATCAAAGAAAGTTGTTGTTCCATCCATCTCTCTACTACCCTTCTGTTAATTCCAGATATATCTAATAACGATGAATCTAACAAGAACAATATAGAACCACATCAATGGATCTTCAAATGTCATATGGATATTGATATTTATCTCTCTACAATATCTATGAGATGAATATGATAATGAAGGTTTTCAAGTGTCACATTCAAAGTAAACATATCATGGGCATTTATACCCCTACTCTATACAAAGAGTAAACTACAATTTAAGCTCTTGTTAACTTTGTTGGCTCACTATGTTGACTTTGTTGACTTCAAGCTTTAACTTTCTCGTCTTCAATATTGTAATCTCGGATACAATATTTTTATATCTAAAAATCTCCCCCTTTATATTCGAGATAACAATTCGGTAAATCAGTTCTAACAATCCCCTTCTTTCTTTGAAGACGGTAACTTTGTCAACAAACAAACTCCAACTGAGAAAAAATCTTCCCCTTTGAATTCAAGCATATTGCATCTGAAGAAAAACAAGCTCCCCTTTTTATACACATCAGAATCTTTAAATCGAAATCCTTCAGCTTGAACAAATCTTTAGAATCTTCGGCAGACTTTTCATCAGCAATCTCTAATAGTCAACAATCAATCTCTAAACAGTAAGACTCGAAGCTTTGACACTACATGTACTAAGCTTGTCACCTATAAATCATGAAGTAATCAATTTTCAAACATCTTCAATCAATCTTCAAACACCTTCAAACAATCGTCAAACATCTTCAAGCTTCAAAAAGCTTTAATCAAACTTTTACTATTTTGCTGAATCTACAATCTTTGAATCTAACAACTTTTCAACCTTTTAAACTTACGAATATTTCGTTAATATCTATCAGCTCTGATTGATCCCCTACGACATTAGAATTAAATCTTAGAATATCTTGTTTGCAAATGACTTCATGACCAGTCATCAATAATAATCTTCGTATATCTTTGACATGAAAACAAACAAGCTGTGACAATAACAATCGTCAAGATGACATGTTAGCTCTATCAGCTCCTTTTCACATTAGATTTCGTGATTAACTCTTTGCATGTGGCTTCATGTGTTTGTATGTGTCTTTGATACGTAATTTCTCTCCCTATTGATGGTAAGGAGAACCCTAAGCATCATGAATGATCATAGACTAAATCATTATGTATAAAACACAATTGTTACCTCTCCCTTAGAAAGATATCTCCGTCAGAACACTTTGCTCCCGCTTAAAAATTGATCTCTTTTGAACATACTTCTTCGGTAGAATAAATGGGTAAGTGGCTAACATAGAAGCACATTTAGCAACTATTATCACTACAACTGAAATTAAATTCAATCGAGTGGCCTATTTTCAGAGTTGGCAATGACGAATCTCTGATAGGACTTCCAGTCATCATTGAATTGGAATTATAAACATTCATTCTCAGAATGTTCCGGCAATACCATGAAGATATGCGTTGGAATCACGAAGACCCGTGCAATATGAAGAAACAAATAATCATTATATGCTAAAATGTGAAAATACATTTCACAGACTCAATGTGCATTGAATAAGAAGTTCGGAGACCGGAGGTGTGTCATCCTTTTTCAATATCTTAATCTTACGAGTGAAGAAAAGAAAGCAGATATGCTAATTGTTCGTGATATATGAAATAAATATCTTTTATAAGATACTTGTGTGGCTAGGTGGGGTAACACGAGTAGTCAACACTGGGTCCATGTGTCTTTTTCAATATTCATCTCCAAAGAATGAGAATGCATAGATTATGTGGTAACCCAATTTACTGACTCGGTTTCATGAGGATCTTTTTATTTTTTGATCCTGTCTCACACTCACCATATTCTTTTGGCTCACTAGCACTCATCTCGCAAGCATTTTCAACTAAATCTCACTCATAACAGTCTTGTATTCAATCACATTTGATAATGATTGTAAATCCAGAAATAATCTTTTTCAGCTTGAGACTCTACCCCTTCGAATTCCCTCTCATTTCCATTTTATCTTAGCACACCCCTTTTCAAGATCATCCCAATTATCAAGAAACTCAACTAGCATCTAGACCCTTTTCCGATGACGAGCCTTAGGTATGTTTCTTGGATAGGTCCTTCCGGTTCTGGATTGACCAATGAAACTCTAAAATCCTATCACACATGCGAAGAATATCCTATATTGAAATATTGATGTTGTAAGGAGCATAACATTTAACTCCGAGTTTTAAACTGATTTGTTTACAAGTCAAATAAATAAAGTGCAGGTTTTGAACAGAAGTATTTAGAAGCTAAATATATGTATCACATTTTCTAAACTGATTTGTTTAGAAACTAAACATGAATGTTTCTGTTTAGGAATGTCAATGAAACAAATACGAACGCTAAACAGATTGACTCAATAAGTACAGTGTTTCGAAAAACAATGATTAGAATTTAATTATGACGAACAATTCACAATTATTATTTCGAATAAGAATCGAATCATGTATTTGGCATTTTTAAAATTTGTGATGAATTTCAAACGAGTGTATTTCCACCGGATATAGAGACGTGGAAATAACTAAGTCAAGAAATATGAACATACGGTAAATCAAGAAACGGATAAGAAACACACACGAGTGGGTTTCTTAGATTGAGTTACCATGGATTGTTGAAATTCAACATTTTACACAATATAGTACATAAGATTTTCCCCTCAAAGATTAAAATTACTTACTCCCCCTCAAACCATTAACAAGTCTGATCATGTGCTTGAATGATCGGAATACAACACGACACATGATAACCTGCAAAACAGATTAAGCAGATTTTGGTATCCATACCTTCATGGGTCCTTGCACATTAGTATTGGTTTGAGGAATGTTGTAAGTTCTGAACTGATAGGGGTTTTAACACACCTACAGACAGGGCAATTAAGATCAAAAGCACGTATACTTCTAACCCTAATGTCGTCTTTCAAGTAATAAAAGTGGTATAGAATACCGAGTATCGTCCACAGGGATCGTAGTAAAAGCTTAATAAAAGTAAAATGAAAGAAATGATTTCAGATGATGAATTGGAAGATTAAAATTGATTTGGATTGCATTTGTATGATTGTTTTAACAGAATAAAGAAAGCAGTATGGGTGTAAGACTTCTGGTGAGACATAAACACAAATTCAAGTGGACCAATACCTCTCAGTATTGTAGTTTAAAAATAACAAGTTCCACCATATATTTTGAGGGTATTCCTGTCGGACTTCAATACTTGCACTGATGTTTAGATTCAACCCATATTTCTATGCAGTATCAGTACTAGTGGCAGTGCAGAGTGGAGTCCTCAAAATATATGGATAACAACTGTCGTTGTTTAAAATCACTCTGTCGAGCAGATTCCCATATCATTCAAGTTGGTGTGTTCCAAGTGGCTCCTTTCAGAGTCCGACTACACTTAAACACTTTGATAAGCGACCAACCCGTCGAGAATTAATCAATTTAAATAAAATAGTTTACAACTGTCATTGTTAGTAATTGTCACATATTACTTCCTACGTCATCCAAATTGATGTGCATGCAATGGCTCCTGTCAGAGTCCATGGCACTTTAACACTTTTCAAAGTGATCAACTTGTCAAGAAGTGTTATATGGAGTTATAAAACTTGAAATGAAATGATTGAACATTGTTATTAAGAAACAATGTCCACCATCCTTTGGGTTATAATCTTACCATTTGCCTCACACCCACACTTAAGAAATTTAGCTACTCATACTGGAAAGTAAATGCAAGGAAATGTAAATAACTGAAAGTAATTGCATAATTCTAAGTGCGGAAAATTAAATTGCAAATATTAAAGATAGAAATTAAATGACAGAAAATAAGATGCGTAAAGTAAATGACTTAAAGTAAAATGCATAAATGTAAGTGCGAAATTTAAATTGCGAAAAGTAAATTGCAGAAATTAACGTGCGGAAATTAAAAGACAAGAATTTAAAGGTGCGAGAGTTTAAACTTCAACGATTCCAAACTTATATATTTAGTAACCAAATATTAGAGAGTTGCAAGTATCAAAGGCCTAGAGCCAAATGACACTTGGTGGGAAAATTACAAGTATCAAAGGGAAATTACAAGGAAACTACACAAACTTGACCACCAAGTTTGCTAAAAAGTCAACAAAAAGTACAAATATAACTTGACAAGCAAGGCATAAAATTACAAGACATTATAGTCTTCAAAAAGTCTTTATCAAATATTCTTCAAGTATGCAAAAAGTAAGAATAAGCCCATAATTTCCAGCTGCTTCCATTATGCCCGTCAATAAGCCAAAAACCAACAGCAGCCAATGTTGTCCCAATGCTGTGCGACACTGATCTGTCCAAAACACCATAATAATCATACTAATGGCACCAAAACATAATCAAATCACAACTTTTAGCTTCATGAATCAATAAATAGAAAATAAGAAATAAAAGGCTCAATTTAGAGATATAAAAGTAAAATAAGCTATCCTAAAGGTGTAAAATAAGTACTTAAAACATATATTTCTACAGGGTTATCACACCCCCAAACTTAAGATGTTGTTTGTCCCCAAACAACTAAAAGAAAGAAAATAAAATGACTCAATTTGGAAAATCTATGTAGGACAATTGCATTAAGTGCATACATGATGAAAAGCATACCAAAAGTGTTATACATAGCCTTTTATAAATTCTTAGATAGCCATTCATACCCAAGAAGTGTGTGTGGACCATAGGCTAGCAACAATGTTCTCTTTGTTAAGCTCAAACACTAAGTCAATCTAGGATCAATAGGTCTTGAATTGGGTTCACTCCTTTTGGCTCTTTTATCCTCACACAGCCTTTTTCCTCTCATTGCTTCAAATGAAATTTTCAAAATTTTCAGAATTTTGGCACTTTTGCTTTGAGGCTTAGCACTTGTTCCTATGGAACATTTGTGTGCTTTTTCTCACAGATTCACCCAAGACAATTTTATATATTTTTATTTTCTGTTTGACTTGTTTTGTTGAATATCTCCCACCCGCAAACTTATTCATATGCAATGTCCTCATTGTATGGGGTTATGGTGTATGAAAGGGAACAAGAGGCTGGAAATATGAAATGAAGGCCTAGATCCTTTCCTAGATGTGAACTCAGTGTGTGCCAATTTGTGTCCCAAGAACAAAGTGGCTAGTTCTAGCAAGAACACACTACTTGGTGAATGACCAAATCTCCAAAAAATTATTGGGCTATGAACACAAGCACTGGTAAAACTTAACATGCATTCCTACATATAAAAATAAACCTAAAAACAGAAAAATTCTATCCCAGTCTCAAATACAGAATAAAAATGAAGCTAAATGAAGTGATTTAAACCTGTGCTACTACCAAGAGTAGGTTATGCCTCTGATGTGGGTCTGGATGCTACAGCAACAGTTGCTGCCTTTTCTTTCTTCAACTTCTGGGCTTGGGTCTTCAGTGCCCTGATTCTTGCAGCCATTTTCTTCTGTTTGTTGCCAATTTGGGCTGCCACCTTGGTCTTTATTTTTGCCCTCATCTTCTTTATGTCTTTCCTGATTTTCCTTCGTCCTCTGTCTACTAACTCAGCTTCCATCATCTTTACTTCTTCCATAAATTTCTTTCTTGGATCAACCCACAAATTTGTGAGGTTGTTGTTTTTCCCAAGAAAGTCTTGCATCATGAGCATCTCTTCTAGAGTAGCAACATCCATATCCTTTTTATCTTTTCCAAAACAATACTTTATGCTCTTGCAAATGTCATTTTCAAAATTAAAGCTCTTATCTGTTATAAGACAAAACAAAAGCAACATCTTTTTCATAGATATGCAGTTGTTATGAGTAGTGGGTGATAAATAATGTTTAACAAAGTTAACCCACACATTATCTTCAAAGGACAAATCTGCAGCCTTATTGTAAGCCTCCCTCTCATTCTCAAGCGTTCCACATAAAGTCATAATCTCAGTCAGATATTCCTCAAAGGTAGTGTGCAAGAGTGCATCATCCTCTGATTGTATGTGAGGTGAGAGACCTAACAACCTATTTATGGCTCTTTTTAAAATAGATACCTTTCTTTTCACTTCTGTGCAGTTCTTATCATCCTGGATAATTTTATGTTGACAAAAAGAAGGACTAGTCCCCTTTAGGTCGTCAATGGTCCATCCCAACGCTTTTGTGTGTAACTTTAGCATATCCGCCAACTTATTCTCTTGATGCAAATCTAGGGTAGATGAATTGATGACAGGCAATTTGCCTTCTTTTCCTAGAAAATCATACTTCAAATGAGATGGGAGTTGTTTCAGGTGATATGATGGTCGGGATAAAACTCTTATGCTCACTATTTTCCAACATTTCCAACCTAGCAACATGGTCAGTCACAACTTTATTCTCTTCCACACCCAACTTCTCAACACTCTCTTCTATTGCATCATCCTCTTCTTCCAACCTACAGGTTTTTCTAACTCCTTTCTCAAAACACAAGTTCTCTATTTCACTTATTCTAGAACGCTCTTCCAAATAGTCGGGGTACTTCATGGAGTTAAAACACTGAATGTGACTTTTTCATCTTCAAATCTCATAGTTAACTCTCCTTTTTGGACATCTATTAAAGTTCTTCCGGTGGCCAAAAAGGGTCTTCCTAAAATTATAGGAATATTTTTATCAGCATCAAAATCCAAGATAATAAAATCTGCCGGAAATATGAACTTTTCAACCTGGACTAGGACGTCTTCTATTTTTCCCTTAGGGTAGGCAACAGTTTTATCTGCTAAGATAAGTGTGACAGTAGTAGGTCTTGCCTCTCCTAGTCCTAAGGTATTGTAGATTGATAAGGGCATTAGGTTGATACTAGAACCTAAGTTACACAGAGCCTTCCCTATCTTCTTTCCACCTATTGAACAGGGAATAGTAAAAATCCCCATATCTTTAAACTTAGGAGGTATTTTGTTGGTCAGAAGGGCACTACATACCTCGGTAAGAGCTACAGCCTCATATTCAATTAATTTCCTTTTCTTACCGAGGATATCTTTAAGGAATTTGGCATAACTGGGTATCTGCTCTATTGCTTCAACAAGGGGTATGTTGATATGCAATGCTTTAAACACATTCAAAAATTTCTTAAATTGCGGTTCATCCTTATTATTCCTTAACCTTTGGGGGTAAGGTATATAAGGAGGAACTGGTTTAATGACAGGTTTATTTGAATGAGTTGAGCAAGATGGGTCTTGTATGCCAGAGGTCTTAGTCTTTGAGTCTACTACAGCCTCTACTTCTATAGACTTTTTCTTAATGGCCTCTTCTGTTAACAAAGGAGAATCAGTTTTTGAAAAATAGGTGGTAACCTTAGATGACTGGTCTTCTAATGGGCTTGAACTATCCGGTGCTAATGGTGGAGTCTTTGGTATGGACTTAGTTGGTTCTGTGTTTTGTATGGCTCCTGATAATTCTGTTCCACTCCTAAGGGTTATGGCTTTCACATGCTCTGCTTTTGGGATTTCTGTGTTACTAGGTAAAGTGCCCAAGGCCCGATTGTTTTGATTCAGAGGAATTTGACTAACTTGTGTCTCTAGATTTCTAAGTGATGTTTGGTTCTGGGTTATGGCAACACTTTGCTGAGCTATTACGAATTGTGTCTGAGTCATGAAATTTTTTAAGGTCTCTTCCAAAGAAGGTGATGGGGTGTATTGTGGAGGTGGAGGTGGTTTATTTTGGTATTATTGTGTTTGAAAATTTTGAGAAATAGAACTGCCTGCTTGGTTTTGAAAATTCGAGTTTTGTGGTTTTGGTGCAGGTGGATTTAAAGATGGACTGCTCCAAGAGAAATTTGGGTGTTGTTTCCAACTAGCATTGTAATTATTGGAGTAGGGAGCAGACTTATTATGAACATAGTTTACAGATTCAGAGTTTGTAGGACAGTGTTCATAAGAATGTTCCCCTCCGCAACAAACACATTGCACTGAGAGGAATGCATGAGTTTGTGTAGAGATAGGTGGCTGTGCTCCCTGGCCAGAAGTGATGCTTTTAAGCATATTAGCCATGGAAGTAAGATGAGCTGTTAAAGCTGTATATGTATCTACATCGTGAATTCCAGCAGTCTTCTTTTGTGATGTAGCACGTGGATCAACCCAAAGTCCATTATTTTCAGAAATCTTTTCAAGCATGGCAAATCCTTCATTATGGGTACAGGCTGTAAAGGCACCTCTTGCAGTCGCATCGAGCATTTGTCTTGTAGTGGCATTCAAACCATTGCAATGCCATAGTGAGGGTATTTTCTCAACAACTCATTAAACCTTTCCCATGCATCAGGAATAGCCTCATCGTCCGTTTGTTTAAAAAGACAAATTTCGTTTTGGGACTTAGCATTCCTGGAGGGGGGGAAAATATTTTCGCAATTTTTTTTTGGTCATGTCATTCCATGATGTTACCTAAGCTGGGGTTAAGGAATTTAACCAATCTCTTGCTCGATCCCGTAAGGAGAATGGAAACAAAGTAAGTCTCAGTGCGTCATTTGACACCCCCGGGATCAAGAAAGAGTTACAGACTTCCAAAAAGGATCTCAGGTGTGAGTGCGGGTCTTCTGTTGGTATTCCAGCAAATTGCCCATTTGTTTGTAACATGTGGAACATGATCGGTTTAGACTCAAAATGGGTGGTCGTAAAATGGGGTCTAGCTGTCCCTGAGTTAAATTGCTCAAAATCAGGGATGGCATAGTCCATTATGCGTCCATCTTTAGAATTTGCAAGATTTATTATATTTATTGGTTTCACTAGTGGTTCATTTCTATTTTGATTTTCAGGATTATTTTCAGACTCCGTGTCATCTCCGTTATCATCCTCATTGTGAAACATATTTTGAAAAGGGTGTTTTGGAGGATTTCCATATAACGGAGGTGGTGGTGGTCGTGGTCGTGGTGCTCCAAAAGGTGGAATTGGTGGTGGCCCATCTAACAGTGGGGGACGTTGCGCCATTTCGGGAGGGTTTTGAGCAAACAATTCTCTCTGAGCCCTCCTTCTTTGCCGGAACGTTCTCTCAATATCTGGATCGAATTCGTAAAATTCCCCACGGTCTATTCTTGGCATAAACCACTTCTTTGTGACAAAAACGGTTTTAGAAAAATCAAATCTTTAACTGTACTTTTAAAAAGAACTTTTAGCTTGCCAATCCCCGGCAGCGGCGCCAAAAACTTGATAGGGGTCTTAACACACCTACAGACAGGGCAATTAAGATCAAAAGCAAGTATACTTCTAACCCTAATGTCGTCTTTCAAGTAATAAAAGTGGTATAGAATACCGAGTATCGTCCACAGGAATTGTAGTAAAAGCTTAATAAAAGTAAAATGAAAGAAATGATTTTAGATGATGAATTCGAAGATCAAAATTGATTTGGATTGGATTTGTATGCTTGTTTTAATAGAATAAAGAAAGCAGTATGGGTGTAAGACTTCTGGTGAGACATAAACACAAATTCAAGTGGACCAATACCTCTCAGTATTGTAGTTTAAAAATAACAAGTTCCACCATATATTTTGAGGGTATTCCTGTCGGATTTCAATACCTGCACTGATGTTTAGATTCAACCCATATTTCTATGCAGTATCAGTACTAGTGGCAGTGCAGAGTAGAGTCCTCAAAATATATGGATAACAACTATCGTTGTTTAAAATCACTCTGTCGAGCAGATTCCCATATCATTCAAGTTGGTGTGTTCCAAGTGGCTCCTTTCAGAGTCCGACTACACTTTAGCACTTTAATAAGCGACCAACCCGTCGAGAATTAATCAATTTAAATAAAATAGTTTACAACTTTCGTTGTTAGTAATTGTCACATATTACTTCCTACGTCATCCAAATTGATGTGCATTCAATGGCTCCTGTTAGAGTCCATGGCACTTTAACACTTTTCAAAGTGATCAACTTGTCAAGAAGTGTTATATGGAGTTATAAAACTTGAAATAAAATGATGGAATATTGTTATTAAGAAACAATGTCCACCATCCTTTGGGTTATAATCTTACCATTTGCCTCACACCCACATTTAAGAAATTTAGCTACTCATACTGGAAAGTAAATGCAAGGAAATGTAAATAACTGAAAATAATTGCATAATTTTAAGTGCAGAAAATTAAATTGCAAAAATTAAAGGCAGAAATTAAATGACAGAAAATAAGATGCGTAAAGTAAATGACTTAAAGTAAAATGCATAAATGTAAGTGCAGAATTTAAATTGCGAAAAGTAAATTGCAGAATTAAAGTGCGGAAATTAAAAGACAAAAATTTAAAGGTGCGAGAATTTAAACTTCAACGATTCCAAACTTATATATTTAGTAACCAAATATTAGAGAGTTGCAAGTATCAAAGGCCTAGAGCCAAATGACACTTGGTGGGATGATCTTCCAAACCTAACCACTAACCCCTATTTATACTACAAGTATCAAGGGGAAATTCCAAGGAAACTACACAAACTTGACCACCAAGTTTGCTAAAAAGTCAACAAAAAGTACAAATATAAATTGACAAGCAAGGCATAAAATTTCAAGACATTATAGTCTTCAAAAGGTCTTCATCAATCTTCAAGTATGCAAAAAGTAAGAATAAGCCCATAATTTCCAGCTGCTTCCATTAAGCCCGTCAATAAGCCAAAAACCAACAGCAGCCAATGCTGTCCCAATGTTGTGCGACACTGATCTGTCCAAAACATCATAATATCATACTAATGGCACCAAAACATAATCAAATCACAACTTTTAGCTTCATGACTCAATTAATAGAAAATAAGAAATAAAAGACTCAATTTAGAGATATAAAAGTAAAATAAGCTATCCTAAAGGTGTAAAATAAGTACTTAAAACATATATTTCTAAAGGGTTATCATGAACCATCTATTATGATTAGATGTTCTAACAGTAGATCTTATCATTAAGGAATCTGGAATAGAATAAGTACCATACCATTTGTTTGCATACCTTCGGTGTACAAAATCATCTTGTTCATAAGTTGACCAGCTCATATTCTGTTCATTGAAATTGATTAACTGATTGAAAGAGTAAACATAAATCTTTTGTTCTTTTTTCAAATCATCTATTCCTATATAGAAGTGTAAATATATGAACCATCAACAAAAGAATTATAGAAAAGATTAGAAGGACGAATCTGTTCTGGTGATCTGATAGATGGTTTTGAAGAAATCATTGTATGAGTTGAACTTGAACTAGTTTTTGAATTCTCACTAGATTTTTCAAGTTCTTTCAGTTTTGTTTTCAAAGCATCTCTTTCTTCAAGCATAAAATCAAATCGCATCTGCATTACAGATTTCAGAAACTGATCCTTCACCATATTAGTTTGTATTTCAGTTAATTGACTAGAAAGTGTTGTTATCTTCTTCTCAAACACTTCTTTTTCTTTCATGAAGTCCCTTTCTATCTCAAACACTGCTGATAATTTATGAAGTTCAGAAATCCTTTTATTTAGCTCTATAGCTTGTGTAACTGACTCTTTCCTTTCTATCCCAAACTTTTCTTTTTCAGATTGAATGACTTGTTCAAAATCATACACTTGTTTAAATAACTTTCCGATATTCAGCTCACAAGATTTGATTTTTCTTTCAAGACTTCTCTTTTCAGTAACCAGTTTGATATTTTCATCTGTGAGAATATTTTTCTCTTTTGCAAGCTTCTCTTCTAAATCAGATTTATACTCATCTTTCTTTGTAATCCCATACTCAGAATAAATCCATTTATCATGCTCTAAATTAGTAATCCTTATATGAAGATCAACATTTTTCTTTATCATCTCCATATTTCTATTTAGACTATGATCATGATCAGGATCGACCCTGACATTTCAGAGGTCCCGTGCGAAAATATAAATGTGGCCCTATAATTTTCTTCATTGTATTCACTACTAGAAAAAAGAGCATTTCCGGCGGCCAAATCCATCGGAAATCCGCTCGTCGGAAAAATTCTCGTCGGTGATTTGGTTTCCGGCGGATCTCTCCGTTTCCGGCGATAATCCGCCGCTCCCACTTTCAGATTATTTAAAAATGCTAATTAAATTAAGATTTTGTTGATAATTCAATGTTCTGGGCTGACTTTTCTGGCGGATTTCCGGCGTAATGTTCCGCCGGTAACAGAAAATATTAAGTTTTAATTAAAAATTAAAAATATGTTGCCGGCGGAATATTCCGTCGAAAATCTGCTGGAAAAGTTATCCGCCGGAATTTGGTTGTAACAGACTATTCTTTATTAAAAAAAATTATTTCTGAATTCAAAAACTAAATCCTTAAGTGTTGAAGCATAAAATCTATTTGGAGGCATCCTATTTTATATAAAACTAGTCAATCAATATTGGTATATACAAAAACACATATCAACGGAAGAATATTTATTGTAGTTATTAAAAAAACACTAACATTAAAAATTAAAAAACTTTCAAAGATCGTATATAAATAATCAAACAACAAAGTTATAGAATAAAAAGATAAGGAAATAAAAAAACATTAAACGTAAATCATAAGATTTAATATAATACTTTAGTGAAATTGGAATAAAAAAGTAGAATAATTCAAGACAAAAGTTAGAATTCAAGAATGGAGAGCTTGCCAATTGTTTTTTAGGATCACGGATTTGGGAAACTAACGGCCGCAAAAAATCTCAAAAACCTAAATAATTAATAAAATAAAATTATTTGTATGAGGTGCATTTTAATTAAATTAAAAGAAAGACACCGGGCATTGCATTTCCAATTAAAGTAACAAAAATTTAAAAAAAAAGGGGGGATGCAAAGCGCAGGATTCGAACTTGGGTCTTTTAAGTAAAAGTAGGACCCCTTAACCAACTACACTACAATGACACTTTGTTCTTATAATTTATTTACGACAATATATATAGTATATATAACATAGGGCCGCCCCTGATCATGATATATGTTACCAGTTGGATCTTCATTGAATTCCTCTAGTTGAGGTTGTAACACCTTCATATTTGTGCAATCATTTTTCAAATCCTTAATCAGCTCCATACGATCAATACAGTCGACTTTGAGCTTATAGATCTTTTTTTTTAGCTTGCAATCTGTTTTGAAGAGAGGATACATGAGAATTCAAATCAGTAGTAGACATCGCTATCAAATTTAATGATCGTTAATCAAATGATCTGCAGAAGATTTGAACAATTTTGAATATTAAACAAGTGCGGAAAAATCAAGTGAAAAAGTCAAAGTCAACTCTCGAGAAAAAGTCAAACCTCGAGAAAAAAATTTCCAAATTTGAAATATATTTTTGAATATAAAATCTGAAATATAACCCACAAAGTCAAAATTTCAAAGGGCAATTTTGGAAATTTTCATTTTTTTTGTAAAACTTAGTATCCGAGGGTTCGTGTGAAGCTCGAATGAAAATTTGATGCGAAGCTCGGATAAAAATTTGATGCAAAGCTTCAGATCAAGCTTCGTGCGAGGCTCGGATATGTCTCATGTGAAGGTTACTATGCAAAGCTCGGATGATACTATGCGAGGCTCGGGTAGCTTCGGATGACACTATGCAAGGCTCGGTTAGCTTTAGATAACACTATGCGAGGCTCAGATACCTTTGGACACGCTTTTTCCGAAGGTTATGAAATTTTCCTATCCAAAGGCTATGAAATTTGCCTATCCGAAGGCTAAGAACATGAACAGTAACTTCAAACTTTTTCGAACAAAAACCCCAAAATCTTCGAATTGAACCCAAAACTTATCCGATTTAGCTGAAATTTTGATATGTTGCTCGCAATACTACCAGGAACAATTTTAATTCTTGGTCCTATACCAAAATCTAACTAAATCGAGGATTTTAGAACCAAAACAGTAGGCTTTTCACCGAAACTCGAAAATCACAAAATTAATCCTAAATCCAATCTAACATGTTCTAGAATCCAAAATTGAATCCAGTCGATCATTCCGCTATCAAATGCGAATCCAACAAGCCTAAAATCACATCAATCCTTCCACAAAATCTTTCAAACTGGATTAAAATCGCATTTTCTTGCAAAACTTCAAAATCTTCAAATTTCTTCAAATCTTGTTCTTAAAATTAGATGATCCCTGCTCTGATACCAATTGTTAATTCCAGATATAGCTAATAACGATGAATCTAACAACAACAATATAGAATCACATCAATGGATATTCAAATCTCATATGTATATTGATATTTCTCTCTCTACAATATCTATGAGATGAATATGACAATGAAGGTTTTCATATGTCACATTCGAAGTACACATATCATGGGTATTTATACCCCTACTCTATACAAAGAGTAAAGTACAATTTAAGCTCTTGCTGACTTTGTTAGCTCACTATGTTGATTTTGTTGACTTCAATTTTTGACTTTCTCATCTTCAATATTGTAATCTCGGATACAATATATTTATATGTAACACCTTCAAACCCAGAGATGATAAATATCTCAAGTTAAAGGATAAGTATCTGAAGATGATGAAAACCCAACGCAAAGGCAAAGGCTTTGTCGTTGAAGAAGTAGATTGGACCGACACCACTAACGAATCAGGTTCAGATGAAGAAGACATAACTTTTATTTGCCTTATGGAAATTATTGAAGAAGTTGAAGAGATCGCTGAAATCTCTTCAACAAAAAATCCTTCATCATCGTTCACTTAGGTATCAAATCTGAAGAACTTCTATCCCTGAAACTGATAGCTTGTCGGCTCTCGACACTTTAACTGTTGATCTCTACAATGCTTTAAATGGTAAAACCAAAGCTTAAAAAATTAACTCCGACTTAACTGGACAACTTAAAAATTTCCATCTGAAAATCAAAGAATTAACTAAAGTCGAAGAAGATCTTAAAGCATTGAGAAAAACATCAAGCCACACTTAGTGTGAAAAGGCCATCACTAATCTCAAAGCTGAAAAATCCACCATTGAAGGATGGTGCAAAACACTAGTACAAAAACTCACATCTGCCACAGTTAAAAACCGTGGTCATAAGCATTTAGCCAAACCGTAGCCTATTCTTCCGTGACCGTTGATACCCTTTTGGCCACGTGTAAACTACGTCACCATATCTAATTAAAAACCATAGTTATAGCCTAAAAAACCGTGGCCATAAATGTATCCAACTATTTATAGTATTGAAGCATTTTTCATATAACCGTGACTATAAACTATTTATCGCCACACAAACAGACGTAAACCATGGTCAATTCATTACATATAGCTATGCTTATTTTTTATAACTATCGCTATTAGCTACCTTTTGGTCACACAGAATTAAGAGAATTTAGGCAATAAACTATTTATAGCTATGCACGATGTTTTTTAAGGTGGCCAATGATTAAGCTATAACCATGCATATTTGTTTTAACGTGGCCATAAACTACTTATCTTCATACAAATTCTATATCGACCGTGACCAATTCATGACATAATTGTATAACCTTGGCAATTGGTTATCTTTTGGCCATACGAAATAACTAAACATGTAGCCACAAACAACTTATAGTCATGCAAATTATATATTGACCGTGGCAAATTCATTGCATATGGTTACACTAAATTTTTAGAATCGTGGATATTGATTATATCTTTGTCACATAAAATAATTAGAAATGTGGCTAATGATTAGCTTTTGGTCACATTAATTAACTAAAACCATCACCATAAACTATTTATAGCCACATAAATTTTTACAATAATTGTGACATTACATGACATATGGTTACGTTATATTGTTAAAAACCACGGCTATTGGTAACCTTCTGGTTACACGAATAACTAAAACCATGACCATACACTAGTTATAGCCACAATTTTTTTTATATTAACCGTTGTCATTTAGTGACATACAATGACACTGAATTCTTAAACCCGTGACTATTAGTTACCTTTTGATTACACGAAACAATTAAAATCGTGGCCATAAGCTACTTATAAGCATGAAATTTTTTTATCAACCGTTACCAATTCGTGACGTATGGTTACACTGAATTATTAAAACTATGACCATTGATTACCTTTTTGTCACATGAAACAACTGAAACCATGACAATTAAACAAGTTATAGTCACACAAATTTAATCATGGCTATTTGTGTGGCAACATTTTTAATAATGTGTGGCAAAACAATAAATAATGTTTTTAAAAGATTAACATAATAATTAATTGAGAAACATTGTACAATTATATTAATAATCATATGAATAAAGTATAAGAACACCAATAATAACAAACTTATCACTACTGGTTCTCTAATTTGTTAGACTATTGCTTATTAAAGTTATTCCTCGTATGCTTTAACTTTTATGACTCGATGATAGTTGTATGATTCTTCATTCTCTTTCTTAGTATTTTGTTTCTCCTCATATTGACGATAAGTTGGTTGTGTACGTGCAACAAGAAAAAACAACATTTCATTACACTTATAGAAACTTTACACTAACAATCTTGTTAATAAATATTGGGAAATGTTCATAAAACCCAACAAACTATCCAATTTTGAATGGTTAAGTCCCTAAACTATTTTTTAAAATGAAAAAACCATTAAACTTTCTCATTTTGAATATGAAAACCATTAAACCTTCTTATTTTAATGATTAAGTCCCTGGAATTTTTTTTCAAGAAAGTAAACCATCGAATTTTTAAAAATTGGTTACTTACATATTTTTAACCAAAATAAACTAACTTTAACCGATTATCTTTTGATTCTTCCTCTTATGATGAATAAAAAATAGATCGAAAAGAGTAAGATCGATGTAAGGGGCCAACAACGTATTAGACGAAATGGAGAACGGACAACGTTGGGGTAATGGGGAGTGACAGGAGGAGTGATACTGTTGTTTGCTATGGGTTTTAACTGCGTTGGGTTTTTAGAACAGTAAAACCGATTTTAGTTTATTTTTACTTTAAAACTTTTTTAGTGAGTTACGGGTAATTTATTTAAAAAGTATGTAGGTAACTAACTTTTAAAATATCGATGGTTTATTTATTAAAAAAAATATTTAGGGACTTAATTGTTCAAATTGAGAAAGTTTAATGGATTTTTTTTATTCAAATCAATAGTTCAGGGACTTAATCATTCAAAACGAGAAAGTTTAATGGTTTTTTCAATCAAAAAAATTATTTAAGGACTTAATGATTCAAAATGGGATAGTTTGTTGGGGTTTTTTTGTACTTTTCCCATAAATACTAGGTTAATATTTAGAATTCTTATTAATGGAAATGTCTGCTAATCTTCTTATATGAACATTCTTATTATTTTACATAATGTAACCATCAACACTATGTCCCAGTCCAATCTAAGATACAAAATCTTTGAACCATGTCTTACAATAAATATAAATAAAAAAAATATTATTTGAAGTATATCTTACTCAAGTAAGATTCAATTGTAACTCCAAATATTTCAGATTAAAAAATAGTCATCAAGTAGTATGGGATGGGTTAGCATTCTATTAAATACGGTAGCAAAAATGCAATTTATCAGGAAAAAAGGTAACGAACAAATGAAATTAGATATGCAACTAACATTTAAGCCAGAGATGAAAAGACCTATTGTTCAAGCCACAACACTACCACGAGCATCCCCTGACGTTATCGTCTTTATATTCTCCATCTTTCAATTCATATGCCTTGTACATGTAGATCAAGCAAAAACCCAGGCAATCAAAAGACGATTTATAACCTTATAATAAAGAAGTTTGTTTAAGGGAAAATCTCCCCTAAATGTTATGTATAGTGCACAAAAAATGATCAATAACAAATGTGTTATAGGCAAGATTAAAAACTATCAAGAAGTAGTGATTTTTCTTGTTAAGAATAAAAAAGGGGAACCAAAAATCAATACCTTAAGAGATTATAGTCCTTCCAACTCTCTTTTTGTAACAACTAAAAACATATGCATAGACAGGTGCAACACCAACTTGCTTTCGGTGCTACACATCGAAGAAGCTTAGGACAAAGTAGACCACCCATTGAGATATAATCTCCATCAGAATATTCCCACTAGTTTCAAAGTAGAACTAAAATAATCTTGTCATTTGCAACAATAAACACAAAAAGATGTTGGACTTGATCTTATAAGGGATAAAGTAGATGTTTAAGTCCTCATAATAAGTATGAACAACCCCACCCTAAAGTTAACCACTAAACCACTACCTGAGTTTCACAATTAATTAAATAAAACAATTGTTGCACGTGTCCTTAAACGCACACCAAGGTTTAAATTTATAAACCTAACTTAAACCTAGTAATCTTTCTTCTCAGTGAGTCAGTGGTCAAGTTAAAGTAAGTGTTAACTGAATGCAAGAATGTTACAAAGATATACTACTCAGTTAAAACAATAAAATCTCAAAGACTAAGACTCAAATAGAAATCTACTTGTCACAATTAACCTAAACAAATACCCAACAACAACAATGTTTAAAACAAAATGAGTAAATTGAATAACGATCACGAAATTGAATCTGGCGGATTACTTTTTGTTGCTGTCATGAATCGTCTCCAATCTGAGTTAACCGCAGCCCCAATTGATGCGTTGTTGCATGTTTTGTTGCTCTAAAACAACCCCTGATTTGGCGTGTCTAAACTATATCTCGATCAATGCCTTTTTAACCCCTAAAACTAGGCCCTTTGTGATTTCTCTAATGTGATCGCCTCTATCCACCTTCGGCCGCCCTTGTTTTATATGTGTTCTTGACCCATCGAATCTTCCAAGGAATAGAAAGTCTATCACCTTTTGTTTTCCATGATTGTCTTTCTTTTTATCTTTTTACTCACCCATGCCATCCTTAATATGGGTGAAAAACAATCACCAAATGGAAACCTAATCCCCTTTTTCTTCCTTGCTATCGATCAGTATCAAAACAAGAGCCCATACGGAGAAAGCCCCGGTTTATTTTCCAAACCATGGCTTCGAAACACAAGAGATTAAATATATTATTCTTATTTGCTTCCTGGTTTGACTTGTACCTTTTGCTATGCAACTTGTATTCTCATTTTTTTTAGAATTACCTACTGTCCAACACCACTGTTTCACCTTCGATGTCATTTCCTGCTTAGATGCAGCCCGAATTTGCTGAAACTAGCTCAATAATTCAAAGTTGTAGCCTCGTTTGTTGCCTTTCCAGATTATTTTGAATTGCTTAAATTGGGGCTTGAACGAGTGAGATATGCTCGAAATACCATAGATTCGCAAAGCTGCCAATAGTCCTCTTTTTATCCCTTTTTTACTCCAACCTTTTTTCGAACCTATTGAAATACAAAAACAACTTAATGAAGTTCGGTTTTACCATTTTAACGCATTATTGAGGTATGATTGACTACAAAATAATAGAATTTGCATCCGATCAACAGTGGAAGAGATGAAGCACATAAATCCCACTATGATGTAAAAACCGCACATAGATCACGAGGAGCTACAAACCTGATCCTTGTTATATACTTATATGTAATTTAAATATATAATCTATGGGATAAAGAGATTTACTTTCACAAGATTAACGAAGATCAAGAATGCTGTGAGGTATAGTTGTATAGAAACATTGGAACTCATCCCAAGCTGATACAGTCATAGAAACATAAATAAACAATATTTGATTTTGAGCAATCATTGAACAACGAACATAGAAGTAGAAATTCATAGAAGCATAAATAAACAATCTTCGATTTTGAACAATCTTTGAACATAGAAGTATAAAGCCATACTCATATAGATGCAACAATCTTCCAATTTGAAGACTTGAATGGTGGAAATCAAAGAAGAGAAGAGTACCTTTTTATTTCAATCGGTGCTGAAGAGCACCTCTGATTTCTTCGTCCCCTGCTGCTACCACTACGGTAATACATATATTTTTTTTTAACATTACTTTAATATATGTAAATTGGTAACTCAATACACCTTAAAAGTACGTTTGTTGTAGTTTTATAATTGTTTTTCAATTATATAAATTAAAAAAAATACGTTTATTATAGTTTTATAATTGACTTTCAATCAAATACACTTAAAAATACGTTTTATCATAAGTTTATAATTAGTTTTTTTTAAATACGTTTAATATAGTCGTTGCCTTCATTTCATCTGATTGCTTTGTAAAATATATCATGGGTTATATAATATAAGATAACACATTTAAATTAGTTAGTAGAAATTAAAGAAAATACATTTTATTATTGTTTAATATAATAAAATCCAACTCACTAGCCACGTCAACAAACAAATTTCTGAGTTGTATGGTGTGTCACGTGCCATGTCATCATGGTAACCCGATAGTGGTTAAACCGGTTACCCAGATACTTAAATGTTTGAAATTTTCAATCTCAGGTACCAAAATGAAGGTTTTAAAAGTATGTTACTCAAAATAGAAATTGACACAAAGTATGTTATCTTTTGATGCAATTTGCCCTTAGTTTTTAATCAAATACACATAGAAAGTTAGAAATACATTAAAACAATATATAAAAGTGTATATAAAAAACACGTTTTTGTAAACTTCGGGTCGGACCATAATCGGTCCCGGGCCGGGCCGGGCCGCCGGATTCCTCCAAATGTGTAACCGGTCCCTATCGGTCCCAGGCCGGGCAGGGCCGGGCCTCAATCGGACTCGGTCCTTAGCCTCTGCCGGTCTTGGGCTGGGCCGGGCCCAAATGACCATCTCTAGCACACAGTATATATGGACACCCTTCATAAAAAATTATTTATAGATTACTAATATAGGGACGAGTTTAAATGCGAACTCAAATTTGGTTGTAAACGTGAGAACAAATAAGAGCGCGACACGTGTCATATTCAGATTGAGTAATTTACATTTAGACATGTGTCACACTCTCATTTGTCCTCACGTTCACAACCAAATTTAAGTTCGCATTTGAGCTTTTCTCTACTAATATATATATATATATAAATATATATATATATATATATATAGAAAGAGGTTCATGCGAGGACGGTAACTATTTACGAGAATGCGAGGACAATTCTCAACCAATCATTTTGTACATGAAACTTTTTATGTACAAAATCATATATGATTTACGTACAAAATCATATATGATTAGCCGCGACTTTTCCCACGACTTGCCCACGAAAAAAAATCGTGCGTGTCATTTTTTATGCTTACAAAATCACATATGAAATGCAAAATTTCATGTACAAAATGATTGGCCGATGATTGTCCTCATATTCTCGTAAATTGGTATCGTCCTCGTATGAACCCGCCTCTATATATATATATATATATATATATAAAAAAGTAATTTGACACAATTTTCAGAAGAATTTGGATAGTTTGTATGGTTTTAATTAAAATTGATGTAATTAGATATTTATATTTTAAAATCGTAAATATGAATTTTATCATTAATATGTCTAACAGATTAATGGAAATATCCTAATTAAATTAATAGAGATTGCAAATACATATGGTAATAATATAAATATGATTTCTTAATTATTAAATAAAATACTCAAAAAACACTTTCATCAAAATCATTAAAAAAAGGGAATAAAAGTTCATTCCCGCTTTCTCCTAGAGTTCCAAGTTGATTAATTCCCTAAATTTTAAGTTTTGTAGAAGATCAAAGATAAAAAGAGGAAGAATGGTTATTTGTTGTTGAAAATTAAAGCATCATGATGCTCCGTTGCCCTCATCCATTAGTCAAAGAAACTGGCTCATAAGGTTTTCCAAGGTGAAAAATCGGTATTGCTTCAGCGTCATACGACTCTTTGCTCGTGTCTCGTTTGTGGCCCTTCTGTCTTGTCGTCGCTCATATCTAGTCGTCTTTTTCCTCAAGTTTAGTTTCGCTTCATTTCAATTTAGTTTTATATATTTACTTAATTTCGTAGTGTTTGTTTGTTTTTTTATAATGTGTTGAGTGAAACCCAGATTTGATTCGACTAGAATTGGGTATTTATTTGTTAAAGAAAGCTTCGAATGTTTCATATTCAGAATTTTTTTGATCAGCTGGTCAAAGACACATCTAATCAGTCATGTTAACGTTTTATAAATAAATTATTGTTTATTTCAAAACTAGGAACTACAGATATAGAAATACCAACCTCTATTCAAGAAAATGTAAACAAAAGGGTACACTTTTTTTCAATTAATGTTATATTTTGTTTCAATTAATGGGCTTGGTCTCATGAAAAAACCATGACATATATACCTATGTATAATTTATAGAATGATGGTTATTGGTTACATTTTACCACACAAAATAAAAAAAATAAAAACCATAGCTATAAGCACTTTATTACCCATACGAACACTTGTTAAAACTGTGACTATTGGTAACATTTTAGCCACATTAATTTATATTTTCCATAGCCTTAGATATATATACTTATAGCCATGCATATTTCATACTAATTGTCGCCAAATCATGATATACAGTTGCATTTAAATTTTAAAATTGTGGCTAATTGTTGTCTTTTGGTTACACTGTAACACTTAGGATTTTTGGTTCATAATTATTTAGGAGTGAAAACCAGAATACAAGAATTAATGGTAATATTGTAAAACTTTTTCGAACAAAAACCCCAAAATCTTCGAATTGAACCCAAAACTTATCCGATTTAGCTGAAATTTTGATATGTTGCTCGCAATACTACCAGGAACAATTTTAATTCTTGGTCCTATACCAAAATCTAACTAAATCGAGGATTTTAGAACCAAAACAGTAGGCTTTTCACCGAAACTCGAAAATCACAAAATTAATCCTAAATCCAATCTAACATGTTCTAGAATCCAAAATTGAATCCAGTCGATCATTCCGCTATCAAATGCGAATCCAACAAGCCTAAAATCACATCAATCCTTCCACAAAATCTTTCAAACTGGATTAAAATCGCATTTTCTTGCAAAACTTCAAAATCTTCAAATTTCTTCAAATCTTGTTCTTAAAATTAGATGATCCCTGCTCTGATACCAATTGTTAATTCCAGATATAGCTAATAACGATGAATCTAACAACAACAATATAGAATCACATCAATGGATATTCAAATCTCATATGTATATTGATATTTCTCTCTCTACAATATCTATGAGATGAATATGACAATGAAGGTTTTCATATGTCACATTCGAAGTACACATATCATGGGTATTTATACCCCTACTCTATACAAAGAGTAAAGTACAATTTAAGCTCTTGCTGACTTTGTTAGCTCACTATGTTGATTTTGTTGACTTCAATTTTTGACTTTCTCATCTTCAATATTGTAATCTCGGATACAATATATTTATATGTAACACCTTCAAACCCGATGATAAATATCTCAAGTTAAAGGATAAGTATCTGAAGATGATGAAAACCCAACGCAAATATATGTAAATTGGTAACTCAATACACCTTAAAAGTACGTTTGTTGTAGTTTTATAATTGTTTTTCAATTATATAAATTAAAAAAAATACGTTTATTATAGTTTTATAATTGACTTTCAATCAAATACACTTAAAAATACGTTTTATCATAAGTTTATAATTAGTTTTTTTTAAATACGTTTAATATAGTCGTTGCCTTCATTTCATCTGATTGCTTTGTAAAATATATCATGGGTTATATAATATAAGATAACACATTTAAATTAGTTAGTAGAAATTAAAGAAAATACATTTTATTATTGTTTAATATAATAAAATCCAACTCACTAGCCACGTCAACAAACAAATTTCTGAGTTGTATGGTGTGTCACGTGCCATGTCATCATGGTAACCCGATAGTGGTTAAACCGGTTACCCAGATACTTAAATGTTTGAAATTTTCAATCTCAGGTACCAAAATGAAGGTTTTAAAAGTATGTTACTCAAAATAGAAATTGACACAAAGTATGTTATCTTTTGATGCAATTTGCCCTTAGTTTTTAATCAAATACACATAGAAAGTTAGAAATACATTAAAACAATATATAAAAGTGTATATAAAAAACACGTTTTTGTAAACTTCGGGTCGGACCATAATCGGTCCCGGGCCGGGCCGGGCCGCCGGATTCCTCCAAATGTGTAACCGGTCCCTATCGGTCCCAGGCCGGGCAGGGCCGGGCCTCAATCGGACTCGGTCCTTAGCCTCTGCCGGTCTTGGGCTGGGCCGGGCCCAAATGACCATCTCTAGCACACAGTATATATGGACACCCTTCATAAAAAATTATTTATAGATTACTAATATAGGGACGAGTTTAAATGCGAACTCAAATTTGGTTGTAAACGTGAGAACAAATAAGAGCGCGACACGTGTCATATTCAGATTGAGTAATTTACATTTAGACATGTGTCACACTCTCATTTGTCCTCACGTTCACAACCAAATTTAAGTTCGCATTTGAGCTTTTCTCTACTAATATATATATATATATAAATATATATATATATATATATATAGAAAGAGGTTCATGCGAGGACGGTAACTATTTACGAGAATGCGAGGACAATTCTCAACCAATCATTTTGTACATGAAACTTTTTATGTACAAAATCATATATGATTTACGTACAAAATCATATATGATTAGCCGCGACTTTTCCCACGACTTGCCCACGAAAAAAAATCGTGCGTGTCATTTTTTATGCTTACAAAATCACATATGAAATGCAAAATTTCATGTACAAAATGATTGGCCGATGATTGTCCTCATATTCTCGTAAATTGGTATCGTCCTCGTATGAACTCCGCTCTATATATATATATATATATATATATAAAAAAGTAATTTGACACAATTTTCAGAAGAATTTGGATAGTTTGTATGGTTTTAATTAAAATTGATGTAATTAGATATTTATATTTTAAAATCGTAAATATGAATTTTATCATTAATATGTCTAACAGATTAATGGAAATATCCTAATTAAATTAATAGAGATTGCAAATACATATGGTAATAATATAAATATGATTTCTTAATTATTAAATAAAATACTCAAAAAACACTTTCATCAAAATCATTAAAAAAAGGGAATAAAAGTTCATTCCCGCTTTCTCCTAGAGTTCCAAGTTGATTAATTCCCTAAATTTTAAGTTTTGTAGAAGATCAAAGATAAAAAGAGGAAGAATGGTTATTTGTTGTTGAAAATTAAAGCATCATGATGCTCCGTTGCCCTCATCCATTAGTCAAAGAAACTGGCTCATAAGGTTTTCCAAGGTGAAAAATCGGTATTGCTTCAGCGTCATACGACTCTTTGCTCGTGTCTCGTTTGTGGCCCTTCTGTCTTGTCGTCGCTCATATCTAGTCGTCTTTTTCCTCAAGTTTAGTTTCGCTTCATTTCAATTTAGTTTTATATATTTACTTAATTTCGTAGTGTTTGTTTGTTTTTTTATAATGTGTTGAGTGAAACCCAGATTTGATTCGACTAGAATTGGGTATTTATTTGTTAAAGAAAGCTTCGAATGTTTCATATTCAGAATTTTTTTGATCGACCTGTCAAAGACACATCTAATCAGTCATGTTAACGTTTTATAAATAAATTATTGTTTATTTCAAAACTAGGAACTACAGATATAGAAATACCAACCTCTATTCAAGAAAATGTAAACAAAAGGGTACACTTTTTTTCAATTAATGTTATATTTTGTTTCAATTAATGGGCTTGGTCTCATGAAAAAACCATGACATATATACCTATGTATAATTTATAGAATGATGGTTATTGGTTACATTTTACCACACAAAATAAAAAAAATAAAAACCATAGCTATAAGCACTTTATTACCCATACGAACACTTGTTAAAACTGTGACTATTGGTAACATTTTAGCCACATTAATTTATATTTTCCATAGCCTTAGATATATATACTTATAGCCATGCATATTTCATACTAATTGTCGCCAAATCATGATATACAGTTGCATTTAAATTTTAAAATTGTGGCTAATTGTTGTCTTTTGGTTACACTGTAACACTTAGGATTTTTGGTTCATAATTATTTAGGAGTGAAAACCAGAATACAAGAATTAATGGTAATATTGTAAAACTTTTTCGAACAAAAACCCCAAAATCTTCGAATTGAACCCAAAACTTATCCGATTTAGCTGAAATTTTGATATGTTGCTCGCAATACTACCAGGAACAATTTTAATTCTTGGTCCTATACCAAAATCTAACTAAATCGAGGATTTTAGAACCAAAACGATAGGCTTTTCACCGAAACTCGAAAATCACAAAATTAATCCTAAATCCAATCTAACATGTTCTAGAATCCAAAATTGAATCCAGTCGATCATTCCGCTATCAAATGCGAATCCAACAAGCCTAAAATCACATCAATCCTTCCCCAAAATCTTTCAAACTGGATTAAAATCGCATTTTCTTGCAAAACTTCAAAATCTTCAAATTTCTTCAAATCTTGTTCTTAAAATTAGATGATCCCTGCTCTGATACCAATTGTTAATTCCAGATATAGCTAATAACGATGAATCTAACAACAACAATATAGAATCACATCAATGGATATTCAAATCTCATATGTATATTGATATTTCTCTCTCTACAATATCTATGAGATGAATATGACAATGAAGGTTTTCATATGTCACATTCGAAGTACACATATCATGGGTATTTATACCCCTACTCTATACAAAGAGTAAAGTACAATTTAAGCTCTTGCTGACTTTGTTAGCTCACTATGTTGATTTTGTTGACTTCAATTTTTGACTTTCTCATCTTCAATATTGTAATCTCGGATACAATATATTTATATGTAACACCTTCAAACCCGATGATAAATATCTCAAGTTAAAGGATAAGTATCTGAAGATGATGAAAACCCAACGCAAATATATGTAAATTGGTAACTCAATACACCTTAAAAGTACGTTTGTTGTAGTTTTATAATTGTTTTTCAATTATATAAATTAAAAAAAATACGTTTATTATAGTTTTATAATTGACTTTCAATCAAATACACTTAAAAATACGTTTTATCATAAGTTTATAATTAGTTTTTTTTAAATACGTTTAATATAGTCGTTGCCTTCATTTCATCTGATTGCTTTGTAAAATATATCATGGGTTATATAATATAAGATAACACATTTAAATTAGTTAGTAGAAATTAAAGAAAATACATTTTATTATTGTTTAATATAATAAAATCCAACTCACTAGCCACGTCAACAAACAAATTTCTGAGTTGTATGGTGTGTCACGTGCCATGTCATCATGGTAACCCGATAGTGGTTAAACCGGTTACCCAGATACTTAAATGTTTGAAATTTTCAATCTCAGGTACCAAAATGAAGGTTTTAAAAGTATGTTACTCAAAATAGAAATTGACACAAAGTATGTTATCTTTTGATGCAATTTGCCCTTAGTTTTTAATCAAATACACATAGAAAGTTAGAAATACATTAAAACAATATATAAAAGTGTATATAAAAAACACGTTTTTGTAAACTTCGGGTCGGACCATAATCGGTCCCGGGCCGGGCCGGGCCGCCGGATTCCTCCAAATGTGTAACCGGTCCCTATCGGTCCCAGGCCGGGCAGGGCCGGGCCTCAATCGGACTCGGTCCTTAGCCTCTGCCGGTCTTGGGCCGGGCCGGGCCCAAATGACCATCTCTAGCACACAGTATATATGGACACCCTTCATAAAAAATTATTTATAGATTACTAATATAGGGACGAGTTTAAATGCGAACTCAAATTTGGTTGTAAACGTGAGAACAAATAAGAGCGCGACACGTGTCATAAGCCAGCGGATTATTATTTCTTTCTAATTGAAACTAGTGCTGCTTTCGCCTAAGCACGCGACTAGGCCTGCGACTCCAAGTCGCGGCCCAGCCCGCGTAACTCACTGTTTGAGCTGGTTTTTTCATAAAACCAACTTCTTCTTCATTATTCTCACATTCTCAATTTTTGGAGCTCTTCAAGTCTAGATCAGTGGAGTAAGCTCAATGGATGATCTTAGAGCATTTTGGAAAGACCCCATTTGCATCTTCTCCAACTTTTCTTCCTCCATTGTTGACTACCTAGGAGATTTTCCTTTAAATGACGATTGTAAGTTATTCCAACTTTCTTAGACTTTGTTTCTTGCGGAAATCTTCCTTGTTGTCACTATGGAACTCGTATTTGGAAGATTTTGGGGTTTTGACCATTTTAAGAGATTTAGCTTTTCTTTTAACAAGAGTTTTTCATAGATCTGACTTTTGGGGAAATTATTATTGGTACATTTAGGTTGCTCATGGACTAGAAATGATTTATAGTGAAGGAAACTAGCAGATCTGGACATTTATTCAAATTAAGCTTTTGGGGTAAAACCTAGATTTAGCCTAAATCTATCAAGTTGAATTCAAGTTACTTTGTGAAAACTATGTACATGACAAAAAAGTCTATTTTGAAGTATTAATATGTTTACTTGTTATTTATCAAATGTGTGAGTATTTGGGTAAGTTTGCATATTTGGTAGAAAAGAGTTCATAAATCATGTAAGAGGCTTATATTTGAGTTTTAGACATTTTGACAAATAAAGTATAAGTGTGAGTTATTTAAGTGCACTATCTTTTAAATGAAAGTCATCTGGTTGTATTTGAATCTTTAGAGTATTTGATTTGTAAATCGTTGGAAAATACATGTTATCGGATTATAAGACATTTTTTAAATATATGAATATGATCTCATTGGGAAAATGGTTTGTCTCAACCAAAGTATTGAGTAATCATATAAGCGTTAAGTTATAGAGCTTTTGCTCGGTTTTGATTAAAATGAGTCTCATGGACACTTGTCCGATTTAAATAACTTTATGTTGAGTTTTTCGAGTTATACAAAAATAAGGCATATTCATTTGATATATTACACGTTTTGGGTGCGTTTGTCATTCATGTCGGAGTCATGTAACTTAGACTGCATTGCAATGGATCCATAGGCATAGAAGTCAGTTGTTGGTATGGTATGGGACTATTGTCCCTATGTTCTTGTTAGAAACTGCAAATGTAACGGAGGGATCGAGGTAAAGATCGTGGGTGGTTGAACTCGATGGCCCTATGGTCCGTTGCAAGGACCCGAGGTAAAGATCATGGATGGTTGAACTCGATAACCATATGATCCGTAGCGGGTAACTCGAGCTAGAGATCATCGGTGGATGAAATCGATAACCGTGTAGTCCGTTAGTTGTGTGGATCCCATATTATATCAAGTATGCATATATAATGATAAGAACACGAAGAAGAATAAGAATATAAAGAATATCGTAAGTTGTATATCTCACTTGTAGATTTGATTACAATGTAAGTACAATATCGGTTTGCTCTCTCCATCGAATTCCTAAACAAGTTTACCCCATGACCCCTATTTATATAGCTAGGAATAACAAAGTGTTGATCATAACTCCTCTAAGTGATTTGAATATGATTCCTCTTTACACTTAGTGAAATTCCTTGTTTAAGTTTAAGTTCAAGTTCAAATTCAGCGATAAGCACACACTGACTGTCATCAGCGATCGCTGAAAGATCAAGGAACCTTAAGCTTAACTCTTAAGATCTGAAGATCAGCGATCACACCAAATGATCATTCAGCAAAAGTCAAAGACCAAGCTGAAGAAAGAGATAATCAGCTACGTAACCTGAAGCGGTTCAGCGATAGCAAAGATTATCTATCCAAGTGTGAAGTCTTGTGAAGCCTCAGCGATACTGAAAGTTCATCCTTGAAGATTCAGTCTCAGCGATCAAGTGAAGCTTCTCATACAAGATTAACGTTGACCTTATCCTCGATGCACAAAAGACAAACCCCATACTATGTCAGAAAAGTACGTACAAATTATCTCTTAAGTCCCCATCATATCTGATATGGTACTGTTCAAATGCGGCCAAAAACATGGCTGTATTTTGAACAAATGACAAGTCTCCTATGGATGCTTGCGACGTAGCACATACCTTTTGTCTTACATTAAATGCAAACGGGTATAATTAAGATGAAGATATCTTCTTCATCTGTGTGCATGCTACTTTCTTTCTTCAACCTTCTGTATTCCAACTTACTTCTTTCTTGTGCATCAATCTTAGTGTTTTCTTAAGTTACAATAGAATAGGTTAAAACTTGTTCTAATTCCGCTTGTAACTGTAAATTTTTTTATGCAATATAAACTAATTTAAAAACCAAAAATCTATGTGTTTGTATTCAACCCTCCCCCCCTCTACAAACTGTTTCTATATCCAAGAACTCTTGTAGACTCCTTAGGGACCAACAAGTGGTATCAGAGTAGTGTGTTCTCTATCTTTAAAATATTTTCTTTCTAAACTATTTTAAAAACGTCAAATCCTAATACAAACTATAATCACAATGGATCTTTAGCTAAACCTCCAAGATTTAGCCATGATAATTTCCCATTGTGGAAGGAAAGAATGTCTCTGTTTCTAGAAGGATCAGACACAAAGATCCCTTACTATATAGAAAACGGACCATTTGTTCCTACAACTATTGTAGCTGGTGTTCCTGCCACCACTACTACTCCAGCCATCCCGGAAAGGAGTATCATTAAAACTCCTAATCGATGGACTGAAGAAGATAAGAAAGAAATTGCTATTGACTCAAAAGCCAGATCCATAATAGCAATGTCCCTCCCTGATGAAGTCTATCACTCAGTAATGAAAATGAGGACTTTTAAAGCCATGTGGGATACTTTATATATTCAATATGAAGGAACATCTGAGGTACAAATCACTAGAAGTATTAATCTAGTAAGACAGTATGAAAACTTAATGCATCATAAAGGTGAAACTCTTTCTCAACTTCACCAACGTTTTAACTACTTGTTGATTGATTTAAAAACAGTCAACAGACACTACTCAAACGTTGAAATTCTGACAAAGTTCATGGAGGCACTACCCGAACAATGGGCAGTGTATACTACATGTCTGAAATTGTCAAAGAATCTTGAAACTCTTTCTTTAAGTGCTTTGTATGGAATGCTATTAAATGAAGAGCAATCCCAAGTTTTGAGGAAAAACCTCATCAATGAACTCAAGGGTGCCAAAAGTACTTCTTTGGCACTCGTGTCTTCAGAGGTAAATCCATTAAAAAAATACTTCCTCTTCTACTATTACTTCTATCACTGAATTAGGTCAAACTGATTCAGAAGATCAACTCACTAATGCTGACATCTCTGAGTTCGATAACTCTCTGGCTCTATTAACTAATAACTTTAAAAGATTCGCCAGAAAAAGCAACTTTCGAAGAACACCGACTCTCTCTGACTCTGATAAATTGAAGACTATGCCCGCTGAGAAACCTCAGCCATATGCTACAATTTTCAGCGAAAGGGTCACTTCGCTAGTAAATGTAGATCCAAGAAAGTTGCAGCCCCCACCACCTCGCAGACCTCTGATAAGAAAGAGAAGTATTTGAAATTAAAAAACAAATACAAAGATATGAAGAAAAACCAGCCAAAAGGCAAAGGTCTTGTCGCTGAAGAAGTTGATTGGGATGATGAAGGTGACTGGGCTAAGACCTCTGATGAGTCAGGCACAGATGAAGAAGGTCTTGCCTTCTTATGTCTGATGGCAAGAATAGAAGACGCTGAAGAAGTATCTGAAACTTCTTCCTCTGAGTCCCCTTCTACTCAGGTATCCATCCCTTCTATCTCCTTAATATCTGAGAATGATAACTTATCTGCGCTCGATGCTATGACTGTTGATTTTTACAATGCCTTAAATGGAAAAATTAAAGCTGAGAAAATTAACACTGATTTATCTGAACAATTAAAAAATTGTCATCTAAAAATCAAAGAACTTTCAAAGATTAAGGAAACCTTAAAGGACCAAGTCTTTGTAAATCAAACAATTAGCATTGAAAAGCAGCAAGCTATCGCTGAAAGAGAAAAGGCCATCGCTGATCTTAAATCTGAAAAGGCTACCATCGAAGGATGGTGCAAAGCCTCTGACAAGGTAAATGAGATCATCAATGCTTAGATCCCTATGAAAGTAAGAAGTGGGTTAGGATTTAACCTTGAAAAGGAAGAATCAGAGAAAGAGCGTTCCGTGCTTAAATTTGAAATGTTTGTCTTCTCTATCACTGATCCATCCTCTTCTTCTCAGAGACCTCACTCTAATGAGAAGACTCATGTGTTAAAATCTTTCGACTCTAAGAAAGTGGTCAAAAACATGATTCTTGACCAGGTTCCTAGAAATAAAAACGTTCAGAAGAAGAACAAGAAATCCTCTACTTCCTCAGAGAGCAATCCTAAACCTAGGAGAAAAATCTCTGAATTCTCTCAGAGGTCGACCCCCAGAATTAAGATTGATCTCACTCCTGTTCCCTGAAAAGGTTGTTATACCTCCAAGAACAATGGATAGAGGAATTCTTGGTCCTATTCCTGACAAAATCCCTTCTATCTCTCTGAAATCTTTGAATCCCAAACCTTACAAATATAGGAAGTGCTATCACTGTGGTGAAACTACTCACATTGCAAGTAAGTGTCCTAATGCTATTAAAGCTGATAAACAAGCTTATGGAAAGAAAGTAGCTCAAGATGATAAATCAGCAAGAGTGAAATCCACCAAGGATGCAAAACCAACAAAGGTGAAGATATCCACTAAAGAAAGTTCTTCAGTAAGTAGCACCTCCGCCACTCCTTTCACTAACAAGGCAGGACCTATAGTAATATGGGTACCTTCAAAAAATTAATCTCTTTGTTGTATGCAGAGTGCTAAAGGTATCTGGTATCTTGGTAGCGGATGCTCAAGGCACATGACTGGCAGAAAATCTCTGCTCTCTGACTACAAAGAAGAAGCTGGTCCATCAGTGACCTTTGGTGGAAATGGCAAAGGATACACTAAAGGCTATGGAATCTTGTCCAAAGGAGCCACCTCGTTTAGTCGAGTTGCCTACGTTGAAGGACTAAAGCACAATCTCTTAAGCGTTAGTCAGCTATGTAACAAAGATTTCAAAGTTCTATTCCTAAGAAATAGATATGCTGTCACTTACTGCAATGATAAGCTTGCCTTAACAGGAAAAAGAGTTGAAACTATATACGTAATCAATATGAACAGTTCTCACTCTGAGAACGTGTGCTTTATCTCTAAAGCATCCTCTGATGTCAATTGGTTATGGCATAAAAGACTCTCTCATCTCAACTTTAAGACAATTAATGAACTGTCTCAAAAGGAACTTGTCAGAGATCTCCCAAATCATAGCTTTGCAAAGGAATCTCTTTGCTCAGCGTGTGAAAAGGGAAAGCTGACAAAAGCATCTTTCAGATCTAAACAAGTTTCTTCAGTAACTTCACCTCTTCAGCTATTCCAAATGGATCTCTTTGGACCTGTCAATGTCCAATCTATATCTGGAAAGAAATACACCTTGTGATTGTTGATGAATATTCCAGATACACATGGGTATTCTTTCTTCGATCCAAAAGTGACACCCCTGATATGATAATCTCTTTCATCAAAAGGATGGAAGTTCTGAACAATCTGACTGTTCGTTCCATGAGAAGTGATCATGATACTGAATTCAAGAACAGTACTCTGATAAATTTGTTTGACGAAAAAGGTATTTCGCACAACTTCTCTTTAATAAGGACTCCTCAGCAAAACGGTGTTGCTGAAAGAAGAAACTGAACTATCATTGAAGCAGCTCGCTCAATTCTCAGTGAATCACGCCTTCCAACTCAATTCTTGGCCGAAGCAGTCAATACAGCATGCTTTACTCAGAATCGATCCCTGATTGTGAAGCGATTCAAGAAAACTCCTTATGAATTATTTCATGGAAGAAGATCTACTCTAAAGTATCTTCACATTTTTGGATGCAAATGCTACATTCTGAATGACATAGATCATTTGGGAAAGTTCGATCCAAAAGCTGATGAAGGAATTTTTCTTGTGTATTCCTCAATATCTAAGTCTTTCAGAATTTTCAACAAACGAAGACAACACGTTGAAGAATCCATGCATGTAAATTTCGATGAATCCCGTACCACCCCCACTTCTCCTATCCCTGAAGAAGATGAAGAATTGAATGCTTGGATGAAGTCTCACTATGGGGAACCTGAAACTTATTTCAACAATCAACCTAATGCTGAATTAAGTGATGATGAAATCCCTGAAATACCTACTAACAGTGATCCATCTTCAGGGATCAGTGTTACTCCTCTCAATCAGATTCCTCCTTCTGATGCATCTCCTGGAAATTCCTCAGTGAATATTTAAAACTTCATCCTCTGCAAATCAATCCTCTGAGTCTCCTTAATTGATTTTAAATGATGAAGTGACTGTTGCTGAAACAACAAATAGCATCCCTGAAGAAGAAGAACTAGTCGCGGAATCTGCGGTTGATCTCTCTCCTCAACCACCAGCTCAGCGATGGACTGCAAATCATCCAATAAATCAAATTATTGGTGATCCTAATGCAGGTATCGAAATGCGTAGAGGTACAGGTAATATATGTCTCTATGTTAATTTCATCTCTCTTTCTGAACCTAAAAAGATAGATCAAGCTATCTCTGATCTTAGCTGGATTTCAGCTATGCAACAAGAACTAACTGAGTTTCGTAGAAACAAAGTTTGGAATCTTGTTCCTAGACCCTCTGGTAAAACAGTGATTGGAACCAAATGGGTACTTAGAAATAAGCTAGATGAAAACGAGACTGTTATTCGCAATAAGGCTAGACTTGTCGCTCAACGATACAGACAGGAAGAAGGTATTGATTACGATGAAACCTTTGCACCTGTAGCTCGTTTAGAAGCCATAAGACCCTTTTTAGCTTATGCTGCCCATAAAGACTTCAAAGTTTTTCAAATGTATGTTAAAAGTGCTTTAATGGGAAACTCAACGAGGAGGTTTATGTTGAACAACCCCCTGGTTTCTCAGACCCTAACCATCCTGGTTATGTTTTCAAACTTGAAAAAGCTCTTTACGGGTTAAAACAAGCTCCTAGAGCTTGGTATGATACTCTTTCTAAATTTCTTCTTAAAGAAAAATTCATTCGTGGAAAAATTGACCAAACTCTCTTTTTAAGAAAATATAAAGGTCATACTATACTCGCTCAAATATATGTCGATGACATTATCTTTGGTTCCACAAGACCCAAATTATGCACTCGTTTCGCTGCACGAATGCAAAAACAATATAAATTGAGTATGATGGGTGAACTAACATATTTTCTAGGTTTGCAGATAAAACAATCTGACAAAGGAATCTTTATTTGTCAAAGTAAATACGTTAAAGATATGCTGAACAAGTTTTATATGAATCAATGCTCAGCGATGAAGACTCCTATGGCCCCTCCTCTGACTCTGAATAAGGACCCTAATGGGAAACCTGTAAATGTCACCGCCTATCGAGGGATGATTGGGTCTCTACTATATCTTACAGCGAGTAGACCTGATATCATGTATTCTACTTGCCACTGTGCTCGGTATCAAGCTGAATCGATGGAATCTCATCTCATCGCTGTAAAGCGAATCTTCAGATACCTAATAGGAACTCCTAATCTGGGTCTTTGGTATCCCAAAGGCTTAGGGTTTGATCTAATTGGTTACTCTAATAGTGATTTTGCAGGTTGCAAGATAGATCAAAAGAGCACCACTGGTGGGTGTCAGCTACTAGGTGGTAAATTAACTAGTTGGACAAGTAAAAAGCAAAATTCTGTGTCCACCTTCACCGCTGAAGCCGAATACGTAGCCGCTGGAAGTTGTTGTGCTCAAATCCTTTGGATGAGAAATCAACTCAGAGACTATGATGTCATGCTCTCCAAGATCACTATTTATTGTGATAGCACTAGTGCTATTGCAATTGCCAACAACCCTGTACTTCACTCTAAAACCAAGCACATTGAGATTCGATATCACTTTATCAGAGATCATGTGATGAATGGTGAAATTGAACTTGATTTTGTACCCACTGAATATCAGCTCGCTGATCTTTTCACTAAGCCTCTTAATGAAACTAGATTCAATCTACTCATCAGCAAACTTGGTATGTTGAACGCTGAATAATTCTTACTCAGCTAACAACAAACAGTGATACAAATAAAGTCCTCTATTACCATTCGCTGAACTCTGACTCAGCAATATCTGTCCTTTCTCACTCAGGTATTATCTTCTAAACTTTCTGCTCCCCGATGTTTCTTTAATCAGGGAATTAATCTGAAAACATAAGACTCATCACTGACAATCTTCTATTGTTTTTGATGAATATTTTCAAAGATAATGATTAATCTTTCCAAATGGATAATTATCATTATATTTTTTTAAATAAGAAAAGGACACGTCAGACCTTTTCTGACACAAGACGGACCACGACGTTTCCCTTCCAATTCCTTTCTAGGGACGTGCGCCAGGTCATCATTTCTTTTTCAAAAAGCTAAAACCGTCGTTTAGCTATCCTTTTCTCTCTCCTCATGCTATTTAAGCAAATCCTTGCCTGATTTCTCTCTTTACGCTCTCAAAATTTCCAAAAGGCAAAAATTCTCTCAACTTTTTAAAGTTTTCTCAAGAATACCAAGAACACGCATTTGTGCGTTTTTCTTCTCGAACTTCACTAAGGTTTGATCTAACCTTACACATTAATCTGGAAACATCTTGTTTCACTTCTCTTTTCTTTTCTTAAAATCAAAACAAAAATCTAGGGTAAATAAAATAAAAATCTGGATTAAACTTCAAAACCCTTCAAAACCCTGTTCTAAGTCTTTTCCTTAAGAACAGAAGATTTTTTTTTGTTTAATCCATCTTTTATATTCTATACCTATATTTTTAATATACCAAACATTTTTAAAAACATTTGGTATTTTTATTTGCTTTTCTATCACAAGTATTTTGATCTTGTTCATCGAAACACTTGTTTCTTTTCTTCTTACATTTGGTATTCTTTATACCAAAATCTGGTTTATACATTTTGTATTAAACCATGATTTTTCTATTTGGTGTTCCTATCTATGCTACAGCAATGGCCTCTTCAAGAAAGGTTGCTGAACCCACTCTCGTCTCTGACACGCTGGTTGCTGCTGCGGTATGCCACTTCCCTCTGGAACAAGCAACATTCAAGTCCTGCAACTATCTTGCACTCGTGGATATCCCTGCTAAACGTCCACAATTCGCTGAAGGCGCAAAATTCATCAAGACGTGCCCACTGATGTATGCATTCGTTCATAATCCAATTGGCATCTCCTCTCATATTCAGGCCCTATGGTACACGGCTCACTGTACCACCCGCACCACTGACAAGGGCAAAGAACCCCTACAATTTGCTTTACTATTCCCACTCTCGGCCACTTCGCATTCACCTCTGGGTTCTTAAGGCAAGCTCTTCGCCTTCCTGCTCGCGGCAAGAATGAAAAGTGGGCTGCTGAACCCTCAAAGCAACAGATAGACTCCTTCCTAGACTCCATTGGCTATGCATGGGAAAATGCCTCTCTGAAGACCGTGGGATCCAAGCTAGAGAAGAAGCGCTTACCTGCTCGCTGGCGGTATATCTTCTCTCAGGTCATTCAGTGCCTGGGCTCCAAGACTGGCTCGCATGATCAAGCCAGTAAACATTTTCAAGATGTGGGCTTCGTTCTCTGCAAGGCTACAAGCTGAATTTCGCTGACTACATATTAAGTGATATGTACAACAGGGTGAAAGCCGCGAATAGGCACTCTGTCATCCCTTACCAAAGATTCTTTGCAACAATCTTGGAGCATGCCTTCGGGGATGAGTAGCCCAAGACCGCCAACCACTCTTTCTCGATGGTGGGAAAGAAATCCCTGGACATTGAAGAACGTCCAGGTGATGCCACCTTTACCCCATACATGCTGGAGATTATTGGAGCTCCTGCTTCAGTGTCTAACTCACTGACAAACCCATCAATGAGTATCCCTGACACTACATCCCCCAAAAGGAAACTACCAACCGATGGTCATAAAAAGACCATCGCAACCAAACTAAAGAAGCCAAGGATAGTGGTCTCTCAAAAGACTACTCTCTCAAGTTCTGGTGTTCCACCAACATCATCCGTTGCCCAAGCTACTTCAACGGTTTTCTCCTCCGTTGTTGCTTCTTCAGCACTACCAACACATTTAGCGACTACGGTCACTGAAAGTGTCTTAGTCAGCTCCACTGAAGCTGTATCAGGTAATACTTTCACAGCCTTCTACTCTTCTTCTATCCTCTCTTCTTTTGTCCTCACCTCAACAAATGATTCAGAGATAGTTGTCCCTATATTTGATGATGTTGAAATGCACGCAGTCCAAACCTCAGTGTTGTTTAGACACTCTGAGTTTTGGAAGGCCAGTAACACATAACCTCAGAATGTCTCTCACACATTGGCTAGTGATCCTCATGACACTACCTCTGCACCAGTGGTCCTTGAGAGTAATCCTCATGATGTTCTCAAGGGTTATAACATGCCTTCTCATCCGTCATCTAACCCAGAGCTCTTTTTGGCTGCTCTGTCTATGTTGTCAACAGGTGCCCCTCCTCTCTTCATCACAGCGACAACCACAACTACCACCAAGGCTGCTGCTCCTCCTCTCAGCAAGGACAAAGGGAAATCTCCTTAGCAACCTCGATCCTCTGCCAAGCTCATGGAAGTCAAGACAGAGAAGGGTGCTCCCAAACTTCCTCCCTGCCTTGCTGAACATCCCCCCATTGTTCTTCCTAGTCCTACATTCCCTGCCATTGACTTTCTAGTCAAGGAATATGCTCTCACAAAGTCTTGGGTCGAACATCTCCAGAAGTCCGCTGAATACATCTTCCGAACCATGGTTGGGACTCTAGGGATCAAGACCTCTGTCAGCATCATCTTCATTGGGATCGAGTCCCTGAAGGAAGAAAATCGGACGCATGGTCAGTCCATTGCCCGTCTGAAGAAGAAGATGGATGACCAGAATCTGGTGCTTGAGTCTATTCAAATGACTCAATCTGACATGATGTAGATGCTGACAAAGCTCTCTGAGAGTGGCTCCTCTTTCTCCACAGCTGATCGGACATCCCTGAATTCGGTCCTTCAGCATCAAGAGCGTCATGAAACCAAGCTGAAGGATATTCAAGGGAATGTATGCCTGCTGATGGTACATTGTCTCCCCGCTGACAACATCGAGGGGGAGAGATGTGCCAAAGAATTCGCTGACGACATCATTGCGGAACATAATGAGACCTTTCCCGCTGATAAAATTTCTCCCTACATCAAGCATGCAGAACCTTCCATCACTGAAGGTTTAGTGGAAGAAGAAGAAGATGATGGTGATGAAGATGAAAAAGAAGAGGACATCCCTCACTATGGATGAGCAAATGATGATGATGATGACGCCGATATTGGAAGTGCTTTGGAGCACTTCAAAATGTCAAGACCAGAAATCTCTCATTAGGAGCCTTTGGGGGATAGACAACACCCCTCTCAGGGACAGTCTGTTCCCTCGGGCACAGGAAATAACGTGGCAGAACATGATGCCACCATCCCTATAACCGAGAGGGAGACCACTGTCGAGGTATCTCTTCCTCTCATTCTCCTCTCTGCTCCAATCTCTGAACCACCCACATATCCCTCTTTTTCACCACCAAATTTTTGCTCTGACAAAACTCCTTCTACCTCTCCTTCTCTCAGTGAGCCCAGTCCCCCAAAGGAATCCACTTTTCGGAAGGAACCTTCATCTAAAGAGCAGTTTATGTATATATCTCACTCTGACTCTGAAGATGAAGAAGGCCTCATTCCTAGATGCCGCGCTCAGAGACCACTAATAAGTGAACCTAAAGAGGAAGAAAGGCGAATAAACTTTTTGAATGAACTCGAAGCCAAGAGAATAAGGTTGCCCTCTGCTGAAATAGAATGTCCAACTCCTATCAGCATGGTAGATGACTTCTATTTCCTGTCGAAGGAGGAAAGAGCACAAGCACTTGAAGCTCAAAGAATAAGGGATGAAAAGATGAAGCAAACAGAGAATGATCTAGAGCTTGCAAGAAGAATTCTTAGGGAGGATGCTGCTAAAGACAAGGCGAATAAAGCGCTGATCGACAAAAGCCAAAGAGTCGCTGAAGCTCTGGCACAAAAGGAACTTAATGAAGAAAATATTAAAGTGAATCCAATCCTCGCTCAAGAGAAGATCCTGAATGCTCTAACCAATGCAAATGAAGAACCAAGTCACAGAGAAAAAGAACCACGCTAGTGTACTGAAATATTCAATTTTCTAAGGTCTGATTCAAAAAATCATTCGAGCAACGATCGAAGGACATCCTTCCAAAAGGTATGGACTGAAGGTATTTGTTCGAATGTACAGACATGCGAACGCTGAAAAAGAAGAAGCCAAGTTCTTAAAGTTCTATGGATACTCTAAATGGTTAGAAATCATAGATGCCATTTAGGGTTCCAAATCAAAGTTTAAAGATGTGGTGGAAAGAGCGCTGGATCAATTTCTTCAAAGGATGTCACAACACATACAAGTTCCGCCTCTCTCTGAGCCTATAAGAAAGAGAAGATCTAATGCTGAAGGAGGTTCATCATCCAAAAGTGATCATGAAACCAAATTCAACTATGAAAGCATTCTCTGTCATCTGGAAATCCCTAACGTCTCTATGCTAAACATCTCTGTCCCTTAGAATAGAAGGTATGAAGAAAATGAAATCATCACCTTCCCTGAACCAGGTATGATTTTCTTGGACAATGATGGCTTTCTAGGGTTCTTCAGAAACAGCGACGTCAGCAAAGCTCCATCAGCCTTCATCAAAATCATGCATCACTACTGCTGGTCAGATGAACCGCTGATGAATCAACAGAAGAGATTCTATGAAAATGAAATGCGAAGAAGACACGAAAAGGTCTTTGATTGATAGTTTTTTTTTCTTTGTATCTTTCTTCAGTGTATTGTACTTCCCTTTGCTTACCAATTCGTAATTTCATTGTTCATGTAATGTCTTCAGATTATTAATGAAATTTCAAATGAAGTACTCTACTCCAACTGTGTACTGAAAAGATCCTTGAAAATAGTAAATGGGACAATGAATATAAGAGTTCTAACTTCTTTACTTATCTCCTTACTCACTGATATTTCTCTCTGAAATTTAAATCAGTGAATGTACTTAAGGCACCTACTTGTAAAAATTGTGTTTTCATATCTTTATAAATGAAACTCAATGGATATAATAGATTAGCTGAAAAAGATCTCACAGATTAGTACTTAGAAATTTTTTATTAATGATTTCTTAAGTCCTTAATCCCTACAAGTAATTTTCTCATATTACTTAATCATAATCAAATAGGTGGGAGATTGTTGATCATAACTCCTCTCAGTGATTTGAATATGATTCCTCTTTACACTTAGTGAAATTTCTTGTTTAAGTTTAAGTTCAAATTCAGCGATAAGCACACACTCACTGTCATCAGCGATCGCTGAAAGATCAAGGAACCTTAAGCTTAACTGTGAAGATCTGAAGATCAGCGATCACACCAAATGATCATTCAGCGAAAGTCAAAGACCAAGCTGAAGAAAGAGATAATCAGCTACGTGACCTGAAGCGGTTCAGCGATAGCAAAGATTATCTATCCAAGGGTGAAGTCTTGTGAAGCCTCAGCGATACTGAAAGTTCATCCTTGAAGATTCAGTCTCAGCGATCAAGTGAAGCTTCTCATACAAGATTAACGTTGACCTTATCCTCGATGCACAAAAGACAAACCCCATACTATGTCAGAAAAGGACGTACGAATTGTCTCTTATGTCCCCATCATATCCGATATGGTATTGTTCAAATGCGGCCAAAAACATGGCTGTATTCTGAACAAAGGACAAGTCTCCTATGGATGCTTGCCACGTAGCACATACCTTTTGTCTTGCATTAAATGCAAAGGGTATAAATAAGATGAAGATATCTTCTTCATCTGTGTGCATGCTACTTTCTTTCTTCAAAGGGTATAAAAATCTGTGTGTTTGTATTCAACCCCCCCCCCCCTTTTACAAACTGTTTCTATATCCAAGAACTCTTGTAGACTCCTTAGGGACCAACATAAATAGATAAGGAAAGCTAAGAGTTTAAGGCATTATAGACTTTCCTTATTTACAACACATAAATATCCTTTCCTTTTTTGATACAATTAATATTTATCCCTAACAATCTACCCCTTTGTGTCAAAATAAGCTTTCACCTTCTCATCTCGAACATCCCTTCAAATCTCCTTAAAATTTGGCAAAAGATAATGCGTTTGTCAATAATATCCAGAGCATCCAAAATGTTCTTCCTTTGATCCGTCTTTAATTTTATATGCTTCTTCATATCTGAACTTATCTCTGCGGACAATCTATTTCGAAATTTCCATAGTGTACCATCCGAGTAAGCGACAATCTCATTGAATCTTAGGAACCGTTTTTCTCCATTCATCTTCATGTACGCAACACCGTGAGCTGGCATGGTAAGAATGGTTAGTACACTTAACTTCTCCAAGTCAGGAACATACTAATTCGGTTTAGCCAGATAAATCTTCTTCTGTTGAGTTTCGATTCCCCGTTGTAGGTCATGCAGATAACTGAATCTTAGCTTCTTTTGAACATGTCTCACGATTGCTCTTAAAGCTCTTTGTTCATCGAACGATCTCTTTGGGTTGTCTCGCAACTCAGTGTATAACGTCTCCATGTCGACCACATCGATGTTAGCGAAATCAGCTTCAGTATAGAAGTATTCTTTGCCATTGTCTCATGGAACCTTGAAAGTAGGAAACTTGACTTGAAGCACCATGTCAAAACGTATTTGTTTTATGCCTACAATCTTGTGTCTCGACATTACTTCTTCCGGTCTCTTTGCTTTCATTTTTAACAACCATACATACTCTCTTACTTGACCGACATCCATTTCAATGATGAGATGAATGTGAGAAAGATCCTCTGGGTTCTTCCTTTCAACGAATATCTTGTTCATGGTTTCTTCAAGATAGGGCACTTTGATTTGTTGGTTTACCCATTTTGAGTTATGAATCTTGAGCATTCTTTTCCAACGTATCTGATGAGGCAATAACCCTGTTGCAATAGTAGATCCCGGCTGATAGTTCAAGTTTGTATGATGTAGGTCGACATAATCTTCTTCACTTAAGACCAGAGCATATGGATCTTTGAACCAACCTTTAACTTGGGTTCGCAGATTCTGAACTTTTACAAGTTCATCGTTTATTGATTCTGGTTCTACAGCGCGAGACATGCTCCCAAAGTCAAAATCGGTCTTGGGTTTTTCAACCGCTGGCTAATCTACTTGTTGTTGCATGGGAGGAGGCTGGGCTTGCTGACGAGTTGGTGGAGCAGATAATCTAGTGACCGGAGCTTTAGTAGAGGCTTGTTTTACCGGAGGTTGGGCTCTTGTATCCCGGCGTCGCGTCTCCCCTTCAGGGCAATTAGGACCGAAATCTGGATCGTCCTGATCAAGTCGACGATGCTTAAAGCGTTCAACAGGCTGGCATGACTCCTTGATCTCTTGACGAAGAGCTTAAATTTCCCCAAGGATGTTCTATTCACTCTTCTTCTGTTGAGTCTGTATTTCAGATAGTTTCTTCTCGACATCAGCTTTGAAACAATCAAACTCATGACGAGTCATTGTAGGAATAACAAGGTTGCGTCGGAGAAGGCCAACTAGCTCATCTTCAGGTAGACCCCGAGCTTCACATTCTGCAATTAGGTTTGCATAGAGTATAGACATCAGTTCATCGTTGTAGAACAGGAATTTTCGGGGGGAAGTATGAGGTTGTGGTTGTGGTGTAGGACGCCGATGACGAGGCTCAAATTTAGAAAACGAACCATCAGGGGATGAATCATGAGGTGGAGACTGGCTAGTACTTGGTCTAGATGTGCTGGAGAAGTTTGAGTAGGACTTGTACCGAAGGGTAGATTTTGACTAACCAGAAGACGCACTCGTGCCTCGTGTGCATCTAGAGATTCTTTAGCGCGTTCAATATGAGCATCAACATATGCTTGCATGGCTGGGTTGAAACTAAAGCTTTGTTGAGTAGTGCCTAAAATGGGAAAATCGGGGTCACTTACAACACCAGTTGTCACCACAGTTAAATCAACTATGGGCCCTACGTTCAGTGTTGGCATGTTGTTAGCACTGGTAGAATTTCCATCCAATCGTCGTGGAATGTCGATACATGACATCAGTATGGAAGTTCCGTCTGGGTCACGAAGATCCACGGTGTATAGTGACTCCAGTGTCCTAGTGGGCTCTAGACTCAATGTCCTTTGAACTAAAGTCGAAGTAGGCGGGATGCTACTTCTTGTTTCAATAGCTATGCGTCCCGAAAGGAAGGGAGCTAGATAAGGTGCTAAACCCACAACAAGTGATGAAACCGTAGCCTGTTGTGAGGCCACAAAGTGGACAATTGAGGTGTGCACTTGTGTTGCTGGGTCCATAACATCTTGTCCAATGTGGGTACCCAACGGATGAGTATCAATAGAGGATGCGGTTACCTGGCTTGAGGTGATTGGAATATAACTCTCTTGCATATTTCCTCTCCTTCACTCATTCTTACTTCGTCATTTTCAACTATGTCTCCCTGTGTTCTCCTTATGTCTCCATCATGAGGCTCAGAATGTTGGTTTGGTTCGTGTTCAGATATGGGATCTGTTTGGTGAAATGGTGTATTGTCGGAATCTGAGTTGGTTTCATCGGAAGATGATTCTTGGACGGATGGTTGTCGACCAATTCTAGTAAGTGCATCATCGGCAGCAGAAATTCTTCGACGTTGGCCTGGTCTGAGATCCTCAGAACTATCATGTAGCTCAAGAGTATCTTTAGTTTCAGTTTCGGATGGTGAATGTTGTCGTAAGATCTGGTTACCGCGGATTAGAAGTATGAGGCGTAATGCGTTTAGGAGTCGATATACATTTATGTCGATCCTAACTGGGTCGACAAAAACACTTGGAAATGTCAGCTTAGGCTGGTCGATATGAATCTTGTTGAGTGTTCGGGGCGCGACATAAAGCCTTAGTCAAAGATGTCGATTGTTTGGAACGTGACAAGAAAACATGTCGACTTATTTGGACGCGACATAAACACTTAGACATTTATATCGATTCTTTAGGACTCGACAAGAAAACATGTCGGACCCAAGGGAATCAACAAGTTTCCAATAAGTTCATAAAACTCCTAAGTGTTGAGTTTAGGCGATAAGTATGAACAGACAAACATCCATATTTCAAAAATGCACAATTAGTGAGAATTAAGCCTAGATCTAAGGTCGATGGGCATCGCCTAACATTAATAACATTAATCCTATGGTCAAATTCAATCAAGAAGCATCCAAAAGAAGAAAATATTTGGAAAATTTGGCTAAAAGAAGAAAATATTTCGAAATTTTGGTACAACCATTTTGTTGCGCATTTAATACATGAATTTATCTTACATACATCACATCAATAGATGTATGTCAAGATCATAGCATTCATTTTAAAAGTTTACTAACCGTACCCTAATTGTTGTCATTATTAGTTTAAACAATGATTACATATCTTTTAAATGGTTTTGTATACTGACGTTAGTCATTTTTCACAGTTACTGATTATGGTAAAAATCTTTAAATATGCGTAAATTGAATTATAAAGGTTTTATGTTTGATAAATCTTTGATAAATGAAATTGGCATATTTGTTTAGTCTTATAATTGTAAACTTTTAACCCATTAGGAAACCTTGAATATAAAAGCTATTCTTCTGGGGTTAAGAATTTCAAGTGAGGATCAAATGAGTCTTCGCAAAAATAAGTAGCAGATGATCGGACTTGCGGTAAGTTTTTTAGAACCTAATACGTAAATCCTTAAGATGCTTAAGACATAAGTATGTGATCATGTTAGATATTTATTAGAATAGATGTTGGACTTTCTCAAGAGGGAACCTCTTATTAGACCTCATGGTTATTTTGACATTTTGAGTTTGTAGTGAAAAAGCATCTCATGTAGAAATCATAGAGATCTTTCAACTTGTGATCAAGTTGGGCTTTTGGAAGGTTCTAAGTATGAACCTATATGATCTTGATGAGAGATCTTGTCTGACTCATGGTTTAAGTTTGTTTGTGAAATAATTAGTGTTCGCCATGTCGAGAAAGGTCGTAGATGCTAGGATTTTCCTAATAATCTCCAGAGTAGGAGAGTATGTGGAGGGTTGTTCCTTGAGTTGCTTGCCCGTATTTATATATCTATGCTACATTAATAACCATTTACACCAAAGTCTTAATTACAAGTTTTTTTAACACAATGTACCCCCATTTAATTCATAAATTTGAAAAAACTCTTAATTACAATTAAATAAGCATAATGTACGAGTATATAATGCATAATTTTTCCTCCCCAAAATATACGCTGGATTTGGTCCATATATTCGGCTGACAACTTTATGTTCCTGATTTAGATTTAGATTTTAAATTCAAATTCAAATTCAAATTCAAAATTCAAATCAGGTTATCTCATAAAGATGCTCTCCCGTTCCCTCAAATCCTCCACCATCAACGAAATCCTTTCTAAATATGTTTAGAAGCATTCATGGTTGTAGGAAAGTTAACATATACTCTAAATCTTCATTGTGAAACACTTCTACAGAGTACAACACTTCTATGCATATAGTCTTCATAAACTCCAATTTACAACCCAACCCTAAGACGACTATTCAGGCGCCTCATTAGATGCAGGTTTTATTTTTGATTATTACTCCTGCTTCTCATACGCTTCATATCCTCCTCTAGATCCTCCCGAAGAAGGCACAATCAGGTATGTTTTTTTTCTGGCTGATCATGTCAACCATTGATTCATTCGATTTAGGGTTTCGTTGGATTTTAGGTTGGTGTTTCTCGAAGAAGACACAATCATGTATGATTTTTATCTGTATATTTTTTTGATTTTGATTTTGATTTTGCTATTGTAGTTTTCTGTGTGGTTCATCTATCCCCTCTTAACGACAACACAAATCAGGTACGATATAGGTGGACCATCGATTTTGTTCGATTTAGGGTTTCTATGATCTTGTTCAAATTTTCTGATTTTGATTCTGCTACTTCAAGTGGCATAAGTCTGATTTCTTTAACTTTGATTTTTGTTGCTTCAGTTTCTCATACAGTTCATCTCGCTCTTCTAGCATGACGAAGACACAAATCAGGTATGATTCGATTTAGGGTTATTTGATTTTGTTTGTTTATGATTTTGCTACTTCAAGTTGCAATGCCTTCAGTTTATTGTTGTATATTATTGTTCATTGTTTTCTAATTAGTTTTGTTATGTTATTTACACTTGTAAGGATCAACATGAATGTATAGATTTGTGTTTTCAGTTACGTTATCAAGTTCTCAGTTTTAAAGTTTACTATTTGTTATTTCTTTTGCTTACAAAGTGTTTGTTGAAAGTCCTCAAAGAAACAAGAAATGAAATCAATAATAATACACAGATGGTCGCAATGGAGTCCTATTGGCTAAAAACAATCCGGTGAAATAATGTGCGGATATGATGTGATATTAAAGATCCAGGTGTAAGAATGCCTCGTGCCTTTCAAGTTTCTATTTTTCTCATCTTGGAAATTTATCTATCTAAATGTCTTGTAGGTTGGTGCAGATACAACATGGAATGGACCGGAGTAGGAGTAGAAATATGCAAATAGTTGGAATGGGCGTGTGTATTAGAACTTAATTTTTTTGTGAAACTTTGTCTTCTTTTTCAAGGTGACCTTTAGATGTAGAATACCAAATTTGTCCAATCTCCAGCTTGTTTATGTGATTTGAATCAATGGGCCATTTACCAACTGTTTATCAAACGTTTACCATTGTTAGATCCCAAATAGACAACAATTGAGAAAACTCCATAAATTGTAGAGAAGAGATAGAGAATTAAAGAACATTAATCATCAAATCATCAATTTATATTCATATATTGATCTATATGGAGGGGAATTGTAGAGAACACCACACATTGGAATGAATCGGCTCTCATAAGTCTGTGTGTAAAAAGTGTATTCTCTCCAAAGTCACCAATTACAAATGAAGTTAAGACACCATATTTATAGATGTCAATTACAAGAGATATGCCCAAGCCCATAAATCCCTAAAAAGCCCAAAATACAATTCTTTATAAAACTTTCTATCTAATTGGGGCTAATCAGATCTAACAATCTCCCCCCTAAAGTTTTATAAAGAAAGCATCTTCAAATAAACTCCCCCTTGCTTTCTTTAGAAGCTCTTATGTGCCATTCTTCAAGTCTTCAAGGCGTTACAAGCTCCCCCTCAAATGTAGGATCATATTCTTGAAAAACCGAGACATTTACACATTTTGTCCAGCTTTCATGACTCAACTTTATCGTTGTTTTTGACCATTAAGGAGACTTATTGAGAGAAAACATAAAACATGAATATTGAACTTCAACCTCTTATCTTATCAACAAGCTTTGATTCAACCAATTTGGATGAAAATTGAGTGAGTTGTGCAAGTTTCCCCTCAACTACGCAAAACAGTCGTCAAGACAAAAAATTTGACGCTTTAGACCTCGTTGAGTTGAGTTCAGCTCCGAGATTTAGATTGAAAAACAGCGTATATAGTGACAATAAATATGTCACACATGTATCTTGAACACCCATCTGAAATAGTAAGGAGTATGAGTGAAAATCAATGCTTTGGTTCCAGCATCGGTCAGCAGACTTTGACAGTGAATAAGACATATCAGCTCACTGAATTTGAGAAAACTAAAAACTTCAAATTCATGCATATGTGTATTATCGTTCTAACGCAACTAGATTCATGTAGATTGGAGCTTTGAGTGAAAAGATGTGCACGTGTTTCTGAAACAACGCAATGCTGTCAGAAAACAGAAAAATAATCGGGCTACGGGCTTCGGTTCGATGTGAGCTCTAGACTAACAAACTTTGGTTAAACACCTTTGGTCCACCTTTGATCCACTTATGTTTTATTACAAGGTCTGGTCTTCGTGAGCTCCGGGTTGTGAGTTTTGATCGTACCGAACACCTTGAAAGACATGAATTAGAGCTTCTACATAGTGTATGCAGAGCTTCTGATTCGTCTTAGTTTATTCAGCTTACACAGAGCCTTCTGGATTGTCTATTCAAAGCTCTACATGAGACCACTTCTGGACGACTTTCTTCAGAAGCTTCTGGATGATAAGCTTCTAGACAGCATCTTCTGGACAGCACCTTCTGGACAGCACCTTCTGAACAACACCTTCTAATTAAGCTTATATCTTCTGGATTATGCTCTGAGTGCACATCTGATGAAGTTTCTGAACATTAAGCTCTTATTAAGCTGTCTCAATAAGATCTGAATAGGCTTCTGATTAAGGTCTAAATAAGCTTCTGTAAAGCTTCTGAATCTGAACTTCTGGATGTTTTCTGATTAAGTTCTGTCCCATTAAGCTCTTGATCTGTATAGCTTCTGAATCGGCTATTTCATGATTTATGGACAAAATCCAAAAGATTTAGAAAGTTTCTGATGTGAGCTTTTGAAGTTCTACACAATTCAGTTCTCATTTTGGAACTTTTGCACGATTAACCTTCTAATTAAGCTCAACTAAGCTGATTAAGCTACTGATGAAGCTTCTTGACGGATTAGGCAAAACAACCAAGTGCTTTGATTCTAATCGAATTTTCTAAATCAGCAACTTAATGATTGAATGCTTCTCTGATTGAATTTTGCAGAACTCACCTGGAGTGCATACATGTTTTCTGATTCGCATACAGAAAGCTCTGTATAAATTGTTCAAGCAGCAACTGTGTGCTGCTTTGTGCGTCTGAATCATTAAGCCATAGTGAGAATTACAGCAGCCGCACCGTCACTCGTCTAGATACACACAACCACTTGCGTTCAGCCAGCTGTAGTTCTATACAGCCGAAATCTTCGCTCTTTCTTCTGAAATAGGGCTTCTGATAAGAAAGAAAAAAAAACTTCTGATATGAAAGTTGGCTTCTGAAAACTTCTTCAACATCTTTGAAAGGATAAACAACGTCTTTAAAAGCTTTAGAGCTTAATGAAGTCACCACTTCATAACCACTAGCTGCTGTCAAGATTCGTTCGTTCTTTTCATTAAGATTCAATCCAGTACCAAGAGCAGCTTCATGGGATTTAAGAAGAACCTAATAAGCTTTGCTTTGTGTAGCATTTGAAACGATGAGAAAAGTTATAGCAATGTTTGCACAGTAGCTGCAATTCAAAGAATCTTGATTCAGATCAGAACCATTTTCACTTTTGAATTACAACATCAACAACACAAATATCTTCTGATTCAGCTATAGATGAAGCTTCTGATAGAAACTTCTGAATAATACAGCTGAATACAAACAAGCACCACAAAAACTTCTGCATAGCTTTACCTTCTGAAAGCATGCTTCTGAAATCCTTGCTTCTGATCCATTGTAGCTTGCTTCTGGTTCAACAGATTGATCAGAATCACTTACTGTTGCATTAAAAATATCGATCAGTGAGGTAGTACTAGGTATTCTGCATCATTGTCGAGAGACCAAGTCTGGATCTTTTAGCAAGAAACTTGAGCATATCAGGAAATTCGAGCTGCAGTCCTTGGGATCCACTTCCATCTCACAGAGAAGATTTATAAATTTAACCTATGTGCAAGAGCAGCAGATGACTTCTTGGAATGAAAATTTCCAAAAGGTTCTCTTGTACTTCGTTTTCTCTGGTTCGATATGACCATAGCTCTGGGTCACCTTTCTGTACACAAATGCCACAACAATCGAATCTGCAAGCCTCTGTACTTCTGAATGACATCCTACAGATGGCTCTGCACATACATGCTTTGCGTTTTTATCACATGGCTTCCAATACGTGGCTTTTGATAATGGATTCTCTAAAAAAGAAAGTGGCTCCTTGACACGAGAGCACTCGAATGTAATGCCATCATTTTGGATTGCTCCAACAGCCAACCATTCAACTGCATATTAAATCAATTGGATATACGTTCAAGCAGACAAGCTAGACATTGCAGAACAAAAAATAAATTTCTCTGGTCGATTATGATTAGCTCTGGTCCATTATGACCAGAGCTCTAGCTTACTCTTCTGTACCGTCCCCTCCACATACGAGCACCCGGAAATGTACCACTCTTCTAAATAGTGAAGAAGATCGGCTTATGCCCAAATATCACTGGATTTTTCTGAATTATCTCTGCATTTAATACAACATCACATGTCATCCAACAAATTCAAGAAGGATGTCTGTGTCCCATTCTCTTGACCTATTTGTTCTCGCTGATTGGACACTGGTTTGACAACCTCCTTCTATGGCTGGATTGGGTCAAATTATAGAGGTCGACATGTGCTCAAATATTTGAACTCGGAAAGAACAGCAACAACAAATTTCAATAATGCTTGAGGGAAAGAAAAGTTGGCTGGCAATATGACTTTTGACGGTTCAGTTACACCACCCTGTTTGGCAACTCATTAGGCCAAGTCAGTGCAATGCTCACAACAACCTTTACAACTATTTGCTTTCTGTTTTACTAACAACAACATCAAACACTTTCGAATTTGGAATATGAACAACTAAGATTGAGAAATTGGACAACCTTGAACCCAAAACTCTTTGTTTTGAACAACAACTATATACACATCTCCCTTATCCCTCCATATTTGCCAGACCATATATATAAACTCCAAAACCATACTAAAAACATCCATAAACTAAATGAATCAGTTGTACATCGAATCAATCATGGGCAGTGTCAAACCCAGTCTGAATTTTTTGACTTGATGTTTATTAAAACCCAGCTGAAAGAAGAGAGTTCAATCTAAGATTAAAATAAGGCCAGATCAAAGATCAACAACCCTACTACCAAGATGCTAAAAAGCTATGAACTCAAGAACACAACAAGATGGGATCAAAGATCAACCATCTACTTAGTGCTAAAATACATACACACATGTAATAAAACGGATCAGATCTAATAAATTGGAATTAAATCTTCACAGGCACATTTCATCAAACATGTAGTGTGCAAAAATCAAATTGGGTTTAGAATCAATGAAACTTTCTATCAATGATCATCTAAATAACATTTAGATGAAGTATTGGATCTCAAATAAGCTCAAAATAGAAAAATAGATCACAAAAATGATATGGGTGTTGGCTCATGTGATTGAAACAATCGAAGCACCAAAACACCAAGATCTTCATCAATTCTACAATTGTTGCCATAAATGACCGAATTGAAGAAAAGTTTCCTCAATAAGCTCTTATACCAATTGTAGGAACCCAGATCTCATATTGAATCAGTGATCTAAACAAAATATGTTAAGCGGAAGCAATTATAGATCAAACAGTTTATAAATGGAAAAACGATTAATCAAAATGAAGAACAATATGAAGATAGAAGCGTAGTCATATGATTAATCATGATCATATATCTTACATGATTGGAATGAGGGTATTTGGAGATGGAGAGTTTCAAAGAAACGTTCTCACATTCACAATTACAAATGGGAAGGGGATTTCTATTTATAGCCTAAAATAAGGAAAGTCAAATGACTAGCCTATTACATGATGACACGTCACAAGGAAATTCTAACAAATCTTGTTAGATGGTTATCCACGTCATTTAGCATGTGAAGGAATGTGTCACTGTTAAAGCATCCTCCAATATAAAGGCTCCACGTGTAAATGATGTAACCGTTCCTTACTGAGTTGTCGGGCTATGATGAGAAGAACAACCAGACAGAGAGAACAAAAGCTCTGTCTATACATACAAAAGCTTTTGTGGTCTTCTGACCTTCAGACTTCTGAAGTCTTCTTCTGGACTCTCTTCGTAACTTCTGAAGTCTCTTCCTCTGAACGATCTCTGATCTTCCATACTTGAATCACAGGTTTTACTTTTTACACTTTCAACACTAAAATTAGGGCTAACACGTGGTGACCCTTTCGTTTCATCAATATTCGGGTTAGAATTTATCTGATCGTGGGTCTTAAGAAGTTGGTTGATATTGGTGTCAATCTTTGGTGTTCTTAAGGTCAAATATCCTTAGAGTAATTGGAGTATTTTGGTTGAATTCCAAGTAAGGCTCGAAGGCGTTATGTGGTGGACTTCTTGAGAATATATTTTAGTGATCAGTGATGAATGGTGGTAATCAATTGAGTTACTAAGGAATCTTGAGAGTTCTTTAGAGCTTGGTGTGTTTATGATAGTCGAATTATCCACTTAGGCTTGTGACTAACAGTTTCGACATGAATGAGGTAATAGATTCTTCATGGCATTGGTGTGGAAGAAATTTCGATAGTCAGGGTAAGTCTTAGTGCGACATCTAAATTGGTTAAGTGAACCTCTAACCTACTCTTGAGGTAGTAGGAATCTTTTAAGGTTGGGAGGTAACGAAGCTCGCAGGGTCGACGATTGTGAGAATCGAAGAGGCAGTGATATGTAGTAATTGTGTATTGGATCGACACTTGATTTCGAGGATGGAATCATTCTAAGATTGGGAGGATTGTAACACCCGGATTTTTGGTTCATAATATTTTGGGAGCGAAAAATAGAATAAATGAATTAATGGTAATGTTTTAACACAAACCAGGGAGGTAGCATAGTGGTAAGCGCGTGTTTCTTGATGCTAGAGGTAAGGGTTTGAACCCTCTAGCCAGGGGATTATTAATTCTTTTTAATTGAAGTTGTTGCTGCATTCCCCTAAGCGCGAGACTAGGCCCGTGACCTCAAGTCGCGGCCCAGCCCGTCGTAACTCACTGCTTGAGCTGGATTCTTCATAAAATCGATTTCTTCTTCATTCTTTCATATCTTCCTCATTCCAACTCCGTTTTTGACAATTTTTCTTCCCACAATCTCTATTTTTGGAGCTCTTCAAGCCTAGATCGGTGGAGTAAACTAATTGAATGATCTTAGAGAATTTTGGAAAGGCCTCATCTTCAACTTCTCCAATTTTTCTTCCTCCATTGTTGACTACCTATGAGGTTTTCCTTTAAATGACGATTGTAAGTTATCCCAACTTTCTTAGACTTTATTTTTTGTGGAAATCTTCCTTGTTGACTCTATGGAACTCGCATTTGGAAGATTTTGGTGTTTTGACCATTTTAAGAGATTTAGCTTTTCTTTTAACTAGAGTTTTTCATAAATCTGACTTTTGGGGAAATTATTATTGGTACATTTAGGTTACTCATGGACTAGAAATGATTTCTAGTGAAGGAAACTAGCAGATCTGGACATTTATTCAAATTAAGCTTTTGGGGTAAAACCTAGATTTAGGCTAAATCTATCAAGTTGAATTCAAGTTACTTTGTGAAAACTATGTAAATGCCAAAAAAAAGTCTATTTTGAAGTATTAATTGTGGAAAGAGAGCCGAAAGATTGTTAGGGTTTTATTATAATGAAAAGCTTACAATACAATAAAAGGGAAAAACCTATATATAGCAAAACAATTAGAAAAATAACCTAAAAGGCTAAAAGCCCAAATAAAGTAAAAGGACCCAAACCCAAACAATATGTTAACATCCCCCCTCAAACGCACAATGCAACAGCAATAATCATTGAGAGTTTTTCAGACATAAAATGAAAACGTGTAGCCTACTGAGCCCTGGTGAAAATATCAGCAATCTGCAGAGCTGAAGGAACATAAGGAAGTGAGATAGTTCTGAGCTGAAAATGATGACGAGTGAAGTGACAGTGAATCTCAATATGTTTTGCACTTTTGTTATCACAATGCAATGGAGTGGGCTGGGAAACATCAACACCCATATCTGCAAGAAGCCATCATAACCAAACAATCTCACAAGTAGTAACTGCCATAGCACGATACTCAGCCTTAGTGGAAGAAAGAGAGACAACATCCTGTTTCTTGCTCTTCCATGAGATAAGAAAATATCCAAGAAAAATACAAAAACCAGTAGTAGGCTTACGGTCAGTAAGATCGCTATCCCCACTAGCATCACTATAGGCAGTCACCTTTAGACAGGACGTTGAAGGGAACAAGAGACTCTGAAACTGAGGGCTATGAAGATATCTCAAAATGCCAAGAACTGCTCCCTAGTGAATAGTAGTAGGAGCATTAACAAACTGACTAACCACTTGAACTACATGAGCAATGTCTGGACGAGTGACTATAAGGTAAACCCCAACTGCCCACAATGGTACGGTACAAGCTCGGATCTGATAAAGGAACACCATCAGCCGGAGTATATTGGGCATTGGTCTCAAGAGGCGTATCAATAGTTTTGTCGTCAGAAAGTCGTGCACGCTCAAATAGATCCGATATATACTTCGTCTGAGAAAGAAGATAGCCTTTCTTAGATTGAGCAACCTTAATACCCAAGAAGTAACGCAACATCCCTAAATCTTTCATAGCAAAACGATGAGCCAATTCCCGTTTCAGAGACTCGATACCATCATAGTCATCCCCGGTAATAATCATATCATATACATATAAAGATAAGAGAATCCGAATTGCATTCGTGCATCTAACAAACAATGCTGAATCATGGTTACTAGGAATAAAGCCAAGAGAAGTCATAACCGTAGAGATTTCTCAAACCAAGCACGAGGGGCTTGCTTGAGACTATAAAGTGCTTTTCGAAGTTGACATACTTCACCCGATTTGTGAGCAATACCTGGGGGAGGAGTCATATATACCTCTTCATGAAGATCACTATTCAAGAATGTATTCTTGACATCCATTTGGCAAATTTTCCAATGACAGATAGAGGCAACTGCAATAAGAGTTCGGACAATCGTCATTTTTGCAACTAGTGCAAAAGTCTCCTCATAATCCATACCATACTCTTGTGAGTATCCTTTGGCAACAAGTCTGGCCTTATATCATTCAACAGACCAATCAGAGTTTGTCTTAATCTTGTATACCCAACGACAACCAATCGCATGCTTTCCGGGTGGAAGTGAAACTAGATCCCACGTGTGAGTCTGGTAAAGAGCAGTCAGTTCCTCACCCACAGCATCATGCCAAAGGGGATCAAAGATAGCTTCTCGATAGGATTCAGATTCAGTCAAACGATGTATATTGGTAATAAAAGAATCAAACGAAGCAGAATAAGATGAGTAAGCAAAATCAGGAAGTTTGGTAGACTTATGAGTACGAGTGGACTTACACGGAGGGACATCCGTGGTCTCATCAGGTGAGGGAGCGGTCACAGGCGTAGGGGAATCAGAAGTCGTTGATGTCTCTTGGACGGGGACATCAGGAGAAGTATCATCAGTATCAACATCAAAAGGATCAATAGATCGGAGAGCGCACTGTGTCACATCATGAGATTGAGCCGGAATAGAGAAGAAAGGAATATGCTCCAAAAAGGTGACATAACGTGAGACGTAAAGTTTTTGATTTACCGGATCAAAGCAACAATATCCTTTCTGACCAATATCATACCCCAAAAAAACACATAAGGCAGACCGAGGAGACAACTTGTTATACTCAACATGGGGACGTAGGACAAAGCAAGTAAGACTCGCAATGAGGAGTAATCAGGAGACTCACCATAAAGTTTTTCAGAAGGAGACAAGCCAGAGTTATGGGCTGTTGGAATTCGATTTACTACATGGGTAGTAGCAAGAAGCGCTTCCCACCCAGAAAACACTAGGAACTTCAGAAGAAAGTAACAAAGAACGAGCAGTTTCAACAAGATGTCGATGTTTCCTTTCAGCAACACCATTTTGCTGAGGAGTATCGGTACACGATGATTGATGTATGGTACCATCAGATGCAAATAATTGAGTGAAATCTTTAGAGGTATATTCTCCCCCTAAATCACACCTAAAACGTTTTATGACAGTAGAATGTTGTGTTTTTATAAGAGCTCTGAAGTTACTGTATACTGAGAAGAAATCAGACATGTGTTTCATGAGAAAAACCCAAGTATAACGGATGTAATATTCAATAAACGACACATAGTACTTGGAACCTCCTTTTGAAGACACAGGAGAAGGTCCCCATACATCAGAATGACCAAGATCAAAAGGAGCAAAAGAACAAGAAACACTTTTATTAAATGGTAAAGCAGAAAATTTTGCTAGTTTACAACCACTACAGTCAGAAATATCACAACTTTTCAAATGACCCAAAACGCTTGTAGAGGCTAAAAACTGTAATCGTGACGCGGAAACATGTCCTAAACGAGAATGCCAAAGATAAAAATCAGAAGAAGAATGATTCATACGAAAGGAAGACAAATCAACACTAGAAGCAGCAACATCAGAGACTTTGAGTTCCTCCACGACATAAAGATCCCCTAGCTCACGGCCTATCCCAATCACCTTCTAATACCGCGGGTTCTGTACACAACACAGAGAATCATAAAAAAAAACCAATAACCAGTTTTACATAATTGACTAACCGAAGCAAGGTTCAAAGCAAGTGTGGGTATATAATAGATATCAGAGAGAGATATGTGAGGAGTAACAACAGAACCAACACCTTCTACTGGCATGGACGTAGAACTAGCGGATATAACAGAAACGGGCGAACCCGGGGACAGGGATGCAAATGATGTCAAATGAGGTGACATATGATGAGATGCACCAGAATCCAAAATCCATAAGTTGGAAGGTACAACTGAGGATCCAAAGCAGACGGTGGTGGGGTGGTGTCCTGAAGGTTATGCGTTACTGAAGAAGGAGCAGCGGCAGCAGCAGTAAACTGTGGTGGTCGAGGCGCCCATGGGGTCAAACTGGAAGGACGAGGCTGAAATGGTGGCCGAAACAATCAAGGAGCTTGATTCTGTTGATGAGGTGCCCATGGAGCAGAACCAGAGGGTCGTTGTTGTTGTTTTCTCTTGTTCAGTAATAAGGGACACTGAGATTTCCAATGATTCTTCTGTTTGCAAAAGGCACATTCATCAATGGCCACTTTTGGTCTGGGTGGGTTTACATTATGAGATCGTTGTCGAACATCAAAGGCAGCAGGAGTAGTTGACAGTTTAGAGCCTTTCAGACGAGTTTCTTCTGCAACCAATTCATGAACAATCGAGTTAAGTGTAGGAAGAGGAGTGCGATGAAGGATTGTTCCACGTAATCCTTCAAAATCAGATCGTAGTGCCATCAAGAATTGAACCAAACGTTGCCCTTCCCTCCTAGAGATGTAGGGTCTGAATGCTTTCAATTCGGCAGACTCTGTAAGAGCCAACTGATCCCATAAATCAGACATTGCAGCATAGAAGTCTTGAACACTCGAATCATTCTGTCGAAGGGCAAGGATATCTGTTTTTAACTGGTACTGTTTGGCAAAGTTTGATTGAGTGTACAGCCTATCCAAATAGTCCCAAACTTCTTTAGTCGTATCATACTTAGCCAATTGAGTCCCAATTGATTGTACCACAGAGTTGTTAATCCAAGTGATAATCTTAGAGTTATAAGTTTTCCATGTATCCAGTAATTGGGCATAATTGGCGTCTTTCTCATCCGTAGGTTTACATGTTGTACCAGAGACATAACCCCACACACATTTTCCACGTAGAAAATTCTACATTACATAACTCCAATAAACATAATTTTTGCCATCCAATTGAGTGCTAATAGATTGAAGGGAATAATCTTTCCAACCCATGTTATCAATAAAATCAAAGTAGCTAAATAATTGTACGCAAAAAATATGAATATCAAAGTAGCCAAACAACAGCAAACACGAGACGAAGAAAGCAACAAACACGAAAATCAAACAGCAACACGAGACGAAGAAACGAACACCGAACGAAAAACCCAAAAAAAAAAAAAATAAACAAAACAAACTGCTATATGTCAAACAGTAAAAGGTTACCTTCCGGACATCAAAAACCAATCTCCACCGTTCAGAATGTAGATAAAGTTGTCATGAAGATACTGACCAAAATTCACGACGATCCGACGGTTCAAACTCGAAAAAATACGAAACGGCACGACTGTGCATGCCCGAAAAGTGCAGCCGAACTTTTCTATTAACTTTCGATTCGGGAAAATTGATGTCTGCTACAACGCCTTCTATGATAATCAAAACTTAGATCGATTATTGCGCTCTGATACCATGTGGAAAGAGAGCCGAAAAATTGCTAGGGTTTTATTATAATGAAAAGCTTACAATACAATGAAAGGGAAAAACCTATATATAACAAAACAATTAGGAAAATAACTTAAAAGCCCAAATAAAGTAAAAGGGCCCAAACCCAAACAATATGTTAACATTAATATGTTTTATTTGTTATTTATCAAATGTGTGAGTATTTGGGTGAGTTTGCATATTTGGTATAAAAGAGTTTATAAATCATGTAAGAGGCTTATACTTGAGTTTTAGACATTTTGACAAATAAAGTATAAGTGTGAGTTATTTGGGTGCATTATCTTTTTAATGAAAGCCATCTGGTTGTATTTGCATCTTTAGAGTATTTGGTTTATAAATCGTTGGAAAGTACATGTTATCGCATTATAAGACATTTTAGAAATATACGAATATGATCTCATTGGGAAAATGGTTTGTCTCAACCAATGTTTTGAGTAATCACATAAGCGTTGAGTAATAGAGCTTTTGCTCGGTTTTGACTAAAATGAGTCTCATGGACACTTGTCCGATTTAAATAGCTATATGTTGAGATTTTCGAGTTATACAAAAATCAAGCATATTCATTTGATATATTACACGTTTTGGGTGCATTTGTCATTCATGTCGGAGTCGTGTAATTTAGACTGCATTGGAATGGATCCATAGGCATAGAAGTCAGTTGTTGGTTTGGTATAGGACTGTTGTCCCTATATTCTTGTTAGAAACTGTGAATGTAACGGAGGGCTCAAGGTAAAGATCGTGGGTGGTTGAAGTCAATGACCCTATGATCTGTCGCGAGGTCCCGAGGTAAAGATCATTAAATGTTCTCTGAGTGAGAACTATCCATGTTTATAACATAGACATTTTCAGATCTTTTGTCTTTAATAACAAGTTTGTCATTTTTATCAGTGAAAACAGATAAAAATTTGTGAACAAGACTTTAATGTCTTTATCATAGAGTTGACAAATGCTCAACAGGTTGTGCTTTAGCCCTTCAACATAAGCAACATGATTAAAAGAGGTTACTCCGTTGGTCAGAAGACCATAACCTTTGGTCTATCCTTTGCCATTTCCACCAAAGGTCACTTAGGGACCTTTTTCTTCCTTATAATCAGAGAGCTGGGTTTTTATTCCAGTCATATGCCTTGAGAATCCGCTATCGAGAAACCAAATACCTTTAGCATCCTGAAATAGATATGGGAATTAGTTTTTCATAGGTACCCATAGAACTATGGGTCCTGCATAGTTAGTGGAAATGTTAGGAGCAATATCTTTCTCATTCTCTGAAGTTTAACTTCAGTGGACTTTGTCACCTTAGTTGATTTACCAACTTTGATGGATTTCACCTTAATTTATTTCTCCGTTTTAGCTACTTTCTTTCCATCAGATATCTTCTCATCCTTGGTGGCATTAGGGCACTTGCTTGCAATGTGAGTAGTTTCCCCACAATGATAGCACTTCCTATATTTGAAAGAAGGTTTAGTAGTAGAAGCATGAAACATAGAGGGACTGAAGGAACCATAGGCTTCTCAGGTTTAGAGGGAGTGGGATCTATCTTGATTCAAGGGGTTGATCTCTGAACAGATCCATGGATCTTCTTCCTAGAAGTCGAAGGATGACTCAGTAAAGGAGTAAAACGACTCTTCTTCAGTGTAGGAGATTTCTTGACCGATTTCTTGACCTTTGGAGCATGATTAATGAGTTTGTCCTTAACCACATTTCTTGAGTCCCTAAAGAGGGGTTCAGAAGATTTTTACCAAGGACGTGCTTGGGCATGTTTCAGCAGGTTCACTTGCACAGGGTCCCCCAAAATACTTTGGGCCCAAAATTTTGATTATTTATTACTTATATTATATGTATTTTTTAAAGCCCAAGTTATATTAGTTTTTAGGCCCAATCCTTAATCTGATCATGATGCACACAATCCAAGAACAAATTGGAATTCCATTTTTTCCTCAATCATCATCAATTAAGAACGCACGTTCACCCGTCTTCTTCGTTTTTTCCTTGAATGCTTCAACCGCTCCCATCTTCTTCGTTTTTTCTTCTAATAATGACGATTGTAGCAAGAACAAGAAGACTGTTCAAATGGCCAGTATGTTTTTTGTTCACAACAACTGATTTTTGTTCGATTTTTACGTCAATGGCCCAAACAATCAAGTATAAATTTAGTAAATTAAGTCCAAATACGAAATCATTCTACTTTCTATCATTCACTAATCACCTTTAATTGAATCAATTTTGTTGTTTAACATCCCAATTTGCAATTTATCTGCTGCTCTCTTTACAGGCGACGAGTTTAGGGCTCACATAGGTACGAGACGAGTTTCTAAATTGTTAAATGTGTTATTTGGGGTTTATTTATGATATGAATTAGTAACCTGTTTGGTAATTGTTAATTTATTTTAGTAATTTTTCAATTTTCATCATGTCTTCTACAGTTAGAAAACATGATTATGGATGTCAAAAACGTAAAAAGAAAAAAAAGAGTGGAAGAGATGATTTTGTCTCAAAAAGGAGCTATTGACAAATTTTTCTTTAAAAAATCACAAGCTTCCCTTGATAATTCTGTTGATGTTGATGTGATTTTGATGTTGATGTTGATGTTGATGCTAGTGTTAGTTTAAATGAAAATGTTGATATCAATGTTGATGATGGTGCTACTAATATTAATGCTAATGATAATGTTACCGATGATGCTACTACTAATATTAATGATAATGCTACTGATGATGCTACTACTAATATTAATGCTAACGATGATGCTACTAATATTAATGATAACGATGCTATTGATATTGATGATGATGCTAATGATGATATTGATGATAATGTTAATGATATTGATAATACCTTTATTAGTTTTGATATATTTGATCCAAGAAATTGAGATTCGTTGCATTCCAAAATGATTGTTATATTAGTTGCAAAGGGTCTTAAAAGAGATTTATCTATTAAAAAGGGTCCTAAAGATAGATATGGTAAACGATTTTCTGCAACATCTTATACTAGATATTTATCAAATGGAGAAAAATGTGATAGAGATTGGCTTGTGTATTCTCTAGAGCTCGATAAAATATTTTGTTTTTTTTGTAAATCTTTTTAAAAGAGGCACGTAAAGGGCCAATTAGCAAATGATAGGTATAGAGATTGTCCATACCTTAGCACTAGACTTAAAGAGCATGAAACAAGTGTGGAACATGTTACAAATATGAAAACTTGGAATGATTTGCGTCTCAGACTTCAAAAGAATGAAACTATTGACAGAGTTGCTCAAAATCAAATAGAGAAAGAAAAAGATCATTGGAAAAATGTCTTGGTAAGAATTTTTTTTGTATTGTGAAGTTTCTTGTAACACACAATCTTGCATTTCGTGGCACTAACGGTAGATTGTATGAAAATGGCAATGAATTTTTTTTAGGATTGATTGAAAAAATCTTTTTACCAAATTAATTTTTGAACTTTCTTTAAACAAATAAATCTCAAACTTTTTTTGAAGAAATAAAATCATGAACTTAATTTTGAACAAATTAATCCGAAACATTAACAAAATCATAAACAAAAAATATATAATTTCTCCCACCGACAACAAAATACAATAAACCAACTAAATGGAGAAAAGTTATACCATTTCCGTTAAAAATTATGAAACATATAAAAGTCATGCCTAAACATAAATAAATACATATAAAATATTTATAAATAACTTTTTTTTGAATGGCAATAACACACACACGTTTCCGGGGTATCCGGGATCCATTCGGGCATCCGACTAATCCCCAACGACCAGCACCCACCACAGAGTGGTAGGCCAAAGTCTGGATATCGCCTAATGCAGCCGCGGGAATTCAAACCCGTGTAGTCAGGGATACCATCCACTACTTATACCATTTTCGTTAATAATTATGAAACATATAAAAATCATGTCTAAAACATAAATAGATACATATAAAATACTTATACATAAAAAAATTAAGTCAATGAATTTAATTTATGCTTTAAGCAAACTTTTATATGCTTTGTAATTAGTATTGAAAATGATATAATTCAATTATATTTAATTGATTTATTGTAATTTGTTGTCTGTGAGAAAAATTATTATATAATATATATATATATATATATATACAATTTGTGATTTTGTTACTAAAAATTCAGTATTTATTTGTTCAAAGTTAAGTTCATGATTTTATTTTTCAAAAAAGATTTAGGATTTATTTGTTAAAAGAAAGTTCAAAAATTAATTTGGTAAAAAGATTTAGGAAAAAAAATCGGGATTTATTCGATAAAAAAATCAAGGACTTAATCATTCAAAATCAGATATTTTCTTGGGTTTTTTCTAGACTTTTTCCAAATTTTTATAACATTAACCTGTTTTTACAGGTTACAATGATGGATTTAACCGGTTTCAGATAGTTTAACGATTTTTTCATTCAAAAAAATAGTTTAAGGACTTAATCATTTAAAATCAAATAGTTCGTTGGGTTTTTTTAGACTTTTCCCTGCTACTAAAGATGGCAAATGTTTAAAGACAATGTAAAAGGATGGACTGTTAAATCGTTGTCAACGACTCGTTGGGAGAGTCGTATTGATAGCGTAAAAGCCATAAGATTTCAAGTGTTTGATATAAAAGAAACTTTACATCAAGTAGCTGAAATTGATAATGATTGAAAATTTATAAGTGAAGCAAAATCTTTAGCACAAAATGAGCTTGGTGATTTTGAGTTTCTAGTGTTAATTGTGATTTGGTATGAAATTCTATATGCTGTGAATTTGGTTAGTAAACATTTACAATCAAAAAATATGTTAATTGATGTTGCCATTGAACAAATTAAAGGACTAATTTCTTTCTTTGAGGGATTTAGAGAGACGAGATTTTTAGATGCTATAGAATCAGCAAAAAAATTGCCACTAAATTGGATATTGATCTATATTTTCTAGAAAACATGAGATTCGAAGGAAAAGACATTTTGATGAAAATCCAAGTGATGCATCTGAAATTACCTCACAATCCGCAGAAGAGTCATTTAGAGTTAATTATTTCTTATGTGTTGTTGATCATGCAATTGCTTCTCTAAAAAGAAGATTTGAACAATACCAAGAATATGAAAATGTGTTTGGTTTTTTGTTTACTTCTGATAAGTTGCGTTCTTTGGATAATGCACGTTTAAAGTCTTATTGTAATAATTTTGAAATTGTGCTTAAGAATCAAGATCAATCTGATGTTGATGAAAATGACTTATATGTGGAATTAAAATTATCCCAAGAGTTTTTACCATATGAAAAGATGGGACCTCTTTATATTTTAGAGTATTTGAAACATGTTGATTGCTTTCCTAATGTTATTATTGCTTATAGAGTCTTGTTGACCATTCCTATAACTGTTACATCCACAGAAATAAGTTTCTCAAAGTTGAAGTTGTTGAAGAACTATTTACGCTTGAGAATGACACAAGAAAGGCTTAACGGACTAGCCTTAATAGCTATTGAACATGGGGTTTTAGAGAAAGTTGATTATGAAGATTTGATTGAAGATTTTGTTTTGAAAAACGTTAAAAGACTAATCTTATTAAAGTGAATTTCACATGTTACTTCATTTTGTTATTTTAATTTGTAGTACTTTTAATATTAATATATGGTATAAACTCTAATAATTTGATTTACATATTACTTAATTATTTGTCGCTCAATAGTTTTGATATAAAATTAACAGGGCCTACAAAATGATTGGAACGTCCCTGGTATTGACTCAAGTGCAGATGAACACTTAGTGGAAATGTTAGGGATAGAGGATACAAAGGTTTCATACCTAAGCATGGAACAATCATTAAGAGGTTCTTCCTGATCAGAAGAGTATCCCATGCCACTTTTAACCTTTATGGAGATCTGAGCATTGATGATCTCATTTGCCTTTACAGAGGCTGATCTATTAACTAGTTTATAATCTTTGATGACCATCATTGAAACAGACAATTCGCTCATGCCAACTCTTGATTTAACCCCATATGTTACTCATTTCTTTCTTAACAAAGAGATGTTCTAATTTTTTACGGGCACACATCATATAATCTATTCAATCTTTATTTGAAAGACTTAATTATCGAAATAGAAGGAAATTAGTTCCGCATTCGCACTTTGATCATGCACATTGAGTGTATGAAATATTTTTCAGATTTTGAGCTTAAATAGCTTAAATAACATATAATGCTTATTTATTTCTACACATTGCAAGTGTCTTTGTGATTCTATTTGCATTTTCATTGTGATAATGTTGGAACAGTTTGAGAATGAATGTTTATAATTTCACTTCAATAATGACTGGAAGTCTTATTAGAGATTCATAGTATCCAACTCTAAACAAAGCCCACTCAATTGAATTATTTTCGATTGTAGTGCTAATAGTTGCTAAATGTGTTTCTATGTTAGCCGATTATCCATCTTTCGAAGGGGAGCATGAACAATCTTTGGAAGGGATCAAGTTTTAAAGGGGAGAAAATTGTTTGAAAGGAGATATTTTTGTAAGGGGAGCTAATATTTGTGTTTGATAAAGCTACAATGTTTTTGTCTATGATCGTTCTTGATGCTCAGAATTCTTTTAATCATCATGAGCGGGAGAAAGTATGTCAATGCCATATGAATCACAAGAAGAAATATGGAAAGAGACAATGAGGAGAAATATTCAAAAACTTATTATTGATGTTGAGCAAAAGAGCAAAAGAGCAAAAGAATGTATCATCAAAGGTTGTTTAAAAGATTACAATCAAAGATACTTGTAGATGTTTGTGTATTGAAGATAGTTTCTTTCACGATATATAGGTAAAGAGCTTAGTACACGTAGTGTAAAAGCTCCAAGCTTAATTGTTCAAAGCTTAACTGTTGATTAAAAAGGATTGTTTAAAGTTTTGTTGACTATTGAGAAGTCTTCTGAAGATTCTAAATATTTGTTCAATCTGAAAATTTTGATTTGAAGATTCTATTTGTTAAAAGGGGAGGTTTTTTTGTCTTCATATGTAATTTGCTTAAAAACAAAAGGGGAAGATTATTCATCGCTGAAGATTTTGTTTGTTGACAAAGTTCGATCGTCTTCAAAGAAAGGGATTTTTAGAGTTAATTTTCTTAATTGTTATTTCGAATAAAAAGGGGGAGATTCTTAGGTCTAAATATATTGTATCCAAGATTACAATATTGAAGATGTGAAGAGTCAAAGCCTAAAGTCAACAAAGTCAACATGAGCTTAGATTGTCTTTACTTGTATTGTGTAATGATATATATACCTTGTGTTAGTTAGTTTGTTACCAACATTTTCATTGTAATAAATTTGTAATCTTGAAAGAGAGACTTTGTGGAGAGAGAATATTGAATACATATGAGTAGTAAGATTTGTTCATCTTGCTTTTTGTTCATATTGTGTTGATTACATCGTTACTTGATCATAATGGGATTCACAGTTACAATTGTCGGATGTAAGTTAAGTGGATACAAAGATCCTCTAGTCAATATAAAACTGCTTCGTGGCGATTTCAATAGAAAAAATAAAGACACTCACCAGTTAGTCAGTTATGAACACATGTAACTACTAAAACAAAAGGATTTTTACCTATGAACATTTCCCTTGGAAATCCGTCACTAAAGGGTGATTCATCACAAAACATCACAAAAGTTGGTGGGTAAATCAAATTATTGACAGATTATGCACGAAATTCCTGGGTAATCTGTTGGTATTTTATTGAAATCATCGAATTTTACAAGAACCATTATTATTGCCTGGATGATTCATCAGTAATCATTCACAAAAATTTCCCTAGTTGATTTTTCTGGGTTAAATTAATTTGTTTTGTATGGATATACAAGACAATGGTGATGAACTGGATACAAACTCTAATTGAAGAGATGACCAACATCTAGAAAATACAAATTCCCTACTTCTCAAAATTTTGAACGTTTATTTCAAACCTTTGTTTGTTCAACCCTACCAACATCTTTAGAACCATCAAACAACCCTCCTATTACTTTCAAAATTCAAATAGATCCGAAGATTAGCGATTCGCTTGTCATGGCAAGTAGTTTTCCTATCACCGCCAATCTTGATTAAACTCTTCCTTCTAGAGATCCAATGCCACATGGAACGATTCTGTTCCTTCCAATTGCAAGGATGTATTTCTATAATATATTTGGAGATCTAAGATTCCAAAGATCATCAAAATTGCTGGTAGTTGATAAACAACATATCCATGCACTTCTCAAATCGCTCCAATAGTTGAATATGGAAAGGCATTTGAAGATGGTATAAAACTTGTTCTTCATAACCTAGTCAATCAAATAGGCAGATATGTGAAACTTAAGGATCTGATTTTTAAGGAATAACCAAATCTATTTGATGTAAACTTTCATAAACTAGTAGTTGTTAAAATTAAATGAAAATTTACATTTTTTCAGCTCTTTAATTATGCCTAGTTAATTTATGTCATTTATGTATTTCTTCATATTTTCTTGTAATTCGTGTTGATCATAACTCCTTTCAGTGATTTGAATATTATTCCTCCTTACAATTAGTGAAATTCCTTGTTTATGTTTAAGTTCAAATTCAGCGATAAGCACACGCTGACTGTCATCAGCGATCGCTGAAGATCAAGGAACCTTAAGTTTAATTCTAAAGATATGAAGATCAGCGATCACACCAAATGATCATTCAGCGAAAGTCAAAGACCAAACTGAAGAAAGAGATAATCAGCTACGTGACCTGAAGCGGTTCAGCGATAGCAAAGATTATCTATCCAAGTGTGAAGTCTTGTGATGCTTCAACGATACTGAAAGTTCATCCTTGAAGATTCAGTCTTAGCGATCAAATGAGGCTTATACAAGATTAACATTGACCTTATCCTCGACGCACAGAAGACAAACCCTATACTATGTCAGAAAAGGACGTACGAATTGTCTTAATGTCCCCATCATATCTGATATGGTATTGTTCAAATGCGACCAAAAACATGGTTGTATTCTGAGCAAAGGACAAGTCTCCTATGGATGCTTGCCACGTAGCATATACCTTTTGTCTTGCATTAAATGCAAACAAGTGTAAATAAGATGAAGATATCTTCTTCATCTATGTGCATGCTGCTTTCTTTCTTCAACCTTCTGTATTCCATCTTACTTCTTTCTTGTGCATCAATCTTAGTGATTTCTTAAGTTACAATAGAATAGGTTAAAACTTGTTCTAATTCCGCTTGTAACTGTAAATTTGTTTATGCAATATAAACTCATTTAAAAACCAAAAATCTATGTGTTTGTATACACCCCCCCTTTCTACAAACTGTTTCAATATCCAAGAACTCTTGTAGACTCCTTAGAGACCAACAAGTGGTATCAGAGCAGTGTGTTTTCTATCTTTAAAATATTTTCTTTCTAAACTATTTTAAAAATGTAAAATCCTAATACAAACTATAATGACAATGGATCTTTAGCTAAAACTCCAAGATTTAGCCATGACAATTTCCCATTGTGGAAGGAATGAATGTCTCTGTTTCTAGATGGATCAGACCCAAAGATCCCTTACTATATAGAAAATGGACAGTTTGTTCCTACAACTATTGTAGCTGGTGTTCCTGCCACCACTACTACTCCAGCCATCCCTGAAAGGAGTATCATTAAAACTCCTAATCGATGGACTGAAGTAGATAAGAAAGAAGTTGCTATTGACTCAAAAGCCAGATCCATAATAGCAATATCCCTCCCTGATTAAGTCTATCACTCAGTAACGAAAATGAGGACTTCTAAAGCCATGTGGGATACTTTATGTATTCAATATGAAGGAACATCTGAGGTACAAATCACTAGAAGTATTAATCTAGTAAGACAGTATGAAAGCTTAATGCATCATAAAGGTGAAACTCTTTCTCAACTTTACCAACGTTTTAACTACTTGTTGATTGATTTAAAAACAATCAACATACACTATTCTAACGCTGAAATTCTGACAAAGTTCATGGAGGCACTACCCGAACAATGGGCAGGGTACACTACATGTCTGAAATTGTCAAAGAATCTTGAAACTCTTTCTTTAAGTGCTTTGTATGGAATGCTATTAAATGAAGAGCAATCCCATGTTTTGAGGAAAAACCTCATCAATGAACTCAAGGGTGCCAAAAGTACTTCTTTGGCACTCGTATCTTCAGAGGTAAATCCATTAAAAAATACTCCCTCTTCAACTATTACTTCTATCACTAAATTAGGTCAAACTCTCTGGCTCTGTTAACTAATAACTTTAAAAGATTCGCCAGAAAGAGCAACTTTCGAAGAAAACCGACTCTCGCTGACTATGACAAATTAACGACTATGCCCGCTGAGAAAGCCTCAGCCATATGCTACAATTGTCAGCGAAAGGGTCATTTCGCTAGTGAATGTTGATCAAAGAAAGTTGCAGCCCCCACTACCTCGCAAACCTCTGATAAGAAAGAGAAGTATTTGAAATTAAAAAACAAATACAAAGATCTGAAGAAAAACCAACCAAAAGGTAAAGGTCTTGTCGCTGAAGAAGTTGGTTGTGATGATGAAGGTGATTGGGTTAAGACCTCTGATTAGTCAGGCAAAGATGAAGAAGATCTTGCCTTCTTATGTATGATGGCAAGAATATAAGACGCTGAAGAAGTATCTGAAACTTCTTCCTCTGAGTCCCCTTCTACTCAGGTATCCATCCCCTCTATCTCCTTAATATCTGAAAGTGATAACTTATCTGCGCTCGATGCTATGACTGTTGATTTTTACAATGCTCTAAATGGAAAAATCAAGGCTGAAAAAATTAATACTGATTTATCTGAACAATTAAAAAACTGTCATCTAAAAATCAAAGAACTTTCAAAGATTGAGGAAATCTTAAAGGACCAAGTCTTTGTAAATCAAACGATTAGCATTGAAAATAGCAAGCTATCGCTGAAAAAGAGAAGGCCATTGCTGATCTTAAGTCTGAGAAGGCTACCATTGAAGGATGGTGCAAAGCCTCTGACAAGGTAAATGAGATCATCAATGCCCAGATCCCTATGAAAGTAAGAAGTGGGTTAGGTTTTAACCTTGACAAGAAATAATCAGAGAAAGACCGTTCCATGCTCAATTTGGAATGTTTGTCTCCTCTATCCTTGGTCCTTCCTCTTCTTCTCAGAGACTTCACTCTAATGAGAAGACTCCCGTGTTAAAATCTTTCCATCCTAAGAAAGTGGTTGATAACAAGGTTCTTGACCAGGTTCCTAGAAAGAAAATAGTTCAGAAGAAGAACAAGAAATCCTCTACTTTTTCAGAGAGCAATCCTAAACCTGGGAGAAAAATCTCTGAATTTCTTCAGAGGTCAACCCCTAAAATTAAGATTGATCTCACTCCTGTTCTTGAAGAGGTTGTCATACCTCCAAGAACAATGGATAAAGGAATTCTTGGTCCTATTCCTGACAAAGTCCCTTCTATCTGTCTGAAATCTTTGAATTCCAAACCTTATAAATATAGGAAGTGCTATCACTGTGGTGAAACTACCCACATTGCAAGTAAGTGTCCTAATGCTACTAAAGCTGATAAACTAGCTCATGGAAAGAAAGTAGCTCAAGCTGATAAATCAGCAATAGTGAAATCCACCAACGTTGCAAAACCAACAAAGGTGAAGATATCCACTGAAGAAAGTTCTTCAGCAAGTAGCACCTCTGCCACTCCTTTCACTAACAAATTCAAACAATTAATCTCTTTGTTGTATGCAGAGTGCTAAAGGTATCTGGTATCTCGATAGCGAATGCTCAAGGCACATGACTGGCAGAAAATCTCTCCTCTTTAACTACAAAGAAGAAGCTGGTCCATCAGTGACCTTTGGTGGAAATGGCAAAGGATACACTAAAGGCTATGGAATCTTGTCCAACGGAGCCACCTCGTTTAGTGAAGTTTCCTACGTTGAAAGACTAAAGCACAATCTCTTAAGCGTTAGTCAGCTATGTGACAAAGATTTCAAAGTTCTTTTCCTAAGGAATAGATGTGCTGTCACTGACTGCAATGATAAGCTTGCCTTAACAGGCAAAAGAGTTGAAAATGTATACATAATCAATATGAATAGTTCTCACTCTGAGAACATGTGCTTTATCTCAAAGGCATCCTCTGATGTCAATTGGTTATGGCATAAAACACTCTCTCATCTAAACTTTAAGACAATTAATGAACTGTCTCAAAAGGAACTTGTCAGAGGCCTCCCAAATCATAGCTTTGCAAAGGAAGCTCTTTGCTCAACGTGTGAAAAGGGAAAGCTGACAAAAGCATCTTTCAGATCTAAACAAGTTTCTTCAATAACCTCACCTCTTCAGCTACTCCATATGGATCTCTTTGGACCTATCAATGTCCAATCTATATCTGGAAAAAAAATACTCTCTTGTGATTGTTGATGAATATTCCAGATACACATGGGTATTCTTTCTTCGATCCAAAAGTGACACCCCTGATATGATATTCTTTCTTTGATACACATGCTCAGCGAATCACGTCTTCCTACTCAATTCTGGGCCGAAGCTGTCAATACAACATGCTTTACTCAGAATCGATCGCTGATTGTGAAGCGGTTCAAGAAAACCCCTTATGAATTATTTCATGGAAGAAAACCTACTCTAAAGTATCTTCACATCTTTGGATGCAAATGCTACATTATGAATGACATAGATCATTTGGGAAATTTCGATCCAAAAGCTGATGAAGGAATATTTCTTGGATACTCCTCTGTATCTAAATCCTTCAGAATCTTCAACAAACGAAGACAACATGTTGAAGAATCCATGCACGTCAATTTTGATGAATCCCGTACTACCCTTACTTCTCCTATCCTTGAAGAAGGTGAAGAATTGAATGCATGGATGAAGTCTCACTATGGGGAACCTGAAACTTATTTCAACAATCAATCTCAAGCTAAATTAAGTGATGATGGAATCCCTGAAATACCCACTAGCAATGATCCATCTTCAGGGATCAGTGTTACTCCTCTCAATCAGATTCCTCCTTCTGATGTATCTCTTGGAAATTCCTCAGTGAATAATCAAGCTTCATCCTCTGCTAATCAATCTTCTGAGTCTCCGCAATTGATTTTAAATGATGAAGTACCTGTTGCTGAAACAACAAGTATTATCCCTGAAGAAGAAGAACAAGTCGCTGAATCTGCCGTTAATCTCTCTCCTCAACCACCAGCTCACCGATGGACTGCAAATCCTCTAATAAATCAGATTATTGGTGATCCTAATGCAGGTATCAAAACACGTAGAGGTACAGGTAATATATGTCTTTATGTTAACTTCATCTCTCTCTTTGAACCTAAAAAGATAGATCAGGCTATCTCTGATCCAAGCTGGATTTCAGCTATGCAAGAAGAACTAACTGAGTTTCGTGGAAACAAATTTGGAATCTTGTTCCTAGACCCTCTGGTAAAACATTGATTGGAACCAAATGGGTGTTTAGAAATAAGCTAGATGAAAACGGGACAATTATTTGCAATAAGGCTAGACTTGTCGCTTAAGGATACAGACAGGAACAAGGTATTGATTACGATGAAACCTTTGCACCTGTAGCTCGTTTAGAAGCTATAAGACTTTTCTTAGCTTATGCTGCCCATAAAGACTTCAAAGATTTTCAAATGGATGTTAAAAGTATTTTTCCAAATGGGAAACTCAGCGAGGAAGTTTATGTTGAGCAACCACCTGGTTTCTCGGACCCTAACCATCCTGGTTATGTTTTCAAACTTGAAAAAGCTCTTTACGGGTAAAAACAAGCTCCTAGAGCTTGGTATGATACTCTTTCCAAATTTCTTCTTAAAGAGATTCATTCATGGAAAAATTGACCAAACTCTCTTCTTAAGAAAATATAAAGGTCATACTATACTCGCTCAAATATATGTCGATGACATCATCTTTGGTTCCACAAGACCCAAATTATGTACTCGTTTCGCTGCAAGAATGCAAAAACAATATAAAATGAGTATGATGGGTGAACTAACGTATTTTCTAGGTTTGCAGATAAAACAATCTGACAAAGGAATCTTTATTTGTCAAAGTAAATACGTTAAAGATATGCTGAACAAGTTTTATATGAATCAATGCTCAGCGATGAAGACTCCTATGGCCCCTCCTCTGACTCTGAATAAGGACCCTAATGGGAAACCTGTAAATGTCACCGCCTATCGAGGGATGATTGGGTCTCTACTATATCTTACAGCGAGTAGACCTGATATCATGTATTCTACATGTCTCTATGCTCGGTATCAAGCTGAACCGAAAGAATCTCATCTCATCACTATAAAGCGAATCTTCAGATACCTGAAAGGAACTCCTAATCTGGGTCTTTGGTATCCCAAAGGCTCAGGATTCGATCTAATTGGTTACTCTGATAGTGATTTTGCAGGTTGCAAGATAGATAGAAAGAGCACCACTAGTGGGTGTCAGCTACTAGGTGGTAAATTGATTAGTTGGACAAGTAAAAAGCAAAATTTTGTGTCCACCTCCACCGCTGAAGCTGAATACGTTGCCGCTGGAAGTTGTTGTGCTCAAATCCTTTGGATGAGAAATCAACTCAGAGACTATGATCTCATGCTCTCCAAGATCCCTATTTATTGTGATAGCACTAGTGTTATTGCAATTGCCAACAATCGTGTACTTCACTCTAAAAAAAGCATATTGAGATTCGATATCACTTTATCAGAGATCATGTGATGAAATTGAGGTTCATTTTGTACACACTGAATATCAGCTCGCTGATCTCTTCACCAAGCCTCTTGATGAAACTAGATTCAATCTACTCATCAGCGAACTTGGTATGTTGAACGCTGAATAATCTTTACTCAGCTAACAAAAAATAGTGATACAATTAAAGTCTTCTATTATCATTCGATGAACTCTGATTCAGCAATGTTTATACTTTCTCACTCCGGTATTATCTTCTAAACCTTATAGCTCCTTGATTTTTCCTTAATCAGGGAATGAATCTGAAAAGATAAAACTCATCACTAACAATCCTTTATTGTTTTTGATGAAGATTTTAAAAGATAATGATTAATCTTTCCTAATAGATAGTTATCATTATATTTTTTAAAATAAGAAAAGGACACGTCAGACCTTTTCTGACACAAGACGGACCACGACGTTTCTTTTCCAACTTCTTTCTAGGGACGTACGCCAGGTCATCATTTCTTTTTCAAAAAGCTAAAACCGTCGTTTACCTATCCTTTTCTCTCTCCTCATGCTATTTAAGCAAATCATTGCCTCATTTCCTTCTTTACGCTCCCATAACTTCCAAAAGGCAAGGATTTTCTCTTGATTCTCAAAGCTTTCTCAAGAACACACACTTGTGCGTTTTTCTTCTCGAACTTCACTAAGGTTGGATCTAACCTTACACATTAATCTAGAAACATCTTGTTTCACTTCTCCTTACTTTTCTTATATTCAAAACAAAAAATCTAGGGTAAATAAAATAAAAATCTGGATTAAACTTCAAAACCCATCAAAACCCTGTTCTAAGTTTTTCCTTAAGAACATAAGACATTTTTTTTGTTTAATCCATCTTTTATATTCTACACCTAAATTTTTTATATACCAAACTTTTTAAAACATTTGGTATTTTATCTGTTTTTCTACCACAAGTATTTTGATATTGTTCATCGAAACACTTGTTTCTTTTCTCCTTAAATTTGGTATTCTTTATACCAAACTCTGGTTTATACATTTTGTATTAAACCATGATTTTTCTATTTGGTGTTCCCATTTATGCAACAGAAATGGCCTCATCAAGCAAAGTTGCTTAATCTACCCACGTCGTTGATACTCTGGTTGCTGCTGCGGTTTGCCATTTTCCTCTGGAACAAGCAACATTCAAGCCCTGCAACTATCTTGCCCTGGTGGACATCCCTGCTGAACGTCCACAATTCGCTGAAGGTGCTACTTTCATCAAGGCTTACCCGCTGATGTATGCCTTTGTTCACAACCCTATTGGCATCTCCTCTCACCTACAAGCCCTATGGTACACGGCTCACTGTACATCCTGCACCACTGATAAGGGCAAAGAACTCCCTGCAATCGGCTTTACCATTCCCACTCTCGACCACTTCGCCTTCACCTCTGGATTCTTGAGGCAGGCTCTTCGCCTCTCTACTCGTGGCAAGAATGAAAAATGGGCCGCTGAACCTTCAATGCAGCAAATCGACTCCTTCTTAGACTCCATTGGCTACGCATGGGAAAACCGTTCTCTGAAGACCGTCGGTTCCAAGCTGGAAAAGAAGCGCTTACCTGCTCGCTGGCAATATATCTTCACTCAGGTCATTCAGTGCCTGGGATCCAAGACTGTCTCGCACGATCAGGCAAGCAAGCACTTTCAAGATATGGGCTTCGCTCTCTGCACGGGGTACCAGCTGAACTTTGCTGATTATATCTTCAGTGATATGTACAACAGGGTGAAAGCTGCAAATAGGCACTCTGTCATCCCCTACCAAGATTCTTCGCAACTGTCATGGAGCATGCCTTCGGGGATGAGTATCCCCAGACAGCCAACCACTCTTTCTCAATGGTGGGAAAGAAATCCCTGGACATTGAGGAACGTCCAGGTGATGCTCCCTTTACCCTATACATGCTGACGATCATTGGAGCCCTTGCTTCAGTGTCTAGCTCACTGAGAAACCCATCAGTGAGTATCCCTGACACTTCTGCCCCTAAAAGAAAACAACCAACCGATGGTCACAAAAAGACCATCGCAACCAAACAAAAGAAGCCAAGGGTGGTGGTCTCTCAAAAGACTAGTCTCTCTCATTCTGCTGTACTACCAACACCATCAGCTGCCCCAGCTACTTCAACGGTTTTCTCTTCCGTTGTTGCTTCTTCAGCACTACCACCGCATTCAGTGACTACGGTCACTAAAAGTGTATTAGTCAGCTCCGCTGAAGCTGTATTAGGTAATACTTTCACAACCTTCTACTCTTCTTCTATCCCCTCTTCTTTGGTCCTCACATCAACAAATGATTGAGAGATAGTTGTCCCTATCTCTGATGATGCTGAAACGCACGCAGTCCAAGCCTCAGTATTGTTTCGACACTCTGAGTTCTGGAAGTCCAGTATCACAGGACCTCAGCATGTCTCTCGCTGACATTTTAAGACACTGGCTAGTGATCCTCATGACACTACCTCTACACACATGGTCCCTGAGAGTAATCCTCATGATGCTTTCAAGGGTTATAATATGCCTACTCATCCGTCATCTAACCCAGAGCTCTTTTTAGCTGCTCTGTCTATGTTGTCACCAGGTGCCCCTCTTGTCTTCACCACAACGATAACCACAACTACCACCATGGCTGCTGCTCCTCCTCTCAGCAAGGACAAAGGGAAATCTCCTCAGCAACCACGATCCTCTGCCAAGCTCATGGAAGTCAAGACAGAGAAGGGTGCTCCCAAACTTCCTCACTACCCTGTTGAACTTCCCCCCATTGTTCTTCCTAGTCCTACGTTCCCTGCCATTGCCTTTCTAGTCAAGGAATGTGCTCTCGCCAAGGCTAAGGTAGAGCATCTACGGAAGTCCGCTGAATTCATCTTCCGAACCGTGGTTGGGACTCCAGGGATCAAGACCTCTGTCAGCAATATCCTCACTAACATCGAGTCCCTGAAGGAAGACAATCGGACACATGGTCAGTCCATTGCCCGTCTGGAAAAGAAGGTGGATGATCAGAATCTGGTGCTGATCGGACATCCTTGAATTCGGTCCTTCAGCACCAAGAACGCCATGAAACCAAGCTAAATGACATTCAGGCGAATGTACGCATGCTAATGGTGCATTGTCTCCCTGCTGACAACATCGAGGGGGAGAGATGTGCCAAAGAGTTCGCTGACGACATCATTGCGGAACATAATGCCACCTTTCCTGCTGATAAAATTTATCCATACACCAAGCATGCAGAACCTTCCCTCACTGAAGGTTTAGTGGAAGAAGAAGAAGAAGAAGAAGATGATGATGATGATGATGATGAAGATGATGACATCCCTCACTATGGGGGAGCTAATGATGATGACGATGACGATGATATTGGGACTGCTTTGGAGCACTTCAAAATGTCAAGGCCAGAAGTCTCTCATCAAGAGCCTTTAGGGGATGGACAACCTCCCTCTCAGGGACGCTGTCGAGGTAACTCTTCCTCTCATTCTCCTCTCTGCTCCAATATCTGAACCACCCACATATCCCTCTTTTTCACCACCAAATTTTGGCTCTGACAAAACTCCTTCTACCTCTCCTTCTCTCAGTGAGCCTAGTCCCCCAAAGGACCCCACTTTTTGGAAGGAACTTTCATCTGAATAGCAGTTTATGTACATATCTGACTCTGACTCTGAAGATGAAGAAGGCTTCATTCCTAGACGCCGCGCTTAGAGACCACTAATAAGCGAGCCTGAAAAGGAAGAAAGGCGAATAATGAACTTGAAGCTAAGAGAATAAAGTTGCCCTATGCTGAAATAGAATGTCCAACTGCTATCAGCATGGTGGATGACTTCTATTTCCTATCGAAGGAGGAGAGAGCACAAGCACTTAAAGCTCAAAGAATAAGGGATGAAAAGATGAAGCAAACAGAGAGTGATTTAGAGCTTGCAAGGAGAATACTCAGGGAGGATGCTGCTAAATGTTGATCATAACTCCTCTCAGTGATTTGAATATGATTCCTTTACTATACTTAGTGAAATTCCTTAGATAAGCTTCTGTTCAAATTCAGCAATAGCATACGCTGATTGCTATCAGCGATCGCAGAAGATCAAGGATCAACAAGCTTGTCTCTGAAGACCGGAAGATCAGCTATCACACCAGAAGACCATTCAGCGACAGTCGAAGACCAAAGCTGAAGATAGAGATAATCAGCTAAGTGACCTGAAGAGGTTCAGTGATAGCAACGATTATCTACTCAAAGTGTGAGATCTTGTGAAGCCTCAGCAACACTGAAGTTCATCCTTGAACATTCAGTGTCAGCGATCAAATGAAGTTTCCTCTGCAAGATTAAAGTTTGATCTTATCCTCGATGCACAAAAGTCAAACCTAGAACCATGTCAGAAAAGGACGTACGACTTGTCTCTTATGTCCCCATCATATCTGATACAGTACTGTTCATATTCGGCCAAAATCATGGTTGTCTTATTTACAAGGACAAGCTTCCCATCCAAGCTTGACACGTGGCATGTACCTTTTGTCTTGCATTAAATGCAAGCGGGTATAAATATATGAAGATATCTTCTTCATCTTCATGCATGCTTCCTTCTAGCCTCTACCTTCTGCATTTCTTTCTTTCATCTTCTTGTGCATCAAACTGTGTGTTTCTTTAGTTACAATAGAATAGGTTTTTAACTTGTTCTAATTCCGCTTGTAACTGTAAATTTGTTTATTTTCAATAAACTCATTTAAAAACCAAAATCTGTGTGTTTGTATTCAACCCCCCCCCCCCTTCTACAAACTGTTTACTTAATATTTAACTCTTGTAGATCCTTATTGGGACCAACAAGTGGTATCAGAGCAGTGTTGTAATCTTTCTCTTTAAAATATTCTTATTTAAATCATATTTTAAAATGACAAATCCTAATACAAACTACAACGATAACGGATCTTTAGCTAAACCTGCAAGGTTCAGCCATGATAATTTCCCTTTATGGAAATAAAGAATGTCACTTTTTCTAGAGGGATCTGATCCTAAGATCCCATACTATGTAGAAAACGGACCTTTCGTTCCTACAACCATAGTAGCAGCTGTTCCTGCCACTGCTACTACCCTAGCCGTCGCTGAAAGGAGTATTGTAAAAACTCCAGATCGATGGACTGAGGAAGACAAGAAAGAAGTTGATATTGATGCTAAAGCACGATCTATAATAGCAATGTCTTTGCCTGATGAAGTATATCATTCTGTAATGAAAATGAGAACTTCAAAAGCCATGTAGGATACTCTATGTTTCCAATATGAAGGAACTTCTGAGGTTAAAGTAACTAGATGCATAAACCTTGTAAGAAAATATGAGAGTTTTATGTATCAAAAAGGTGAATCTCTTTCTCAAATTCACCAGCGATTTAATCGTCCGTCGATTGATCTCAAATCAGTCGATAGGGTATATTCAAACGCTGAAATTCTGACAAAATTCATGGAGGCATTGCCCGATCAATGGGCAGTGTACACTACATGCATAAAACTGTCAAAGAATCTTGGAACCTTGTCATTAAGTGCATTATATGGTATGCTCTTAAATGAGGAACAATCCCAGCTTTTAAGGAAAAATCTTCTTAATGAACTCAAGGGTGCTAAAAGTACTTCTTTAGCACTTGTGACTTCTGAAGGAACTTCTTCTAAAAATGGTTCTTCTTCTACTATCACCTCCATAACTGAATTAGGTCAAACTGATTCAGAAGATCAACTCACTGATGCTGACATCTCTGAGTTTGATAACTCTCTAGCTCTTTTAACCAACAACTTTAAAAGATTTGCTAGAAAGAGCAATTTTCGAAAATCTTCTAACCTCTCTGACTCTGAAAAACAGAAACCGTTGCCTGCTGAAAAAGCCTCAGCGATCTGTTTCAATTGTCAGAGAAAGGGCCATTTTGCAATAAAGGTCGAAGAAAGTTGCTGCTCCCACTACCTCCCATACCTCTGATAAACAGGAGAAGTATTTGAAAATGAAAAACAAATACAGAGATATGAAGAAAAACCAGCAAAAAGGCAAAGGCCTTGTCGCTGAAGAAGTTGACTGGGATGCTGAAGATGAGTGGTCCAAGACCTCTGAAGAGTCTGGTTCAGATGAAGAAGATCTTGCCTTTCTCTGTCTAATGGCAAGAATAGAGGATGTTGAAGAAGTCTTTGAAACTTCTTCCTCTGAGTCTCCATCTACTCAGGTAAACATTCCCTCTGACTCCTTGCTCTCTGAAAAAGATAACTTGTCGGCTCTCGATGCAATGACTGTTGATTTCTACAATGCTTTGAATGGAAAGATAAAAGCTGAGAAAATTAACACTGACTTATCTGAACAATTAAAAAATTGCCACATAAGAATCAAAGAACTTTCCAAACTTGAGGATTCTCTCAAAGACCAAGTTTTTGCAAATTAAACAATAAGCATTGAGAAACAACAAGCTATCGCTGATAGGGAAAAGGCTATTGCTGATCTCAAGTCTGAAAAAGCAACCATCGAAGGATGGTGCAAGGCTTCTGATAAAGTCAATGAGATTATCAATGCCCAAATACCTATGAAAGTGAGAAGTGGGTTAGGCTATAACCCTGAAAAGGAAGAATCAGAGAATGATCGTTCCATGCTTAAATTTGGAATGCTTATCTCTTCTATCCCTGATCCTTCTTCTTCAACATCTTCTTCCACCTCCACTAAAGAGAAGCTTCATATGGATCATTCTAAGAAGATGATCAAGAACAAGGTTCTTGACCATGTTTCTAAGAATAAGAAATATCTAGATAAGAACAAGAAGTCCTCTGAAAAGATTTCTAAATCTGGGAAAAAGGTCCCTGATTATTCTCAGAGACCAACTCCCAAGATTAAAATCGATCTCAATCCTACCCCAGAAAAGGTTGTAATACCTCCAAGGACCATGGATAAAGGAATTCTTGGACCTATCCCTGAGAAACTTCCTGTTCCCTCTCTTAACTCCAAACCTTTTAAGTATAGGAAATGCTTTCACTGTGGTGAAACAACACACATTGCAAGCAAGTGTCCAAATGCTACTAGAGCTGATAAACTAGCTCATGGAAAGAAAGTAGCTCAAGCTGATAAATCAGCTAGAGTGAAATCCACCAAAGTTGCTAAACCAACTAAGGTGAAGATATCCACTGAAGAGAGTTCTTCAGCTAGTAGTACATCCGCCAATCCTGTATCAAACCAAGCAGGACCCATAGTAATATGGGTACCTTTAAACAATTAATCTTTTGTTGTATGCAGAGTGCCAAAGGTATCTGGTATCTTGATAGCGGATGCTCGAGGCATATGACCGGCGTAAAAATCTCTGCTCTCTGACTACAAAGAAGAAGCTGGTCCATCAGTGACCTTTGGTGGAAATGGCAAAGGATACACTAAAGGTTATGGAACTCTGTCCAACGGAGCCACATCTTTCTCTCGTGTTGCTTACGTTGAGGGACTAAAGCACAATCTCTTGAGCGTTAGTCAGTTGTGTGACAAAGACTTCAAGGTTCTATTCCTGAAGAATAGATGTGCTGTCACTGACGGAAATGATAAGCTTGCCCTCTCTGGCAAAAGAGTTGAAAACGTATACGTCATAAACATGAATAGTTCTCACTCTGAGAATATGTGCTTTATCTCTAAAGCATCCACTGACATAAACTGGTTATGGCATAAAAGACTTTCTCATCTCAATTTTAAGACAATAAATGAGCTGTCTCAAAAAGACTTAGTCAGAGACCTCCCTAATCACACCTTTACAAAGGAATCTCTTTGTCCAACTTGTGAAAAGGGAAAGCTGACAAAAGCCTCCTTCAGGTCAAAGCAAGTTTCTTCAGTGACCACTCCTCTTCAGCTACTCCACATGGATCTATTTGGACCTGTCAATGTCCAATCAATCTCTGGAAAGAAATACACTTTAGTGATTGTTGATGAATACTCCACATACACATGGGTGTACTTCCTTCGATCCAAAAGTGATACCCCTGAAATGATAATCACTTTTATCAAAAGAATGGAATTGTTAAACTCCTTACTTGTTCGCTCCATAAGAAGTGATCATGGTACTGAATTCAAAAATAGTACTTTGGTCAGTTTCTTTGAAGAAAAAGACATATCTCACAACTTCTCATCAGTAAGAACTCCTCAGCAAAATGGTGTTGCTGAAAGAAGAAATCGAACTATAATCGAAGCAGCTCGCTCAATGCTCTTCGAATCACGTCTTCCAACTCAATTCTGGGCTAAGGCTGTCAATACAGCGTGCTTTACTCAGAATCGATCCCTGATTGTTAAGCGATTCAAGAAGACTTCCTATGAATTATTTCATGGGAGAAGACCCACTCTGAAATATCTTCACATTTTTGGATGTACGTGTTACATTCTGAATGACAGAGATCATTTGGGTAAATTCGATCCCAAAGCTGATGACAGTATATTTCTTGGATACTCTTCTGTATCTAAGTCTTTCAAAGTATTCAACAAAAGAAGACAACACGTTGAAGAATCTATGCATGTCAACTTTGATGAATCTCGTCCCATTCATCCTTCTCATAATCTTGATGATGATGAAGAATTAAATGCTTGGATGGAATCTCATTATGGGGAACCTGAAACATACTTCAGCAATCAAACTCCAGCTGATGTATGTGATGATGAAATCCCTGTAAACTCAACAAGTAACAATAATCCATCTTCAGGGATAAATGTTACTCCTTTAAATCAGATTCCTGTTATTGATTCTTCCCTTGGAAATTCCTCTGTGAATAACCTCCTCTGAAAATCAATCCCCTGAATTGATTCTAAATGAAGTACCTGTTGCTGAAACAAGTCCTATTCCGTAATACGAAAACAAAGTCGCCGAATCTGCTGTTGATCTCTCTCCTCAACCACCAGCTCAGCGATGGACTGCAAATCACCCAATAAATCAGATTATTGGCGATCCCACTGCAGGTATCAAAACACGTAGAGGTACAGGTAATATCTGTCTTTATGTAAACTTCATTTCTCTTTCTGAACCTAAGAAGATAGATCAAGCTATCTCTGACCCTAGCTGGGTTTCAGCTATGCAAGAAGAACTGACTGAATTTTGTAGAAATAAAGTTTGGAATCTTGTTCCTAGACCCTCTGATAAAACCGCCATAGGAACCAAATGGGTTTTCAGAAATAAGCTAGATGAAAACGGGACTATAATTCGCAATAAGGCTAGACTTGTTGCTCAAGGTTATAGACAAGAAGAAGGAATTGATTATGATGAAACCTTTTCCCCTGTAGCTCGTTTAGAAGCCATAAGACTCTTTTTAGCTTATGCTGCCCATAAAGACTTCAAAGTTTTTCAAATGGATGTTAAAAGTGCTTTTCTAAATGGAAAACTCAGCGAGGAAGTTTATGTTGAACAACCCCCTGGTTTCTCAGACCCTAACCACCCTGGTTATGTTTTTAAACTTGAAAAAGCTCTTTACGGGTTAAAACAAGCTCCTAGAGCTTGGTATGACACCCCCTCTAAATTTCGTGGAAAAATTGCCAAACTCTGTTTTTAAGAAAATATAAAGGTCATACGATTCTCGCTCAGATATATGTTGATGACATTATCTTTGGTTCCACAAGACCCAAATTATGCACTCGTTTCGCTGCAAGAATGCAAAAACAATATAAAATGAGTATGATGGGTGAACTAACATATTTTCTAGGTTTGCAGATTAAGCAATCTGACAAAAGAATTTTTATTTGTCAAAGCAAATATGTTAAAGACATGCTGAATAAATTTGACATGAATCAATGCTCAGCGATGAAGACTCCTATGGCGCCTCCTCTGACATTAAACAAGGATCCCAATGGGAAACCAGTCAATGTCACTGCCTATCGAGGAATGATTGGGTCTATAATACCCGGACTATTATAATGAACTTTAAGTGAAAAGTTAGCGTTTGGAGTTAGTCATTGCTTTGAATGCTTGTACATAAAGCATAAAGACTTGAATCCAAACTAACTTTGTCAAACATAACCATGTGAGGGATTAAACATGGACAATTGAAACTATAATTAAACCTAAATGTAAAAGAATTCACCAATTATGGTAATGTTGCAATTCTGGAAACTTGAGGGACTAAAAGTGAAAAATTGAAAAATATAAAAACAAAATTGAAATTAACAAAATCATTTTAAGATTTTCTTCTCCTTCTCCTTTTCTTTTTCACGATCAAAACCCTAGGACAAAAACTTCATCACTCAAATTAACCCTCAAATCTTGATGAAAAGATGAGATTTTGAAGTTTTTGAAGCCAAATCTTGAAGGTAAACCATTGGGTAAACTTATAATCCTTAAAATCTATGTTATTTGATGTAAACACATACTTAGTATGTGTGTATTTGTTGATTAGGGGCTGAAGTTGGGAAGAGATTGAAGAATTCAACACTTTGAAGAGGTTGTATTCATCCTTAAGGTAAGAATTTTGCAAATCTTTGAGTTAGATGTTGGTAACCTAAGATTCAATTGGGTTTTGATTTATATTGTGTTAGGGATTTCTCAATCAAATCTAAATGTTCTAAATTGGTCAATAGTTGGTTTAGAATGGTTACCAATTCAAGTGGTAGTGATTTGGTAGTGATGGTACCTTCAAATAACTAAAATGGTGCTGTTGGTAGCAAACAGTAGGTGCTGTTAGTTTTAAAAATTTGTAGAAAATCAACCATTGATCCAATGAAGATGTATAATATGTCTTTGGAAAGCTTAGAACGTCTACTACAACTGTCATGAAGAGTCCGAGAGCTAATTCGGAGTTTAAGTGGGTCAAAACAGTGAATTACAGTAGCTGGTCACAGTGTACTCGGGATTTGCACACTGTTGGCAAAAATTTCATAATTAATTGTTCATACCTTCAAATGACATGAATCTTGTTGGTATGAACTCCTAACACATATGTCTACAACTTTTATTTGTTAAGCATCATTTAATTCAGCTTTTAAGTATAAGATATTTGTCCACAAAATTGATGGACAGAAGCTGAATTGTGCAGAGGATGAAATATCTCCTTTTGCAAGTTAATTTTTGTTTTACCCATTTCATTTCCTTATTGACACTAGGATGGTAACATAAGCTTATTGGTATGAAATTAAGGGTTAAGTAAGCTTAAAGGAAAGGTACACATAGGATTAGGATGGTTATACAAACGTAGGTACTTGGTACAATTCTAAGTATACATTAATTGTGATAGGATATCCGACTAGCAAAAATTGGAACGATTGGCATAAAAGCATCTTGCCTTGATTCTCGACTATATAAGGTACGGATCTCTATTTTACCTTGATACGGGAGTGACCTATTGTTAAGGGTCATTCCACTCGAAGTTGATTTATCCATGTTAATCTTGAGGTACGAAATGACCTCAATGATGTTGTTTCTTGAGATTTCATTATGTCATTCTTTTGTTGAACTCCATTTGGTGTTCCATTAGTTGAGCATGACTTAGGAGTGTTCCAAGGTTGATTGCTCCTAATAGGGACCATTGGCCCGGTTCTTGAGTTTTACTCTGAACGCTGAGGCGCGAATGGATTGTTGCTATAAATGATTATTGATCAATTCTTGTGATTAGTTACATCGCATTTGTTGTTGTTATTACCCAGACACTTGGTCGGGGCACCGGCCATGTGATGTTTCCATGGTGGCTATAATCACTGTGGCGTCCTCGTATATGTGTGGTGAGTGCGCTGGCCTTGATCCGACCATGGGGGCGGATGGATATCCTAGGAACCGAACATGATTATGACTACTTTAATAGTAGTCGAGGGCTAGTAGGTGTTGTGCCCACACTGCTAGTTCTCACCTATGCCCATAGGACCGTACATCCTTTTGGGAACAACGTGTTAGTGTATTCGGGTGATTATGTGAACTTGATAACACGAAACACGGAATTGGGTGATTATGTGAACCCACTTGTTATATCTTTCAGATTTCAATTGATTTCTATCATTTCATCATTTATCCATCGTTGATTATTATTCGTATTGAACATTGCTTATTATTCATATTGTTGATCTGTTCACTGAGTTATTGCTCAGCCACGTTTGTTATTCCGTGGCAGGTTCTAAAGATCGACTAGGGGTGTATCCGGGTTGAGAGACCAGGAGTGGATTTTGGAGGCTAACTTGATATACGACCCCCACTTTTGCATAGTTACTTTTTGGTTGTAAATATTATGTAACTTAACTTTTGGTGGTCTATAACCATGAATAGTTTGTTAAGCAAATTACCTTGGTTGCTCTATGTACTTTTAACCCGGTTTAGTATATATATGGGATGTTACATTTATGGTATCAGAGCATAGGTTACGACCTGTAGAATATATCTAAGTTTGATCTGTGAGAAATGGGTAGACTTAAGATGGGAGTAGAAATAGTCTTTATGTTATATTATATTATGTAATATTTAACAAATTTTCTTTTAGAAAATTTACTAATCGTGATGATTTTTGTGGTGTATTCAGAATGCCACCAAGAAGGAATGCTCGTAGGAGGCAAATAACGGAGGTTTATACTGATGATAATCCCACTCCTAATACGCCGAATCCGGAAATTTCTGAGGCAGTTCAACAAGCCTTGAACTCAATGATGCCCGGTCTAATATCGCAAGTCGTTGAAGCTGTGCGTCAAGCGAGTGAGACTGCAACTCCTAATACTGCAGGAGTTACTGGTCTTACAGGTGTCGCTACTGCTACAGTTGGGACTCAACTAACTCTACACCAATGGTTAGAAAAGTTCCATAAACAGAAGCCACAATCTTTCTCATCAGCTGTGAATCCTATTGAGGCCGAGCATTGGATTAAACACCTTGAGAAGATATTTGATGTACTAGAATGTACTGACAACATTCAAGTCAGATTGGCTGCATACAAACTAGAGGGTGATGCCAATCAGTGGTGGCAATCTTGGAAACAAGCACGAGGAGGTAATACAGTTGTGGAAAATCTTACGTGGATTCGGTTCAGAGATGCATTTCTACAACAATATTTTACTGAAGCTGATCGAGAATCATTTATTCGGGACTTTGCTACGATAAAACAACACGAGAACGAGTCGGTTACAGATTTTGTGGCCCGATTTCTTCGGTTAGTCACTTTTGCCGGACCACTTGCCGGCATGCGAGGCTAATCAAATTCAAAAGTTTAAATGGGCCTTACAAAACAAATACCGTTCGAGGTTGATGGGGCAAAGATTTACGTAGCTATCTCATATTATTAACACAACAGAGACATCGAGCTTGACAGATTGACTTTCTAGCTACTAAGGGTGATTCTAAGAAAAAGAGCCGATATTCATCCTCCGAAGTCAAAGTGGACGGGTAGCTAGCCGCCAAAAGAATACATTTGCAGTCAACGCAAACAAGGAAGTCCACGACCTTCCTTATCTTTTGGAGCGACAACAAATACAGAAATTTCACTTTCCCTACCTTGTGTAAAGACCGTGGTAAAGTTCACGAGCCAGACCGTGTCTTAAAATGACGGGTGCATGTTTTACTTGTGGCCAACAAGGTCACGAGTCTAAAGACCGTAAACAAAATCAAGGTGGTGGATCGGGATCGAAAGATAAAGGCAAGCAAACCACCGCAAAGCGGGCGAGTCTTCGCGCTATCGGCGGATCAAACTACCGATGGTATGGTTTCGCCATCGTTCATATTAATGATAAACATTTGTATGCATTATTCGACACTGGAGCTACTCACTCTATAGTGTCAGAAAAGTTCGTGAAATATCTCAAGTCGTATGAACGGCCATTAGATGAATTCTTTACTATCACAACCCCAACGGGATACAAAGAATATGTGAATGATGAATATGTTGATTGTCCATTAATGATTGGGGATAAAGTTTGGATAGCCACTCTACTTCCAATGAGAATGAGAGATTTTGATCTCATACTCGGTATGAACTGGTTGGCCAAACATCGTGTCACAATTGATTGTGAAGCCAAAAAGGTTATATTTGGTGATGTCACCAAGCCTGAACATGTTGTTCAAGGCATTCCTCCTCGAAAATCTATCTGTGTCATATCTGCTTTAAAAGCTCATAAATTAATGGATCGTGGGTGTGAAGTGTTTCTAGCTGCGGTCCGGGATGTTTCTAAAGCAAGTCCTAAATTGGAAGATATTCCAATTGTGAAAGAATTTCCTGATGTCTTTCCAGATGAACTTCCCGACTACCACCCGAACGGGAAGTTGAATTTTCAATCGATCTTATTCCGGGAGCCGGCCCGGTTCAAAAGCTCCATATCGTATGGCCCCATCTGAGCTGAAAGAACTAAAGGAACAACTGCAAGATCTATCAAACAAAGGTTACATCCGACCCAGCGTGTCACCGTGGGGCGCACCTGTACTCTTTGTTAAGAAGAAGGATGGTTCCATGAGACTATGTATCGATTACCGAGAATTGAATCGTCTCACTATTCGGAACAAGTACCCTTTACCCAGGATCGATGATTTGTTTGATCGGGCCATGTGGTGCCGCTATTTCTCAAAGATTGATTTAAGATCGGGTTATTATCGGCTCGTAATCAAGGATTCGGATATATCGAAGATCGCATTTCGGACTCGATACGGTCACTATGAGTTTATAGTTATGCCATTCGGGTTGACAAATGCTCCAGCAATCTTCATGGATATGATGAATAGAGTATTCAAGAATTATCTGGACGACTTTGTTATTGTCTTTATTGATGATATTCTTGTTTATTCTAAGTCAAAGTCTGAACATGAAGCCCATCTTCGATTAATTTTGGATACACTTCGAAAGAAAAAGTTATATGCCAAACTATCGAAGTGTGATTTCTGGCTAGATCGTGGCTTTCTTAGGCCATGTTATCTCAGCAAATGGCATTCAAGTTGATCCAGCTAAGGTTGAAGCTGTTACCAATTGGCCGAAACCAATGAATGTTTCTGAGGTACGTGCATTTCTTGGCTTAGCCGGTTATTATCGACGTTTTGTTGAAAACTTTTCCAGGATCGCACTTCCGTTGACTAAACTCCTCCGAAAAGGAGTAAAGTTCGTATGGGGTGACGATCAAGACGAGAGTTTTGAAGAATTAAAGCGACGACTCGTAACTGCACCGGTACTTGCCTTGCCATCTGGGTCAGGAGGGTATCAAGTTTACAGTGATGATTCCAAATCTGGATTGGGTTGTGTTTTAATGCAGAATGGACGTGTTATAGCTTATGCTTCGCGTCAACTCAAGCCGTATGAAGTTAACTACCCGACACATGATTTGGAGCTAGTGATTATCTTCGCTTTAAAGATTTGGCGGCATTACTTATACGGTGAAACCTGTGACATGTTCACCGATCACAAAAGCCTGAAATATATTTTCACACAAAAAGAACTAAATATGAGACAACGTCGATGGCTTGAATTGTTGAAGGATTATGATGTTCGAATACAATATCACCCTGGAAGAGCGAATATTGTGGCTGATGCTCTTAGTCGGAAAGGTGTCGGATCTGTATCATGCTTTTACGTTCAACCTCAAATAGCGGAAGATTTGGAAAGAATGGGAGTTGAACTATGTTGTCGAGTCAGAAACGGGATGCTGGCTAATCTTATTGTTGAACCGACACTCATTTCAAAAATCAAAGAAGCTCAACAATCTGATGGTGAGCTTTGGGCAATACAACAACAGATCCAAGGTGATTCTAAAACCGATTTTAGTATCGATGATAATGGCGTCTTGTGGTTTCGGGGCAGATTGTGTGTTCCGAAGGTACAAGAGTTAAAGGAGGCACTCTTAGCTGAGGCTCATAATTCTTCATTTTCTATTCACCCAGGTTCCACAAAGATGTATCGTGATTTAAAACAACATTTTTGGTGGAACGGGATGAAAAGAAACGTGGCCGAGTTTGTTGCTAAATGCCTAACTTGTCAGAAAGTAAAAATAGAACATCAACGAGCCGGTGGATTATTACATCCGTTGGATATACCCATCTGGAAATGGGAGAATATCACTATGGATTTCTTAACCGGTTTACCGAGGACTTCTCGGAAGAATAATGCTATATGGGTTGTTGTCGACCGACTTACGAAATCGGCACATTTCCTTCCGATTAAAGAGACAGATTCTATCAGTAAACTTGCCGATCTCTTCAATCGTGAAATTGTTAGATTGCATGGTACTCCTGTATCCATTGTTTCTGATAGAGATCCAAGATTCACTTCACGATTTTGGACCGGACTTCAAAATGCTTGGGGAACCCGATTGAATATAAGCACCGCATATCATCCCCAAACTGACGGTCAGTCTGAAAGGACTGTTCAAACCTTGGAAGATATGTTACGTGCTTGTACTTTGGAGTGGTCTGGAAATTGGGACGAGTATTTGTTTCTAGTTGAATTTTCATATAATAACAGTTATCAATCTTCAATCGGAATGGCCCCATTTGAAGCTCTATATGGCCGAAAGTGTAGAGCTCCAGTATGTTGGAATGAAGTGGGTGAAAAGAAGATTGAGGGTCCTGAATTGGTCCAGATCACAACAGAAAAGGTCGAGTTGGCAAAACAGAAAATGCGGGAAGCTCAGTCTAGACAAAAATGCTATGCCGACAAACACCGACGACCTTTAGAATTTCATCCAGGCGATCATGTCTTTGTTAAAGTCTCTCCGATCCGTGGGACTCGTAGGTTTGGTATTAAAGGCAAGTTGAGCCCTCGATATGTTGGTCCATTTGAAATTCTAGAAAGAGTGGGCGAAGTTGCTTATCGTATTGCCTTACCTCCACAGATGTCTCACATTCACAACGTTTTTCATGTTTCTTTGTTACGTGGGTATAATTATCATCCTCTACATGTAATCAACTACCCGCTTGAGCAAATTGAGCCCGATATTTCTTACAAAGAAGAACCTGAACGGATAACCGGACGAATGTCAAAGAAACTGCGAACCCGATCGATTCCATACATTAAAGTCCTTTGGAAGAATCAGGACTACCGAGAAGCGACATGGGAACAGGAGGAATCGTTCAAAAATGAGTATCCGGATTTCTACAAAAAAAATGTAAGTCCTCTTACCTTACTTAGATTTCGAGGACGAAATCTTATTTTAAGAGGGGAGGAATATAATACCCGGACTATTATAATGAACTTTAAGTGAAAAGTTAGCGTTTGGAGTTAGTCATTGCTTTGAATGCTTGTACATAAAGCATAAAGACTTGAATCCAAACTAACTTTGTCAAACATAACCATGTGAGGGATTAAACATGGACAATTGAAACTATAATTAAACCTAAATGTAAAAGAATTCACCAATTATGGTAATGTTGCAATTACGGAAACTTGAGGGACTAAAAGTGAAAAATTGAAAAATATAAAAACAAAATTGAAATTAACAAAATCATTTTAAGATTTTCTTCTCCTTCTCCTTTTCTTTTTCACGATCAAAACCCTAGGACAAAAACTTCATCACTCAAATTAACCCTCAAATCTTGATGAAAAGATGAGATTTTGAAGTTTTTGAAGCCAAATCTTGAAGGTAAACCATTGGGTAAACTTATAATCCTTAAAATCTATGTTATTTGATGTAAACACATACTTAGTATGTGTGTATTTGTTGATTAGGGGCTGAAGTTGGGAAGAGATTGAAGAATTCAACACTTTGAAGAGGTTGTATTCATCCTTAAGGTAAGAATTTTGCAAATCTTTGAGTTAGATGTTGGTAACCTAAGATTCAATTGGGTTTTGATTTATATTGTGTTAGGGATTTCTCAATCAAATCTAAATGTTCTAAATTGGTCAATAGTTGGTTTAGAATGGTTACCAATTCAAGTGGTAGTGATTTGGTAGTGATGGTACCTTCAAATAACTAAAATGGTGCTGTTGGTAGCAAACAGTAGGTGCTGTTAGTTTTAAAAATTTGTAGAAAATCAACCATTGATCCAATGAAGATGTATAATATGTCTTTGGAAAGCTTAGAACGTCTACTACAACTGTCATGAAGAGTCCGAGAGCTAATTCGGAGTTTAAGTGGGTCAAAACAGTGAATTACAGTAGCTGGTCACAGTGTACTCGGGATTTGCACACTGTTGGCAAAAATTTCATAATTAATTGTTCATACCTTCAAATGACATGAATCTTGTTGGTATGAACTCCTAACACATATGTCTACAACTTTTATTTGTTAAGCATCATTTAATTCAGCTTTTAAGTATAAGATATTTGTCCACAAAATTGATGGACAGAAGCTGAATTGTGCAGAGGATGAAATATCTCCTTTTGCAAGTTAATTTTTGTTTTACCCATTTCATTTCCTTATTGACACTAGGATGGTAACATAAGCTTATTGGTATGAAATTAAGGGTTAAGTAAGCTTAAAGGAAAGGTACACATAGGATTAGGATGGTTATACAAACGTAGGTACTTGGTACAATTCTAAGTATACATTAATTGTGATAGGATATCCGACTAGCAAAAATTGGAACGATTGGCATAAAAGCATCTTGCCTTGATTCTCGACTATATAAGGTACGGATCTCTATTTTACCTTGATACGGGAGTGACCTATTGTTAAGGGTCATTCCACTCGAAGTTGATTTATCCATGTTAATCTTGAGGTACGAAATGACCTCAATGATGTTGTTTCTTGAGATTTCATTATGTCATTCTTTTGTTGAACTCCATTTGGTGTTCCATTAGTTGAGCATGACTTAGGAGTGTTCCAAGGTTGATTGCTCCTAATAGGGACCATTGGCCCGGTTCTTGAGTTTTACTCTGAACGCTGAGGCGCGAATGGATTGTTGCTATAAATGATTATTGATCAATTCTTGTGATTAGTTACATCGCATTTGTTGTTGTTATTACCCAGACACTTGGTCGGGGCACCGGCCATGTGATGTTTCCATGGTGGCTATAATCACTGTGGCGTCCTCGTATATGTGTGGTGAGTGCGCTGGCCTTGATCCGACCATGGGGGCGGATGGATATCCTAGGAACCGAACATGATTATGACTACTTTAATAGTAGTCGAGGGCTAGTAGGTGTTGTGCCCACACTGCTAGTTCTCACCTATGCCCATAGGACCGTACATCCTTTTGGGAACAACGTGTTAGTGTATTCGGGTGATTATGTGAACTTGATAACACGAAACACGGAATTGGGTGATTATGTGAACCCACTTGTTATATCTTTCAGATTTCAATTGATTTCTATCATTTCATCATTTATCCATCGTTGATTATTATTCGTATTGAACATTGCTTATTATTCATATTGTTGATCTGTTCACTGAGTTATTGCTCAGCCACGTTTGTTATTCCGTGGCAGGTTCTAAAGACTGACTAGGGGTGTATCCGGGTTGAGAGACCAGGAGTGGATTTTGGAGGCTAACTTGATATACGACCCCCACTTTTGCATAGTTACTTTTTGGTTGTAAATATTATGTAACTTAACTTTTGGTGGTCTATAACCATGAATAGTTTGTTAAGCAAATTACCTTGGTTGCTCTATGTACTTTTAACCCGGTTTAGTATATATATGGGATGTTACATTTATGGTATCAGAGCATAGGTTACGACCTGTAGAATATATCTAAGTTTGATCTGTGAGAAATGGGTAGACTTAAGATGGGAGTAGAAATAGTCTTTATGTTATATTATATTATGTAATATTTAACAAATTTTCTTTTAGAAAATTTACTAATCGTGATGATTTTTGTGGTGTATTCAGAATGCCACCAAGAAGGAATGCTCGTAGGAGGCAAATAACGGAGGTTTATACTGATGATAATCCCACTCCTAATACGCCGAATCCGGAAATTTCTGAGGCAGTTCAACAAGCCTTGAACTCAATGATGCCCGGTCTAATATCGCAAGTCGTTGAAGCTGTGCGTCAAGCGAGTGAGACTGCAACTCCTAATACTGCAGGAGTTACTGGTCTTACAGGTGTCGCTACTGCTACAGTTGGGACTCAACTAACTCTACACCAATGGTTAGAAAAGTTCCATAAACAGAAGCCACAATCTTTCTCATCAGCTGTGAATCCTATTGAGGCCGAGCATTGGATTAAACACCTTGAGAAGATATTTGATGTACTAGAATGTACTGACAACATTCAAGTCAGATTGGCTGCATACAAACTAGAGGGTGATGCCAATCAGTGGTGGCAATCTTGGAAACAAGCACGAGGAGGTAATACAGTTGTGGAAAATCTTACGTGGATTCGGTTCAGAGATGCATTTCTACAACAATATTTTACTGAAGCTGATCGAGAATCATTTATTCGGGACTTTGCTACGATAAAACAACACGAGAACGAGTCGGTTACAGATTTTGTGGCCCGATTTCTTCGGTTAGTCACTTTTGCCGGACCACTTGCCGGTACTGAGGCTAATCAAATTCAAAAGTTTAAATGGGCCTTACAAAACAAATACCGTTCGAGGTTGATGGGGCAAAGATTTACAGAGCTATCTCATATTATTAACACAGTTAGAGACATCGAGCTTGACAGGATTGACTTTCTAGCTACTAAGGGTGATTCTAAGAAAAAGAGCCGATATTCATCCTCCGGAAGTCAAAGTGGACAGGTAGCTAGCCGCCAAAAGAATACATTTGCAGGTCAACGCAAACAAGGAAGTCCACGACCTTCCTTATCTTTTGGAGCGACAACAAATACAGGAAATTTCACTTTCCCTACCTTGTGTAAAGACTGTGGTAAAGTTCACAGGCCAGGACCGTGTCTTAAAATGACGGGTGCATGTTTTACTTGTGGCCAACAAGGTCACAGGTCTAAAGACTGTAAACAAAATCAAGGTGGTGGATCGGGATCGAAAGATAAAGGCAAGCAAACCACTGCAGGCGGGCGAGTCTTCGCGCTATCAGCGGATCAAACTACCGATGGTATGGTTTCTGCTACTGTTCATATTAATGATAAACATTTGTATGCATTATTCGACACTGGAGCTACTCACTCTATAGTGTCAGAAAAGTTCGTGAAATATCTCAAGTCGTATGAACGGCCATTAGATGAATTCTTTACTATCACAACCCCAACGGGATACAAAGAATATGTGAATGATGAATATGTTGATTGTCCATTAATGATTGGGGATAAAGTTTGGATAGCCACTCTACTTCCAATGAGAATGAGAGATTTTGATCTCATACTCGGTATGAACTGGTTGGCCAAACATCGTGTCACAATTGATTGTGAAGCCAAAAAGGTTATATTTGGTGATGTCACCAAGCCTGAACATGTTGTTCAAGGCATTCCTCCTCGCAAATCTATCTGTGTCATATCTGCTTTAAAAGCTCATAAATTAATGGATCGTGGGTGTGAAGTGTTTCTAGCTGCGGTCCGGGATGTTTCTAAAGCAAGTCCTAAATTGGAAGATATTCCAATTGTGAAAGAATTTCCTGATGTCTTTCCAGATGAACTTCCCGGACTACCACCTGAACGGGAAGTTGAATTTTCAATCGATCTTATTCCAGGAGCTGGCCCAGTTTCAAAAGCTCCATATCGTATGGCCCCATCTGAGCTGAAAGAACTGAAGGAACAACTGCAAGATCTATCAAACAAAGGTTACATCCGACCCAGCGTGTCACCGTGGGGCGCACCTGTACTCTTTGTTAAGAAGAAGGATGGTTCCATGAGACTATGTATCGATTACCGAGAATTGAATCGTCTCACTATTCGGAACAAGTACCCTTTACCCAGGATCGATGATTTGTTTGATCAGTTACAGGGTGCCAGTTATTTCTCAAAGATTGATTTAAGATCAGGTTATTATCAGCTCAGAATCAAGGATTCAGATATATCGAAGACTGCATTTCGGACTCGATACGGTCACTATGAGTTTATAGTTATGCCATTCGGGTTGACAAATGCTCCAGCAATCTTCATGGATATGATGAATAGAGTATTCAAGAATTATCTGGACGACTTTGTTATTGTCTTTATTGATGATATTCTTGTTTATTCTAAGTCAAAGTCTGAACATGAAGCCCATCTTCGATTAATTTTGGATACACTTCGAAAGAAAAAGTTATATGCCAAACTATCGAAGTGTGATTTCTGGCTAGATCAGGTGGCTTTCTTAGGCCATGTTATCTCAGCAAATGGCATTCAAGTTGATCCAGCTAAGGTTGAAGCTGTTACCAATTGGCCGAAACCAATGAATGTTTCGAGGTACGTGCATTTCTTGGCTTAGCCGGTTATTATCGACGTTTTGTTGAAAACTTTTCCAGATCGCACTTCCGTTGACTAAACTCCTCCGAAAAGGAGTAAAGTTCGTATGGGGTGACGATCAAGACGAGAGTTTTGAAGAATTAAAGCGACGACTCGTAACTGCACCGGTACTTGCCTTGCCATCTGGGTCAGGAGGGTATCAAGTTTACAGTGATGATTCCAAATCTGGATTGGGTTGTGTTTTAATGCAGAATGGACGTGTTATAGCTTATGCTTCGCGTCAACTCAAGCCGTATGAAGTTAACTACCCGACACATGATTTGGAGCTAGCTGCAGTTATCTTCGCTTTAAAGATTTGGCGGCATTACTTATACGGTGAAACCTGTGACATGTTCACCGATCACAAAAGCCTGAAATATATTTTCACACAAAAAGAACTAAATATGAGACAACGTCGATGGCTTGAATTGTTGAAGGATTATGATGTTCGAATACAATATCACCCTGGAAGAGCGAATATTGTGGTTGATGCTCTTAGTCGGAAAGGTGTCGGATCTGTATCATGCTTTTACGTTCAACCTCAAATAGCGGAAGATTTGGAAAGAATGGGAGTTGAACTATGTTGTCGAGTCAGAAACGGGATGCTGGCTAATCTTATTGTTGAACCGACACTCATTTCAAAAATCAAAGAAGCTCAACAATCTGATGGTGAGCTTTGGGCAATACAACAACAGATCCAAGGTGATTCTAAAACCGATTTTAGTATCGATGATAATGGCGTCTTGTGGTTTCGGGGCAGATTGTGTGTTCCGAAGGTACAAGAGTTAAAGGAGGCACTCTTAGCTGAGGCTCATAATTCTTCATTTTCTATTCACCCAGGTTCCACAAAGATGTATCGTGATTTAAAACAACATTTTTGGTGGAACGGGATGAAAAGAAACGTGGCCGAGTTTGTTGCTAAATGCCTAACTTGTCAGAAAGTAAAAATAGAACATCAACGAGCCGGTGGATTATTACATCCGTTGGATATACCCATCTGGAAATGGGAGAATATCACTATGGATTTCTTAACCGGTTTACCGAGGACTTCTCGGAAGAATAATGCTATATGGGTTGTTGTCGACCGACTTACGAAATCGGCACATTTCCTTCCGATTAAAGAGACAGATTCTATCAGTAAACTTGCCGATCTCTTCAATCGTGAAATTGTTAGATTGCATGGTACTCCTGTATCCATTGTTTCTGATAGAGATCCAAGATTCACTTCACGATTTTGGACCGGACTTCAAAATGCTTGGGGAACCCGATTGAATATAAGCACCGCATATCATCCCCAATCGACGGTCGATCGAAAGGACCGTTCAAACCTTGGAAGATATGTTACGTGCTTGTACTTTGGAGTGGTACTGGAAATTGGGACGAGTATTTGTTTATAGTTGAATTTTCATATAATAACCGTTATCCATCTTCAATCGGAATGGCCCCATTTGAAGCTCTATATGGCCGAAAGTGTAGAGCTCCAGTATGTTGGAATGAAGTGGGTGAAAAGAAGATTGAGGGTCCCGAATTGGTCCGGATCACAACAAAAGGTCGAGTTGGCAAAACGAGAAAATGCGGGAAGCTCGGTCTAGACAAAAATGCTATGCCGACAAACACCGACGACCTTTAGAATTTCATCCAGAGCGATCATGTCTTTGTTAAAGTCTCTCCGATCCGTGGGACTCGTAGGTTTGGTATTAAAGGCAAGTTGAGCCCTCGATATGTTGGTCCATTTGAAATTCTAGAAAGAGTGGGCGAAGTTGCTTATCGTATTGCCTTACCTCCACAGATGTCTCACATTCACAACGTTTTTCATGTTTCTTTGTTACGTGGGTATAATTATCATCCTCTACATGTAATCAACTACCCGCTTGAGCAAATTGAGCCCGATATTTCTTACAAAGAAGAACCTGAACGGATAACCGGACGAATGTCAAAGAAACTGCGAACCCGATCGATTCCATACATTAAAGTCCTTTGGAAGAATCAGGACTACCGAGAAGCGACATGGGAACAGGAGGAATCGTTCAAAAATGAGTATCCGGATTTCTACAAAAAAAATGTAAGTCCTCTTACCTTACTTAGATTTCGAGGACGAAATCTTATTTTAAGAGCGGAGGAATATAATACCCGGACTATTATAATGAACTTTAAGTGAAAAGTTAGCGTTTGGAGTTAGTCATTGCTTTGAATGCTTGTACATAAAGCATAAAGACTTGAATCCAAACTAACTTTGTCAAACATAACCATGTGAGGGATTAAACATGGACAATTGAAACTATAATTAAACCTAAATGTAAAAGAATTCACCAATTATGGTAATGTTGCAATTCTGGAAACTTGAGGGACTAAAAGTGAAAAATTGAAAAATATAAAAACAAAATTGAAATTAACAAAATCATTTTAAGATTTTCTTCTCCTTCTCCTTTTCTTTTTCACGATCAAAACCCTAGGACAAAAACTTCATCACTCAAATTAACCCTCAAATCTTGATGAAAAGATGAGATTTTGAAGTTTTTGAAGCCAAATCTTGAAGGTAAACCATTGGGTAAACTTATAATCCTTAAAATCTATGTTATTTGATGTAAACACATACTTAGTATGTGTGTATTTGTTGATTAGGGGCTGAAGTTGGGAAGAGATTGAAGAATTCAACACTTTGAAGAGGTTGTATTCATCCTTAAGGTAAGAATTTTGCAAATCTTTGAGTTAGATGTTGGTAACCTAAGATTCAATTGGGTTTTGATTTATATTGTGTTAGGGATTTCTCAATCAAATCTAAATGTTCTAAATTGGTCAATAGTTGGTTTAGAATGGTTACCAATTCAAGTGGTAGTGATTTGGTAGTGATGGTACCTTCAAATAACTAAAATGGTGCTGTTGGTAGCAAACAGTAGGTGCTGTTAGTTTTAAAAATTTGTAGAAAATCAACCATTGATCCAATGAAGATGTATAATATGTCTTTGGAAAGCTTAGAACGTCTACTACAACTGTCATGAAGAGTCCGAGAGCTAATTCGGAGTTTAAGTGGGTCAAAACAGTGAATTACAGTAGCTGGTCACAGTGTACTCGGGATTTGCACACTGTTGGCAAAAATTTCATAATTAATTGTTCATACCTTCAAATGACATGAATCTTGTTGGTATGAACTCCTAACACATATGTCTACAACTTTTATTTGTTAAGCATCATTTAATTCAGCTTTTAAGTATAAGATATTTGTCCACAAAATTGATGGACAGAAGCTGAATTGTGCAGAGGATGAAATATCTCCTTTTGCAAGTTAATTTTTGTTTTACCCATTTCATTTCCTTATTGACACTAGGATGGTAACATAAGCTTATTGGTATGAAATTAAGGGTTAAGTAAGCTTAAAGGAAAGGTACACATAGGATTAGGATGGTTATACAAACGTAGGTACTTGGTACAATTCTAAGTATACATTAATTGTGATAGGATATCCGACTAGCAAAAATTGGAACGATTGGCATAAAAGCATCTTGCCTTGATTCTCGACTATATAAGGTACGGATCTCTATTTTACCTTGATACGGGAGTGACCTATTGTTAAGGGTCATTCCACTCGAAGTTGATTTATCCATGTTAATCTTGAGGTACGAAATGACCTCAATGATGTTGTTTCTTGAGATTTCATTATGTCATTCTTTTGTTGAACTCCATTTGGTGTTCCATTAGTTGAGCATGACTTAGGAGTGTTCCAAGGTTGATTGCTCCTAATAGGGACCATTGGCCCGGTTCTTGAGTTTTACTCTGAACGCTGAGGCGCGAATGGATTGTTGCTATAAATGATTATTGATCAATTCTTGTGATTTCGTTACATCGCATTTGTTGTTGTTATTACCTAGACACTTGGTCGGGGCACCGGCCATGTGATGTTTCCATGGTGGCTATAATCAATGTGGCGTCCTCGTATATGTGTGGTGAGTGCGCTGGCCTTGATCCGACCATGGGGGCGGATGGATATCCTAGGAACCGAACATGATTATGACTACTTTAATAGTAGTCGAGGGCTAGTAGGTGTTGTGCCCACACTGCTAGTTCTCACCTATGCCCATAGGACCGTACATCCTTTTGGGAACAACGTGTTAGTGTATTCGGGTGATTATGTGAACTTGATAACACGAAACACGGAATTGGGTGATTATGTGAACCCACTTGTTATATCTTTCAGATTTCAATTGATTTCTATCATTTCATCATTTATCCATCGTTGATTATTATTCGTATTGAACATTGCTTATTATTCATATTGTTGATCTGTTCACTGAGTTATTGCTCAGCCACGTTTGTTATTCCGTGGCAGGTTCTAAAGACTGACTAGGGGTGTATCCGGGTTGAGAGACCAGGAGTGGATTTTGGAGGCTAACTTGATATACGACCCCCACTTTTGCATAGTTACTTTTTGGTTGTAAATATTATGTAACTTAACTTTTGGTGGTCTATAACCATGAATAGTTTGTTAAGCAAATTACCTTGGTTGCTCTATGTACTTTTAACCCGGTTTAGTATATATATGGGATGTTACAGGGTCTCTACTGTATCTTACAGCGAGTAGACCAGACATCATGTACGCTACCTGTCTCTGTGCTCGGTATCAAGCTGAACCGAAGGAATCCCATCTAATCGCTGTAAAGCGAATCTTCAGATATCTGAAGGGAACTCCAAATCTTGGTCTCTGGTATCCAAAGGCTCAGGATTTGATCTTATCGGTTATTCTGACAGTGACTTTGCAGGTTGTAAGATTGATAGGAAAAGCACCACTGGTGGGTGTCAGCTACTAGGTGGTAAGTTAATAAGTTGGACAAGTAAAAAGCAAAACTCAGTGTCCACTTCCACCGCTGAAGCCGAATACGTAGCAGCTGGTAGTTGTTGTGCTCAAATCCTTTGGATGAGAAATCAACTCAGAGACTACGATCTAAAGCTCTCTAATATTCCTATTTACTGTGATAGCACAAGTACCATAGCAATTGCTAACAACCCTGTACTTCACTCCAAAACCAAGCACATTGAGATCCGATATCACTTTATCAGAGATCATGTGATGAATGGTGAAATTGAGCTTCATTTTGTTCCTACTGAATATCAGCTCGCTGATCTTTTCACCAAGCCTCTTGATGAAACAAGATTCAATCTACTCATCAGCCAACTTGGTATGTTAAACGCTGAATAACTCTTTAATCAGTGACCAACAAAGGATTACAAATAAAGCCTTCAAACTTTCCATTCACTGAACTCTGATTTAGCGATATCTAGGTCATCTCCTCAGGTATTATCTTCTAATCCTTAACACTCTTTGATATCTTTTCTCATCAAAGAATGTCTCTCTTAAATTAAAACTCCTCACTAACAATCCTTTATTATTAGTGATCAATTTTTAAAATTATAAAGAATAAACCTTCCTTATGGATAATTATCTTTATAATCTTTTTAATATTTAAGAAAAGGACACGTCAGACCTTTTTCTGACACAAGACGGACCGCGACGTTTCCATTCCAACTTCTTTCTTGGAACGTGCGCCAGGTCATCATTTCATTTTCAAAAAGCTAAAACCGTCGTTTAGCTATCCTCTCCCTCTTGCTATTTAAGCATTCCTTTTGTCTCAATTTATTCCTTCCGCTTTCATAACTTCTCTAAAGGCAAAGGATAAACTTCGAATCTTCAAGCTTTCTCCAAGAACACCAAGAACACGCACTTGTGCGTTTTTCTTCTTCACACGTTTAAGGTTTGATCTAAACCTTATATCAAGAACTGGAAACAACTCGTTTCACTTTTCTATTCTATTTTTCTTTCTTAAAATCAATAACATCGTGTTTTTAAAGTGAAAAGTTTTTTTTCACTTTCAAAAACCCAGTTCTAAGAAAATTTTCTTTTACGTTTTATATTATTTTATTTATCTTTAAATTTTTTTAATTGCCAACAAGCATTTTGATATTGTTCATCAAAATACTTGTTTCCTTGCTCTTACATTTGGTACTTTTAATACCAAACCTCTGGTTTATACATTCATGTATTAAAACCATGATTTATCTCTTCGGTGTTGCCATTTTTCCTACAGAAATGGCCTCTGCTTCCAACGTCCCTGAAACTGCTGCTAACCAGTTGGTCGTTGCACCAACTTGTCACTTTGAGCTGGAAAAGTCGACCTTCAAGCCATGCAATTACATTGCATTGGTGGACATTCCCTTTGAATGCCCTCAGTTCAAGGATGCTGCAACCTTCCTAAAGGCATGCCCGCTGATGTATGCCTTCGTCCACAACCCAGTAGGCATTGCTTCTCACCTTCAGGCTCTCTGGTACACGGCGCAACGTACCACGCTGAAAACGGACAAGGGCACTGTCCTTCCTGCTATCTCCTTCACAATCCCTGACCTTGGTTTCTTCGCGTTCACAACAGGGTTTGTACGAAAGGCGCTAAGACTCCCTCAGCGCAAGAAAAATGAACAATGGGGTGCTGAACCAACAAAGCAGCAGATTGATGCTTTCTTGGATTCCATTGGCTACAAATGGGAGAACGCCTTAGTGAAGACGGTGGGTTCGAAGCTGGAAAAGAAGCGACTCCCTACTCGCTGGCAATATGTTCTCACCCAGGTCATTCAGTGCCTAGGGTCAAAAGTTGGTTCCCACGATCAGGCGAGCAAGCATTTTCAAGACCTTGCCTACTCTCTCTGCACGGGTCATCCTCTGAACTATGCTGATTACATCTTCAGCGATATGTGCATCCGCCTCAACGCCTCCACCAGACATCACGTTATCCCTTACCCACGTTTCTTCTCCATCATCCTTGAGGAAGCTTTCGGGGAGAGCTACCCGAAAGTTGGTGACTTTGCCTTCTCTATGGTTGGGAAGAAATCCCTGGACCTGGAAGAACGTCCAGATGATGCTCCTCTCACTCCCTATATGCTCCAAATTATAGGAGCACCTCTTTCAGTGTCCTCCTCGCTGCCCATCCCCTCAGCGAGTACCCAAGGCACTGCTGCTGCAAAGAGGAAAACCCCCACTGATGGTCATAAGAAGACCATCGCCTCAAAGAAACCCAAGAAGGTGGTCTCTTAATAGACCATCCTCTCTGATTTTGGTGTACTTCAATCACCACCCTCATCCACAGCCACTCCAACGGTTTCTGCTGCCGTTGAAGCTTCATCAGCACTACCACCACCATCAGTGACTAAGGTCTCTGAAGGTGTTATAGCCAGCTCTGCTGAAGCTGGATCAGGTATTACTTTCACTGCCCTCTCTACCTCTTCCATCTCTACTTCTTTGGTCCTCACATCAGCAAATGACTCAGTGATAGTTGTCCCTATCTCTGATAATGCTGAAATGCACGCAGTCCAAACCTCAAAATTGTTTAGGCAATCTGAGTTTTGGAAAGCCAATTTAAAAGGACCTCAGAGTATCTCTTTCAGATACTCTAAGACACTGGTCAGTGATCCTCAGGACACTACCTCTGCAAAAGTAGTCCCTGAGAGTAATCCTCATGATATTCTCAAGGAAAATAATGATATTTTTCATCCATCATCTGATCCGGATTCTTTTCTCGCCTCTTTGTCAATGTCATCAGCTGCTGCCACTGCTCCTGTCTACTCAGCGACAGCGACCACAACCACCACCACCACTTCGAAGCCGATGATGAAGTCTCCTCAACGCCCTCCCAGTGCCAAAAAGCTCAGGGATGTCAAGTTGGAGAACCTTGCCCCTAAGTTTTCTCCCAGGGTCACTGACTTGCCACCTGTGTCTCTGCCTGGTCCTACATTCCCTGCCATTGATCATCTGGTTAATGAGTGTGCTCTGACCAGAGCCAGGCTGGACACTCTGCAAACTTCAGCAGAGTTGATTTTCAGGCAGGTCGCTGGCACTCCAGGAATGAAGATTAACGTCAGCAACTTGGTGGCTGACGTTCAGTTTCTAAAGGACGACCACAGGGACCTTCGTCAATCTCTCACTAACATAGAGCACAAGGTTGATGCTCAGGCCGCTGTCCTCGAGTCTATTCTAAAGACTCAGTCCGAAATGATGCAGGCTCTCTCGAAGCTCAGTGAGACTGGTCCCTCATTTGCTTCTGCTGATCGGACCATGCTGGAAGACGTGCACACGAATGTGCGCACTCTGATGATCCATGTTCTGCCCCATGATAACATTGAGGGGGAGAAGGTGGCCAAAGAGTTCGCTGACGAACTTATCGGCGAGCATAATCGTCGGTTTCAAGATGAAAGGATCTCTCCCTACATCCAACGACCAGAACCTTCCTCCACTGCAAGAGTTGATGATGATGAAGAGGAAGAAGATGATGAAGAAGAAGAGGAACGCATCCCTCACTATGAGGTTGATGATGATGATGATGATGACTTGGGTTTTGCACTGGAGCATTTCAGATTATCCAGACCAAGCACATCTCAGCTAGAGCCCTTGTGGGACGAAGCTGGACCCTCAGCCAGAGTGGTCGATCTTGAGGCCACCATCCCAATATCAGAGGGGGAGACCGCTGATAAGGTATCACTTCAGCTTATCCCTTATATTACTCCTCTCTCTGAATCTCCCATACACTCCTCTTCACCCACTAAAATTCCCTCTGACAAAACTATTTCCTCCTCTCCTTCCCTCAGTGATCCCCGTCCCCCAAAGGACTCATCCACAAGGAAGGAACCTTCTCCCAATGAGCAGTTTATGTACATAGAGGAAACTGACTCTGAGGAAGAAGAAGGCCTCATCCCTCGGCGTCGCATTCAGAAGCAGATCATAAGCGAGCCTGAAGAGGAAGAAAGGCGAATAAAATTCCTAAGGGAATTCGAAGCAAAAAGAATAAGGGTGCCCCAAGAAGACCCAATAAACGCTGTACCAATCTGGACAGTAGATGAATTTTACTTCTTATCCAAAGAAGAGAGAGAACAAGCTCTGATAGCTCAGAGGATCAGAGACGAAGAAATAAAGCAAACTGAGAATGATCTTGCTTTAGCAAGGAAGATTCTCAGGGAAGACTCAGCAAGAGACAAAGCAGCCAAAGAGCAATTAGAAAAGAGTGAACGGCTCGCTGCAGCTCTGGCTCAGAAAGAACTTATACAAGAAAACCTGAATGTAGATCCCATTCTCGCTCAACAGAAGATTCTCACTGCACTAACCACTGAAGCCACAACTCAAAAAGATAAAGAACTGGATTGGTGCACAGAGATGCTGAACTTTCGAAGATCTGATGACAAAATCATTCACGTAACTATCCAAGGGCGACACTCTAACAGAGGTGGTCCAAAGGTATATGTAAGAATGACGAGGCCATCCAAAACAGAGAGAGAAGAAGCAAAATTCTTAAGGTTATATGGATACACTGAATGGCTCGAAATCAGAGATGCCATTCAGGGTTCCAAATCCAAGTTCAAGAATGTGGTAGAAGATGAGTTGAATCAGTTGCTGCAAAGAATGTCACAACATGTACAAGTTCCTCCTCTCCCTGAACCATCAAAGAAGAAAAGATCAGTTGCTGAAGGTGGCTCAAGTTCGAAGAATGAGCATGAAACTAAGTTTGATTATCAAAGCATTCTTGGTCATCTTGAGCTCCCTGATATATCAATGCTTCGTACCTCTCTTCCTCAAGACCGAAGATATCAAGAAGACGAAATCATCTCACTACCTGAACCTGGTATGGTATTCTTGGATAATGAAGGGTTCTTAGGACTCTTCAGAAACCAAGAAATTCACAGGGCCCCTTCCTCTCTCATAAAGATCATGCTTTGGCGCTGCTGGTCAGATACTCCTCTGATGAACAGACAGAAGACTCTTTATGAGAATGAGCTACAAAGAAGAAACGAGAATATCTCTGACTAGTCATAGTTTTCTATTTCCTTTGTAATATTTCTTCAGTGTACAAGTACTTTACCTTTATCATTGTAATTTCATTTCGCTGTAATTCTTCAGATTATAATTAATGAAATTCAAAGTACTTTACTCCACCCTAGTACTGAAAAGATCCCTGAAAATAGTAAAAGGGGACAATGAACATAAGAGTTCTATTTTCGTTACACTATCTTTTACTTACTGATCTTTCACTCTGAAAGTTCAATCAGTGAATGTACTTTAAGCTCTTCTACTTGTAAAAATTGTGATTTCATATCCTTATAAATGAAACTCAATTCAGATAATAGTTTAGCTGAAAAAGATTTTACAGATTAGTACTTAGAAAATGTATTTTAAATTTTATAAGTCCCTACTAATCTTTTAAAAGCAATTTTCCTATGTTGCTTAATCATAATCAAATAGGGGGAGATTGTTGATCATAACTCGTCTCAGTGATTTGAATATGACTCCTTTACTATACTTAGTGAAATTCCTTAGATAAGCTTCTGTTCAAATTCAGCAATAGCATACGCTGATTGCTATCAGCGATCGCTGAAGATCAAGGATCAACAAGCTTGTCTCTGAAGACCTGAAGATCAGCTATCACACCAGAAGACCATTCAGCGACAGTCGAAAACCAAAGCTGAAGAAAGAGATAATCAGCTAAGTGACCTGAAGCGGTTCAGTGATAGCAGCGATTATCTACTCAAAGTGTGAGATCTTGTGAAGCCTCAGCACCACTGAAGTTCATCCTTGAACATTCAGTGTCAGCGATCAAATGAAGTTTCCTCTGCAAGATTAAAGTTTGATCTTATCCTCGATGCACAAAAGTCAAACCTAGAACCATGTCAGAAAAGGACGTACGACTTGTCTCTTATATCCCCCATCATATCTGATACGGTACTGTTCATATTCGGCCAAAAGCATGGTTGTCTTATTTACAAGGACAAGCTTCCTATCCAAGCTTGACACGTGGCATGTACCTTTTGTATTGCATTAAATGGAAGCGGGTATAAATAGATGAAGATATCTTCTTCATCTTCATGCATGCTTCCTTCTAGCCTCTACCTTCTGCATTTCTTTCTTTCATCTTCTTGTGCATCAAACTGTGTGTTTCTTTAGTTACAATAGAATAGGTTTTTAACTTGTTCTAATTCCGCTTATAACTGTAAATTTGTTTATTTTCAATAAACTCATTTAAAAACCAAAATCTGTGTGTTTATATTCAACCCCCCCCCCCCTTCTACAAACTGTTTACTTAATATTTAACTCTTGTAGATCCTTATTAGGACAAACACTAAAGACAAGGCGAATAAGGCGCTGATCGACAAAAGCAAAAAAGTCACTGAAGCTCTGGCACAAAAGGAACTTAATGATGAAAATATCAAAGTCAATCGCATCCTCGCTCAAGAGAAGATCCTAAATGCTCTAACCAATGAAGAACCAAGCCACAGAGAAAAAGAACTATGCTGGTGTACTGAAAGATTCAATTATTGAAGGTCTGATTCAAAAATCATTCGAGCAACGATCGAAGGATGTCCTTCCAAAAGGTATGGACTGAAGGTATTTGTTCGAATGTACAGACATGCGAATGCTGAAAAAGAAGAAGCCAAGTTCTTAAAGTTCTATGGATACTCTGAATGGTTAGAAATCAGAGATGCCATTCAGGGTTCCAAATGAAAGTTTAAAGATGTGGTGGAAAGGGCGTTGGATCAAGTTCTTTAGAGGATGTCACAACATGTACAAGTTCCGCCTCTCCCTGAGCCTACAAGAAAGAGAAAATCTAATGCTGAAGGAGGTTCATCTTCCAAAAGTGATCATGAAACCAAATTCAACTACGAAAGTATTCTCGGTCATCTGAAAATTCCTAACATCTCAATGATGAGAGTCTCTCTCCCTCAAGACAGAAAATATGAAGAAAATGAAATCATCACCTTCCCTGAACCAGGCATGGTTTTCTTGGATAATGATGGTTTCCTATGGCTCTTCAGAAACAGCGATGTCAGCAAAGCTCCATCAGCCTTCATCAAGATCATGCATCACTACTGCTGGTCAGATGATCCGCTGATGAATCGACAGAAGAGGCTCTATGAAAATGAAATACGAAGATGACATGAAAATCTCTGATTAATATATAGTTGTCTTTTCTTTGTATTATTCTTCAGTGTATTGTACTTCTCTTTCATTACAAATTTGTAATTTCATTGTACATGTAATATCTTCAGATTATTAATGAAATTTCAAATGAAGTACTCTACTCCAACTGTGTACTAAAAAGATCCCTGAAAACAGTAAATGGGACAACGAACATAAGAGTTCTAACTTCTTTACATATCTCCTTACTCACTGATATTTCTTTCTGAAATTTAAATCAGTGAATGTACTTAAGGCATCTATTTGTAAAAATTGTGTTTTCATGTCCTTTTAAATGAAACTCAATGGATATAATAGATTAGCTGAAAAAGATCTCACATATTAGTACTTAGAAATTTTTTCTTAATCATTTCTTAAGTCCTTACTAATCCCTTCAAGTAATTTTCTCATATTACTTAATCATAATCAAACAGGGGGAGATTGTTGATCATAACTCCTCTTAGTGATTTGAATATGATTCCTCTTTACAATTAGTGAAATTCTTTGTTTAAGTTTAAGTTCAAATTCAGCGATAAGCACACGCTGACTGTCATCAGCGATCGCTGAAGATCAAGGAACCTTAAGTTTAACTCTGAAAATCTGAAGATCAGCGATCACACCGAATGATCATTCAGCGAAAGTCAAAGACCAAGTTGAAGAAAGAGATAATCAGCTACGTGACCTGAAGTGGTTCAGCGATAGCAAAGATTATCTATCCAAGTGTGAAGTCTTGTGAAGCCTCAGTGATACTGAAAGTTCATCCTTGAAGATTCAGTCTCAGCGATCAAATGAAGCTTCTCATACAAGATTAACGTTGACCTTATCCTCGATGCACAAAAGACAAACTCTATAATGTGTCAGAGAAGGACGTACGAATTGTCTCTTATGTCCCCATCATATCTGATATGGTACTGTTCAAATGCGGCAAAAAACATGGTTGTATTCTGAGCAAAGGACAAGTCTCCTATGGATGCTTGCCACGTAGCATATACCTTTTGTCTTGCATTAAATGCAAACGAGTATAAAAAAGATGAAGATATCTTCTTCATCTATGTGCATGCTGCTTTCTTTCTTCAACCTTCTGTATTCCATCTTACTTCTTTATTGTGCATCAATCTTAGTGATTTCTTAAGTTACAATAGAATAGGTTAAAACTTGTCCTAATTCCGCTTGTAATTGTAAATTTGTTTATGCAATATAAACTCATTTAAAAACTAAAAATTTGTGTGTATGTATTCAACCCCCCCCCCCCCTCTACAAATTGTTTCAATATCCAAGAACTCTTGTAGACTCCTTAGGGAAAAACAATTAGTTCAAAAGAAAAGAAAACAAAATAAACAGAGGAAAAGCCTTAGAATAGGAAAAGATCAAAAACAAAAAATCCAAAAAAAATCCATAAATGGATCACTGGATGAGTTCGGATTCTACTTTTCGATTATGACTTTCGGTACCATTTTTTCTTTCTCTAAATGCTCATCTCATAAATGTTTATTTGTATTATTAACGAACTAGCAATGTGTCCGTGCAATGCACATGGTGAGATTCTAATCCATTAAAATAATATTGTACGCACCACTTTGTCCACTAACTGGTAAGGGTCGCCATTCTCATTTATTAGTTAATATTCTTTGTCCTTGCTATCGCTTTTACCGGGTAAGAGATTCTTGGTCCTTTCCACGTTCATTCGGAACATAATGGACAAATTTCACATTAGAAGTCAAAAGGCATGATACATTAAGTAGACCAGCTATAGATGAGAAGTCAAAAGGGTTGCAGGAAATCCAACTCCAGGCATAGCAGGTATGTTTCGTGATTTCGTAGCTATGATGTTTGATGCAGAAGAAGTTTTCTTCATGGTTGGATCAGGCTTGTCTTCTGAATTGGAAAAACACATACATAAGAAACTCTATATAAACAAATATATTGAAGACTATAAACAAACATATTTAAGTATATAAACACATCATGCATTAATAAGCCAATGACACATGTTAAAAACATAAAATCTTCCATCACAATGGTATAAAAACCTACAACACGAACAACTTTTTCATATATAACTATTGAATCTAAAAGTTTTTCATCCTCCCAATTCATAGATTCGTACATACAGAGCCAAAATTAAACCAAAACCAACTGGTTTATCGTTACAATTCATAGATTTGAAAAAAATAAACAAAATTAAATTAAAAAAAGAAAGAATATAAAATCATTGTGTGATATCATCCAACTAACCACTTATTGGATCTATAGATGCAGCCCTAGATGAGGCAATGCATGACAAAAGGTAAAGCAAAATAGATTAGAAAATGGTTAGAAAAAATAAGAGATGTTGATCCCTAGCCACTTGAGGTCCCAACAACAAAAGTTGAACCTGATTCGCCTAATAACTCTTTTGTTCATTCTGTTAAGCAAAAAAATTGGACTTAAAAAGATGGTTAATTTTACTGTCAAAAAATATATTCGTATACAATACATGAATAAACTAAGAAATTAATACGGTAGGTAAATTCATCTAGCTAGACATAAGATAATTAAGTAGCAAACCTGCAAAGAAAGAGGTCGACGACCCTTGCATTTCGTGTTTGCCATGATCTGTGGTATTGTAGCTTCCTTGATAGCTAAAATAACAGCTAATGCCAGTAGAGATGAAAAATCCAAATAGTCTCTCAGTTCGAAGGTTAGCCATATTAATTCAAATTAATAAAGGATGGAAAATAGAAGAGGTAAGAAGGCAAGTCTAGGAGATATTCTCGGATGTTAGAGAAGGCATCTCTTTCTTCAGTTTAGATCCCTTGTATCATGACTTCCTTAGTTCCTCCTCATCCACACAAAAGGTTTTGTCTTTCTTCAGTTTAGATGCCTTATATCAAATAGTCTTTCATAAAAGTTGTTAGAAATCTCAAAAACTATTGTCATGGATGTGAAAACATATGACGATAGAGGAAGGAGCAGAAAAGAAACTTAAAATATACTACTTACCGTATCCGCTAAGAAGTTCCCACCCATCATCTTGCTCAATGTCAATCTCAACAAAAAGGTTTCCATTAATGGTAGAGAAAATCATAAAAAATAAATCATAAGCCTTGCATATATATAAAGTGCAACAAAGAAAATATGCAAAACATAACCCTATAATTTATGAATTTAGCTTTACCTTCTTACAGAAAAATTTAATGCATTTCTTCATGGGAGAGAGGTAAACGATGGAAGAACAAGATATATGAGGTTTTGATTTTGAAATTTGAATTGCAATTGGGAGTAGATATATGAAAAGTCAAACTTGCATAAACAGTGTAAAGAGTCAGAAAAGTAAAATGTGAAACTTGCATCATGTACGGGATAGAGTATGGTGATAGGTGAGTGGTTTTTGAATTTTGGAAAAAAGGATGGGTTATGTCACTAGCTTTCCAACCATAGAGAGAAAGAGAACTTTGGATACGGAGAAAGATGGGGTTATTTAAAAACATGCATTAACAACTTGTACTTCATGCATTTTATATTGTAATTAAGAGATTTCTTAGATTTATTTATAAAATGGTAATACTCTTTGCATGATGAGTTGTACTTAAGACTTTTCATCCACATGCTTATTAATGTAGTACAGATATGTGAGATTTTTTTGTCTCAATCATCGAATTTGAAAATAATACTCTTTACATCCAACCAGACCTCAAAGTCTTAGGTCTCGGATGAACTTCATCCATCGGATATAGTCCTAATTTGGTAACATCCGAAACCTCAAAGTATTAGGTATCAGATGTAACTCATTGGCTCTTCTTGTCTAAACCAAGAAGCCAAACTTATCTATATTTAAGAGTTCACCATCCAACAAGGACATCTGAAGGACTTCCCTATTGGTCACTTAAAGCTTAAAAATTCACAATTTATAACAAGTGCTATCCGGTGAAGCATTTTCATAATAGTTATATAGCTGGAAATCCGATCTATAACTTATATTTCAGAATAAAAGGATAAGTGTTAGATTTAGAATCATTGAAAGTAGAAGGACTAAAAATGTAATTTTGTTTCTTTTGTATAAATAGGTTTGGTTGACTTATTTTTTTCTTTTAGAACTCTCATTTGTAACCTTTTGACTTCAAAAGATATATGACATTGAGAGAATTTGGTGTTAATTGTGTTTGATCTTATTTGAGTTGTAATAGTTGTTCTTGTAATTTGCTACTCATCTGGTTAACAATTGGTATTAGAGTAGGTAGATTTGAAGAAGAAATCATCTCATTTTGGTAAGGTATTCTTGTATTTTAGTGTTTTTGCATTTTCTTGATATTTTGATCATTTTTGGATCAAATTCATTTATGTTTTGGATCAAGATTGGGTGCTTTAGGTTCGTTTTATATAGTAGAATCATACTACAGAAGGAATTGAAAAGGACTTGGTGATTTGGATGTCAACTAGAACAGATTTGGATGGATTTTCGTAACTTTTTGGGTTTTGAAAAGGTTACTATTTTGAATTCGAATATGTGATTAGAGGATGAATTAGGACTTGGTGAATGAAGGAATTATGTTCAGAATATGGAAGAACCCTATCAAATTTGGATCGAGTTGAAGGTGTATATGATAGATTTTGACTGAATTTTGACATCTTCGGACTTTGTCAAAAATTGACTGTGTTCGACCTTCTTCGCCTTTGGATAGTACATCTTCTTAGCCTTGGGATAGTACATCTTCATAACTTTCAGATGTTCGTATGAATCGTATGTTCATACCTTCGGATGCTTGTAGCCTTATGATTGAGGATATTCATAATCTTCGGATATCAAAGGTCTTGAACAGTAAACCTTCGCACAACTCTGGTGCGAAGGTTTTCCCTATTTGCCTTAGAGGTTTTATTGTTCGAACCTTCGGATTATCAATATCCGAAGACAAGTCTTACGAGCCTCGGATTACCTGATATGAACCTTGGATTACTTCATACGAGCTTCAGATAACATTTGGATTCTAGCTTCGGATACAAGCTTCAGATTGCTTTGTGCGAAACCTCGAATACAAGCTTCATCATCCGAAGCTTTAGACAGTGCGAAGACTCTTATAAAGAATATCCTTTTTATATCCGAACCTTTATTACTTAGAATAATTTTTTAGACATTTCTTTCCAAAGTTTATTTTTCTTAGATACTAACAATGTGATTTTCTTCTTTTAATCTGAGATTAATTGTAGCAATACAAAATGAACACAAACATGAACATGAACATGGATACTAGAGATGCTCTCGCAATTGGATCCTCTACTAAAGTACCAATTCTCTATCGTGGAGAATATAATCAGTGGAGAGACAGATTTATTGATTTTATTGAAATGCATTATGGATCCCAGTTCAATCAGGTAACGATGTAGTTAACAAGAACAATATGAATAAAGAACATGTTGAATAACACCTTATGTCATATATCTCACTTGTATAATCTTGCTTACAATGAATAGAATGTAAGGCTCTAACTCACAAATTCTATTCTATTCTCTATTATGATCTCTAATAAATGTTCTACCTCTTATGCTTTCCCTAACCCTCTATTTATATGTATGACATTTATTGTAATAAGGAAACTAAGAGATAAAGGCATTATACACTTGCCTTTTATACAATAAGATCTTTTTTCCTTTTGTCATAATAAATCTATTCCTATAAATAAACCTTCCTAATTGATGACTTTGTTTACTTTTCACTTTAGCTCTTCATGTCTTTAATATTTGTGATCTCGGATACAATATTTTCGGACCTAACAATCTCCCCTTTTGTACTCGAAATTACAATTCAGCAATACAACACTTTTAAAGACGATGGAATTTTGTCAACAAATCTTCATCTTCAATCTTTTGCTCCCCCTATGAAAATGATCATTTGATAAGATCCGTAGCTCCCCCTTAATATTAGCATGACAGAATCTTTTGCTCCCCCTATGAAAATGATCATTTGATAAGATCCGTAGCTCCCCCTTTAACATTAGCATGACAGAATGTCGAAGGAGTCGTGAAGTCGTAGGGTAAAATCTTTCTTCAAATATACACGAGATGATGCAAGGAGGGTCCTTGGGTCTTTGAGATGCGTGGAAAGGTCATGCCACATTTTGAAATGTCACAACTTCGCGGATGGAACAGATGGCCAATAGAACTCGGAAAGAACTTAGGTCTTTGATATCCAAGAAAAACAATGTGCTCGGATAGGTTCATCCGAGATCCTGGGAGCTCAGGTCAGTGTGAATCCATTAACTGAGTTGTCGGATCATTGCGATAAACGTCAAGTCGTTGTTTCGTATGATCTTTGTATGTGTCTTTGATATACAATTTCTCCCCCTCATAATGATTAGGAGAATCTTAAGCATTATGAACGATCAAAGACAATAATCAAAGTAGAACAACAAAGATTTGTGGCGCTTAGACTGATTAGTTGATTGATTGACTTGACAAAATAATGTAAATCAGTTTTGAAAACAAATGATTTTGCATCAACTATAGGAGATTTATGTGGCATGTTTCCAACACTATCATCTGTAGTTGACTTCTTTTTCCAAACCATTTTAAACTTCTTAAAATGACCGGATTTAGTAACATAATAATTGTGAAACAAAGTATAATTATGAGTTCGAGAAGTTGGAGAACTATATGATTTGAAGCTGTTACAATAACTATTTGATTTAACACTTGAAGAGTCGTTATTCTTACAAACACTTATTGAATGAAATAGGATTCATCTGATGAATTGAACTTGAAGTAGTTGTATAACCTTCACTTTCTTTAATTTTGCACAAACGATGACTTCTTTCTTCCAATCAAATCATATTTGGCTTGAAATTCCGATCTCATTTTCCGTTAATTCACAAGATTTGTTTCTAAAACAGATTTTTTGTTTGAAAGTTTACCAATTTTCTCTTCCAAAGCTTTCCTTTCGTTTTCAAAAACTTTTTCCAAAATTTTGCTTTTTTAAACGATCAAAACACTTTTCTTGATTACATTCGTTTTATCGGTCTCAAACACTTTTCTTTCATCATCTAGAATTTTCTGAATCTCAAAAGGTTGCTTTGATAGTTTCAGACATTTAGTTTCAGGTGATTTTTTCTATAAAATCCCAACTTGTTCAAAATCTGACACTTGTTTAAATAGTTTTTGAATGGTCAGTTCACAAGTTTAATTTTTTGTCAAATTTTTTCCGATTTTTTCTATAAAATCCCAACTTGTTCAAAATCTGACACTTGTTTAAATAGTTTTTGAATGGTCAGTTCACAAGTTTAATTTTTTGTCAAATTTTTTCCGCTCAATCTCAAACTTGTGTTAGTCATCATAAGTTAAGTTTCTTTCTTTTTCACATTCCACAAATTCGGATATTTCTCTTAAAAGGACAACACTATAAGTCTGAGAATCTATAAGCTTTTCTAACTCATAAATTCTGTTTTTCAGATCAAAATTTATTTCTATCAACTCAAAATTTTCTTTTTGCAAAAGTCAATTTAATCGATTAGTTATTGATTATTGCCTTAAGATATTTGGGCATTCGAAGGTCAGTAGTTTGGCTAGTGGACTTGACGAGCGTGATTTTAGAAATTCGGGCCTCGACCAAAATACATGCACGATATTTGCTTACTTAATCATTTTTGAATAAATTACATGGACGATTTCACGTTTGTCAAAACCTTGTATCTGTCAGATTTATAATTTTGGGAATGTTTTGGCACACCTAAAAGTTTAGCCGTATTTAGAATTTTGAAATTGTTTTAGTTGAATAAAAAAAATCATACAAATTTTATAAAGAGTTTTCATTCATATCATTTTGCTAGAATTTTTTATTTTGGGAATTTTTATTTTGGGAAGTGTTAATTGCTAGCTAGTTTTAAAATTTAAACTGACATAAGTTGTTATGTTCGCTTTTTAAAAGATGTTCAAATATTTTGTTGTAATTTTCAGAAATTATTTTGTGTAAAATAGCTTTGGGGTCAAGTTTGAAATGCATGAAACTACTGTACCCCCTACCATAAGATGAAAATTTTATATAAATTTATTTCTGATGTTTTAATGACTCAATGATTTAACCTTGAAATTTTAACATTTTATCTTGGTCATTTGTATTGTATATGAAAATTGTTGAGAACCTAATTTTATAATTATTTTGTTGATTTGATACGAAAATTGTAATAGCGCTTATTTGTATAGTTTTTCCCCTTAATTGTTTTTTATAATCAGGGGTTCTACTTATTTACGTATAAATTGCATGCATATGTCATAGAGGTTCTTTCATGAACTTGTTACTGTTAACACTTTTGAACGATGCATGCATCTTATAATTCAACTTTTTAGAATTGAAAACATCTTAAAACTTCATGTAATAATCAAAGTGCATTACACATATAGATCTACCAGTCTTAAGAAATAAATTAATGCATACAAGTTTTGCTAGCTAGTAATTTCGCTCAAGGGGTTGTGGTGGTTAGATCGTTATGGTTAAAAATATATTGAGAATTTAGTGCTTATTTAAATGTCAACCTAAAAGCGTCAATACCGCCGTCATGTGTAAATCTAAAATTGAGTACAACCAATCTTGTAATTCTAGAAGTTGATTTTAAATGTTGAAGCCTAGAATCATTGGCATTTGGGGTCGATGAATCATAAAAGTGTTTGGTTGTTTTTATAATAACCCCACGAAGGTAGACGTTGGTAGTTAAGGACGAGAGATTGAGATTTTTTGGATAGTAAAGATCTTGTAAGTTGGGAGTGTAGGGTCACCAATGATTTGGTGATGACCCCTCAGTTTCTTCCTTAACTATTATATCTTGTACTTTAGGTTCTTTGAAGAAGTCTGGCATTACTCAACAAGATCAGCGAATCGAATACTTGCTGATACAAAGGAAACATATCAACATTGTGAAAATGGAGATATGTTCACTTAATATAATCCAGACTTGTTGTCGAATCAAAGCACAAGGGTGCCGAATTTTATAGACCAAGATTGGTTAGTGTGCACTAGCCGATACATGGTACCCGCCGACGTATCTCTTGAGATATTCGGCTAGTTGCCTTACATGGTGAATTCGGATGACATTTATGAAGATACTCCTGTGTTCACAATGAATACAAGAATGTGAGCATCAAGCCTTAAGTTCAAACATTCTTCTTACAACCCATAAAAAGGGGTGTTTGTCTTATTGCAAAAAGGTTTGATGTGATAACTGCAGACGTGAAGAAAAGATGAATAGTGACATCTCCTTTTGTACTATAAGGAATGGCTCTTGCCTTTTTCTATCAGTCAAAGGAATGGAACCATCATTTATACAAAAAATATACTACCAACAAATAATATTGTGACATGTGTCCACATGCATTTAATGCATGGGCACTATAAAAGGAGATCAAGGACTTCCATGCTAAGTGTGCTTTACAGCAAGTTATCTTCTAAATACTTAAGTTGATGAACCAAGTGTCAAACAATTTTCTTTTAAAATAGCTTTCTTTGTGTTTAGTTATTTATCTGTTGTCTACGTGATTTCTAAGTGTTTAGAATGTTAGAGTAGATTTTATCTGTTCTTTCCGCAACAATCTATATTCTGTGTGTAAGTTCTTAATATTTCAATATTAAAGAATTTAAAAAGTGAAAAACTGAGTGTATTTGTATACAACCCCCCATTCTACAAATCATTTACTTAACAATCATTATCTTATTAGGGTCCAAGAAGTGGTATCAGAGCAGATTGATTTAACTCAATGAATCAGATCTGTAATGGCTGCTCCTTCTTCACCTAATACTGGTGGTACTCTGCAAATCTCTTCGCTGGGTCATACGATTCTGGCTCCTTAGCGAAACCTCCAAAGTTTAATCCTAACAACTTTACTCTTTTGGAAAAATCGTATGATACTATTTCTGGAAGGGATTGACAGCAGGTATCCAACCATTCTAAGTGAAGGACCCATCGTTCCTAGGGTCTAGGCTCGGTTTGGCCCACAAAAAGATGCTGAAGGAAAAGGCATAGAATCTGACGAAGAAAAATCTGATACAACTGGTAGATATATCATTATAACTCCAAATAAATATACTGAGGAAGATAAACGCCTTGCTGCTTTAGATACAAAAGTCAAATCTGCTTTAGTTGTCTCTCTTCCTAATGAAGTATATCACTCCTTGGTAAATCTTTCTACCTCTAAGGAAATGTGGGATACTCTGTGTGTTCTTTATGAAGGAACTAAAGAAGTAAAGAAAAGTAAAAAGATTTTTCTTATAACAAAATATGAACTTTTCATGTTTGAAAAAGGAGAATCTATCTCTACTTATTACAATCGATTTAACAGTCTTCTAAATGATCTAAAGGTGTTGGGTAAGGAATATGACAATGAAGAAGTCCTATGCAAATTTATGGATTGTCTTCCAAACTTTTGGGAAAATATTTGTACTTGCATAAAGACAACTAAGGATCTTGATCATATGCCCTTAACTGCTCTATATGGTACTTTACTAAATTATGAGTAAACTAAGTCCCAACGAAAACCCCTCATCAATAGTATTAAAACCTCTTATATTGCTTTAATAAGTAACTCTAAGAAACCTTTGTGCATTCCTAGCATTACTTATCCTTCTTCCGAATCTGAAAAGGAAACCAAAGATGATTCTTCTCACTTACGGAGGCTTACTATAGTGCAGCCGATGATGAAAGTGAAGAAACGGCTATAGACATACTTTCTGATAGTATGACCAAGATAGCTGGAAATCTGAAAAATAGAAGATTTTCTTTTAATCGGCCTAGATTCAATAAAAATTCCTCATCTCAAAAGTCTTCTGACAAATCAAATGAAGAATGCTTCAATTGTGGAAAGAAAGGACATTTTTCTTCTGAGTGTAGATCCAAAACTTCTTCTAAATTTTCTGGCCATGAATCCTCAAAATCGGCTTCTAGAAAGCCAGATGAGAGGAGTAGTCGATCTCCTAAGAAACTTCATAACTCTTCTCAATCTAAAGAAGTGGTTGGGTATAAGAAATACAAGGCCAAATATAGAAGAGAGAAGGAAAGAAATCAAGACAAAACAAAGACTCTTGTCGCCAAAACTTGGGAAGATAAGCCGACTTTTGAAAGCAAGAGTGAATATGTCACCAAGTGCTTCATGGCAAAAATTGATGAAATATAAGAAATAGAAAAATCAACCTACTCAACAGCCTTAGTATCCACCGAGGAAACTTCTTCCAAATCTCAGGTACATCCCTTTTTTTCTCTCTTTGATAGTCAGAAGATAGATGCATTTGATTCTTTAACTGTTGATTTCTATAATCTTAAAGAGTAAAAAAAAGCTGATATTCACATAAAATCCTTGAATGAACAACTTCAAACTTGTTTGTCAAAATTAAAGGATTTTGACAAAATAAAAGTTGACTTGGAAAATCTCAAATACCTAAATGACAGTCTTTCAAAACAAAAGAATAAGATTTGTAACAAACTTGAAAAAGAACAGGAAGTCTTTTTAAAATGGACAAAATCTTCTAAAAATCTAGAAAAGATTCTTCAAGATCAAATTTCATGCAATGATAAGACTAGCTTAGGTTTTGGTAAAGATAACTCTGAATCTTTTGAATCTCCAAATCATCAACCCTCCGATCCTCAAGGATATCCTGTTGGATTTCTTTCCTCTGATGATGATCTGTTAGATTGCTCATCAGATGATACCACATCTATTCACTCTATTGATCTCATGGAAATTCTCAAATTCGGCCCTTTTGTAAAAGCCAAAGAATCTACTTCCTCTAGTTTAGGTGACTCCGAAGTACAAAACCCAAAAGAACCAACCGAACCTATTCTTTATCTCATCAAAAATTTAAATCTTGATGAACCAAATCTCTTTCCCCTAAATTCTTTGAAAGATTAAACAATAAGTTGAAATTTTCTGTTTCTCCAAAACTCAACTCTAAACGAAAGAAGTCTCAGCCGAGAACCCAAGATCAAGTCACAGATTTCATTCCTAGATCTGTAAACTTGAAGAAATCCAAGACTCCTTCCTCTTCATCCTCTATCACATTCTCTGGGAAAGGAGTTCTTGGACCTAGACCGGGCATCGGCACCTCTTCTCAGCCGATTCCCTCAAAAGACTCAATCGCCTCGTCGAGTTCTAGAAGAGTGTTCATATACAGAAAGTGCTACAACTGTGGTGACACCTTTCATCTTGCAAAAGACTGCCCAAACATCCACAGTACCCGAAAGAAAGCAGCATCTAATCCAAAAGGACCCATCACCAAATAGGTACCTATAAACTAATTTGTTCATGAATGCAGGTACCAAATAAAGATCACATATGGTACATGAATAGATCTCTACTCTCAAATTTCTCTAAAGAAAGTGGCCCAATTGTAAATTTTGGAGGAAATGGTAAAGGAATCACAAAAGGTTATGGGACCATATCAAATGCTACTATAACTTTTTCAAGAGTTGCTCATGTTGAAGGTCTAATGTATAATCTCTTAAGCATTAGTCAACTGTGTGATATGGGTTATAAAGTTACATTCCAGCTGTGTGTTTGTTTGGTTCTTGATATGGGTTACAAAGCTGGTTATGGCACAAGCGTTTCTCTCACCTCAACTTCAAAACACTAAATAAACTTTCTCACAAGGACCTGGTTATCGGTATGCCAAAAGTCTCATTTTCTAAAGAAAAACTCTGTGGATCCTGTGAAAAAGGAAAACTCACAAAATCCTCTTTCAAAACCAAACAATGTTCTTCCATCTCTCAACCCTTTCAAATGCTCCACATGGATCTATGTGGACCAATTAGCACTCCAAGTCTTGGTGGCAAAAGATATATGCTAGTCATAGTAGATGAATTCACTCGCTATACTTAGGTTCTTTTTCTCAAATATAAGAGTGAAGAAATCATTCGTTTCATCAAAAAATTTGAAACCTTCTACGGTCATACTGTACGTTCGGTACAAAGTGTTAATGGAATTGAATTCAGAAATAATGCCTTTGAAAGAAATAATGCCTTCATCAACAAGGGAATTTCTCAAAGTTTCTCATCTGTTCGTACTCCTCAACAAAATGGTGTCGTTGAAAGAAAAAATTGAACCTTATGTGAAGCTGCCCGGTCAATGTTGAAATAATCCAACTTACTTTTTGGCCGAAGCTATAAACTCTGCATTGCTTTACTCAAAATAGATCTGTTATCATCAAAAGACACAACAAGACAACCTATGAAGTTTTGTTTGGGCGAAGACCAAAAAGTTGACTACTTTCGAGTATTCGGCTGTGTATGCTTTGTGCTAAATGATAGAGAAAATCTTGGAAAGTTTGACCCAAATTCAGATGAAGGAATATTTGTAGGATACTCCTTGTCTTCTCAGGGATACAAGGTCTTCAGTTTTCGAAGAAAATGCATTGATGAATCAATGCATGTCAAATTCAATGACTTTCAAACTTCAACTCTGTCAAGCAATGAAGAAGAACTAAATCAATGGTCAGATTCGTATGTAGGATCCTTGCCTTATCCAAATCCATTCTCTTACTCACCAGCCAATCAACATTCATCCTCCATCAATGATGAAAATCAATCTCATAATCCTTCCTCTTCTCTCCAAAACACTACCCTGTCTTATGAACCTGTCCATGTTCATCAATCTTCTGAAATCATTCCCTCTGAAGAAAATCTCAACCATTAAACTCTTCTTCCTCGACATCCAATATACCTTCTTCATATTTTCAAAACTCGGTTCCTCCTCCAATGCTTCCTGTTCTAAAATGGACCATAGATCATCCTATCAATCAGATAATCATCGACCCACAAGCTGGAGTACAAACCAGAAGAGGTTTCGGCAACCTATGTCTTTATGTAAACTTCCTATCTGTCATTGAACCCAAAGAAATTGAAGAAGCGTTAGCCGATCCCAAGTGGGTCTTAGCAATGCAAGATGAACTATCTCAGTTTGAGAGAAACAAAGTTTGGAGACTGGTTCCTCGTCCTTCAAACAAAATGTCATTGGAACCAAATGGGGTTTCAGGAATAAAATGGACGAGGAAGGAACAGTTATCCGAAATAAAGCAAGGTTAGTTACTCAAGGATATCGCCAAGAAAAAGGAATTGACTATGATGAAAGTTTTGCACCTGTTGCTCGTTTAGAAGCTATCCGAATATTTCTTGCTTATGCTGCATACAACAATTTTCGGGTATTTCAAATGGATGTAAAAACTGCCTTTCTGAATGGAGAGCTAGCCGAAGAAGTATATGTAAAATAACCTCCCGGGTTTGAAGACCCAATTCATCCCTATCATGTCTTTCGGCTAGACAAAGCTCTATATGGACTGAAGCAAGCTTAACGTGCCTAGTATGATACACTCTCCGATTTCCTTTTGGAAGACTAATATACAAGAGGTAAAATTGACAATACCCTCTTCTTCAGAAAATCTAAAAGTAATATCATTCTAGTCCAAATTTATGTAAATGATATTCTTTTTGGTGCCACCGATGAATATATGTGTGATGAATTTAGCTCCCTTATTCAAAGCAAATATGAGATGAGCATACTGGATGAGCTCACTTTCTTTCTTGGTTTACAAGTCAAATAATCTCCAGAAGGCATTTTTATAAATCAAATTAAATACATTAAAGACCTTCTGAAAAAGTTTCAATTTGACACTTGTACTCTAATGAAAACCCCCATGGCTCCTCCTCTCAAAATTCATTCTGACCCTGATGGTGTATCAGTCAATGTTACCAACTATCAGGGTATGATAGTTTCTCTTCTTTATCTTACTGCCAGTAGACTAGACATTATGTTTGCTACATGTTTATGTGCTCGTTACCAAGCCAATCTCAAGGAATCTCACTTGGCAGCGGTTAAACGAATTTTTCGGCATCTAAAAGGTACCATGAATATGGGTCTTTGGTATCCCAAAGACTCAGGTTTCCATCTCATAGGGTATTCAGACTCTGATTTTGCAGGTTCCAAAATAGACCGAAAAAGCACAACTGGAAGTTGCCAGCTTCTTGGAGGAAAGCTTGTCAGCTGGTCAAGCAAAAAGCAACACTCTGTATCTACCTCTACTGTTGAAGCCGAATATGTAGCTGCTGGAAGTTGTTGTGCTCAAATATTGTGGATGAAAAATCAGCTTCGTGATTACAATCAAAATTTTCAGAAATCCCAATACTTTGTGACAACTCAAGTGCAATAGCCATTGCAAACAATCATGTTCTTCACTCAAGATCTAAGCATATTGATATCAGATATCACTTTATAAGAGATCATATTTCTAAAGGTGATGTGGAGCTTCATTTCATTCCAACTGATTATCAATTAGCCAATCTCTTCACCAAGCCTCTTGATGAAGCAAGATTCAACTTACTAATCGACGAGCTAGGTATGTTATGTATAAATTAAAAAAAAATAATAATAATAATTTTTTATATGTAACTACACACCCGGCGAGTATACTTTTGTTCATACTCAGCGAGCTCCCTGAATTCTTTTCAAAACTTCGCAAGTATATATCTTTTCTTATTCTCGGAGACTCCCCCGAATTTTTCCTAAACCTTTTTCTCGGTAAACTCGGCGAGTATTGTATACTTGGCGTCTATCTGATTTTAGGATAACTCTTCGTTTTCCATTCTTAGTGACCAAGAATTCTTTGTGTCTGTCCAAAATGACGTACTATACGTCATCTATGTCAGAAGCATGCACCAGATTCAACCTCTGAAAACCTTTAATAATTAAGACCTTTCAATCACCAATTACCCATCATTACCTTTATTTTCTATTTTTTCTCGAATATATAAATACCATAACCGTTCCCCCCATTTTCTCCTTCTTTCATAATCTTCATCTTCTTCCGCAAACTTTCTCTCTCTAAAAACCCTAAAACCATAAACCTGCAACTCCTTCGATCATGGCCTCCTCTACCACTCCTTCAAAATCTCCAAGAGTCATGGAAGAACAAGCACTCACACGTGAAACTCTTACCTTTCCTGCATGTAATCACATTGCTCGAATGACAATTGATATCGATCATCCAGAATTCAATGAGGTATGTCTATTCTTGCAAAGATCACCACTTCAGTTTGCTTTGACAGCAAAAAACCCAGAATGAGCAAGTTCATGTTGGGGAACTTCTGGCTCACTTGCTCTTATGACGAATCCACCCAACAAGTATCTGCTTCATTGTTATCAAACAACAAACCTGACGTGGTTTTTGATGCCAATGACCTACGCACCATTCTTTGACTTCCAACCTTTGATACATACGAAACTTTCCCTCTTGGAAATGAACATCAACAGGTTGTTGCTACTCTAAACTACTTCGATATTTCAAAGTCTAAAGCCAAATCAATGGGCTCCGGTACGCTTCTGAGGAAAAACATGGGAAATGTGTGGAATTTCTTCTTTTATCATATTATCTACTGCTTAAGCAAGAAAACTGGTGGCCATGACCAATTTCCTTCCTATCTCACCGATCTGGCCCACGCTATGATGTTTCAACGAAAGATTGATTTCGTTGGTTATTTCTTCAAAGAAATTGTGTCTTCCTTCTCACCAACTCGCAGATCTCAGGTACTCTTTCAAAGATTCTTTTCTCTTATTATCAATCATAAGCTCGAAGATAAGTTAAAGACTAGGGGCGATATTATTTATGATCTTCCAATTCACCAAATCGGGAAGCAAGTTCTTCAGAAGAAACCTCTTGCCACCGATAATCCCCTAAGAGAAAATATGATTGCTTTTGCAAAGGATGCCACCCTTGCATGGGGAGTCAATGAGGAATCCATTCGGGGACCTCAGGCTATTGTTGCTTTACCTCCTCAACCCAGAGCCACCGATGTGCCTAAAACCCGAAAGAAATCTAAATCATCGGGCACATCTACCTCCGCACCATCTTCTAGGGCCACGAAACTAAAAGAGCCTTCAGTTTCTGCCCAGGCCTCGAAAACCTCTTCAAAGCGGAGAAGCTCTACAAGCCCCCCTAAGACTTTCTCTAAGAAGTCTAAGGGTACCAAAAGGGACAAAAACACATTACCACTATCCGATTCCCAAAAATCGGCCAGTGTTGAAAATATCCTTTTCGGACCAAGGAACACTTATCAACCCCACTTACCTCGTCTATGCCCTCTCAAAAGGACATAGTTGGTTTCTTAGAGATCCAACCTAGATCACTCACCGATCCCACTATTTCCTTACTTGATGAAGATGACTCGAATCACTCCCCGATCCTTGGTCCTTCATTTCCACCTCCAGAGTTTTGCAAACTCACTTCCCCTTCTCCGAAGGTAGATACATCAAAACCGGGTGAATCCGAAGGAGTCATCCATTTTGCCAATTTTCTATACTCCGATACTACCTCTTGGAGGGAATCCATCCCAGGGTCCCTTCAAGGTATGATTGAGGAGCCCCAAGAAGAGGACTTCCCTCTCGAAAGACATACTTCTTCACATATCTCCCCCACCGCACTTCAAGCTATGGAATCTCTGGAGTCTACTCCCTTGGACTCGGCGAACCTAAAGTCACCAATACCCATTTCGGACTCCCTGAAATCCACCCCAAAAAGGATATCTCCTCTGGTGGCTTACACATCCTCTTCACCATCTCCTTTTCCGAAGGATGGTGACCACCCTTCGTTTCCCGCAAAGGTCTCCGATAATGCACCTTCAAATGCATCTCAGCGACTAGATGTTCTAATAACGGCCATCGATCACCTTCATGTTGCTCTAAAGGATGTGGTTCCCGAGCTTTACATCTCCAATCCCGTCTTGGTAACTTGTTTGGATCTCCTTCACATTGATACCTCAGCTATCAGTGATGAAGTAAGTCGCACCCATGCTACCATTCTAATGCCATCTTCACTCTTACTACTGCGCAATCGGCTCTGAAATCATCTGTGGATTCTCTAAAGGATGAATTGGCGAAACATGCTACCGAGTTATTCTCCTTGGAAAAAGGTCAGAAAGCCATTTTGGAATCTCTTCAATCTCTACATTCGAAGATTGAAAAATTTTCTTCTTCCCCACCGCTTTTTGAACTTGATGTTGGAGATGCTTTATTTTGTGGTCCGGATCACACCACTCTGAAGAATGTTGAAAAGAAGCTCGGGGATCTTTCATCTGATATTAATGGTATTAAGACATTTCTCTCTTCCTTTGGTTTTATAAGTTCGGCCACTAAGGGGGAGAAAGGTACAAAGTCCTCACCTATCACTATCCAGGTTCAAGATTCTGACTCTCCAACAGCCGAGCCTTCTCATGTCACCGAACCACCTGTCACCAAACCACCGTCACTAGCCAAAGTGCCAATGAACCTTTAGTTCCGGGTAACACTGGATCAACTATCGGTAAGGCTCTTGAAAAAGAAGATGCACGGATTAAGGCGGAGGATCCAGTGTCCGAACTCCTAAGGACACTAATGAGGCCGAGGCTATGACTGAGGAAGAGAAAATGAAAGATAAAGGAAAGAAGTAGATGTCATATGCCCAGGAGCTGGCCGAAATGCAGAGAACTAAAGCTCAAAGAATCAAAAGACAAAGAGGACCAAATGCGGACTCTTTGAAACTAAAACCCGCTTCAACACCTTCTTCAGAGATTCCCATTGATCTTATACTCTACGATGCTGATAGAGAAACTGCTCTAAAAGATCAAATAGATCATGATCAAGGGAAATAGCTTCTGAAAAAATTGGCCCAAGAAGAAGCTTCTCAATTCGAGGTCACCGATGCCACAAAAGCTCAAAAGGATGAGCTAGAACTTCTTAAAAAATCGGCGGCACAAAAGATATCAGAAATTGAACGGTTCAAGAGAAGGATGACGACTCGGCGAAATGACTCACAGATAACTGGAGCTGGTATTTAGGCCCCGATAACAAAGCGTGACTCCATTCTCATTGTTATAAAAAGACAAGACAATATAAATCGGACAGAAATATTGGAATGGCTTGAAACACTTGGTGCTACTGAATAGATTGAAGTTGGCTACTATATTCATTACAGCAAGAGCAAGTACATGTTAAATGTACTTAAGGAATTAAATGAACAAATATGTAAGATGGCCAGAATTCAGAAGGAGCACAACATAAAGCTAACTCCTGAGGAAGAAAAGAGAATGAAATTTCTTGTGCACTCTTTTCCTAAAGGTCCGGCTCAGAAGCCATCAAGAAACAAGAAGGGTCATTTTGCAAAGTTAGCCGCCGAAAGCAGAGTCATAAAAATTACTGGTATTAACCTGACTCTTCCTCTACCAATCGCTCAACCTGATGATGGGAAACTAGTCTACAACGCTATCAAAAATGAGCTAGACAAACGCACGAAATAATCTACCTAGCCGAATAGATTGTTACTAATGTACCGTGAACTTCTTTAATCATGTACTTTCCTTGTGATGATTAATGAAAGTTCATTTTTAAGTTATTTACTTTTGTCTATATTTTATTTCCTGCATACATTTACTTTTTCTTATACTATCTATACTTTACATTGTAACTATAATACACAAAAAAAATCTGTGTGAAAAGAACCCAAAAGAAAAGAAAAGGGTCAAAATATACTTAAGAGTTCCTTTTACACTTTCTAAACAAGATATAGGTTTCATCATCAAATAGGGGGAGATTGTTGGGTCACCGATGATTTGGTGATGACCCCTTAGTTTCTTCCTTAACTATTATATCTTGTACTTTAAGTTCTTTAAAGAATTCTGGCATTACTCAACAAGATCAGCGAATCGAAGACTAGATGATACAAAGAAAACCTATCAACATTGTGGAAATGAAGATATGTACACCGAATATAATCCAGACTTGTTGCCGAATCAAAGCACAAGGGTAGCGAATTTTATAGACCAAGATCGGTTAGTGCGCACTAGCCGATACATGGTACTCACCGACGTATCTCTTGAGATATTCAGGTAGTTGCCTTACATGGTGAATTCAGATGACATTTATGAAGATACTCCTATGGTCACAATGAGTACAAGAATATGAGCATCAAGCCTTAAGTTCAAACATTCTTCTTACAGCCCATAAAAAGGGGTGTTTGTGTTATTGCAAAAAAGTTTGATGTGACAACTGCAAACGTGAATAAAAGATGAATAATGACATCTCCTTTTGTACTATAAGGAATGACTCTTGCCTTTTTCTATTAGTCAAAGGAATGGCACCATCATTTGTCCAAAAAATATACTACCAACAAATAATATTGTGACATGTGTCCACATGCATTTAATGCATGGGCACTATAAAAGGAGACCAACGACTTCCATGCTAAGTGTGCTTTTCAACAAGTTATCTTCTCAGTGCTTAAGTTGATTCAACAAGTGTCAAACAATTTTCTTTTAAGATAGTTTTCTTTGTGTTTAGTTATTTATCTGTTGTCTAAGTGATTTCTAAGTGTTTAGATTGTTAGAGTAGATTTTATATGTTTTTTACGCAACAATCTATATTCTATGTGTAAGTTCTTAATATTTCAATATTAAATAATTTAAAAAGTGAAAAACCGAGTGTATTTGTATTCAACCCCCCCCCCCCTTCTACAAATCCTTTATTTAACAGTCATTATCTTATTAGGGACCAATAGGGAGAATTAAGAATATAATTTATTTTGACCATCTATGGCACAATTGAAAACCTTAAGCGCGTAGAACACCGTAGAGGTAATATGAGTTACTTAAGGTTGTGAGACTATCGAAGCTCTAGTTTCGGGAGAATACTATAATGGTGTTCAGTAGTTATTTTAATATTGGTGCAATGATGTGGTATGTTCCGGATGTAGAAATTAATGTGGTTCTCAGAAGAGCGGGTTAAACCTAGAGTTGTGGGTTTGGTTCCATGATAGATTTCGAGAACGAAATCATTTTAAGGTTGGAAGAATTGTAACACTCATGATTTTCGTTAAAAAAATATCTTTTTAGCTCAAGTTTCGTAAATTATGGTGTATTTATACTTACGTGTATTGACATATATGTATATATATATATATAACCACACTTTTGTGTACATATACAAGTGATAATATATATCAAGAAATAGGTTCATGCGAGGACGCTAACAATTTACGAGAATGCGAGGACAAACCTCAGCCAATCATTTTATACATGAAAATTTTTATGTACAAAATCACATATGATTTATGTACAAAATCACATATGATTCACGTACAAGATAATATATGATTAGCTACGACTTGCCCAAGAAAAAAGTCGCGCGTGTCCTTTTTGATGCTTACAAAATCACATATGATTTTGTACATGAAATCACATATGATTTTGTACATGAAAATTTTCATGTACAAAATGATTGGCCGATGATTGACCTCGTATTCTCGTAAACTGGTACCGTCCTCGTATGAACCCGCCTCTATATGACAAACATAGATAAATTATGTTATATGTATAATATATATATATATATATGATAAATGGGTATATATAAATAACGGGTTACACATACGTAATACATATATGTAAATAGGGAAGTATGCGTTAATTAAATAGATCAATAGAGTTAAGGGTTATTTCATAAATTAGTTAGATGTTGAAGGATTATTTGTGAAGATCTAAATTAAAGTTTGGTGATATAAGTGTTTGGTGATGTAAGCAACTTTGTTTGGTCCTTCTTGTTTTGCCGAACAGTAACAGACGTGGGTGGTGGCGCGGCATAAGAACACCCACCCGATTAAGATATTGAAAAAAAAAGATATACCTTCGGTCTCTGAACTACATATTCAATACATATTGATTCTATGGAATGTATTTTTACATTCTGAGACTTAAAAATAGCAATGCTTAATTATTTCTACACATTGCACGAGTCTTCGTGATTCCAACGCATCTTTGTGGTATTGCCGGAACAGTTTGAGAAGTTAGTTCTATAACTTTACTTCAGTGATAACTGGAAGTCCTATCATAGATTCATTATTGACAACTTTGAAAATAGGGCTCTCGGTTGACTTTAATTTCAATTGTAGTGTTAATTGTTGCTAAATGTGCTTCTATATTAGCCAATTACCCATTTGTTTAACCGAAGCAGTTTGTTCAGAAGAGATCAACTTTTTAGGGGGAGCAAATTGTTCTGCTGGAGATATATTTCTGAGAGGTAGCTAACTGACAGTTTGATAAAGATGATGTGGTTTAGTCTTTGATCGTTCATGATGCTCTGGATTCTCCTATTCATCATGAGGGGGATAAATTATATATGAAAGACTCGTGCAAATACATGAAGTCACATGCAAAAAACTGATTACGAAGTCACATGTGAAAAGATATTCAAAGTCTTAGTACTGATGTTAGGGGGGGCAAGTTGAAATAACGTAAATTAACAAGTGTTTATATCTGTAATGTGAACAAAATGGCAAAGATTGTTTGTGTTCAAGTCAAAGCTATTTGAAGATGTCTTGATATTGAAGATTGATAATTCCATGTTATATAGGTGACAAGCTTAGTACAGGTAGTGTCAAAGCGTCAAGCCTTAATGTTTAAATGATTGATTGTTGATTGTTAAAGTTTCTGATGAAAAGTCTTACGAAGTCTCTAGAAGATTTATTCAAGCTGAAGATGTTGTTCTGAGAAGATTCTGATTTATATAAAGGGGAGCTTATTTGTCTGCACGTGCATTTTGCTTGACTATACAGTGAAAGATTGTCTCTCAGTTGAAGGTTGTTTTTTGACAAAGTTTGATCGTCTTCAAAGAAAGAAGAAGATTGTTAGAGTTGTTTTGCCGAATTGTTATCTCGAATATAAAAGGGAAGATTGTTAGGTATAAATATATTGTATCTGAGTTACAATATTGAAGACGAGAATGTCAAAACTTTAAGTCAACAAAGTCAACATAGTGCTTAATTGTTGTTTACTCTTTGTATAGAGTAGGGGTATAAATACTTATGTTAATGTACTTTGATAGAAACACTTAAGAGATTTGTCATTTTTATATCTTGTATTAGAGTAAGATTGAGAGAGTTTGTAGAGAGAGAATATATGAATACATATGGCATATTAAGATTCATTGATTGAATTTTTGTTCATATTGTATTAGATTCATCGTTATCTGATATAGATATGACTTATATATATATATATATGCATGACTTGGGATCACGTGAGACACGTCTGTTTCCGTGAGACACGTGAGACAACCTTATTACACTTGAAACTTCACAGCAAAAACACTATGAAGGTAAAAAAAATATGAATCTTTACAGTATTTTTGCTATGAAGGTAACCTACATAGTAATTTTGCTATGAAGGTAACCTTCACAGTGTTTTTGCTGTGAAGGTTCAGATTTTTTTTTGCCTTCACAGTGTTTTTGCTGTGAAGTTTCAAGAGTAAAAAGGTTGTTTCACGGATCTCTGACGGGTCTCACGGAAAGAAGCTGGTCTCACGTGAACCCATCAGATTTTTTTTACCTTCACAGTGTTTTTGTCGTGAAGTTCAAGAGTAAAAAGGTTGTCTCACGGTCTCACCGAAACAGGTTTGTCTCACGTGATCCCAACCCATATATGCATATATATATATATATATATATGCATATATATAGAGAGAAGGAGTTTCAGTAGAAAATGCTAAAAAAGAGAAAACTGAAAACACTCTAAGAGTCCGCCAACTGTACGATATTTTTTTTCTATGCATCAATGCATAAATATGCATTAGTGCATATGAACAAATGCATATAAGCGATTGGAGCTCATTTTTTCTATGCATCAATGCATAAATATGTATTAGTGCATATGCACAAATGCCTGTTACTACTTACTAAATGGCGGTCTCCCATGGTGTTCTTCAGTTTTCTCTTTTTAACCGTTTTCTCTTGAACCTCCCTCTATATATATATATATAGAGAGAGAGAGAGAGAGGGGTTAAAACGGCAGCAAATAGGGTTTTCTTTAAATCAAAAAATCCAAAGCGAAGACTTACCGACAGTTTAATCGTCGCTATACAGTAAACAATTTTTGTGACAACCCTCGGAAAGTCGTCGATAAAAGTTGTCGATAAACCGTCGCTATATATTACCGAATAACTTTTGATCGACAGTTTTTCCTTATTGGAAGACCGTCGATTAAAGGGCATTTCCAAGGGTTTTTTCGTTGGTACTACCCTGTTTTGTTGTTGTGAGGGAAAATAATATAATAGTTAAGTACATAGAATGATATGTAAATATCCTTTCACATGATCCGTTTCACACGTGAAAATTGGTTCACATGGTCTCTTATACATAAAAGCATTATTGATAATTAATTACTCATACATTATTGTATATGTCTATCAATTTTAGGTACAATATGGTCTTTGTCCCACTTAGGAGGGATGATAACCCCAAAAAAAAAAAAGAGACTATGATGCTTTGAGTTAGATTGCTTAGCAATGAGAAAGTTTAAACTTACACATGGCTACTTAGTTCCTTTTTTAAAGGCATACAACAAACAACTAACGTTGATAATGACATATCAATCAATTCCCGACAAAGGAAATAGCAATTGATGTCGCTTTCACTAGTGTGAAACATCAGGTTATGCATGCGATAGATACACACATATTGTAATCTAGTTAAGGTACCAATGAATATATGAATGAAACATTCAAATAACTATTAGTTAGTCATTAATATTAACTCCTATGTCATTATATGTTTTGTATTCACATGTGTGACTAATACGGCCCTAATACATGTTATGAAGTAATTAACATGTATTAGCATAATATCTAATGTTTTATATTTAGGTTAGCAACAACATTCTATGCAATACCAACTCCAAGAAGCGACTTCACTATATTATTGAGAATGATTATTGCAGCCTGTTGAAATATATATATATATATATATATTAGTTACAATCTTTCCTGGATTAACTTCAATTCTTCTAGTTATTATTTGTTCTTATTTTGTTGTTTTTATACTGCAGGTAATGGCTTTGCAACTTGAAGAGTTGTTCGTGAGGAGTTGATCAGGGTCGGCCCTGAGATTTAGGATGCCCATGGCGAAAAACCAAAAAAATGCGCCTAACATGTTTATATACAACCAAAATGAACTACTTAAAAGGGGTTTGGAACCTAGACATCTAGGCGGCTCATCCCGCCGATTTTATTAAATATAACAAAAATAATGCAACAGGGGGGGACATAAACCAAAACCCCGTGTAACAAATAATAAACTACATCACCTAAAACGATGTCTTCTTGCGTTTTTTGAAGCGAAAGTATCAATCAATTTATTATAGTTAATATTAGCTAAAAATTTATTCTTAATGCTCAAAATTGCTAACCCATTCAATCTTTCTTGACCCATGGTAGACCGTAGATATGACTTCAACAACTTTAATTTCGAAAAACTTCTTTCCGCGGATGCTACAGTCACTGGTATGGTCAACAAAATTCTGTAAGCAATCAAGACATGTGGAAACATCTCCAACTTCATCGCAAACTCCATTATTTGTATGGATGTCCAAAGATTTCGACTCTTCGATGCCTCTTCTGGTAACATTTCCTGCAAAATTTGCAACTCCATATACAAATATCCCCCATCAATATCAGAATGATCACCATTTGTTAACACATGTTCAAGATTCAAACAACATTTTTTTAACTCATCATCATGTAAAGTAACCAACTTTCTTCCATCAAACAAGAAACCAAACATAGATTCAAATTCTTGCATTTGTTCAAATCTAGTTCGTAATTGGGAAAGAGCCATATCAACTAAAACAAGAAAGTAATCGGTTCTAAATGTCTCTTGAGCGGATTGTTGTGCTCTCTCCGTATTTGGAATTTCATCAAATTGCTTTTTTCTAGAAAAACGTTTTACTACAAACTCGGGTTCAATTCCAATATCATTTGCGATTTCTTTAGCTTCACTAATAGCACGTACAAACCCATTTTCTCTATATTTTTCAAAAAAGTCAACTAATCCTTTGAGATTTTGTAAGGCAATATCAAGAAGCATATCTTTAGATTGTAATTTCTTACTAACTAAATTAATTCTATATAGAATTTCATGCCAAATAACCAAACTTACAAGAAATTTAAAACTTGAAAGTTCACCATTTATCAAAGACATTGCATCCCTGGTCACATTTACATCATCACTTGCTTGAGCCAATTCGGTTAGAGCATCTATGATTGGGCCAACTTGTGTTTTGATAGCTTTAACACTTTCAATGTGACTTTCCCATCGAGTAGTAGATAAAGATTTTAAAGTCAAATTATCAATATGATCTAATAGAACATTCCATCTCTTTGTAGAATTAAAAAAAAGTTTGTATATTGCTTGACAAGTACAAAAAAAGTTTCTTGCTTTGAGACAAGAATTTGCTATATCACATAAAACTAAATTAAGACTATGACAACCACATGGCATATAGAAGGCTCTAGGATTTATATCAAGTAATCTTTTTTGCACACCTTGATGCTTCCCTTTCATATTTGCCCCATTGTCATACCCTTGTCCCCGCACATAATTAATATCTAAATCAAGTGATATCAAAACATCTTGTAACGCATTAAAAAGTCCTAAACCGGATGTATCTTCTACCACCAAAAACTCTAAAAAGAACTCTTCTACTTTTATAGGAGAAGTAGACACATCAACACATCTTATAATCAAAGTCATTTGTTCTTGACGACTTACATCCGGAGTACAATCAAGAATAACCGAAAAATATTTTGCCTCTTTGATCTTTTTAATAATTGCACTCTTAACATCGGATGCCAACATTTCAATCAATTCATTTTGAATTTTGTTGCTAAGATAATGATAATGAGTTTTTTTTTTCTTTGATATGTTCAAAATGTTGTTTCATAACGGGATCAAACTCAACAATCATTTCAATTAAGCCTAAAAAATTACCATTCGATTCTTCATAAATTTTTTCTTTTTTCCCACGAAAAGCAATGTTGTTCTTTGCAAGACATTTAACAACCACAATTATTCTAACCAAAACTTTTTTCCAATGGTCGGTATCATTTTTTATTAAATCTTGTAAATCCTTATCGAGTGTTTCATTCTTACACAATCTCAATCGCAACTCCGACCAAATTCCAAAACTAATCAAATGCTCGGGACTATTTTCATGACCAATTAGTACGTCGTTGACGAAGATGTTTCCAATCATTTAATCCAACACTTGCTAATTGGCTTTTTGACCGACCCTCTTTAAAAAGTTTGCAACAAAAACAAAAGACTTTATCTAGCTCTTTTGAATACACTAACCACTTTCTATCAAGACATTCACCATTGCGTAACTTACGAACATAAAATTCTTCAGAAAAGTGTCTACCTATATTATCTTTAGGGAAATTGATGTTATTTTCCCTAATAGGTCCTCCTTTTTCAACAAGCAAATCTTTCATATTAGAATTTAACATATCCCAAATTCTTGGATCAAATATATTCAAACCAATATCGTTAGAAGCATTTTCATTCACATCACAAACATTTTCATCGCAAACATTTTCATTCACATCACAAACATTTTCATCATTAGCATTTGCATTTTCATCACAAGCATTTGCATTTTGATCACAAGTATTTTCATTTTCATCACAAGCATTTGCATCACAAACATTTTCATTTTTATCACACACATTATCGGAAACATTTGATTGTCTAACAATAAACTTATTTAGAGATCCACGCATTTTTTTGAGCAATTTCTTCTTGTTTTTTTTTTTTCTTTTTCTATTTTGAGCACCCGAGGGTTGTGATCAAGGAAACATATTTAATTCTTAAACAACTAATACAATATAAAGTAATAGAGAATAGAAAGATAACACCTGATTTCGTGAAATTGTCAAATAAGTCGAAACTCAGAAGCTTTGTTTCTGCAATATTAGCAATGGTAAAAGTTAAAAAATTAATCAGAAAATATAGAAATCAAAACTAAAAAGTAAACAAAATAAACCAAATACTCAGAAACTCAGAATGCTCTAAATCAAATAAACTAAAATAAACCCTAAACTAAACAGTAAACTAAACTAAATTAAATCAAAAGACAAAAAATAAACCCTAAATCCCTAATAAACCAAATTAAAAACAAAAATTGAAAAATAAGAAAATTACCTAATACCTATTTCCCTTTATTGAGTTAGAGCAAAAAGGCTAAAAGGTCAAAAAGACTAAAAGGTCAAAAAGACTAAAAAGTCAAATTAAACCAAATCAAAATCAGAAAATTACCTGACCTGTTCAAAATCAAACTCAGAAAGACAGAAAATTACCTGACCTAGTCTTCCGAGTTCCGCACAAGAGGCGAGAGCGAGAGCTGAGAGAGGCAGAAAGAGGAGCGCAAAACAATCGAGACTCGAGAGACTGAGAAAGAGGAGCGCGACAGTCGACAGAGACACAGGTTCGTTGATTTGAGAGAGGCGGAGAAGCCGAGTTCGTTCGTGAAGAGAAGAAGAAAGAAACTTGAAATCGTGGTTGGTTCGTTCGTGATTCGTGAAAGGAGCAACAGATGTGATTGTGAGATCAGAGATGAGTGATGAGTCGCTTGACGGATCAGATACATCAAGTTGGGCACTTTGGTTGGGCTATACTAACGGTAACACCCTATATGATCCTAATCCTTTTTATTTAGGCCCAAACTGAACCTAGTATAGGTAATATAATCTTTTTTTTGCTGCGCACTGAAAGTATGCTGCCCTAGGCCATCGCCCCTTGGGCCTATGGCCAGGGCCGGCCCTGGAGTTGATAAAGTTGGTATACTGAATTGTAGAAGGTTGCAATTTACATATCTCTAAACTTTAAGAGTACCGAAGCAATAAAGCATATCTTGAGTTCTGAAATTACTTTAAATATAAAATTAGTATTTCCTTTTATTTTGAGATACAATAGTTTTCAGATTTTATGGAAGCGATCTTAATATTTGCTACCAAGAACATCGAGAATGATTTTGGGTTTCTTAATCGTGATTATGATTTGTTTTCTTTCTGTTCAATACAGATTTGATAAAAGATTATCAATAAAATTTGAGAGTTGAGATGTTTGACATAAAAGAGTTAAAGTAGAGGTGATTCTCTTTAATAGAATTTGTTAATCCCAATAGTAATAATCGGTTGGCCGACATTTCTTTCATGAGTAGACGGATCCCAGCATATTTTAAGCATTTGTAAATGTCCGAGTTAAAAGATAACATCACAGTCAAAAAGTGAAAGTTCTTTCTTTTTCCAACTTCCGAAATTATAGTGTGAGAGTGCTTAAATATATCTTCGCTTGACAAAAAAAGAATAAGGTTATTGTTATGAGATAGGTCTACAGTTCAAACAAAGATGAGACAGTTTCCTTAGATTCTTTTGATGCTCAACGGATCATCAATGGCACAGGCAATCTCTTCTTTTCACGAAACATTGACAAAAACGCTAAATTTAAGACTCCACTTGGAATTGAGAGGCATGCAAGAAAGGTATACACACAAAATATATTCTTGTTGGTACAAAACATAAGTCCAAGATATGTCACATGTCCCATATACCTTTTACTACATTGGTTTACAAAATGAAGTATCTATGATAAAAATGAAATAATGAAGATACTTTTTAATCAACAAATTCCTTTTAGTATTGATTTTCTTTTGACAAGAGTAATGTTTGTTGAAACTAAAGAAAGGAAATCGTTTAATATAGAATAAACAAATATAATTACACATTTTATTCTCTATGACCACGAACAAGTATGTTCATCTAGACTTTGTTCATAGAGGTCTCAATGAATTGGTTATATTCCATTAATTCGATTGGAGCATATGTTCTATTTGTTATTAAATTTTATAATCCCTACATTGATAAACCATGAATAATCATTTACATATTCACTACAAGAGAAAAGACTTTTAGAGAAGGAAGTTTCAGAGAAAGATTTAGAAGTGTATCTAAAAGTGACATTTAGGGAAGGATAACGTGACGAAAGAAAATAAGTGTAACAAAATATAAGATGACTTTTAGAGAAGGATTTCAAGCCAAATAATACACTAAGAAAATCGTCCCTAAAACTTTTAGAGACGTTTCTCATATAAATCGTCCCTAAAAACTGACCAAAAGTTTTAGATACGTTTTCCAAATTGTCTCAAAAAAAAACTATTTTTACTTTTTGTTTTTAAATTAAACACAGAGTTTTAGTTACACTTTTATAAATTTTAAAACGTATCTAAAGGTTTTTAATTTTTAATAAATTAAATTTATATAACAAAAAATATAAATAGGAAGGAGACGGAGCTTGTATACGACTAATACGAGAGTCCCTGTGCTACAATATCTCTTCATTTTTCAAATCGAACGATCTATCCCTGGAATCAATCGTATTGGTTCTACGATTTCTCTTGGATCTCTGTTCGATTGTCTTTGATTTCTGTTCGATTTAGGGCTTGAGGATTCGTTGATACGCGACTTCGATTTAGGGCTTGAGGATTCATCATCGATTGCGGTAGGCGACTTCGATTTAGGGCTTGACGATTCATCATCGATGCGGTGGCGACTTCGATTTAGGGCTTGAGGATTCATCGATATGGTAGGCAACTTCGATTTTGTGTTCATATATTCATTTGACAGATTCATTGCAATCAATTATTTTGACTTGGATTAGTTTGCTTCATCATATTAAATTGCTTTGTAGAGTTTATATTGGAAATCAAAATCGAAATGGAGTGTTCCAGGAAATCAAATAAGACGTGTATTATAAATCAAATTATGTTATATCTAGACATATTAAGGTATCACGAAAGGTGTAATCATTGTTAGGCTTATGTCCTTGTTTATTTTATTATTTAAGTATGAGTTATTTGTCCACCAATATACTAGATAATCAAATTAGTCCCAGCAATGGAGAATGATTTCGAGTTTGCAAGTTCTTCCCTAGATCACCTCCTTAAGCACTTGCTTATCTTCATAAACAGGTAAATATTTTATGCAAAGAAATTTCCACTTACATGGGTATGCGGATCACAATAGTATTTTGATTTTGTGCTTCAAGGAGTAGTTCACAGAGATGTTATGCTTGGAAATTTTCTTTATTCCTGCAAGGCAGCAAAGGGATATCTCATAGATTTCAATCTTGTGACTGTAAGTAATGCTTACCTGAGCTTTGATCAAATTTTCGTTGATAATTGATATGACATTTATCAAGGCACTTCAAGTATTTATTTACTTAGACATCAAATATCTTTTACACGGGATTTGCATCAGAAGTTTGGATCAACTGGTGAGCTCCAATTTGTGTCTTTCTACTTCATTTTTATACACATTTGGTTGTAAGCAGGGGTGTGAATCTAACATTTCTGTCTACTTCAGAAAGTTTATCTTCTCGATTTGGAGAAAGCTAAATATATATCTTTTTTCACTGAAAAATCCAATTCATATCATGCTGCAAGTTTTGGTGTCCCTCCATCTCATTCGCAATCTCTTCCTCCTAACAAAAGTAGGAAATATACAAGTTCCAAAGCTTTAGAAGCAGGGGCCAATCTAAATTTCTTTTGCTCCACAAAAACTTGAAAAGGAAGGCTGACCAATTAAAAGACCACAAGGACATGAATATGCAAAGTGTGATGAAAAGCCAAGGTGTTGATGGTTCTGGAATAACTTCGACAAAGGATGCAACAAGCACCAGGGTTCCTTTGGTTGAACGATTAAGGGAGCCTATTCCTTGCAAAGGTAGAAAAGAATTGCTGAACTTGGTACATGAAGCAATGCAGGCTCCTGATCATGAAGCGACAAACACTCCTCCTGCTAAATCGGATAAGAAGTTTATCTATCTCACTCCAATGCCTCTGCAATCCACTAGAGTTGTTGTTGCTGGCTCTGGCTTATTTAAAAACAAACGTGTGTGTATATATATATATTCTCTATTTGTTTTTGCGTTGAGTTAAACCTACTTAATCTAATGACTCTATTCTAAATTTCTATTATTTGGACTACTTGTGATTTCTAAGTTAGATAAAGGTTATAGACTTCTTATATACAAGCATCACTAATCAATTCCAAGGGTATCGGGACACGAATCACACATTTTTCAGCACACATGTATTAACATCACTACTTACTACCATAAGAATAAGACATTCTAACATCTTTTGTCGCAAAAACTAAACCCAACATTCACTTGCTCTCACTGAAATCAGCATCAATAACTTCACCACCTGCTGCTTGGTTGTAAAGAGACTGACCCAATTGCATCATTTCTTGGTTCAATTCAACCATAGCATCCTTGATATTCTGAGTTGACCCAGCAGAAATAGCTTCTTTAAGCTCTTTCATCTTCGCCTCCACCTTCTTGAACAATTGATGAAGTAGATTTAGTTATGATTTCATATCTTCACTCATAGATAATCTAGTAACATTTCCTGTGTTGATGGCATGCTTCTCCTATTTGATTTTCTCTTATTTATGCTATTTTCCATTTTCGACTTCTTTTCAGAAGGGGTGCCAGGCAGAATATGGTTCCAACATGCCACTGCCCAAAAACTTTCTCATGCCTTCAAAATATGGTTCCAACATGCCACTGCCCAAAAAATCTGCTGTAACTATTAAAGAGGTGCCAGGCAGAACTATGGCAGTTGTTGCCTTTTCAGGTTTGTGATTATATTCTAGGGGAGAAGGATAAATTAGCTGATTTTGACAACAAACTTTTAAATTTAATAGAAATATGGCTTTAAACAGTGTCCTGAAGTGCTGAATACCATATCTCATTTGGATGATGTTAGGTACAACTGTTATAATGGGGGTAAAATTTAGTTGAGAAGATAATATAGGAAACACTTATGTCATTCCACAATTTCTTTACAACGACTTATTCAATACTTGCAGGAGTCTATATCCAATTTAAGGTTCATGACAAGTTGCTTAAATATAATGTATTATTTTGTAATGCCTATGCTTTAATTGATGTTCATTTAAAATTAATTTTGCTGATCACGAATTTAGGAAGCTTCTCGTGAAGCAGGCTTCTTGTGGTTCACGAGATAAATACGAAAGTCAAAACCGCAAGTTTGCGCCAGACCAAGAGAGAAATACCTTATGGAAATTGGTTGCAGGTGAGGGTCTCAGATGGTATATTACATGAGCCATTTCCAATGATATTAGAAGAAGACCTGGAGGCATCCCGTCACCGGATTTTTGCTTTCCTGTCTACACACATAGCTTATGAGGTCCTTCCTGATTCGGGCAAGGTCAAATAGTTTATCCCTTGTTTTCTACTTCTAAAACGCAGTTGAAATTTTATACCATTTTGTTTCGTATTTTGTCTCATTTTTTCTTGTTTTTCTTCCTCTCAGGTCATTGCCTTAGATGTCGATTTACCTGTAAAGCAAGCATTACATATTTTTTATGAGCAGGTTTATCCATTGCAACTTTTGATGGATTGTCAATCAATTTTATTTCACCTGTAAGTTACATCTTAGTAATTGTTTAAACCAAATGGTCGACTTACCTGCTAATGGCTTTGAGGGCAAAGTTTTCTTATAAAAGAAAATCGATTTAAGACTGTTAGGTTGGTTTGAGATGCGTGGATGTTGCTGGCATTTGGTTCTGGAAAGAGAATATGTGTTGACAGATATGTATTGTTGTTCACTTTCAGTAGAGTGCAGTTTGTCTTCTATTCTTCTTTATTTGTTATTTTTTCATCATTGTTCATGTTAGTATTTAGATATGGCTTGAAGATCTGGGATTAGGAGAATGGAGAAGAGTATGGAACCTGCTTACCGTCTGCCTTAAAGGTGCACTTTTTACTTCTATTCTTGGTTTCAAACAGAAAGTTATAAGATGGAGTAAAAAGATTTATTATCCTAGTTGAATCTTTTTCAACTATTGGCAATCATTGTCGTTTCTATTGCAACGACTTATGAGGCTTTAGTTATGACTAACTAGGATATCATATTGTTCAATTATCAATATAAGAGAGAATTGTGGTTTTAAATTTGAAGAGGTGCATTTGGAGCTGTGTTTACAACAAGGTACGTAATGGTACATTTATAATTTGATGTACTTAGTAGATACACTTGCCTCTTAATTTAAAGTAGAATCTCATGGCATGATACAATCTTTAGCATATTAGCCAAACCAAAATAAAGTAGTAATTGTTAAGCTCATAATTCACAAACTTGTGGTATTAGCTATGTAGTTCGTAGATTCTCTTTGGTTTTAAAGAAATTGTTTTTTCCCATCTTCAATGCAAATTTTGGGTTCATTAAAATTAACGATTTCTTCTTTGGTTTATCAGGTTCCATAGTGGACCAAAGAAATGAAATGAAGTTGCTTTGATGTCCTATTGCCTTGTTGAAGATAAACAGTGGAAGTGGGGCATATTCAAGATCTTGGATTGTTGTAATATTTAGATGGTCTTTTTTGACAAATGTGTAGATTCATAGGAACATGATGGTTTGTTTTGAAATATTCTTGTCTTTTATGACATATATAAATTTTGTCGTTTTAACAATTTTGATGTTTTTCTTGATTAATATTGTTATTTATTATTATTATTATTATTATTATTATTATTATTATTATTATTATTATATTATACATCTTTTAGAGAAGGACTTGATTTTTCTTAAAAGTGTAACTAAAAGATGTCTTTAGAGAAGTTTACAAAAACCGTCACTAAAACCTCTACTTTTAGAGAAGATTTTCATTATATGCATCTAAAGATAACTTTTAGAGAAGGTTATGGAAGTGTAACTAAAGGATACCTTTAGAGAAGGTTTTCAGAAAGCGTTACTAAAGCTTATACCTTTAGAGAAGCTTTTCCGAAAACCTTCCCTGAAGCCACCTTTTAGTAACGCTTGAAAATTGTCATCAATGCTCAAAAACCGTCACTATTACATGCTTTTAGAGAAGCTTTTTGGAAAAAAGGGGCCACCCTTTAGAGAAGCTTTTAAAACGTATCTAAAAGTGTCTAAAAAAGCTTCTCTAAAGGCTAACGTAAATGTACCCTCCGAAAACTCTACCAAAAACTTTTAGCTATCGTTATATAGGGAAGCTCTTTGACGGAAGTGAAAAGCTTCTCTAAACCCTTTAGAGAAGCTTTTCAAACTTTTAAATACAAAAGAAAACCTTCTCTAAAGGTCATTTTTCTTGTAGTGATTTCACATGCGTTCAATATCAGTCACTTGAATTTTGTTAAAAAATGATCTAGGCTCATTAATATAACCAAGTGAATGAAACAGATGTGATCAAATTAAGAATCAATTGAAATTACTTTTCTACCTGAGGAATATAACCAAGTGAATGAAACAGATGTGATCAAATTAAGAATCAATTGAAATTACTTTTCTACCTGAGGAAATGGATGTAGATCTACTTTTATATCGATTTGCTCTGAAGTTAAAAAATAGGCACCCCTCTACTTTTTTCGTACCCTCTACTTTTTTCGTAAGCATCTAATTAGTCAGGGTGTTTAAGGAAAGAACCACCGTTCTCTTTACGGTACAGGTTAGGTCTATATATATTTTTTAACTTTTAAAACCCTACCTCCAAGTGAAATATATATATATATATATATATATATATAGAGGCGGGTTCATGCGAGAACGTTAACAATTTACGTGAATGCAAGGACAATCCTCAGCCAATTATTTTGTACATGAAATTTTTTTCAGGTACAAAATCACATGTGATTTTGTACTAGCATCAAAAATGACACGCACGACTTTTGCCGTGGGAAAAGTCTCGGCCAATCATATATGATTTTGTATGTGAATCATATGTGATTTTGTACATGAAAAATTTCATGTACAAAATGATTGGCTGAAGATTGTCCTCGCATTCTCGTAAATTGTTACCGTCCTCGCATGAACCTCTTTCTATATATGTGTATATATATAGATAGATGTTGGTTCATTTACAAAGCGGATGAATCTTACAAACTTGTACAAACCATATATAAAAATATTTATTTCATGATTTTTTCTCATTAAATTCTATAATTTAAGATGTTATTACATATATGTTTGTTTCACCTTGTGAAAAAATTACATGTGAAAAGAATACATGTACTTATGAAAACAAATACATGTGAAACTTTTACATTATCAAACAAACATACATGTAATAACATCTTAAATCATAGCATTTGATGAGAAAAAAATCATGAAAAAATTATTTTTTTATATGGTTTGTACGAATTTGTAGGATTCATTCAGTTTGTAAATGAACCAACCTATATATATATATATATAGGGGTGGGTTCAAATGTGAACCTATCTTTGATTGTGAACATGAGGATGACATTTTAAATCAGATCAAAAGATGAGGGATAAAATTCGCCAAATTTCATCATCATCTTCCCCAAAAGAAAATTTCACTTCCGCCCCCAAATTTCTTCATCATCTTCCCCAAAATAAATTTTCGCACAAGTTTGTTTTTGCTTTGTGTTCCTCCTTAGAATCACAAGTCTTTTCAGATCCAGATTCTTTTTCTTGATGAAGTGTAAGAACGTTATTCAAATGTTTTTTTCCCTTTAATATGATCGTTCATCATTTTATCAGATGAAGTTTCTTTGAAAAACATTTGCTTAAATTCTTGTTTTTCAAAACCTTTGGTTCCATTGTAGGTTATATTCAGTCTGAATATAAGATACAATTTTGGGTTTGAATATTTGTAGCTTATATTCAGATTGAATATATTCTATAAATAGGTGTTTGAATAATTGTAGGTTATATTCAGACTGAATATAAGCTACAATTTGGGGTTTGTATACTTGTAGCTTATATTCAGACTGAATATAGTCTATAATTAGGTGTTTGAATAATTGTATCTTATATAAGCAACAAATTGGGGTTTGCATACTTGTACTATTGTAGCTTATATTCAAACTGAATATAAGCTACAATTTGGGGTTTGTATACTTGTAACTTATATTCAGACTAAATATAGTATATAATTAGGTGTTTGAATAATTGTAGCTTGTATTCAAACTGAATATAAGCTACAATTTGGGGTTTGTATACCAGTAGCTTATATTCAGACTGAATATAAGCTACAATTTGGGGTTTGTATCCTTGTAGCTTATATTCAGACTGAATCTAAGCTACAAATTGGGGTTTGTATACTTGTACTATTGTAGCTTATATTCAGACTGAATATAAGCTACAATTTGGGGTTTGTATACTTGTAGCTTATATTCAGACTGAATATAAGCAACAATTTGGGTTTTGTATACTTGTAACTTATATTCAGACTGAATATAATATATAATTAGGTGTTTGAATGATTGTAGCTTATATTCAGACTGAATATAAGCTACAATTTGGGGTTTGTATACCTGTAGCTTATATTCAGACTGAATATAAGCTACAATTGGGGGGTTGTATCCTTGTAGCTTATATTCAGACTGAATCTAAGCTACAAATTGGGGTTTGTATACTTGTACTATTGTAGCTTATATTCAGACAGAATATAAGCTACAATTTGGGGTTTGTATACTTGTAGCTTATATTCAGACTGAATATAAGCAACAATTTGGGGTTTGTATACTTGTAACTTATATTCAGACTGAATATAATCAATAATTAATTATGTGTTTGAATAATTGTAGCTTATATTCAGACTGAATATAAGCTACAATTTGGGGTTTGAATCCTTGTAGCTTATATTCAGACTGAATATAAGCAACAATTTGGGGTTTGTATACTTGTAACTTATATTCAGACTGAATATAATCTATAATTAGGTGTTTGAATAATTGTAACATATATTCAGACTAAATATAAGCTACAATTTGGGATTTGTATATACTTGTAGCTTATATTCAGACTGAATATAAGCAACAATTTGGGGTTTGTATACCTGTAGCTTATATTCAGACTGAATATAGTCTATAATTAGGTGTTGGAATAATTGTATCTTATATTCAGACTGAATATAAGCTACAATTTGGGGTTTGTATACTTGTAGCTTATATTCAGATTGAATATAGTCTATAATTAGGTGTTTGAATAATTGTAACTTATATTCAGACTGAATATAAGCTACAATTTTGGGTTTGTATATTTTTAGCTTATATTCAGACTGAATATAAGCTACAATTTGGGGTTGATATACTTGTAGCTTATATTTAAACTGAATATAAGCTACAATTTGGGGTTTGTATACTTGTAGTTTATATTCAGACTGAATAGTATATAATTAGGTGTTTGAATAATTGTAGCTTATATTCAGACTGAATATAAGTTATAATTTTGGGTTTATATATTTGTATCTTATATTCAGACTGAATATAATATATAATTAGGTGTTTGAATAATTGTAGCTTATATTCAGACTGAATATAAGTTATAATTTTGGGTTTATATATTTGTAGCTTATATTCAGACTGAATATAGTTTGATGAAGAAACATAATCCATCAAAACGAAATCAGATCAAAAATCGACAAATTGAGCTTCAAAAATTGCAAAGTGCAATCGGAACTGATATCAACGAATTTAATGAAGTTATTCAGCAATGAATCCGATTAACAGTGGATATCAATGATAATAAGGAGATAATAAGAAGAGAAATAAGTTGGATGATATCAATGATAATAAGGAAAGAATATAAGATAATTAGGAAAAAAAATATAAACTTCCAGAATTACCCCTCAAGCCACGTTTAAAGATTAGCTTGAATATGGCTTAGATTAAGGGCTGAGATTTATCCTGATGTTCACAATTAAAGATAGGTTCACATTTGAACTTTCCTCTCTCTCCCTCTCTCTCCCTCTCTCTCTATATATATATATATATATAAACATTATGTTAGAACTCAATAGTTATCTTAATTATATTAAGATTATTTATATTTAAAAAAATGATGTTTATCATGTATTTAATTCTATTTATTTGCAGACTATAGTTAGTTATACAAATTTAAACATAAGCTTTAATAAGTTGTACTTATACTTAATTAAATTGTAAACTTAAAAATCAAGTAATTTAGCTTTAATAAGCTATATATAATGCTTAAAATTTTGTTTTTAAAAGTTTGGGTCAAATGTTTTATAATATAGTATAGATATTACCATAGATAAAATTTGTTTAACGTAAACAATTAAAAACCCTAATTTACATCGAATGTAGTGTTCTCAGACGATCTCCTATGAACCCTCTATTACTCTTCCATCTCTATTTTACTATCTAAATCTTCTACAATCGATAGTTTGATCTATATAATAGAGAAATGAACCACTCTGTATTTTTTTCTAAACTTCTGATGATTACAAAAGGACCCTTCAATGTTTTAGATAATTGGATTTTTATTTTATTTGTTGTCTAATACAAATTTTAATAAAATAGAATATATATTTGACAAAAAAATTTATTTTCCTCTTAATAAATATAAGGTTATTGTGAAAAAAAAATAAAAATATGAGAATATAATTTATAAAGTTAATAAATATAAATATATTATTGAAAATCTACGTAATCAAAATAAAAAAGAATATATTTAAAATATTTTTTTATAAATAATAAAATAAAGAAATAAATTGAATAAGACATGAAACATTTTTTATTTTACTCTTTATAATAAAGAATAAAATAAAGAAATACATAAAATGCCTTCATGATTCTTCAGATCGTTTATCTTGGTACTTGTATTCGATTTATTAGTTACCACTTGCATGTGATTTTGCTTTCAAATAAAGCTTTCAACTTTATTTGTTTGGGACCAGGCAACAAATGCCTAACGTGCATTACCGGCTTTAGATAGATGGCGTATATTCGTCATTATATATAAAGTGCAAGAGCCCTACCTGGTCTCTTAGCATCCAACATTTTTAAGAAATATTTACATAGAATTTGTTAACCAAATAATGAATATTTATACCAACCATACATGCTTATTTATACAGGGTTGAGTTTAGGTGAGAAAAAAAGTTAAAGTGACAACTATAAGAAATGATCTCCACCTTTGGATGCATATTAAAATGAGATGCACCGGATAAATCCCCGTATAAAACGAGATTCGTTGGTGGGTTTGAGATTAAAGGTGATCAAAAGTCCAGGTGCATTCTTAATTACCATTCTGACTTTAACTCTCATTCTCACTCGATCCTGCACCTATATACAAATTGGTATGAAGGCGCAAGATCGTGTGAGAAATTGAGTTAGGGTGAAAGCGTAAAAACGGATATGGACGCTTGATCATTTTTAATCTCAAATCCACCAATGAATTGTGTTTTATACGGGGGTTGATAACGTGCATCTTGGTGCATCCCATCCTATCGTGCATCCGATGGTGGAGATCTCTCTTCTTACGTTTCTCACCGTATCTCTCCTTCTCACCGAAGCCATACCCCTTGGTGTTAAACTGAATTACTACAATATTACATATACCCATAGGATCGTGTAAGAAAGAGAGTTATGGTAAGAATCGTAAGAAGGGATCTGGACCTTTGACCACCCTTAATCTCAAACCCACCCATGAATCATGTTTGATATGAGGATTAATCCGGTGCATCTCATCTTAATTAATGTGCATCCAACGGTAGTGATCCATTCTTACGTTTCTCACCTTAACTCTTTTTCTCACCGGAACCCAACCCTAACAATGTGATATATTGTTTCCAGAGGCAAGGACCATCGTACAACAATGGCCATAGCATTAGCCGGGTCTATTAGAGGTGGCTGCATAACCAAATCGAGAACATCTGTTCCATGATAAACCCCGCCTTTGAGGTTTTGGATTCCTTTCGCGTGATATCAACAAGGCACCACCGTGTGTTGCCGTAGACCTTACGGCTGCTTCTCCAACGTACACCAGCCACTTCGTCCAGATCCTCGATCAAATGTTCGGCCTCTCCAGATTCATACATAAATTTATCCCCATGCACCAAGGAAAAAATATATGAATCAAATTCCAATTTTCTTTCACAAAATATATATTGTTTATGTTGTAATAATTGTTGGATTAATCGGCATTAATGTTTACGGGTCTCGGGTCGATATTTTAATTAGTTAGTTTTTATCTAGTAGATTATATTGGCCATAATTCAAACTGGTCAAGGGTTGACTGAGTAACATGGGTAGTTAGCAAATAACCTGGTGAACATGGGAGCATGTTTCCATTTTTCCCACTACGTTTGAGGAAGTTTGTTTTTTTAGTTGAGTATTGAAGTAGTGTTTTCCTTTGAGTTGAAAGAAGCATGTAGTCTCCTGTATTAAGTTCAGAAAATATTAATGTGAAAATAGGTTCCAAAAGAGTGGCTTTATCTTTCTGTTTGTTTTTCTTTCACATCTTTCTTCCAAAATCGTGAGTGAAACTTTTTTTTGAGGCTGCTGATTTCCAACAATAATATTCAAAGTTATCAATGAGGATTGTCAATATGGGTTGGGTTTCGGTAAGAAGAAAAGTTATGGTGAGAAATGTAAGAAGGGATCTTCATCATTGGATGCATATTAGGATGAGATGTATCAAGATGAGATACACCGAGATACACCAGATAATTTTCGTAAGAAGCGCAATTCATGGGTGGGTGTAAGATTAAAAGCGATTAGGGTTCAGATCCCTTATTACGCTTCTCACCATAATTTCACTTCTCACACGATCTCATGTCTGTCAATATTTGCATGGTCATCTGATTAATGATGTTTCTGCTGTTGAATATTCATTAACACCAACCAACATTAATTGACTGTTTTCGAGTATTTAGTCAGATGCCATATGATGGTGTGAGAGGAAAAGTTAGTGAGAAGCGTAAGAAGAGATCTTGACCCTTAATCACTTTTAATCTTATACCGACCCATTAATTGCGCTTTAGAAGAGAGTTGATCTGGTGCATCTTGGTGCACCCCATCTCGGTGGATCATATCCTAATGTGCATCAAAGGATGAAGATTTTTCTTATACTTCTCATCTTAACTCTTCTTTTCATCGAAACCCAACCCTTAATCACATGTACCCTTAGTCACATGTACCGATTAATTAACCAGTTGCATGGATTGTGCGGCTTTGTACATGAGTTGGGAGATCGCCAAACGTGTCACATGCATTAGCAGGATAAGGTGTGGTTTTTATCATATGCTGTCTATTAGACCTTTTAAATGATAACAATCTTATTAACCGGCACGATTCCTAATACAAGAATTTTGTAGAATAATAATGAGGTACATTTACAGATATACAATAGTTTAGAGTTTATATTCATGAGGGAGGTTGAATGAGAACTTTGTAAATTTAAAGGAACAAAGGAACACCTTGTGGACCACGTATGATGTGGGTCCCATACATTATAAAATCATATCTGATTCAATGGTGGGTCCCATATGATTCAATAATGTGTGGGACCCACATCATATGTGGTCCACAAAGTGTTCCTTTGTTTCTTTAAATAGAAGTGTTCTTGTATAATCCCTCCCTTTATCGTCATATGCATATAGAAAATAAGTGAGACATAGTAGTTGGTACAAATATACGTAAATATTTTACTAATGAAGAATTGGTACAAGTATTACTTAAATATTTTATTACCGTCGTCGCTGTAAAGTCTGTCACTTTTGGATGGTAACTTTAGCTTCATATAGCAACGAGTCGATGACATTTCGTCACAGTGGATATAAAATACAAATTAAATTTTTATCTACTTTGACGAAATGTGGTCTCTATAGGTCAAGAAATAAGAAAAAATGGTAATATACATATTGCGACGACATGTCATCGCAATAGGTCAAAATTAAAAAAAAATCAATTATCGCATAGTCAGTCATAGTGTTTGTTGGAAGCAACACTATGAAATCCTCAAGAAAGAACCACTACATGTATCCATACCTATAGTTTTTGAAGATAAATACCAGTTAAGAACAGTGAACATCATATGCCAGTAGATGGCAAATATTTTGTTCGAAATGCAGATGCTGAGGTTAACGGTTCTAAATATCCAAGTAGTCGTATATCAACGAACATCGCTTCCTCATAAACAAATTCATCATATCCATTCTTATCCGGGTAATGAGTTGATTCTGGTAATACAAGAATATGACGAAGACAAACTCATCATATCCATGCTTGTCTCGTAGTCTTTGCGCGTACAAGTTTAACTAGTTCATTCCAAAAAATTATCGCATAGTTAGTCATAGTATTTGTTGGAAGCAACACCGTTAAAGCATCAAGAAAGAACCACTACATGTATCCATACCTATAGTTTTCGAAGATAAACACTAGTTAAGAACAGTGAACAACATATGCCAATAGATGGCAAATATTTTGTTCGAAATGCAGATGCTGAGGTTAACGGTTCTAAATATCCAAGTCGTCGTATATCAACGAACATCGCTTCCTCATAGACAAATTCATCATATCCATCCTTGTCCGGGTAATGATTTGCTTCTGGTAATACAAGAATACGACGAAGACAACTTAGAGTTAATCTTAACACATAATGATGCACGTAGCCTTGAAAATAATGATTGTTGTCGTCGACACGATAAGTCGAAGTATACCAAAATTATTAAAGATAAACTTCTGGTACAGCAAAAGTGTCGGTCAAGGTATAGTGGATCGGGTGGACTTTTAGTATTTATAGGATAACATGAAATTCTGAATGCATTGTGAAACTAAGATAATGGTTATTTGGTATTTTATATTTGGGATTGAGCATCAAGGCGTCGTCAGAGTTTTTGGCATTTACACAGTGGGAAGTTAAATTAGATCCGAGTGATGGAACCGAATGTTCATCATGAGACTGATGTGGGTCAACATTTTCCACACGCTCCGTAATACCTGTTATAAGATAAACTGTTAATTCAAAAAAATGCAATGACATGAAATATAAAGTGCATTATCACATTAAAAAATGTGATATACTAAATAAGTCTCTCCACAAAGAAGTGATATTCAGTAATTATATCTGAAAAGATATCTGTCATGAAATCCCTTTGAAAAACAAATCATTAAAAAAAATTAGAAATCCGAGTTAAGTGAGAAACATGGATCTGTGTGTTCAAAGAAACACGTATCCTTGTTTCAAAAACCAAACACGGATTCCCAAAATAATTTTCAAGAAACACGGATACAGGACTGAAATAAAATACAGGTTCTATCTATTCGTATTCAGAAAAACAAGGATTGAACTTGAAAAACAAACATGGATCAATTAAATGAAAAGAATCACTGAGCGGATTTATTCGTGATTGTGACCTTAGGAATTTATCACAAATATCATGAAGGTCAAACCCAAACACGGATTGAAAAATTGATAAGAACCACAGATTCTTCTCAACAAAAGAAACACAGATCCTTTGACAAATTACACAAACACCTTGAAAACATTGAAGGATTAAACAAGGATTTAAAATCAACAAAGGACCACGGATTGGTCTATCGGTATTCTAACCCTAAAAGGAATTTTAAACAAAACCAACACTTTAAACTTTTTTTTTAAGATCAAAATTGAGTTTTTAAAAGAAGTTCAAAGGTTTAGAATTGAAGTCTTTTCCCTCCATGATCATTATTAAAACAAAGTCAGATATGAAAATTAAAGCACAATCACAACACAAACAAATATGAGCCTAACTATTTTAATCAATCGAAGGAATACAACCTCAAATAAAAAATCAGATATTACAAATCAAAAGTTACAATCAAGAATTCACACTGAAGTATGCTTGCAAGAAATCTTCAAGAACACATAGTGTTCTTGAGAAGTGTAGATCAAAATCATGAAACCCACCTTTTGTTTTGATTTAACACACTTCAATATCAAAGGGAAATGCAAGAATCTTCAAGAATCACGAACTCAGTAAACTTCGAGAAGTCAGAGTGAAAACCAGGAAGAAGATGATGAATAGATTGTAAAAAATGAATCACGGATGGTGAAATCGTATTTAAAGAGTAAATGAATGTGCCATGTGTCAGCATATGATTGGACCATCAAGTTTAATCACGACTATTAAACTTCTAAAACATGGATTAAAAGTGTATCGGATTAGGCCCTCCGATATTCTATTGAGGAGAATATCAAATAAGGCCAATCCGATAAAAATGATGGTTGTCAAACACGAATTCAACATGTTCGTGAACAACCATTTCAAAAGACACCAAAAGAATCACGGATCCTACTAATCCGTAAACAACTATTTTTATAAAAATTCATAAGGATTATGGATCTAACTAATCTGTGAACAACAAGAAACACATATTGGTCTTGTACATAATGAATATCATGAAAATAAACCAAAGAATCACGGATTAGTCATATCCGTGATAAAAACACTAAGTGCAAAAAAAATGAAAGAAACACAGATTGAACTAATCCGTTATTCTTTTCATGCTTAGAAATTTTTTCACAAATTTGCTTCCAAAATTCAATTAATCATGAACCTACAAAAAGTCAATATATAAAATTCATCAGTACTTGTACTCCCCCTCAAATCAATATACTCCCTAAAAAAATTCAAAATCAGATAAAATTATCTGTTTACTCCCCCTTAAATCATGATTAACTATGCTTTACTTCCAGTACAATCAACAGTATTCTTAAGAACATACTAATCATATAAAAAAAATATGAAATATTGAGAAAGAATAAAAATAAAACAAAATCTTGAATTAGACAGAGTCAATGAAAAAGCATGAATTAACTTTTTAAGAAAATTCAATAAGAATGAAAATTAGAATATAACTGACATAGACGAAACTGTGACTGAGATATTTAGGGTTTTCAAACTTTTGAATTATCGTTAAATGAAGATTCTAGGTTTCATGTTTAATATTCCTAACTTAGATACCAAGAAGTGAAAACGTTTTTCGTCAAGTGCCTTGGTAAATAAGTTAGCTAACTAATATTATGTACTAATATAATAAAGTTCTATTGTACCACGCTCAACGTAATCTTTGATAAATTGGTATCTGATATCTATGTGTTTGGTCTTTGTGTGTTGAACCGGATTGCAAGATATTGCTATTACACTCTTTGAATCACAGTAGATCGAAATTTTGTTGAACAGGAATCCATAGTCCTTTAGTTGTTGATCATCTGAATGAATTATGAGTAACAACTAGTAGTGGCAACATACTCTATTTCGGCTGTTGACGTGGACACACAATTTTTATTCTTGGATGCCCAACTAACGAGCTTATCGCCCAAAAATTGAATGTGTCCCGATGTACTTTTTATGTCCAACATACAACTTGAGTGATCTGCATTTTAATAAGCGGTTAGAACAAAACCAGTATCCTTGGGATACCAGAGACCCAACTCCATCGAGCCCTTTAGATAACGAAATATTCGTTTGACGACACTCATATGGGATTTTTGAGCATTAAAGTGATATCTAGCACAAATAAACGTAGAAATCATTATATCAGGTCTACTAGATGTCAGATACATTAAAGATCCAATCATCCCTCGATATGTCTTTTGGCCAACTGCCTTTCCATCAGGATCTGGATTGACCTTTTGGCCTGTAGTCATAGGTGTATTTATCGATGAACAATTTTCCATTTTGAATTTTCTTAAAAATCAGATACATATTTATTTTCACTAATGAAAATTCCTGTTGAAAATTGTCTTACTTGTAAACCAAGGAAAAAGTACATCTTACCCATCATGCTCATGTTGAACTCAGACACCATCAGATCGGAAAAATTAGAGCAGTATTCTAGTTTAGTAGACCCAAATATAATGTTGTTAACGTATATTTATATCAGTATTATGTCCCCACCTTCTATTTTAATGAAGAGGCTGGTATCGATTGTAACTTACGAGAAACCTGAGTTCATAAGAAATACAATAAGACGATCATACCAGGCTCTCGGTGCTTGTTTGAGTCCATATAAAGCCTTATCAAGTATGTAGACATGAAAAGGTTTGGAGAGATTGACAAACCGTTCCGGTTGTGAGAGTACACCTCTTCTTTCAATTTACCACATAGAAATGTTGTTTTCACATTCATTTGATAGACGGTAAAATTCTTGTGTGCCACGTATGCAAGAAACATTATGAAACCCTCAATGTGGGCAACTGGCGCAAAAGTCTCATCTAGTCTATGCCTTCTTGTTGATTGTAGCCCTTTGCTACCAATCTGGCCTTATTTTTGATAGTCCAATATTACCAGATAACGATGAATCTAACAACAATTTAGCAAGAACACATCAATGGATATCATTTAGTCATATGTATTGAAGTGTTTTTCTCTCTACAATCTCTCTCTAGATCTATACAAGATTCTTTATGAAAGTTCTAATAAATGATCTAACAATTATGAATCTTTGGTAGGACTTCCAATCATCATTGAATTGGAATTATAAACATCCATTCTCAGACTGTTCTGATAATACCACAAATATATGCATTTGAATCACGAAGACTCGTGCAATGTGTAGAAAGATTTAAGAATTATATGCTATTAAAGTTAAAAATGTGAAAATACTTCCACAAACTCAATGTGCATTGAATATGAATTTGGAGACTAGAGATGTGTCTTCCTTTTTAATTATCTTTATATTCCGACTGAAGAAAAGTTAGCAGATATGCTCATTCTCCGTGATATATGAAACAAATATATTTTGTGAGATACTTGAGTGACTAGGTGGGGTGACTCGAGTAGTCAAAACTGGTCCATGTCGTTTGCAATATTCATCTCCAAACCCGGTTTACTGACTCAGTTTGGTGAGGATCTTTAATATTCTTTTGATCATGTCTCACACTCACCATATTTTTTTAGCTCACTAGAACTCATCTCGCAAAAAAAAAATCAACTAAAACTCCCTCATACCAGTCTCGTATTCAATCACATCTGATAATAATTGTAAATTTAGAAATAATCTTTTCAGCTTGAGACTCTACCCCTTCAAATTCCCTCTCATTTACATTTTATCTAAACACACCCATTTTCAAGATCATCACAATGATCAAGAAACTCAACTATCATCTAGACCCTTTTCGATGACTAGCCTTGGGTATGTTTCTTGGGTAGGTCCTTATGTTGAAATGTTGATATTTGTCAGGAGCAGAAACATTTAACTTTGAGTTCTAAATTGATTTGTTTAGAAGTCAAAACAAATAAAGTACAGGTTCTGAATTGAGGTATTCAAAAGCTAATTAAAACACAAGTTCTGAACTAATGTCTAAAATATGAATGTATCTGTTTAGGAATGTCAATGAACAAATACGAAAGCTAAAAAGATTGACTCAATAAGCACAATGTTTAATGAAACAAATATTTAATGATTATTAAGGTTAATTATGAAGAACAAGTCACAACTATTATTTCGATAAAAATTGAATAATTGAAATGAATTAAAGAAAAAAATGAAAACAATTAAAGAATATCAAGCGAGTGTATTTCCACCGATATGCAACAAATTATGAGATGTTGGAATTAACTTTTTCAAGAAAATATTACTCGTGGTAATCCAAGAATAGATTTTCAATCGGAAAGAAACAAACAAAAGTAAGTTTCTTGGATTGAACTACTACGATTTCATGAGGTACAAATTTTCAAACAAGATAATACGGTATACAAGATTTCCCCCTCAAAGAGAGAAAATACTTACTCCCCCTCAAACCAAGCATAAGTCAGATCACGTGTTTGTATAATCAGAATTCATCACGATGATGACTTGCAAAATAGATTAGGCAGATTTTGGTACCCATAACTTCATGGGTCCTTGCATGTTAGTGTTGGTATGAGGTATACTTTAAGATCCAAACCGTCTATTTTGATTAGATGTTCTAACAGTAGATCTTATCACTAGGGAATCGGGATCAGAATACGTACCATACCAACGGTTCACATACTTTTAATGAACAAAATCATTCGTTCTACAAGTGAAACATCAAAGCTTCTCTTGGCACGAAATGATCAGCTTGTTGATAGACCTGACAAGATAAGGCAAATCAGTCGTGGAAGCAAATGACTTTGCATCAACTGAAGGAGATTGGTAGCACTTGTTTCCATCATGGCCATCTGTAGTTGATTTCCTCATCCAAACCATCTTGACCTGCTTAGAGGGCTTAGTATTTGTACCCGAAATAGTATAGAAAAGATTGGAAATACGAATTTGATCAAGTGAAAAATCATTTGATTTGCAGAACTTTGTTGAAGGAATCTTGTCATGGATAGAACTTGAAGCAGTTTTGTATTAGCACACAGAATCATCATAAAGGGACTCAGCAATAGTATTGACACTAGTTAGATCAAATTAGTCCACCTTGAAGTTGATCTCTTCAAGATCCATCACTTTAGTAGACACGACATTTCGTTTTTCAACAAACAAATCAAACCTCATATGCATGTCAGATTTCATAAACCGATCTTTCATAACTTCTGTCTGTAGTCCAAATAATTTACTTGAAAGCTCTGCAATTTTCTTCTTAAACACTTTTTTTTTCTCCCCAAATACCTTTTCTATTTCATCATCAGACGTTTTTTAAGTATTCAAGATTTCCTTTTCATTTTCCGCTTTCTTTTCGAGTGTGGAAATCTTCTTTGAAAGAGCAGCAAGCTTGCTTCAAGAATTTGTCTTTCAACATCGAAGTTACTCTTATCATTCTCTAAGATAACTTCTAACCACTTCTTCTTGTCTAATAAGTCTTTGACAATTCCAGTATTCTTCTTCATAAGAATCTTCTTGTCAGAAGCAGTAGTCTTTCTTTCATCGTCTAAAGATGTGTGAAGTACAGAAATTTGCTTTGTTAGCTCACAACACTGCTCACACTTCTTATCAGAGTTGTTTATCTCAACTTCAAATTTACTTCGTTCAATCACGATTACCTGTTTAAAATCAAAAACTTGTTTTGAAAGTTTAGTAATAGTCATCTTAGAAGAGTTAAGCTTGCTTTCAAAACCTTTCTTTTTAGCCTCAAATTTGTGCTTTTGTTCAGTAAAACTTTCACAAATTGTTTTCTTTCTGTATTCAATATTTTTTTTAAGTTCAGATATACGCTTTGAAAACTCAATAATCCTAGAAGAACTATTTCTCTTAGAACCAGAAATCCTTTTATCATGCTCAAGATCAGTAATACTTTTCTGTAGATGAACATTTTTCTTTATCAACTCAATGTTCCTCTTTTTACTGGAATCTTCATACGTGAAAGTAGTTGGATTTTGATAGAGTTCATCGAGTTGATATTTCAAAGCCTTCTTTTTAACCCAATCCTTTCTCAGGTAAGCTATCAGTTCATCACTAGCAAGACGGTCGACTTTGAGCTAATAAATGTCTTTCTTTTGACTCGCAACCAATGCTTGTAGAGAGGATACTTGAGAATTCAAATCAGTAGTAGACGTCAATCAGATATAATGATCGTTAATCAAATGATTTGTAGAAGATTTGAAAAACCTTGACAATCAAGTAGATGCGTAAAAATAGACTTGAAAAGTCAAAGTCAACGATCGTGAAAAATTCAAACAGAAAGTCAAACCCTGAGAAAATTTTCCAAAATTCGAAAGATATTTTTGAAGATAAAATCTAAAATCTAACAGAAAAAGTAAAATTTTGAATGAGCAATTTTGGAAATTACCAGCCTTTTTTTAAATATCTGGAGGTTATGATATGCGAAGCTCGCAAGGGTTAGGGCAAATTTCATGCGAAGATGAGTTGTGCGAAGCTCGTACGAAGATTTGTGCGAGGGTATGCGATGCCTATCAATGTTTTCGTCCGAGGGTTATGACTGAAGCCTTATTCGAGGCTCGCATGAAACAATATGATGCTCTCTTAGCACAATGTGAGGGCTATGAAGACTTGTGCGAGGGCTAAGAATGCCTTTGTTGTCCGAGCCTTGTGAACATTTGAAGATAGCCTTGTGCGAGGATTAAGAAGGTTCGCAGATCTGTTGAACAAAACACTGCTGAAGTCGATCCAAACTAAATCAAAACCCCTCTGATTGATCTGAAACTTTGTAGGGTTGCTCGAAAACACTTTCTAAACACTTATGATTCAAACAAGTAACCCTAAATCAGCCTAGAAATCTGTAATGAATCAACTAAAACTCCCTCATACCAGTCTCGTATTCAATCACATCTGATAATAATTGTAAATTTAGAAATAAACTATTCAGCTTGAGACTCTACCCCTTCATATTCCCTCTCATTTACATTTTATCTCGACATACCCCTTTTCAAGATCATCCCAATGATCAAGAAACTCAACTATCATCTAGACCCTTTTCGATGACTAGCCTTAGGTATGTTTCTTGGGTAGGTCCTTATGTTGAAATGTTGATATTTGTCAGGAGCAGAAACATTTAACTTTGAGTTCTAAATTGATTTGTTTAGAAGTCAAAACAAATAAAGTACAGGTTCTGAATTGAGGTATTCAAAAGCTAATTAAAACACAAGTTCTGAACTAATGTGTTCAGAAACTAAAATATGAATGTATCTGTTTAGGAATGTCAATGAACAAATGCGAACGTTAAAAAGATTGACTCAATAAGCACAATGTTTAATGAAACAAATATTTAATGATTATTAAGGTTAATTATGAAGAACAAGTCACAACTATTATTTCGATAAAAATTGAATCATTGAAATGAATTAAAGACAAAAATGAAAACAATTAAAGAATATCAAGCGAGTGTATTTCCACCGATATGCAACAAATTATGAGATGTTGGAATTAACTTTTTCAAGAAAATATTACTCGTGGTAATCCAAGAATAGATTTTCAATCGGAAAGAAACAAACACAAGTAAGTTTCTTGGATTGAACTACTACGATTTCATGAGGTACAAATTTTCAAACAAGATAATACGGTATACAAGATTTCGCCCTCAAAGAGAGAAAATACTTACTCCCCCTCAAACCAAGCATAAGTCAGATCACATGTTTGTATAATCAGAATTCATCACGGCACATGATGACCTGCAAAATAGATTAGGCAGATTTTGGTACCCATACCTTCATGGGTCCTTGCATGTTAGTGTTGGTATGAGGTATACTTTAAGATCCAAACCGTCTATTTTGATTAGATGTTCTAACAGTAGATCTTATCACTAGGGAATCGGGATCAGAATATGTACCATACCAACGGTTCACATACTTTTGATGAACAAAATCATTCGTTCTACAAGTGAAACATCAAAGCTTCTCTTGGCACGAAATGATTAGCTTGTTGATAGACCTGACAAGATAAGGCAAATCAGTCGTGGAAGCAAATGACTTTGCATCAACTGAAGGAGATTGGTAGCACTTGTTTTCATCATGGCCATCTGTAGTTGATTTCCTCATCCAAACCATCTTGACCTGCTTAGAGGGCTTAGTATTTGTACCCGAAATAGTATAGAAAAGATTGGAAATACGAATTTGATCAAGTGAAAAATCATTTGATTTGCAGAACTTTGTTGAAGGAATCTTGTCATGAATAGAACTTGAAGCAGTTTTGTATTAGCACACATAATCATCATAAGGGGACTCAGCAATAGTACTGACACTAGCTAGATCAAATTATTCCACCTTGAAGTTGATCTCTTCAAGATCCATCACTTTAGTAGACACGGCATTTCGTTTTTCAACAAACAAATCAAACCTCATATGCATGTCAGATTTCATAAACTGATCTTTCATAACTTCTGTCTGTAGTCCAAATAATTTACTTGAAAGCTCTGCAATTTTCTTCTTAAACACTTCTTTTTTCTCCCCAAATACCTTTTCTATTTCATCATCAGACGTTTTTTAAGTATTCAAGATTTCCTTTTCATTTTCCGCTTTCTTTTCGAGTGTGGAAATGTTCTTTGAAAAAGCAGCAAGCTTGCTTCAAGAATTTGTCTTTCAGCATCGAAGCTTTCAAAACCTTTCTTTTTAGCCTCAAATTTGTGCTTTTGTTCAGTAAAACTTTCACAGATTGTTTTCTTTCTGTATTAATATTTTTTTAAGTTCAGATATACGCTTTGAAAACTCAATAATCCTAGAAGAACTATTTCTCTTAGAACCATAAATCCTTTTATCATGCTCAAGATCAGTAATACTTTTCTGCAGATGAACATTTTTCTTTATCAACTCAATGTTCCCCTTTTTACTGGAATCTTCATACGTGAAAGTAGTTGGATTTTGATAGAGTTCATCGAGTTGATATTTCAAAGCCTTCTTTTCAACCAAATCCTTTCTCAGGTAAGCTATCAGTTCATCACTAGCAAGACGGTCGACTTTGAGCTTATAAATCTCTTTCTTTTGACTTGCAACCTATGCTTGTAGAGAGGATACCTGAGAATTCAAATCAGTAGTAGACGTCAATCAGATATAGTGATCGTTAATCAAATGATTTGTAGAAGATTTGAAAAACCTTGACAATCAAGTAGATGCGTAAAAATAGACTTGAAAAGTCAAAGTCAACGATCGTGAAAAATTCAAACAGAAAGTCAAACCCTGAGAAAATTTTCCAAAATTCGAAAGATATTTTTGAAGATAAAATCTAAAATCTAACAGAAAAAGTAAAATTTTGAATGAGCAATTTTGGAAATTTCCAGCCTTTTTTTAAATATCTGGAGGTTATGATATGCGAAGCTCGCAAGGGTTAGGGCAAATTTCATGCGAAGATGAGTTGTGCGAAGCTCGTACGAAGATTTGTGCGAGGGTATGCGATGCCTATCAATGTTTTCGTCCGAGGGTTATGACTGAAGCCTTATTCGAGGCTCGCATGAAACAATATGATGCTCTCTTAGCACAATGTGAGGGCTATGAAGACTTGTGCGAGGGCTAAGAATGCCTTTGTTGTCCGAGCCTTGTGAACATTTGAAGATAGCCTTTTGCGAGGATTAAGAAGGTTCGCAGATCTGTTGAACAAAACACTGCTGAAGTCGATCCAAACTAACTCAAAACCCCTCTGATTGATCTGAAACTTTGTAGGGTTGCTCGAAAACACTTTCTAAACACTTATGATTCAAAAAAGTAACCCTAAATCAGCCTGGAAATCTGTAATAGCCCTAATCTAATTATTGGACTTGGGTTAAGATTAGTGGAATTGGGCTTTAATTAAAAGGGTTTGGACCTTAAATAAAAAAAGGGGATTGGGCTGATTTCAATTTGGAGCCCTAAAAGGCCAATGTATATATACATATGTGTAGGTGAAATGTTAAGCCACTATCCTCATAAATCAGTATTATTTGTGTGTGTTTTGAGTGTGAGACGTGGTTGGCAAGAAAATGGGAGAAGAAGAACATTCTTGAAGAATTCCATTGAAACTTCAAGTATCCTTAGGTATGAACTCATCTTCTTCATCCTCAAGCTCACCTAAATGACATGGAATGATTAGAAGCTATTGGGGTTTTTGCATTTTAGTTGGGTAATCAATGATTGAAATTCTCAAATCAATAGATATGAGATGCATATATGAAATAGAATGGCTATCTTCATTGGTTAGTTGTTATTTCAATCATTGGGTTATATTCTAATGAAAACCCACCATGGATGAACTTGGGTTCACCATTTGAGATAGGAAAAATGCATGAATCAATGGATGGATTGGAATATATGGTTTATTTGTTGTTGGGAAGGGTTTTGGTATGTATTTAGACAAGTTTTATGACTGTTTTATGGTTGGGTTTGGTATCAATGGTGTTTTTGGGGTTTTTGGTTCATGCGGGTATTTGTGCAGGAAACAGAAGGTCCCGCGACCTTTCCCGCGGCTTCAAGTCGCGGGGTAAGCCGCGTATCTCACTGTTTCAGTATTTTGAAGTTTTTACATAAAGGTCAATTAAGTGGGTTAAGTGGTGTCCTAGCCTAAGGGGTTTATAGGTGGGATGTGTGGAAGTATAATTGGGTCATTAACTTGTAGTTAATTGATCTTAATCAGGTATTCGATTGGTGAGATCGTATTAGGGAAGGGTATAAAGCAGTTTGGCAAATCAGGTGAGTTCCCTTGACTTAAACCACACTTTTTGACGAATGTTGGATTTATGAAACTGATCATGGTATTTAAATTGGAAGCATGCTAAATAAATTACATTTTGTTTGGATCGTATACATGTTGTAAGTTAAATTGGCTTGGATATCGCGATATGCCTAGTTAAAATGGACATGTACATGGTAGAGTTTATTGCGCAACCGTATGTGGCAAGTTTGCGGATAGAACGTCCCCGCATGTGGCAAGTTTGCTTGTGACGATTATTAAGTCATATGTGGCAAGTTTATGACTAAATTGGATTCTTCTACTAACTTTGTACATGGCCTCGTATGTGAATTGCTTGCTTCCTTAAACTATTTATTTCTTTGGATTTAAATGCTTCGTTCATAACTGCTGTTTATTGGAAATTCACTAGATCTTGTGGTCTAACCCTCGCTTTTCAAAAACTAAAACCATTTTCAGGTAAAGGCTTGGCTGAGAGTTCGTCTAAAGGAAAGAGTAGGATGTGAGTCGGTCGTACAGAAGATCGGGGGATTTAGAGACTCATTTAGTTTTCTTATAATTCTCAGCTGTGAATAGTTTTATTTCCGCTGTTAAACATCGAGATGTAATAGATGTTAGACTTCTTTTTGTCTTTTAATTGTCTATCTTTATTAGATTGCACTTTATGGAAATTGGGTCGTTACAAGTGGTATCAGAGCCCTAGTTTAAGTGAATTAGGCGATCTAGGAGCGCCTAGTCTTAGACTTTGGGATAGGGAACACGACTGAGAATTCAGGGACCATAAGATTAACACCTTGACGGGGATATTGCTAATAGGGTAGTGAGGACTAGCATGTAAGGTAAATTTGGGATTACACTTGGCCAATGTAATTATGAATTTACAGGTACATGTGCGTGCTTTTTACCTTGTTACACTTGAACTGTTATTTAAGTTATGTTTGTTTTGGCATTTCAGTTTGATCATGGCAACTCGTTCTGCAAGGAGTAGGAATACTCCCGTTGTGGGTCAACTCTCTTCCGAGCCGGAAGAGAATGGACCTTTTGGAAATCCGGGTGCGGTGGGTACCCAAGTTCGTGGAAGGGGCCGAGTTAGGGGCCGGGAAAGAAGTTTGAGCCAAGTGGTGGGTGAACCACCAATCCCACCCGAATTAGGGACTAGAGGACATGGAAGAGGTTGTGGTCGTGGAAGGGGGAAAAGTGCGGGGATATTGGAACGTCAAGAATTTCCCGCGGAGGTAAGTTCAATCGGAGGAAGGGGACGAGGTCATGGTGGGGGTCGAAGGGGAGTCATGGAGCAAGCATTTGTGACTCAAGAAACATTTGCTAATAAGATGGGAAATGTACAAACCACTCTTCAAACCTTGTTGACTCACCACCAAAACTCAAACCCCTCAAGTCGTCAGCAAAGTGAAGGAGTGGAAGTATCTAGTGTGCCTAAGACCGATGTGGGTGGTCATTATCAAGTAACTCCGGTGGTGGTAACCGATACTAAGTAATTTAATGGGTGTAGTTACAAGGCGTTTGCTTCATGCAAGCCTCCTACTCACAAAGGAGAGCGTGATCCGATTTTGGCCTTGAAATGGTTAAGGGAGATGGAGATGGCTATTGATACTAGCAATTCTGCAGATAAGGACAAAGTAAAGTATGCCCTTCCGATGCTACAAGTGGATGCTCTTTATTGGTGGGATGTTGAGTCTGCGAAGGAAGGAGAAGGGGCGGCAAGAAGAATGTATTGGGAATTGTTTGCTAGTAGGTTCAAGGCTCAATTTTGCCCTTTGGCGGCGATCAAGAAGCTAGAAGAAGAATTTCTTAAGTTGGAGCAAGGAAGTATGACGGTCCAAGCGTACACTCTCAAGTTTATTGAGAGGTCTCGATTTGCAATAAAGTATGTTCCAATGGAAGAAGACCGTATAGAAAGGTACATATGGGGTTTTAGGAGTGACATCCGTGAGTTGGTCATTACGAGGAATCCTACCACCTTCCAAGTGGCAATAGATGCGGCCGAGATGACTGAAAAGGAGAAGAACTGGCAATTGACCGAGAGGGTTGGAGACAAGAGAAAGTGGGAAGGAGCAGGAAGTGAGGCGAAGAAGGCGAGATTCTCTCGACTCGAATCGCGAGGAAAGCAAGGGTTTGTTGCTAGCCCATGTGGGAAGTGTCATCGAGTGCATAGAGGCGAGTGTGGACCAGATTCGAGATCTTGTTTCTGATGTGGGTTGCCCGGTCATATGTCTAGAGATTGTCCATCGGGGAAATCTTGCTTCCGGTGTGGTTCTCCCGACCACTTCAAATCAGATTGTCCTCAGTTGAAGAGTGGAGGAGTAGTTATGCAAGGGAATCGATCGAGTGGAAGGAGCGATGAGAAGAGGTCGGATCCTGCACGCCCGAAAGGACGTGCATTTCATGACTACTGCTGAGACTGAGGAGTTATCGGACGTGGTGACAGGTACCTTCTTGGTTAACTCTTTATGTGCCAAGGTGTTATTTGATTCAGAACCTAACCAATCCTTTATATCACCTGATTTTGTGAAATTGTTGCGTGTGAAACCTAAGAGATTGGCCTATGTGTTTGAAGTTGAAACAGCCGATGATAATCAAGTTGTTGTTAGGGAGGTGTTTGATGATTGTTCTATTGACCTAGAGGGTAGTTTGGTACCTCTTCAGTTGCACCCTATGCCAATGGGTGAATTTGATGTTATTTTGGGGATGGATTGGTTATCTAAGAACAATGTGAATATTGTCTGTAATAAGAAGTTAATCAACGTGCAAATACCGGAAAGAGGGACGGTAGTGATTTATGGGAGTAGGCGTGACAGGAACACCAGCCTTATTTCAATGATAAAGGCTACCCGGTGTATGAAGAAGGGTTGTGTTAGTTACTTAGCATATGTGGTGGATGCTAAGAAAGAGAAGCGAAAGTCGAAAGAAGTAGATGTCGTGAAAGATCATCCCGAGGTATTTCCGGACGACTTGACAAGTCTACCACCGAATTGTCAGATTGAATTTAGCATTGACTTAGTGCCCGGCGCTACTCCAATAGCACGTACACCGTACCGATTGGCACCTTCCGAAATGAAGGAGATGATGAAGCAACTTCAAGAACTTCTGGATAAGGGGTTCATTCGGCCGAGGACATCACCGTGGGGAGCACCGGTGTTGTTTGTCAAGAGGAAGGATGGGACTATGCGGATGTGTATCGATTATCGCGAGTTGAACAAAGTCACAATCAAAAATAAATATCCTTTACCAAGGATAGACGATTTGTTTGATCAATTGCAAGGAGCAACCTACTTTTCGAAAATTGACTTGCGATCGGGATATCATCAATTGAAAGTGAAGGAAGGAGATGTGCTTAAAACGGCATTCCGAACACGGTATGGCCATTACGAGTTTTTGGTAATGCCATTTGGGTTAACCAATGCCCCGACGGCCTTTATGAATCTAATGAATAGAGTGTGCCAACCGTACTTGGACAAGTTCGTAATCGTCTTTATAGATGATATCTTGATTTATTCAAGATCGGAAGAAGCCTATAGAGATCACCTGCATCAAGTATTGCAACTATTGAAGAAGGAGAAGCTTTATGCAAAATTCTCGAAATGCGAGTTTTGGCTAAGAGAGGTTCAGTTTTTGGGTCATGTTGTGTCGCGAGACACTATAAAGGTAGACCCGACCAAGATTGAGGCCATCAAGAGTTGGGAGCCTCCTAGGACTCCATCTGAAGTGAGGAGCTTCCTTGGGTTAGCGGGTTACTACCGCAAGTTCATTAAGGATTTTTCACGCGTGGCAATGCCCTTGGCGTCCTTAACCAAGAAGAGTGTTAAGTTTGTGTGGACAGATGAGCAGGAGAAGGCATTTCAATCTCTGAAGGAAATGTTGTGTAGTGCCCCAATTCTAACATTGCCGGAGGCTACGGATGATTTCATCGTTTATAGCGATGCATCCAAACTTGGGTTGGGATGTGTTTTGATGCAACGGGGAAAGGTAATCGCTTATGCGTCACGACAGTTGAAAGATCATGAGAAGCGGTACCCTACCCATGACTTGGAATTGGCGGCCGTTGTTTTTGCTTTGAAGATTTGGAGACACTATCTATATGGGACTAAGTGTCAGATTTTCACGGATCACAAAAGCCTTCGTCACTTGTTTGATCAAAAGGAGTTGAATATGCGTTAGCGAAGATGGATGGAGTTGTTGACCGATTATGATTGTGAAATCGAGTACCATCCAGGGAAAGCCAATGTGGTGGCTGATGCGTTAAGCCGTAAGGAAAGAAGGGAATCATCAAAGATTGTGGCATTTCGAGCCGAAGCAAAGTATGATTTAGTCGAAGAAATCAAGAAGTGTCAAGAAGAAGCATCTCTAGAGGAAAACCACAAGAAGGAGAGAATTGTGGGACTTGTGTCATCCTTTACGGAAGATTATCGGGGAATGAAATGTTTCAACGATCGAGTTTGGGTTCCTAAGTCGGGTGAAATACGAAGGAAAGTGTTGGATGAGGCACACAAGTCGCGTTATTCCATACATTCAGGTAATAACAAGATGTATAGGGATCTTCGTTAGTTTTACTGGTGGCCTGGAATGAAGAAAGATATTGCCCACTATGTTGAGCGATGTCTGACTTGTTTACAAGTGAGAGTCGAGCATCAACGACCTTATGGTAAGCTGCAACGGCTAGATATTCTAGTGTGGAAATGGGATCCTGTTACCATGGACTTTGTGATGAAGTTACCAAGGACACCGAGGGGCTTTGACGCCATTTGGATAATCGTGGACCGTTTGGCTAAATCGGCGCATTTCCTACCGATGAAGGAGTCATATCCACCAGACAGATTGGCAAAGCTGTACATTGACGAAATCGTGGTTAGGCACGGAGTGCCAGTATCTAAAGTGTCGGATCGGGACACCCTGTTTACATCGAAATTTTGGGAAGGATTTCAAATGGAAATGGGGTCAAAAATCAAAATGAGTACCGCATACCACCCGCAGACTGATGGTCAGAATGAGCGGACTATCCAAACAATGGAAGACATGTTGAAAACTTGTGTAATTGATTTTGGTGGATCGTGGGAAGAACACTTGCCATTGATTTTGCGTATAACAATAGTTATCATGCAAGTATTCAAGCAGCTCCTTATGAAGCGTTGTATGGAAGAAAGTGTAGGACGCCTTTATGTTGGAACGAAGTTTTTGAGAAGAAATTGACGGGACCCGAGATCGTCCAATTGACGGCGGATAAAATTGTGCAAATCCGAGAAAGAAAGGATAGACAGAAAAGCTACGCGGATAAGAGGCGAAAAGACATCGAATTTCAGAGAGGGGATATGGTAATGCTGAAGATATCACCTTGGAGGGGTGTAGTACGTTTTTTTAAAAGAGGAAAGTTAAGCCCGCGTTACATCGGGCCATTTGCGATAACGGAACGAGTTGAAGATGTTTCTTACAAGCTTGACTTACCGGAGAAGTTGAAGGGTATACATAACACTTTCCATGTCTATAACTTAAGGAAGTGTTTAGCCGAGATAGATTCGATCGTACCGTTAGACGATGTCCAAGTTGATGAGAAGCTGCATTTTGTCGAAGAACCGAAAGCGATTGTGGATCGAAAGGTGAAGAAGTTGAGGATCAAACAGATCAACTTAGTTAAAGTGAATTGGCGATTCCACAAGGGACAAGAAGCCACTTGGAAATTGGAGTCCGAATTGAGGATCAAGTACCCCCATCTCTTTGCGGAATGAATTCCGGGGACGAAATTCTTTTAAGGGGGGAGTGTTTTAATAACCCTAATCTAATTATTGGACTTGGGTTAAGATTAGTGGAATTGGGCTTTAATTAAAAGGGTTTGGACCTTAAATAAAAAAGGGGATTGGGCTGATTTCAATGTTGAGCCCTAAAAGCCCAATGTATATATACATATGTGTAGGTGAAATGTTGAGCCACTATCATCATAAATCAGTATTATTTGTGTGTGTTTTGAGTGTAAGACGTGGTTGGCAAGAAAAAGAGAGAAGAAGAACATTCTTGAAGAATTCCATTGAAGCTTCAAGTATCCTCAGGTATGAACTCATCTTCTTCATCCTCAAGCTCACCTAAATCACATGGAATGATTAGAAGCTATTGGGGTTTTTGCATTTTAGTTGGGTAATCAATGATTGAAATTCTCAAATCAATAGATATGAGATGCATATATGAAACAGAATGGCTATCTTCATTAGTTAGTTGTTATTTCAATCATTGGGTTATATTCTAATGAAAACCCACCATGGATGAACTTGGGTTCACCATTTGAGATAGGAAAAATCCATGAATCAATGGATGGTTTGGAATATATGGTTTATTTGTTGTTGGGAAGGGTTTTGGTATGTATTTAGACAAGTTTTATGATTGTTTTATGGCTGGGTTTGGTATCGATGGTGTTTTTGGGGTTTTTGGTTCGTGCTGGAATTTGTGCAGGAAACAGAAGGTCCCGCGATCTTTCCTGCGACTTCAAGTCGTTGGGAAAGCCGCGTATCTCACTGTTTCAGCATTAGGAAATTTATACATAAAGGTCAATTAAGTGGGTTAAGTGGTGTCCTAGCCTAAGGGGTTTATAGGTGGGATGTGTGGAAGTATAATTGGGTCATTAACTTGTAGTTAATTGATCTTAATCAGGTATTCGATTGGTGAGATTGTATTAGGGAAGGGTATAAAGCAGTTTGGCAAATCAGGTGAGTTCCCTTGACTTAAACTACACCTTTTGACAAATGTTGGATTTATGAAACTGATCATGGTATTTAAATTGGAAGCATGCTAAATAAATTACATTTTTTTGGATCGTATACATGTTGTATGTTAAATTGGCCTAGATATCGCAATATGCCTAGTTAAAATGGACATGTACGTGGTAGAGTTTATTGCGGAACCGCATGTGGCAAGTTTGCGGATACAACGTCCCCGCATGTGGCAAGTTTGCGGGTGACGATTATTAAGTCATATGTGGCAAGTTTATGACTAAATTGGATTCTTCTACTAACTTTGTACATGGCCTCCTATGTGAATTGCTTGCTTCCTTAAACTATTTATTTCTTTGGATTTAAATGTTTCGTTCATAACTGTTGTTTATTGGGAATTCACTAGACCTTGTGGTCTAACCCTCGCTTTTCAAAAACTAAAACCATTTTCAGGTAAATGCTTGGCCGAGAGTTCGTCCAAAGGAAATAGTAGGATGTGAGTCGGTCGTACAGAAGATCGGGGGATTTAGAGACTCATTTAGTTTTCTTATAATTCTCAGCTGTGGATAGTTTTCTTTTGGTCTTTTAATTGTCTATCTTTATTAGATTGCACTTTATGGAAATTGGGTCGTTACAAAATCCATTTTCGAGATCAAACAGTAATTTTTTCAAGAACTTCAAAAACCCACGAAATTTACTTAAAATCGATCCTAATCTGTTCTAAACCTTAAATCAATTAATTCGCACTGATCTCGTATCAAAATCGAAAGCGTAACATCAAATCTTATCGATAAACACACTAAATCTCCGAAATTTGATCAAAATCGCATTTCCTGAAAAACAACTTTAAAAAACTATTCAAATCTTCATCAAATCCTTGATTCCCGATCCGATACCAATTCATAGTCCAATATTACCAGATAACGATGATTGGGAGTTTTGTGTCGGAAGAAATTGACATCGCGTCATGGTTGGCCATTTTATCTTCAAAAAATAAGATATATCTAGATCATTTTATCAGTTCAAAACCTAGAAAATTTCAACCTATCGGATTTCACTATTTCAACAAGAATCACAGATCTGAAAGAATTGCGGATCTTAAAAAACTACGCATCCGAAAGAAACTCGGATTCAACTTCTTCAAGAATCATGGATTGATCTTTCTGAGAGAATCACGGATTCAATGTCTTCTAAACACGGATTCAAAGTATTCTCGGGTCACACAGTATTACAGATTACAAAGCATTATGGATCACAAAAGTATTACGGATCACACTTAATGTAGAAACACAGATCAACAAGTATTACGGATCCAATCTTGATTAACCAGGACTTCAATCTTAAAGAATTTCGGAATCCAAAGAATTACGGATTCCTCTTGTCTTGTCAAATATGGATTGCCTTTAATGATCACTTGAATGATCACTTAAATGATCACATACACGGATTACAAGTGAAAATAATATTACTAACACTGATTATACTTGAAAAATTACAAGGCAAAAATACAAAACTTGATCTGATATACAGAAATACGGATTGATCTGTAAACAAAATATCACTATTTGATCCGTAAATTGAGAATTACGGATTTTTGGTTATCCCTTAGAGTCTCATATACACGATTCACGGATTGGGTAGTATCTTAGAAACACGGATCAAAAACACGTACTAGGCTATATTCAAGATCGAATATATTCTGATAAACACGGATGCTGAACTTCTGACGAGCACAACTTCAAAAACATCCCCGAATTTGATAAATTTACACCAAAAATGCAAATTTGATCAGTCAAATTACACAGATTGATGCGAAATATGATTTAGAACACTTTCTAAACACAAAATTAGTTCAAAAACTTGCTAAAAATGGACCGAAATCACCATTTTTGACTTAACACTCTATGAACTTCGAAAATTCCAAAATCACCAAATTGGATTGACAAATCTGTGTAATTGATTACAAGTTTGTAATCAATCTCCTCTAAATCAGATCCTAATAACAATTCTACCATCAATTTCATCAAACAAATGCTAGAATTTGAATTTGATTATCTAAAATTTCACAGAACCGTGAAAAACTTCAAATGCCTCAATAAATCTCCAAACAAACCGATCAAACAACCTATTTAGCCTCAAATTTGTCCAACAAAATTTGAAAATTTGACCTACATTGCTTGTATTTGCTCTGATACCAATTGTTATTGCCAAAACTATGATAAACCTAAGCAATCTATAAATAACAACAATTGAAGCTATTGAGAGAAAAAGTCAATGTAGTAGTAGAAAGTCAAACTGTCATATATCTAACCTGTAAATTCACTCTTACAAAATAAAAAGGAATGGGTATTTATACCCTTACAACATGAATAGAAAATACTAAGGTTGAATACAACTTAATACAAAATTACATTCCTAACAGTTACGGAAGCACATAACGCCTCTACAACAATAAAGGTGAAACTATTTATGTTGGCTTAATTTTAAACTCAAATCATCTAATTAAATAACACTTTTCAGTCTGTCAAATAATATCAGATGCCACATTAACCCGATGATAGATAGAGGAGTAGATTGCTATTGCAAAAACAATTAGCCAGGAATACTTGGCCTATTCTCCTAACCTTCACTCACACTCATGCTAGGGTGTTTAGCCTGACATGACTAAATTTAAATGATCAAATGTAAATAGCATAAATGTAAAAATGACATGATGGTAAAGTGCTGAATTTTAAATGTGCATAAATTGTATCGTGAAGACAGTAACAGTTGTTGAACCAATTGGCAGTGGTGATGAACAATTGTAAAATACTAAAAACTTCCAAATAATATTAAAATAGTAAGGACCCAAAGCTTGTAAGGAGTTTTGTTTCAGATGACATACAAAATAAACAACATTAGCTCCCATTATAGAGTCCAAGGGAAAGCTTTCGGGAATCTTGAAGTACATATTAGTATTGTTTAAAGATTAATAACCAACATAGGTACAACCTCTACAATGACCGGAAAGGCGTTTAAGTAAGGCATCTTCAGGGACATCTTCCTTCAAAAGATGATATTTCTTCATCATTAAGATGCCAATTTCAAAAACTAGTGCCAATTTATTCTTCCTTGGTTAAGCTATTCAACCAATATCACAATGATGCAGCAACAACCTTGTTGACAGTTTTTCACCAAAAACATAGAATTGGTTAAAGTTCTACAACCTAACTCCAAATAATCTAAAACCATAAAACAAGAATAAAAAAAACTTGATATGTGATTTAAAAGATTATAAATGAAGTGTACTTTTACACACTTATCACACCACAAACTTAAACTGTTACTTGTCCTCAAACAACTAAAATGCTGAATATTAAATGACTCAATATCTGAAATGTGAAAATATTTAAGGGGTAAATATCAAAGCTACTATTAGTGAGATAAGGAACAAAACAGCATCATAGCATAGAATCATTTAGTGGTCATTCAATCTTCTCACTTAATTCCATAAAGCAAGATTCACACTCCCTATTGTTAGACAATTACCAACCTAGAAATCTAGAATCATTAGGGATTTTGTTGGTTTATTTTTTTTATTGTACATGGTATTCTTTCTTTCCAAAATTCAAGCATTCAAATGTAATGCTACATCTGTGATATGTTTTGCATATTTAACCTTTCTGCTTTGACATGAATATTTCATTATTTTCAGTCAATTGATTTGTTTTCATTTTTGTTTTGATATTCTGCTACTGCCTTATAAGCTTTGTTGCATATGAGAACACATATCATTCCCACGTATTTGAACTAGTCAATGTCCTCATTAAGGATTAATAAAAGGATAGGTTCATGGTGAAAGTTTCCGTACACTAATTGAATCAAAGAATGTAAAAACAACAAATATGTAAACACGCAAGAACAATAATGGATCATGGAAGTCATAATGCCATTGATTATGAAAGAGTATGAGTAAAAAAATATTGAGAGAGAACTACACCAATTGTTATCAAAACATTTATGAAGGTATTGTTAACTTCTATTTCTAACTACTCTAACAAACTTCTATTCATGTTATAACATAGATGCTAAAGTAACAAGATGTACATGAAAACCCTTATACATATATACACATGTTCTAGTATCCTATGGAAGTCTTCTTTTCAAAGAAGTTACATCCTTGAAATCTCCAAATCACTAACTCTGAATTGGTTGTTCACAGTTAGTCTTCCTCCGAACTCTGAATTTACGGAAGACGTATCTCTTAGCTGAAATTGATATTTTTTTGAACTCTGAACTTTATCTTCATAACTCTGAAAAGTTGTTTTCAGAGTTTTACAATTAATCATTTTTTCAATACTTCAGAATTCTTAAAAGTCTTCTTCAGACTTTTATACATGGAAATTTGAAGGAATCTTATTGATTTTACACACGGTTTCGATGAAATGTGTATAGGCTCGTGTATAAGAAATAAAGGCCTAAATCACTTTTAAAAGTATCACAGTTGGGTGTCTAGTTGCCTCCCAAGTGATGTGCTTGCTTCTAGCCTTAAGGATCAAAGTGAACTTTCAACAACTAAATTATTAGGGATATGGCATGTATGAATTCAAAAATCTCATAGATTAAAAAATATAAAAATTACTTCCCAGACTCAATGTATAAAATAACAAATAAACGAAGTAAACAAATGGATTTAAAGGTTAAGAATATTGGACATGTCCTACTCTTTGGGAGTAATTTTTTTCTTAATGGAGGCAAAAAGTTCTTCTAGCTCGTTGAGAAGCTCTACAGGGTATGTAGGGATGGTAGGGGTACTCTTCAGCTAGCTCCATCACAACACCTATCTTCATCTCCCAATCTTTATGCAAAAGATTCCAACAACTTATGTTCCCTCTTCTCAAAGGTGGCTTCTAGTTCCTTCTCTTGCACTTCTAATATGTATGACCATAGTGCATTCTTTTCTTCATATATCCGCTATTCTGATATTCAAATTCAATAGAGATGAAATTGGAACAAGTTGACCCCCTTTTTTATTTATTTTCATTTCTTTGGACTCCGCAAGAATTTGTCGATATTTCCAATCATCTAAAAAAAGCACATCGTGTTTCCTCTCATAATTTTGGAAAAGTACATGAACGAGTTGGCATCAACATGGGGCTGAGGTGGTGGGACTAGTGATGCTCTTGAACCTTCTTTGTGTTTGAAGAAGTATGAACTACTAGAATAGAGGTTGTTGTGGAAACATTAGCTGTGGATGCAACAATAGTTGTCTTCTTCATGGTATCCTTGACATTCCTCTTAATTATCTTAATTGTTTGCACCTATAGAAAATACTTTCCTAGAAAAAACTCATCATTGGATATACTTTTACCTTGGCCTTGGATAATAGGGCTTAAATCAATTCTAGATGCCTAAGGTCTCTTTTGCTGATGACCCCTTTCTCCATACTAAATGGCTTTCTAACCGTATGATACAATAGAAGATTCCTATCCTCTCAAAAATTTAAGAGCTTGTATCATGGGATGTAGGTTGGAGGGTGTGCCTCAAAAAGTGAAACTACATGCTAACTTCATGGAGTAGGCCTCTACTTTTGAAGGTGCTCCAAGTGGGAATGGTTTTCGTGGTTTAAGTTTTACAAGGCTAGGCTAGTGTGACAATAACTATGTTTGCATAATCTTAAGATTCTCTCTTCACATGATATTGTATTCATAAAGTGGGACATTATCATATAGATTGTCTATGATGGCAGGGGCATAACATACTTCATTACCCGTAACCATCATAGCACTGCCTTTTGCAGCCACCTATGCATAAAATTCTCTAATTAGAGAGATGTTATACCCTGTTGACACAAACCAAAACAGTTCCCAACCAACCTTTCTAATCATCTCTGTTAGAACCCAGACACCAATTACATTCAATGAATGTTGATCACGATTTGTATAAGAGATGATAAGCAGAGCAATTAATAATCAACAATCAAACTAGAATTGATAAACTGAATTAGATGAACAGATTTATATTGCACGAAAGGTATTTTGTATTTCACTCAGTGAGTCGAATGATTACAATACGAACAATCATAAAATATCTCACAGGTTCTCTCCAATTCAATCGACAGTTAATACAAGGGACGCTATATCTATTTATACTATTACATATATCAAGGTCAAAGAGCTAGCCTATCATAGACTAACACGTAGGCATAGTCTCTAAGTGAATCTATTAGAGTTTGTTACACGCTAAGGTCATGCCTTGTGCCACGTCAGAGGTCACGTGTAGACCCTTGTATAAGTAACCAGAAGAGACTCTATCTTCTGGTTTGGAAGACTATCTTCTGGAATAGACTTCTAGATAAGGACAGTCTTCTGGAGAGATATTCTAGAAGCAAACACTTTGTATTTTGGAGATGTTCTGTTCATACTTTTACATAGAATTATATTCTAATAATCTCCCCCTAAGTATGAAATCAGAACTAATGCAAGTAATTTGAAAAACAAAGATGAACATTCATTACATTATAGAAAGTAAAATTAAAAAGTTTAAAGTTACAAGTAATGCTTTAAAATGGAGCTTCTGGATGACCATTGATAATTTTGACGAAGGTGCTTGTGAGTCCTCTGAGGACAAAGATACCCTGGATGTGTAAATTCATATCACAAGCAGCTTTCTTGATTTTTGAATTCGGATCTTCCATTTTCTGCACAACTAACATATCCAATATTCTCATAACCTCTGACGAGTACTTGAAACCTTCTCTTATTCTGAAAAACTTTCTTCCTTGAGGTCTTCTGAACATAATCCCCACATCCTGTTCATACAAAATAGTACCAACTCTCATATTCTCCACACGTTCTAATTCTTCATTCGCAGCTGTGACACTTAGATGAATTCTATTTCGCTCCATAACAGTTTTGAAATCCACCTTTGCACGATATTCCACAAACGCTTCTATAATTCCCTTTAACCTCTAGAGGCTACAAAATATTTTGTTCCTTTGCCTTGTTGCTCCTTCAAATATTGCCCAAGAGATAAAAGATCAAATGGATTCAGTGACGGAAGATCGTTTTCATTGATTGTGTGGGTTTTGCCATCATCTCTTTTGACAATGTATTCCAGGTACATAATTTCTCTATTAGCATAGAATTTGGACTTCATCTCAACTACCTTTCTTATAGCAGAAGTTGAGTAAACATATTTCCTCTCTGGCCTGATTTTTGCAAATCTGGCCTTGACTTCTGGCCTAGCCTCTGGTTCAAAATCTGGTGTCTGCAAGATCACCTCTTCATCTTTTTCTGCATACATCTATTTATAGATCAATTCTCTGGCAGGAGGCTTCTCTTGTTTTGCCTTTCTTGCTTTCTCAAGCATTTTGGCTCTTTCAGGTCCATATGTTTTTCCTTGACTAGTTCAGATGATGGCTTGATGGTTGCAGATGTGGATGAAACTTTAGGTATTTCATGGATGGCTTACTAATTTTAGAGACAGAGGGTGTTGTAGACACTTGGAGGGATGGAACTTTTGAAGCTTTAGCAGGTGAGGATTCCATTATCTTAGCAGAAGGAGCCTGAGTCAGTAGAAGAGGTTTCTGAAAATTATTCTTAACTACAGCAGGGGCTGGCTTTGATGTCCTGAGTTTGGTTGGGATAGGTGTTCTTCTTCTGCTTTCTATATCTTGAATAACTTTGGCCATTTGCGAGTCTTCTAGTTTAGAACTAGATGAAGTAGGGATTGTTGTGGATTTTTCTCCTGGAACAAAGTATGTTCGAGCTTTAGTTATGTTGATGCCAAAAATTAACTTAACAAAAGTCAAATTAAGGTGCTTGTGGACATGATCGATTAAAGGAAGGATTCTCACGACAAACGTAAATAAAACGAAGAAAAGTAAATAAAGACAAGAGATTTGGTGACGTGCAACAACCCTTGGACGACAGAAAAAACCGTGGACGATAGGTTATTATCGTATATGCATTATGGAAAAGTGGCGCCAAGCAGGGGCGTTTTCCTTTAGAGCTACAGTCGTACGATTACAAGTGAAAAACGTATGTAAAAACTAAACTAGCGTATGAAATCTAGAAAGTTGTTGTGTGTTCTTTGATTCGAGAGCATGGATTTGTTTTTCGTCATTTTGCTTGATAACTCGAGTGTTGCTTTTATATTTGTAACTGCTCGTAACGATTGATTGACATTGATTTCCTCCGTAAATGCTTTTAATGACGGTGTTTGTAACCGTCTAACTGCTTTGTAAATGGGTAACGGCTGATTAATGATGATCTTGGCGTTTTATTGGATTGATTTAAGTGATCGCGGGTCTATCGCACGTCGGAGACTTTGTCCGGGGAGTTTCGTTCGACTGTCGTTTTATGATGCTTCGGTCAATATTCGTATGTCGTGAAATATCCTTAGTCGCACGTTTTACCCTGCTGTCGAGAGTTATTTGAGAGTCGTGGAAAGTCATTTGTCGAACATTTTAGTCAACGGTCGAGGGTTTGAGATTTTTGCCCAAACAAGTTATTGCAGTGACAGGTTTTACAAACTTTGGTACAGGGGAGGAGTAGCGGTAGTAACCTTCTGTTGTTGTTATTGCTGCTGATGCTATTGATGTTGTTTTGTTGTTGCTGAGGTTGTTGCGGTAGAGATTGAGTAGCAGAAGAAGTTGGTGCAGAAGTATCACCAAGTTTTTGTTTCTTTGCATTCTCCTCCTTCTGAGGATTAGGAGACTCTGGGTCCTGATCCTCAGAATTTATAAGTTTGAGTTCAGTCTGTTTGCAACTATCATCTTTAGTGTCTCTATGATGCCTCTTCTGGCTACTGCGAATCGAGTGGATGGTTGAGTTTGTATCTTTGACAGTGGTTTTGATTTCAAAAAGCCTCTAAGATAATGGTGTTTCATTAATGGAGAGCTGGATAGGGGTTTGCTTGCTCAGATGATTATTGATATCTTTCACAACGACATTGGACTTGAATAAAAACTTCGCATTGATTTCAGTGAATTTATCGACAAGAGCAGCTTGAAACCCAACAAGATCTGCTTTGGAAACTAGTGCAGAAGGATTAGAGCCAGTTGGAGGTGCTACATAAGCAATCATCTTTTAAAGATCTTTTGTAACTTTTTGAACTCGTCTGCAGAAATTGTTGGTGAAGATCCAGAAGTTGATGAGACAGCAGGAAGTTTGGCAATAGCTTATGTATTATCTTTAACTACATATTCAAGCTTTGGAAAGTGTTCATTTACCAACTTTGTGGTTCTTTCAGCAGAGGTTTGGATAGTATTCTGTATGGCTTTAAGTTGATCTGTAATGTTGGTTTGGGTGATTGAAATGCCTTTCAGAGCGAAGTTAACATTACAGGTAACTATTGAAAATGTTGTTGGTGGGTATCAATTGTGTTTATTAGATCTTCCAAGGATCCCTTTGTTTGTGCAGCAAAAGCTTAAAATGAAGCAATTGTGACAAACTCAGGAGGGGGTGTAACTGCTGTATCTCCAACACATGGAGCCGCTTCTCCCTCGCCTCCAGAGGGGCCTCCTCTAGCACCGATTTCGATGTTGAGTGTTGGAGGTCTTCCATCCTGTCCTTGGGGGCTCTTACGAGCATCCTCTTCGAATGTTCTGATCTCATTACCATGTTCTACAACGTCAGAGGACGGAGAGTTAATGTAGATGTGAGTACCTTGATGCATATCAAGTATAGAGGTACGTAGTGCTGAAAGATGCCTTAACCCCTCTGACGGGATTTCATAGGCTTTTGGAGCAGAAGTTGCCATAGACGTGACAACTTCGTTCCAATCAACATCGTGGGCCACAGAGGTTTCCACGGAGTGTAGGTTGAGTGGCGAGTTCTAAGGAGATTGAACTCTTATTTCTAAGTCTTCTTCCTGTTGGGAGGAAGAAGATGAAGAAGTGGTTTCCTCGGATGTGCTTGATCCAGAAGCATGAAGAGGCTCTTCTGGATTGGTTTGGATGGGTTCAGGGATCAGACTGAGCTTATGTCCTTCTTCAATAGGTCCTGGTGCTTGAACACCAGTCCTAGATGATGTGGGTGCTCTGTGTGGACTCGGCTGGATTCTCTCAATCGTGTCTCTTTATACATCTTCCAATCATTAGATTAATGTGCTACTGCAAAATTTACACAACTCTCATCAAAGCTCACTATGTATGTGTGTGTAAATTCTCCAAACTCAAATGATAAAATGAGCTAAGACACCATATTTATACGTGCATGTTACAAGTTAAAAGCCCAAGCCCATATAACTCCCTAGAAGCCCAAGATACAATTCTTTATAAAACGATATGGAGAATATCTTATTCTCAATAGAATATTTTATTCCTAATACTCTCTCTCAAGTTGGATCATGTAAGTCTCGAGTGCCCAACTTGTCGAGTAGGTATCTAAGCTGCTGACTTCCCAACCCTTTTATGAGGACATCTGGTATTTGCATTGTGGTATGTATGTGATATGGCTGAATTTCCTTAGAATCAACACATTCCCGAACAAAATAACAATCCATATCCACGTGTTTAGTTAGTTCATGGAAGACTGTGTTGTTGGCAATGTGGCGGGCTGCCTGATTGTCACAAAATATTGGGGTTGGTCCTGGTAAAGTTACACCAAGCTTCTTCAATAGCCAACGGAGCCAAAGAACGTCGCTAACAGTGGATGCCATAGATCGGTATTCCGCTTCGGCGGACGAACGAGAAACAATAGATTTTAGTTTTCCAGGATATAGGAGCGCCTGCAAGAAGTATTAAATATCCGGTTCTAGATATTCTTGTATACGGGCATCCTAGCCAATCAGAATCACAATGCGCTATGAGATTACAACCCCCATTTCGAGGAAGAAGGATGCCTTCACCAACAGTGGCTTTGAGATATTTCAAAACTCTATGTGTGGCATCCATATGTGGTTGTCGTGGGTCGGCAACAAACAGACTCAACACCATTTACAGAATATGTTATGTCAGGTCCAATTTCTTGTAAGTAAAGAAGCCTACCGATGATGTGACCGTACCGATTAGCATCAACCTTTGGTTCGCTTTCACATCTGTTCAACTTGTGATTCTGTTCAATCAGGAATGAGCTCGGTTTGCATCATTGAAGGCCACAATCTTTAAGGATGTCTAGGGTGTATTTTCTTTAACTGAGAACCAGTCCTTCGGAGGTGCGAGACACTTCAATCCCAAGAAAATACTTGAGGTTACCAAGGTCTTTTATACTAAAGAGCATGTCAAGCTTCTCTTTTATGTTTTGAATCTTAGTGTGGTTATTACCGACCACTATCACGTCATCCGCGTATATGAAGGCAGCTATAAAATCATGTCCCTTTGTTAGATAAAAAGAGAATGGTCGGCTTTAGATTGAGTGAAGCCGAGATTGATTAAGGCACTTGTGAATTTTTTATACCAATTCATTGATGCTTGCTTTAAGTCGTAAAGAGACTTTCGTAGCCGACAAACTCTTGTTTTTCCTTCTTTATCAAGGCCTTGTGGGATCTTCATGTACACTTCTTCATTCAAATCTCCGTGTAGAAACGCATTGTTGACATCGAGTTGATGGATCACCCATCCTCTTTTAACAGCAACAGTCAACAAAGTTCTAACCGTGACCAATTTGGCCACCGGTGCAAATGTGTCGTTGTAGTCGACTCCTTCTATTTGAGTAAAGCCCTTTGCCACCAATCGAGCTTTATACCTTTCAAATTCCCCATTCGGCTTGTATTTGACCTTGTACACCAAACTAGAATCGATGGCACGTTTATCATTAGGAAATTCTTCAAGAGTCCATGTGCCATTTTTTCTAGAGGCCGAAGTTCTTTTTTCATGGCCTCTTTCCATCTTTCATCTTTAACAGCCTGATGAAAATATTTAGGCTCATCGTTTGAATCGATTGCCGCTAAAAAAGCTTTGTGAGATGTAGAAATTTTTTCATAAGACACATAATTAGATAAGCGGTGTACCGTCGAGGAATCTTGACTTGGTAGGCTTGTGCATGGTCGACCGATTGGGGAAGTTGTACCAAAAAATCCTTTAGATGCCTCGGTTGTGTTCTAGTCCTCTTAGTTTGAACTGATTCAACATGCTCATTGTGAGTAGCCTCACATTCATCAATTTGAGCATGTGAAGAATGTTGAGTATCATGTGGTTCGTCTTCCACTGTTTGTTGAGGAGGTGGATTAAAAAACTATCACTTGAGCTTTCATCGTGAGGTCCTGAATCAGTGTCAAGGTCCTCATTTTGAGTGACAATTTCTTCCTCATTAGTAACGGCTTCTTGAGGGTTTGATTCTTCTTCGTAGGTGGGCCCAAAAGGTAATTCCAACTCTTCTTGATTAACATTCATTTTCCCAAAAGGATAAATTGATTCATGAAATTTGACATCCCTAGAAGTAACCAACTTTTTATTTTCATTATCATACAATTTGTACCCCTTTGTCCCTTGTGGATATCCCAAAAAAAAAACCCGGGTCTCCCGCTCATTTTAAACTTGTCTCCCTTTGTTTTCGTGCTTCTATAGTATGCAAGACACCCAAAGACTCGCATGTGCTTATAGTCCGATTTGTGACCGGATACAACCTCATATGGAGTTTTATTTCCAAGGATTTTGGAGGGTAATCGGTTTATGACATACGTGGCAGTTAACACATATTCTCCCCAAAACCGTTTCGAAGCGTTAGACTCGAATCTGAGGGCACAGGCAACCTCTAAAAGATGCCTATGCTTCCGCTCTACCACTCCGTTTTGTTGTGGAGTGTGTGGACAAGTCGTTTCAAGGATAATTCCTTGTTCATTATAAAATCTTTTCATTTCATTAGACGTGAATTCTCCCCTGTTATCACATCTAATTCTCTTGACCGTCTTCCCAAGTTATGTTTTTACCATATTATGGAAGTTTATCATGCATTTAGTTGCTTCATGTTTAAATTTTAGTAGAAAGACCCAAACCTCCCTACTAAATTCATCAACTATGGTAAGAAAATAACTAGCTCCCGAGAAAGAAGGGATGCGATACTTTCCCTAAATATCACAATGCAATAATTCAAAGCAATCGTTTGTTTTAATACCATTATTCAAAAAAGGAAGTCTAGCATGTTTTGCCTTCGAGCAAGAATCACACGATTTACCAAAAGAAATTTTATTAAGGAAATCAATATAAGTAAGCTTTTCGTTATATTCATGACCCAATCTTTTATGCCATGTGTCTTCAGATGTCATCATAGCCCTTCTTCCGTCTTCGAATAACCCCATCCGGTACAAGCCCCTTTTGCACTCACCCGCACCAATTAAGTTCCTCGTGTGAAGTTTCTGCATGACACAAAAGTCAGGGAAAAAGGTTATGGGAGATTGTAAGTCCTTACTTAGTCGGCTAACGGATAACAGATTACAAGTGAATTTTGGAACGTGTAAAACACCCTTTAATTTTGTACCCCCCCCCCCCCCCGGCAGGGTATATTCACCCCTCCCTTCAACGGATATGGCATCTCCATTAGGGATAACCACAGGGGTCTCAAACCGACTTTGGGTCATGTTTTGAAGTATGTGACTGTTGTGGGTGATATGTTCAGTTGAGCCCGAGTCTATCACCCAGTCATCGTCATCGTTTTTACCCATCATACATGCCATGGGTGTGGTAACTCCTTTGGTGCTTTCCATATCTGCAAAGTTCTTTAGGAACGTTTCATATTGCACACTTGTCAAACCTGGAACAGGGCATGAAGTCGCTTCAACGCATGCAGCCCTGGGTTTTGTATCCTTACGTTTGTGGTTGCTTGGCCACCACTCGGGGTATCCTATCCGCTTGAAACAGCTATCGCGGACGTGTCCATCCTTCCCACAGAAGGTACAGTGATCAATGACATCTTCGCGCTTCACATCCTTTGAAGGAGGTTTGTCGCGTTGTTGACAGGAGCCGTTTTTCCGTCATCCCGGAACGAACGCTTTGAACGCAGCAGCATCAGCAGGTCGCTTATCGGTTGTTATGGTCCTTTGACTAGGTGGTAGGCATTGCCTAACGTCGGTGTAGGTTCATTGCTAGGATCTGCGTTCTGATGACGGAAAATTTGTCGTTCAAACCCATGAGGAACTCGTAAAGTCTATCCTTTCTTTTCTTTCGACCAATTTCTTTCCCATCTCACAGGAACACCCGATACAGTTGCAACGAGGAATAGGAAGTGCAGACTGCATCTCATCCCAGATGCTTCTGAGTTTGGTGAAATAGGCTGAAACAAAAGTATTACCTTGAATGGTGGCTGAGAGTGTTTGCTTTAATTCATACGCCTGAGGGGCGCTCACTTTCAAATCGTTCCTTCAGATCTGAAAATATCTTGGCTGCCGTATTAGCGTACTTCACGCTACTTCTGATCTCTTTCTCCATGGCATCCGTCAACCATCCTTTTATCATGGCCTCACAATGTAACCTGTTGGTCCCAATAAGGGTTTACAAGAGTTCAATATTAAGTAAACAGTTTGTAGAAGGGGGGAGGGGGTTGAATACAAACACACAGATTTTAGTTTTTAAATGAGTTTATTGAAAATAAACAAATTTACAGTTACAAGCGGAATTAGAACAAGTTAAAAACCTATTCTATTGAAACTAAAGAAACACACAGTTTGATGCACAAGAGGATGAAAGAAAGAATGCAGAAGGTATAGGCCAGAAGGAAGCATGCATATAGATGAAGAAGATATCTTCATCTATTTATACCCGCTTGCATTTAATGCAAAGCAAAGGTACATGCCACGTGTCAAGCTTGGATAGGAAGCTTGTCCTTGTAAATAAGACAACCATGTTTTTGGCCGAGTATGAACAGTACCGTATCAGATATGATGGGGACATAAGAGACAAGTCGTACGTCCTTTTCTGACATGGTTCTAGGTTTGACTTTTGTGCATCGAGGATAAGATCAAACTTTAATCTTGCAGAGGAAGCTTCATTTGATCGTTGACACTGAACGTTCAAGGATGAACTTCGGTGTGGCTGAGGCTTCACAAGACTTCACACTTTGAGTAGATAATCGCTGCTATCGCTGAACCGCTTTAGGTCACTTAGCTGATTATCTCTTTCTTCAGCTTTGGTCTTCGACTGTCGCTGAATGGTCTTCTGGTGTGATAGCTGATCTTCAGGTCTTCAGAGATAAGCTTGTTGATCCTTGAACTTCAGCGATCGCTGATGGTAATCAGCGTATGCTATCGCTGAATTTGAACAGAAGCTTATCTAAGGAATTTCACTAAGTATAGTAAAGAAATCATATTCAAATCACTGAAAGGAGTTATGATCAACAATCTCCCCCTATTTGATTATGATTAAGCAACATAGGAAAATTGCTTTAAGAGACTAGTAAAGGACTTAGAAAATATTTAAAGAAAAAATTTTCAAGTACTAATCTGTAAAGTCTTTTTCAGCTAGTCTATCATCTAAATCGAGTTTCATTTATAAGGATATGAAAGCACAATTTTACACGTAGATAAGCTTAAAGTACATTCACTAATTGAATTTTCATGGTGAAAGATTAGTGAGTAAAAGATAGTGTAACGAAAATACAACTCTTATGTTCATTGTCCCTTTTACTATTTTCAGGGATTACAGCGAAATGAAATTACAATGATAATGGTAAAGTACTTGTACACTGAAGAAATATTACAAAGGAAGTAGAAAACTATGACTACTCAGAGATATTCTCGTTTCTTCTTTGTAGCTCATTCTCATAAAGAGTCTTCTGTTTGTTCATCAGAGGAGTATCTGACCAGCAGCGCCAAAGCATGATCTTTATGAGAGAGGAAGGGGCCCTGTGAATTTCTTGGTTTCTGAAAAGTCCTAAGAACCCTTCATTATCCAAGAATATCATACCAGGTTCAGGCAGTGTGATGATTTCGTCTTCTTGATATCTTCGGTCTTGAGGAAGAGAGGTACAAAGCATTGATATATCAGGGAGCTCAAGATGACCAAGAATGCTTTGATAATCAAACTTAGTTTCATGCTCATTCTTCGAACTTGAGCCACCTTCAGCAACTGATCTTTTCTTCTTTGTTGGTTCAGGGAGAGGGGGAACTTGCACATGTTGTGACATTCTCTGCAGCAACTGATTCAACTCATCTTCTACCACATTCTTGAACTTGGATTTGGAACCCTGAATGGCATCTCTGATTTCGAGCCATTCAGTGTATCCATATAACCTTAAGAATTTTGCTTCTTCTCTCTCTGTTCTGGATGGCCTTGTCATTCTTACATATACCTTTGGACCACCTCTGTTGGAGTGTCGCCCTTGGATAGTTGCATGAATGATTTTGTCATCAGATCTTCGAAAGTTCAGCATCTCTGTGCACCAATCCAGTTCTTTGTCTTTCTGAGTTGTGGCTTCAGTGGTTAGTGCAGTGAGAATTTTCCGTTGAGCGAGAATGGGATCTACGTTCAGGTTTTCCTGTACAACTTCTTTCTAAGCCAGAGCTGCAGCGAGCCGTTCACTCTTTTCTAATTGCTCTTTGGCTCCTTTGTCTCTTGTTGAGTCTTCCCTGAGAATCTTCCTTGCTAAAGCAAGATCATTCTCAGTTTGCTTTATTTCTTCTTCTCTGATCCTCTGAGCTTCCAAAGCTTGTTCTCTCTCTTCCTTGGATAAAAAATAGAATTCATCTGCCATCCTGATTGGTACAGCGTTTATTGGGTCTTCTTGGGGCACCCTTATTCTCTTGGCTTCGAATTCCCTTAGGAATTTTATTCGCCTTTCTTCCTCTTCAGGTTCGCTTATGATCCGCTTCTGAATGCGATGCCGAGGGATGAGGCCTTCTTCTTCCTCAGAGTCAGTTTCTTCTATGTACATAAACTGCTCTTTGGGAGAAGGTTCCTTCCTTGTGGATGAGTCCTTTGGGGACAGGGATCACTGAGGGAAGGAGAGAAAGGAGATTTATCAGAGAGAGGGTTTGAAGGAGGAAGGGTTATATAAGGGGATTCAGAGAGAGGAGTAATGTAAGGGATAAGCTGAAGTGATACCTTATCAGCGGTCTCCCCCTCTGATATAGGGATGGTGGCCTCAAGGTCGACCACTCTGGCTGAAGGTCCAGCTCCGTCCCCCAAGGGCTCTAGCTGAAATGTGCTTGGTCTGGATAATCTGAAGTGCTCCATTGCAAAACCCAAGTCATCATCATCATCATCATCATCAACCTCATAGTGAGGGATGCGTTCCTCTTCTTCTTCATCATCTTCTTCTTCCTCATCATCATCATCAAATCTTGCAGCGGAGGAAGGTTCTGGTCGTTGGATGTAGGGAGAGATCCTTTCATCTGGAAACCGTCGATTGTGCTCGCCGATAAGTTCTTCAGCGAACTCCTTGGCCACCTTCTCCCCCTCAATGTTATCATGGGGCAGAACATGGATCATCAGAGTGCGCACATTCGTGTGCACGTCCTCCAGCATGGTTCGATCAGTAGAAGCAAATGAGGGACCAGTCTCACTGAGCTTTGAGAGAGCCTGCATCATTTCGGACTGAGTCTTTAGAATAGACTCGAGGACAGCGGCCTGAGCATCAACCTTTTGCTCAATGTTGGTGAGAGATTGGCGAAGGTCCTTGTGGTCGTCCTTCAGAGACTGAACGTCAGACACCAAGTTGCTGACGTTGATCTTCATTCCTGGAGTGCCAGCGACCTGCCTGAAAATCAACTCTGCTGAAGTTTGCAGAGTGTCCAGCCTGGCTCTGGTTAGAGCACACTCATTGACCAGATGGTCAATGGCGGTGAATGTGGGAGCAGGCAGGGACACAGGAGGCAACTCAGTGACCCTGGGAGGAAGTTTGGGGGCAAGGTTCTCCATCTTGACATCCCTGAGCTTTTTGGCACTGGGAGGGCGTTGAAGAGACTTCATCATCGGCTTCGAAGTGGTGGTGGTGGTTGTGGTCGCTATCGCTGAGTAGACAGGAGCAGTGGCAGCAGCTGATGACATTGACAAAGAGGCGAGAAAAGAATCCGGATCAGATGATGGATGAAAAATATCATTATTTTCCTTGAGAATATCATGAGGATTACTCTCAGGGACTACTTTTGCAGAGGTAGTGTCGTGAGGATCACTGACCAGTGTCTTAGAGTATCTGAAAGAGATACTCTGAGGTCCTTTTAAATTGGCCTTCCAAAACTCAGATTGCCTAAACAATTTTGAGGTTTGGACTGCGTGCATTTCAGCATTATCAGAGATAGGGACAACTATCACTGAGTCACTTGCTGATGTGAGGACCAAAGAAGTTGAGATGGAATAGGTAGAGAGGGCAGTGAAAGTAATACCTGATCCAGCTTCAGCAGAGCTGGCTATAACACCTTCAGAGACCTTAGTCACTGATGGTGGTGGTAGTGCTGATGAAGCTTCAACGGCAGCAGAAACCGTTGGAGTGGCTGAGGATGAGGGTGGTGATTGAAGTACACCAAAATCAGAGAGGATGGTCTGTTGAGAGACCACCTTCTTAGGCTTCTTTAGTGCGATGGTCTTCTTATGATCATCAGTGGGGGTTTTCCTCTTTGCAGCAGTAGTGCCTTGGGTACTCACTGAGGGGATGGGCAGCGAGGAGGTCACTAAAAGAGGTGCTCCTATAAATTGTAGCATATAGGGAGTGAGAGGAGCATCACCTAGACGTTCTTCATGGTCCAGGGACTTCTTCCCTACCATAGAGAAGGCGAAGTCACCAACTTTCGGGTAGCTCTCCCCGAAAGCTTCTTCAAGGATTGTGGAGAAGAAACGTGGGTAAGGGATAACGTGATGTCTGGTGGAGGCGTTGAGGCGGCTGCACATATCGCTGAAGATGTAATCAGCGTAGTTCAGAGGATGACCCGTGCAGAGAGAAAAGGCAAGGTCTTGAAAATGTTTGCTCGCCTGATCGTGGGAGCCAACCTTTGACCCTAGGCACTGAATGACCTGGGTGAAAACATACTGCCAGCGAGCAGGGAGTCGCTTCTTTTCCAGTTTTGAACCCACCGTCTTCACCAAGGGGTTCTCCCACTTGTAGCCAATGGATTCTAAGAAAGCGTCTATCTGCTGCTTTGTTGGTTCAGCACCCCATTGCTCATTCTTCTTGCGCTGAGGGAGTCTTAGCGCCTTGCGTACAAACCCTGCTGAGAACGCGAAGAGGCCAAGATCAGAGATTGTGAATGAGATAGCAGGAAGGACAGTGCCTTTGTCTGTCTTCAGCGTGGTACATTGCGCCGTGTACCAGAGAGCCTGAAGGTGAGAAGCAATGCCCACTGGGTTGTGGACGAAGGCATACATCAGTGGGCATGCCTTTAGGAAGGTTGCAGCGTCCTTGAACTGAGGGCGTTCACAGGGAATGTCGATCAATGCAATGTAATTGCATGGTTTGAAGGTAGACTTTTCCAGTTCAAATTGGCAGGTTGGTGCAGCGACCAACTTGTTTTCAGCAGCAGTTTCGGTGATGTTGGAAGCAGAGGCCATTTCTGTAGGAAAAATGGCAACACCAAAGAGATAAATCATGGTTTTAATACATGAATGTATAAACCAGAATTTTGGTATAAAAAGTACCAAATGTAAGGTCAAAGAAACAAGTATTTTGATGAACAATATCAAAATGCATGTTGGCAATAAAAAAAATTGTAAAAGAAATTTTTTAAAAAATTAAAGAAAATCTTCTGTTCTAAGAACAGGGTTTTGAAAGAGAATTTTGTTTTCACTTTTAAAGCAATATTTTATTGATTTTAAGAATGAAATAGATAAGAAAGATGAAACAAGTTGTTTCCAGTTCTTAATATAAGGTTTAGATCAAACCTTAGTTGAGTAAAGGAGAAAAACGCACAAGTGCGTGTTCTTGGTGTTCTTGGAGAAAGCTTGAAGATTCGAAGGATTCTTTTGCCTTTAAGATAGATATGAAAGCGGAAGGAATAAAGTGAGGCAAAAGGAATGCTTAAATAGCAAGAGGAGAGAGAGAAAGAAAGGATAGCTAAACGACGGTTTTAGCTTTTTGAAAAAGAAATGATGACCTGGCGCACGTTCCAAGAAAGGAGATGGAATGGAAATGTCGTGGTCCGTCGTGTGTCAGAAAAAGGTCTGACGTGTCCTTTTCTTTTATTTTTAAAAGATTATAATGATGGTTATCCATAAGGAAGGTTTATCATTAATAATTTTAGAAAAATCTCCATCACTAATAATAAAGGATTGTCAGTGAGGAGTTTTAAATAAGAGAGACATTCTTTGATGAGAAAAGATATCAAAGAGTGTTAAGAGGTTAGAAGATAATACCTGAGGAGATGGCCTAGATATCGCTGAATCAGAGTTCAGAGAATGGAAAGTCTGAAGGCTTTATTTGTAATCCTTTGTCGATCACTGATAAATAAATTATTCAGCGTTCAACATACCAAGTTCGCTGATGAGTAGATTGAATCTAGTTTCATCAAGAGGCTTGGTGAAAAGATCAACGAGCTGATATTCAGTAGGAACAAAATGGAGCTCAACTTCACCATTCATCACATGATCTCTGATAAAGTGATATCGGATCTCAATGTGCTTGGTTTTGGAGTGAAGTACAGGGTTGTTAGCAATTGCTATAGCACTTGTGCTATCACATTAAATAGGAATTTTAGAGAGCTTTAGATCGTAGTCTCTGAGTTGATTTCTCATCCAAACGATTTGAGCACAACAACTACCAGCTTCTACGTATTCAGCTTCAGCGGTGGAAGTGGACACTGAGTTTTGCTTTTTACTTGTCCAACTTATTAACTTTCCACCTAGCAGCTGACACCCACCAGTGGTGCTTTTCCTATCAATCTTACAACCTGCAAAGTCACTGTCAGAGTAACCAATAAGATCAAATCCTGAGCCTTTGGGATACCAGAGACCAAGATTTGGAGTTCCTTTCAGGTATCTGAAGATTCGCTTTACAGTGATTAGATGGGATTCCTTCGGTTCAGCTTGATACCGAGCACAGAGACAGGTGGCGTACATGATGTCTGGTCTACTCGCTGTAAGATATAGCAGAGACCCAATCATTCCTCGATAGGCAGTGACATTGACTGGTTTCCCATTGGGATCCTTGTTTAATGTCAGAGGAGGCGCCATAGGAGTCTTCATCGCTGAGCATTGATTCATGTCAAATTTATTCAGCATGTCTTTAACATATTTGCTTTGACAAATAAAAATTCCTTTGTCAGATTGCTTAATCTGCAAACCTAGAAAATATGTTAGTTCACCATCATACTCATTTTATATTGTTTTTGCATTCTTGCAGCGAAACGAGTGCATAATTTGGGTCTTGTGGAACCAAAGATAATGTCATCAACATATATCTGAGCGAGAATTGTATGACCTTTATATTTTCTTAAAAACAGAGTTTGGTCAATTTTTCCACGAACAAATTTTTCTTTAAGAAGAAATTTAGAGAGAGTATCATACCAAGCTCTAGGAGCTTGTTTTAACCCGTAAAGAGCTTTTTCAAGTTTAAAAACATAACCAGGGTGGTTAGGGTCTGAGAAACCAGGGGGTTGTTCAACATAAACTTCCTCGCTGAGTTTTCAATTTAGAAAAGCACTTTTAACATCCATTTGAAAAACTTTGAAGTCTTTATGGGCAGCATAAGCTAAAAAGAGTCTTATGGCTTCTAAACGAGCTACAGGGGCAAAGGTTTCATCATAATCAATTCCTTCTTCCTGTCTATAACCTTGAGCAACAAGTCTAGCCTTATTGCGAATTATAGTCCCGTTTTCATCTAGCTTATTTCTGAAAACCCATTTGGTTCCTATGACGGTTTTATCAGAGGGTCTAGGAACAAGATTCCAAACTTTATTTCTACGAAATTCAGTCAGTTCTTCTTGCATAGCTGAAACCCAGCTAGGGTCAGAGATAGCTTGATTTATCTTCTTAGGTTCAGAGAGAGAAATGAAGTTAACATAAAGACAGATATTACCTGTGCCTCTACGTGTTTTGATACCTGCAGTGGGATCACCAATAATCTGATTTATTGGATGGTTTGTAGTCCATCGCTGAGCTGGTGGTTGAGGAGAGAGATCAACAGCAGATTCAGCGACCTGTTCTTCAGATTCTGGAATAGGACTTGTTTCGCACATGTGTACTTCATTTAGAATCAATTCAGGGGATTGATTTTCAGAAGGGGTTCGGTTATTCACAGAGGAATTTCCAAGAGATGAATCAGTAACAGGAATCTGATTTAAAGGAGTAACATTTATCCCTGAAGATGGATTATTGTTACTTGTAGAGTTTACAGGGATTTCATCATCACATACATCAGCTGGAGTTTGATAGCTGAAGTATGTTTCAGGTTCCCCATAATGAGATTCCATCCAAGCATTCAATTCTTCATTATCATCAAGATTATGAGAAGGATGAATGGGACGAGATTCATCAAAGTTGACATGCATAGATTCTTCAACGTGTTGTCTTCTTTTGTTGAATACTCTGAAAGACTTTGACCCAGAGGAGTATCCAAGAAATATACCATCATCAGCTTTGGGATCAAATTTACCCAAATGATCTCTGTCATTCAGAATGTAACACGTACATCCAAAAATGTGAAGATATTTCAGAGTGGGTCTTCTCCCATGATATTTCAGAGTGGGTCTTCTCCCATGAAGCATGCTGTATTGACAGCTTCAGCCCAGAATTGAGTTGGAAGACGCGATTGTCGGCAACGAGGTTTATCCGTTTGCTCTTTATTAGCGAGAGAGATAGAGATGGGATACGGAGGCAGCCTCACAAAAAGAACTGGGTCTTGGGAATGAGGGCTTGCCCATATTAACATTCTTTGGTCGAGTTGAGGACAAGTCCAATAAGCAAGAAGGCTCACAAGAAAGCTCCCAACGCAGAAGGGAAAGGCCCACATCGATTGAATGGGTTGCCGCTGAGCATAGAGTGAGCTGCTTCTATTATAGTTCGATTTCTTCTTTCAGCAACACCATTTTGCTGAGGAGTTCTCACTGATGAGAAGTTGTGAGAGATGCCTTTTTCTTCAAAGAAACTAACCAGAGTACTATTTTTGAATTCAGTACCATGATCGCTTCTTATGGAGCGAACAAGTAAGTTGTTCAGCACTTCCATTCTTTTGATAAAAGAGATTATCATTTTAGGGGTATCACTTTTGGATCGAAGGAAGAACACTCATGTGTATCTGGAGTATTCATCAACAATCACCAAAGTGTATTTCTTTCCAGAGATTGATTGGACATTGACAGGTCCAAAGAGATCCATGTGGAGTAGCTGAAGAGGAGTGGTCACTGAAGAAACTTGCTTTGACCTGAAGGAGGCTTTTGTCAGCTTTCCCTTCTCACACGCTGAACAAGAGATTCCTTTGTAAAGGTGTGATTTGGGAGATCTCTGACTAAATCTTTTTGAGACAATTCATTTATCGTCTTAAAGTTGAGATGAGAGAGTCTTTTATGCCATAACCAGTTTATGTCTGTGGATGCTTTAGAGATGAAGCACACATTCTCAGAGTGAGAACTATTCATGTTTATGACATATACGTTTTCAATTCTTTTGCCAGAGAGGGCAAGCTTATCATTTCCGTCAGTGACATCACATCTATTCTTTAGGAATAGAACTTTGAAGTCTTTGTCACACAACTGACTAACGCTCAAGAGATTGTGCTTTAGTCCCTCAACGTAAGCAACACGAGAAAAAGATGTGGCTCCGTTGGACAGAATTCCATAACCTTTAGTGTATCATTTGCCATTTCCACCAAAGGTCACTAATGGACCAGCTTCTTCTTTGTAGTCAGAGAGCAGAGATTTTCTGTCAGTCATATGCCTCGAGCATCCGCTATCAAGATACCAGATACCTTTGGCACTCTGCATACAACAAAAGATTAATTGTTTAAAGGTACCCATATTACTATGGGTCCTGCTTGGTTAGATACAGGATTGGCGGATGTACTACTAGCTGAAGAACTCTCTTCAGTGGATATCTTCACCTTAGTGGGTTTAGCAACTTTGGTGGATTTCACTTCCGCTGATTTATCAGCTTGAGCTACTTTCTTTCCATGAGCTAATTTATCAGCTTTAGTAGCATTAGGACACTTGCATGCAATGTGGGTTGTTTCACCACAGTGAAAACATTTCCTATACTTAAAAGGTTTGGAGATAAGAGAGCGAGCAGGAAGTTTCTCAGGGATAGGTCCAAGAATTCCTTTATCCATGGTCCTTGGAGGTATTACAACCTTTTCAGGGGTAGGAGTGAGATCGATTTTAATCTTGGGAGTTGGTCTCTGAGAATAATCAGGGACCTTCTTCCCAGATTTAGAAATCTTCTCAGAGGACTTCTTGTTCTTATCTAGAGTTTTCTTATTCTTAGGAACATGGTCAAGAAACTTGTTTTTGATCACTTTCTTAGAATAATCCATAGTAAGCTTCTCTTTAGAGAAAGAGGAAGAAGAAGTAGAAGAAGAAGGATCAGGGATAGAAGAGACAAACATTCCAAACTTGAGCATGGAACGATCATTCTCAGATTCTTCCTTTTCAGGGTTATAGCCTAACCCACTTCTTACTTTCATAGGTATTTGGGCATTGATTATCTCATTGACTTTATCAGAAGCCTTACACCATCCTTCGATGGTCGCTTTTTCAGACTTGAGATCAGCAATAGCCTTTTCCCTATCAGCGATAGCTTGTTGTTTCTCAATGCTTATTGTTTGATTTACAAAAACTTGGTCTTTGAGAGAGTCCTCAAGTTTGGAAAGTTCTTTGATTCTTTTGTGGCAATTTTTCAATTGTTCAGATAAGTCAGTGTTAATTTTTTCAGCTTTAATCTTTCCATTTAAGGCGTTGTAAAAATCAACTGTCATTGCATCGAGAGGCGACAAGTTATCCTTTTCAGAGAGTAAAGAGTCAGAGGGAATGTTTACCTGAGTAGACAGAGACTCAGAGGAAGAAGTTTCAGAGACTTCTTCAGCATCCTCTATTCTTGCCATTAGACAGAGAAAGGCAAGATCTTCTTCATCTGAACAAGACTCTTCAGAGGTCTTGGCCTAGTCATCTTCAGCATCCCAGTCAGCTTCTTCAGCGACGAGGCCTTTGCCTTTATGCTGGTTTTTCTTCATATCTCTGTATTTGTTTTTTATTTTCAAATACTTTTCCTGTTTATCAGAGGTATGGGAGGTAGTGGGAGCAACAACTTTCTTCGACCTGCATTCACTTGCAAAATGGCCCTTTCTCTGACAATTAAAATAGATAGCTGAGGCTTTTTCAGCGGGCAAAGTTTTCTGTGTTTCAGAGTCAGAGAGGTTAGAAGATTTTCGAAAATTGCTCTTTCTATAAAATCTTTTAAAGTTGTTGGTTAAAAGAGCTAGAGAGTTATCAAACTCAGAGATGTCAGCATCAGTGAGTTGATCTTCTGAATCAGTTTGACCTAATTCAATTATGGAGGTGCTAGTAGAAGAAGAACCATTTTTAGAAGAAGTTACTTCAGAAGTCACAAGTGCTAAAGAAGTACTTTTAGCACCTTTGAAGAAGATATAGGCCAGAAGGAAGCATGCATATAGATGAAGAAGATATCTTCATCTATTTATACCCGCTTGCATTTAATGCAAAGCAAAGGTACATGCCACGTGTCAAGCTTGGATAGGAAGCTTGTCCTTGTAAATAAGACAACCATGTTTTTGGCCGAATATGAACAGTACCGTATCAGATATGATGGGGACATAAGAGACAAGTTGTACGTCCTTTTCTGACATGGTTCTAGGTTTGACTTTTGTGCATCGAGGATAAGATCAAACTTTAATCTTGCAGAGGAAGCTTCATTTGATCGCTGACACTGAATGTTCAAGGATGAACTTCAGTGTTGCTGAGGCTTCACAAGACTTCACACTTTGAGTAGATAATCGCTGCTATCGCTGAACCGCTTCAGGTCACTTAGCTGATTATCTCTTTCTTCAGCTTTGGTCTTCGACTGTCGCTGAATGGTCTTCTGGTGTGATAGCTGATCTTCAGGTCTTCATAGATAAGCTTGTTGATCCTTGAACTTCAGCGATCGCTGATGGTAATCAGCGTATGCTATCGCTGAATTTGAACAGAAGCTTATCTAAGGAATTTCACTAAGTATAGTAAAGAAATCATATTCAAATCACTGAAAGGAGTTATGATCAACATAACCATTGCATGTAAGTATATGATCCCTTCTCTGGCTTTTCAATCGTTCCATCTACGAACCCCATTTTATTTTTTGCAAAGAGAAATTTCTCCATCTCTTGTGCTCAATCGTTGTAATTGCCATCGTTTAACGCATCGTTTACCTGCATTTGTTTGGGATAATCTGATGGATGGATGTAGTACAGTGAGTTTGAATCCAAAGATTCTCCCTCGGTTTTCTTCTTGTCGGTATCATCTTCTCCGGCCATGATTAATTTGAGTTAGGGTTTTCTTGGTTGAAACGCTCTGATACCATGTAAAATTACAATGATATTCAAGGGATTTCGTATGTTTTTGTTGAATATAAAATCAAAGTAAACAAAAGAATAAATAGGCTAGAAAGAGAGCTAAACTAAGAAGGGACAAACATGATGCTAGGAATAAGGAAACGATATGGAGAATATCTTATTCTCAATAGAATATTTTATTCCTAATAAGGTTCGCACGGAGTCCACCCGTTAGTTAAAAGGGGCGATTTTGTTAGGCATGCTCATTTACTTCTAGCCATCTCTTCTCCTTTACGCTCTCCTCATTTACTCCGATTTTAAGATCATTCATATACTTTCTCCAACCATTCCAAAGGGTTTAATAATGAGCTTCTAGGACTTTTTTTATTTTCAAGGATTTCACCAAAACCTAGTTTTGTGAGTTCATCTTATACTTATATAAAACTATATACATATTAAAATGTTGTTTCTTAGTTCCTCATTTGATTGATTTTGTATCATACCAATTACGTTAAATTTAGGGATTTTGGGACACTATGTCTTTTGATAAAATAAGTGTAGGGAACAATTTTATATATATTACAAATAATAATTTCAATGTTTTGATGAGTTTTGGAACCAATATTTATATATGTCCTTACCTTGGTTTTTTCTAAAAATGGGGATTTTACCCACTTCGTTTTTTTAAATGACATGTATTCAGGTTTTTTTAGCGATGACATGTATACAGGGTTTTTTTAGCGATGGAGCTTCAAGTCTTGAGCAGAGTGTTTGGATGCGGTAGAGGAAAGGGATTGATAACATTTTTCAATTTGATGTTATAGTTTGGCGGGATTGTTTTGATGATGATAATGACACATTCATAACCTGAATTTACAATAGTCTAGATTGATAGATTATTATTTATCCTCTATTTCATTTGGGTTATAAATGTTTTACAATTTTCCCATCTTAGATGATTTTTATATTTATAAGCAATGTTTCTCTATGAACTTTTGATTTAAATTTACTCCTTTTTTTGAGATATCACGATCATTAAAATTGAATGGTAGTGGTACCGACGGCTTATCGAATCCCAATAATTTGTCGTTGGACAACCATAGGTCATAGGTATGCTTTGTTCTTCTACAGTAAACATAAAAATGTTGATTTCTATAAAATAATTAGTCTTATTAGTTATTATATTTAATGAGTTTAATTTTTATTATGCCATATAATTTAATGGTTGATTTATTAATTTATATTTCAAAGCATGTCAGTATTAAATGAAATATTTTTGTCTACCACTCTATCTTGAGAAATTTGTGGTAAAAGAGTGATTTGTTATAAAACTGTCAACACTTTTATGAGTAAATTGTTGATGGATAATTCAAATCAGTGGCACATTACCCATAGACTATGTAGTTGATTCATTGGTATTTTCTAAAAAAATATCGAATTCTATTGAGCAATTGGTATTTTGTGGGTGACCAGTCGTCCATCGATAATGACGGATGGAAATTTCCCTGATTGATTTATCCGAATAAAAGTCTTTTTTTACGGTACAGCACGTGTTTTATAATATTTACTTTCAAGTTTAAAAGAATAATGATATTCTCTCTGTCTACCAAAATTAGAATATTTGCACAAGATATTTAAGATTTTATCTAAAACAGAAAATCTATTTTCTTATTCTGTTAAAAGAAGAATTGTTATATATCCTATTTATTATTATGTTAATTGCCTTATTTATAAATTTTAACAAAAAAAATTAAACCAAAAAACATACACCAGAATTGAAATAAATAACATTTCTTTCTTTAATTACTGCTCTACTTCTTCGTTGAACAATTATTATGTGATATACCTAGTTAAATAAAAAATTGTCCATTAGATACTTATAATTTTTACATTATAATTATAAAAATATACAACTTTAGCAAGGTATAATCATGAAAAACGATAACTTCATTTATTTTGAATTTAATTACATTTTCCCCGTGCATGGATCCCCACACCTTTTGAAGATGTTGTTCATTGGAATCGACATATTCATCATCTTCATATAACTCCTATGAATAATGCAAACACCCTCTTAAACTCTGTGCATTCTGCATATACACGTTTTACACATAATTTCTGCTTCCTCATGGCAAAGGTGCACCCCAAAACCATCACTCCCGTTGCGGTTTCCTCTGTTGTCGGAAAGAATCCAGTGGTCTTAACCGTTTGGAAGAAGTCTCTGCTTTTCAATTGCTATGGCTTTACCGTAATAAACTCTAATGGAAATCTTGTATATCGAGTAGACAACTATGTCGTTGGAGGTAACTGTGAGATTGTTCTCATGGATGCCTCTGGCCGCTCTCTCCTCACCATCCGCCGCAAGGTATGTATATATGTCTCATCATGCATCTTAATCAAATTATGATTTAGACTAACCACTACAACAAATATGGGACTTAATATATGTTTATATATATCATAAGACGTTAGAATAAGTTGTAGGACAAACTTAGTTGATCCAACAAGTTTAAATATGAAGTTGGACAACCTAAAGAATAGGAATGCTATTCATCTTTTATATAGATATTAAATACTAATATATATAATAATATTTTTTTAAAGTTACCTCGATTTACGTTTTTTGTCCTGACCAACATTGTCGATATGATTTGTAAAATAGAAAATGTAAAGTCAAAAATCTATAAAATTATATTCATTATCTTCTAACTTCAACAGTTTTTTATTTTAGTTAATTTATTTAATAATTATATTATTAAAATATTCAATAAATTTATTATTCCAAAAATCTCTAAAATTATAAAAGATGTTATTAGTGGAAAATCATTAAAATAATATTATTTTTCTCATCCTTTTAGAGATATAGAGAAATCTCTATATTTAGGGATTTTTCTAAAAATCTCTATTTTAGAAAATGATATAGAAATGTTGTTGGAGGAGTTTAGAGGAGAAAAATGAGGTTTTCTCTATTTTATAGAAGCTGTTGGAGATGCTCTAATTAGTTTGTCTATTCTTATGTCTTTTAGATAGGTCACCAGTTTTTATCATATAATTTTAATTAAAGTCTCAAATATAAAATACTCTATTAAGAAGCTTAACGATGAGTGGACGTCCTAAAAACTCAATTTTTATTCTAGTTAATTACTTATGAATTCTATCTTTTATTATTACCAGAGGTTAAGTTTGTCCAACAATTGGCTGGTCTATGATGGAGAAATGGCCGTAAATCCCTATTTTACGGTAGTGAAACACATAAACCTTCTAAGCGCAAACTCATTGGCTACTGTGAGCCTAACAAGACCATTGAACAGAAAGTTGATGTATATAATAGAAGGATCATACACTCAAAAGCGTTGCTTCATGTATGATGACATGCGGCGGTGCGTTGCTGAGATCAGACGTAAGGAAGCCTATGGCGGTGTAGCTCTTGGCGGAGATGTTTTCCATCTCATTGTACATCCAACAATGGATCCTACCGTCTCTATGGCCCTTGTCGTCATTCTTGATCAGATGTTCGGTCCTTCCAAACATTTTCGTATATGAACTTGGACACAAAACAAATAACAATATAGGACGTCCAGATTTTCTAATGGTCTTAATAAAGTAACTTGCAAAACTTATTACGTTCATGAGACTAAACTATAAAGCGTTATATTAAAAGCGTTACAAGAAGTTTATAGGTTGCTTTTGAACGTCTTAACGATTTTTTTACTACGTTTTTAACATAAAATGTCTTATTAGCTATTTTATGGGGCACTTTTGAGAAATTCCTACCTATAAACCCATCTTTCTATTAGAACACTTGTGTTTATAGGAGTTTTTTCAAAAGTGTCTTATTTATAATAGTTAATACGACACTTTATTTTAAAACCGTCATAAACAACTTGTTAAAACACTTAAAAACGTCTTATAAAACAATTATGATACTTTTAGATTATACGCTTTGATTTGATTCTATAAACTTGAGTTTTTAACATTTTTAGGACGCTTCTAATAAAGTACAATCTTTGGACAAGAGTTTACAATATATTATATGTTAGTTTCACATGATCAAATGTTCATAAAACATATGGTTACCGTGCAAGAAATCAATAAATAGATAGTTGAAAACGCAATTTGAGAATTCTCTTGTTTTGTTTGTACGCATGTATCCCACGGTGGCACAATCCGATGCACGTAGTAATGCATTTTGTAATACTTTTTTGGGAAGATGATATAATTGCGGATGGTGCTGGGATGAAATTTGTATTATAATTACCTTTGTAATTAGTTTTATGTATATAGACTAGACTTGTGATTATGTGAGATCAAATTATTTTGTGAGATTTGAAGGATCATTTTTTTATATTTGAAACTTAATAACAAAAAACTGTGAAAGTAACATTATACTACTAAATGACAGACTTTTGCCTACGGACATTTTGGTTGGAAATCTGTCGCTAAAGAGTGATTTGCCACAAAACATTGGTATTTTCTGGGTGATCTGTACGTAATTACCGACCGAAATTTTCCTAAGTGATTTTTGTGGGTAAAAGTCATTTGTTTGTAGTGTTCACAATGTTTTTGCTGTGAATGTTCATATTTTTTTTACCTTCACAATGTTTTGTTGTAAAGTTTGAAGTGTAAAAATGTGTTCTTATGGTTCTTACGTCAACCCAACCCATATAGATTAGTTCATATATCTAGATTTTATATGTATGCTCTTGTGGGATTTATTATTTACAAATACAAATGTACAAATGAGAACTTTGCATTTTTAAATAAACAAAGTAACATTCTTAGGACCACATATGATGTGGATCCCAGACAATATAAAATCGAGAATATTGCTGAAATAGCCATTTTAACAACTCAAATTACTGAAATAGCCATTTCCTCAGAAGTTGCAAAAATAACCATCACTACGCCAAAAAAATGCTACGCCATGGCGTAGTACAAGAATTTCCGGGATATTTGCAAAAAAGTCCTCAAGTACGCCAAAAATTTGCTACGCCATGGCGTACTTGGTCCCTGAAGTTTGAAAAATTGGCAAAATTGGCTCCTGGACTTGAAAGAATCGAAAGCAAGAATCAGAAATGACAAAATGGTCCCTGGACTTTACTACGCCATGGCGTAGTACCCATTTGGCGTAGTACCTATTTTCAAAAAGTGGCATGATTGGACCCTGGACTTGAAAGGCTGGCGAGAAGAATCAAAAAATGGCAAAATCGGTCCCTGGACCTTACTACGCCATGACGTAGTAACATTTTGGCGTAGCAGTCACTTTGAAAACTTGGCAAAATTGGCCCTTGTACCTAAAAGGTTCGCGAGAAAGAATAAAAAATGACAAATCGGTCCCTGGACTTGAAAGGATCGCTGAAAATTACCTTTTTATAATTATATATAATGTTTTACCTTTTTTTTTGGCAATAAATGCATTTTAAGAAAATATCTATTAATAAAACACTTTTAGAAAATACCTTTTAATAGAACTATTAAGAAAATAAAAAATAAATATTACAAACACACATTTAAATACTACAAACAGATATTAGAATACTACAAACAATAATTCAAACACACATTTAAATACTACAAACAATAATTTAACTAAAAAATCTAGTACGGATAAATATTTTGACAGGAGACGATCCAGTCAGCCTTCTTGTTGATTTCCACCTCTAGATATGTGTAAGTTTTTTTGATGTCATTAATCTCCGTCTCATCTTGACGTAATTCATGTTGTAGGACTTTTAGTTGGCGTTTTTTTTCATCAAATAGCGTCTATTTTTCTAGTTGAATCTTCCGGTTATCTTTCCATAACTCTGCTAACCTTTCAATTTTATCGTCAGCCTCTTTACAGAATGCCTTGAGCTTTGAAGGCATTACTTGAGTTGCCGGAGGGTTTGAGTCTCGGTTGAACAAAAGGCTCTCGTCATAGGTTGGCGGCGTATCACCGTTATGTGAACTCCTATAGTTTCGCCATGCGGCATCGTATTCTAGCTCTTCATCATCTGTTATTGCATGATGGGCCCTAGTTTTTCCAATCTGTCTCCACTCCTCGTCCGTTTTAGGTGCTTTCCATCTAAGCCTGAACCTTCCATCATACAGCTGTTTTTTATTGCCTGAGCCTGAAGAAGTTCCAGACTCATGAACCTATCTCTTGCCGGAGCGACGGTTTCCACACATTGGTTAAATGTAGTAAGTTAGAGATTGCAAGTTACCACTTCAACATACCACTTATTTATAGTCGCGATATTCGTCATGATATAGTCAGACGTATTGGTCGCGATATCAATATTTTTTCAGACGAATCTGTCAAAACTTTTCAGGTGAATCCTGACTACTTTTTCAGACGAATCTGTCATAACTTTTCAGGCGAATCATGACTACTTTTTCAGACGAATCTGTCATAACTTTTCAGGCGAATCCTGATTACTTTTTCAGACGAATATGTCATAACTTTTCAGGCGTACCTGGATTTCGGGGACTAAATGTGACAGTATTCTAAAGTTCAGGTGCTAGCGGGTATTTTTTATTAAAGTTCACCACTATAAATAAATGGTCCTTGAGAAGTACCAACACATAAATTTGTTATCTACCATTTCATTCCTTTCATAACACTTCGTAAATTTAGCTAACCTTCAAGAAACCATGTCCGGAAACAACCGATCGGGCAAGAAGAAATCAGCTTCCAAGGCTGGAAGTTCTCGATCTACACAGAAACAACCCTTACGACAATTGAATTATGGAATGTATAGGCGTACCTGGCATGTGCCCGCAACAGAAGAGGAGTGGGCAATGCATGGGAGAACTTTTGCCGCCCAACCAATAACCGATGAAGGGCGTGCCGATTGGGAAGACGCATTCTATAACTACACGGAGACATCTCCATACAATGAACCACAAATGGTTTCTTCCAGGTTTTTAAACCCTGACCCAAACCCTCCGGCATCACAAATAATGCCGGCGAAATTGAAGGCAACAGTTAACGAGGCGAACCGGGAGATCATAGTGCTTAGGGAGAAATGGAATAAGAACAGGGAAATACAACTTCAAAAAGAGGCGGTGATTAACGAAAGTAAAGCAGAGCTTGCAGTCCTAGAGCAAACAATTAGTACGGAGGAGATGTTGGTAAAGGAAATCAATGAAGAACACGACGTTCTTGAGGACAAGAACAACGAAAAGGCTCAGTGGATCATCCAATGCCAAGACATCTATCCTCACTAAATCTCTCATAGTTGAATGTTTGTTTAAGATGTTTGCACTGTAACATTGTCCATTGTTTAAGATGTTTTTTAAAATGTTTGCACTATCCTTACTATATCAATTTATGGTTTAGCAAACAATAACGTTATAAAACAATAATTAATATTTGAATAAATTATTTAGTGTAGTGATATTTGAAATTTGATAAAACAATGATTAATATTATAACAAGTGAACATTATAATAAAAAGTTTGCAATAACGTTAACTTTATTGAAAAACATTATAATAGTTAACAAACATTTGAAACAGTCAACTAAAAATCAGAAGCAAACTTTGGCAGATAAAAATCAATATTAAGGTCAATACTATTATAGTCCAAAGTTCCATGTGGTTCCAATGATGTTGATGACTGAGACTGCCTTCTTTGGCTACCTGAAGACCTTCTTGTAGGCTCGCTTGATGGAGCAGGAGTTGGGCAGTTTGTACGATTATAACTGGTTTGGCCACACCTACTACACTTTCTCTGTATCCGACCTTCACCGCGAGATGGCCTTCGATCGTTGTTACGGGGTCTGCCCACCGGGTTACTTGTTGTTAGGGGTGGATAGACTGGTGGTAGAGGAGTATCTGGAGACAACCATGTTGAACTAGGTCCAACAGGAAGAATTACGCCTTCATATGTTTCTCGGTATACTGAGACATAAAAGAAGGCTGAAGACAAATGGCTACAATCTGTATATCCGAGATATCTCGCAACGGTGATGGCATGACCGCAAGGTAACCCAGATAGTTGCCATTTTTTACATGTACATTTATTTGTACGCATATCGACCTTTGCATCCCTATGACCATCTCGAACCTCATACCAACCATCTACAATGCCGTGTACTTTCCATCTTGTAGACTTACCCATCCTCCTTTGGATCTTGGTTTGCGCCCACGGTGTTAGATTGTGAAACATTTGTTCGACAAAAATGTATAAATTCTGTTAGGATTTATATATTTATATTTATATTTATATTTATATTTATATTTATATTTATATTTATATTTATATTTATATTTATATTTATATTTATATTTATATTTATATTTATATTTATATTTATATATTTAAAACATTCTCATCTTAGGAACCTCCTTTTTGTCGGCGTAGAAAGTACCACCGTTGTTGAAAATCTCTGAAGTAATCCATAAGCATGACGATCGGTAATCTGCGAGCAAAACGGGACAACACATTCACCGATTCTGCACTATTGGAGGTCATAATATTGAACCGAACGCCAGGAAAATATGCCCTTGACCACTTCTCCGGGCCAAGCTCATCCATTAATTGAGCTCCTGCAGCGACATGGAGTCGTAGAGTATTCATTCTTCGGGTGAACTCATATTCCGTATAGGCTTTGCATGCCTTCCAGAATTGATATTTATAGTGTTTTATGTTTGCGTCCCTCGTTTTGACGTTCATCTTGAGATGCCGACAACATAGAGCGTGATGGGCCGTTGGGAACACGGCTGTAATACTGGCCCTTATTGCCACAGCCCGATCGGACATAAACACCAAATCAGGTAGATCTCGAATACATTCCCTCAACTTTTCTAGAAACCAGGTCCACTCGTCCGTTGTCTCGGATCTACCTACACCGAAAGCAATTGGCACAATGTTGTTATTTCCATCCATGGCAACGGCCAGGAACATTGTACCCAAGAATCGTCCCTTTAGATATGCAGCGTCTATTATAAGGACACGCCGCAACTTTGTCTTGAAAGAGACGATCTGCAAATAATAATGCAGTTATTTTATGAAAATTATATACTTTATAATATGTAAAGAAGTGACAGAGTTACGCGTACCGCGGGACGAAGGGCAGCAATACACTTTTCAAATCGTCCTTCTGAATCTTTCTTTATTCTGGTGAAGCTACCTGGATTTTGGTGCTCCGTGTTATATAAGAACAGAGGGAGTCGACTGAACGAGTCCTCAAGGGTGCCCCTAACCATTCGTATGGCACTCCATCTAGCACGCCAACCTTGGTGGTACCAATTTTAACACCGTACATCTCTTGTAGATCACTAATAATGTCTTTTGGTCGACATGTCCTGCTAGCATCTAGAAATTTATGTTTTAGTATACTACCCAAGATCTTTGTGTTCGCTTGACGGTGGCGGGGGTTTAATTGCGTCTCGGAACAAGTGTGTACGTCCACTAACTTTCTTATTTGGAACATCTTGTTTGGCCCTCCTACGGGGTATGCCGTCATACGCCAAGAACAGTCATTTACACGACATTTAGCCCCGTACCTGGTTTTTGAAGATCTCGACGTTTGATACTGGAAGCCCTCTTCAAGAAACTTTCTTCCCAACTCTACAATCATCTCGTCTTTCGTGTCGAACGTCTGGTTTATTGTTATTCTGTAACTACGATTATAAGGCACGGGGTCCTTAGGCGTGACATACGACTCTGGGGTTTCAAGAGGAGAAGGCATATCAAATATATCATTTATTCCGCCAAATGAACTATTGGCAGGAGTCACTCTTTCTACAGTTGCTTCGTCTTCATCCGTATCAGTCATGTCAAAAACAAAACCTTCATCATCAGCAAAGCCAACAAAACGACTTTTTTCTTCTTCATCACCCACTTCTTCTTCTTCTTCTTCTTCTTCTTCTTCTTCTTCTTCTTCTTGTATGTCTTCAACGTTGAAACTACCACCGACATCACCTCTACCGTACACTGGATAATCAACATGCACATAGAGCGTAGGCGGTCTCTCGCACCCCGACGCATAATTCATGAACCAACGAGCACATTCATCGTCAGATATCTGATAAATTTCGCCATTTGTCTTGTGCACTATCTTCATTTCACCTCCATCATTATCGAAGTTAAATTTTTTTTGACACTAACCGGCCAACTTGAAATGTGTAATGTTTTTGGGCAATATACCTGAAATTGACTTGGTGGACTGGAGGGAATGAATTCCCGCGCATCGTTTACAAACTCCCATTTACCACCGGAACGAAGAAATACCCTAATTTTTTCCATACCGGTTGGATTAGGATAGAAGTTTAACTCACTGGTGATTTGATGGAATCAATGAAGGAGGGATGTGTTGGAGAAAAGCACCACCTCCCTTTAAAAGAGGAATTAATTTGGAGTTACAACCCCTAACTTTGGTTTATTGACAGTTTTGGTCCTTTAGTACGACTAGGACCATAGGCCATCATGGTCAACTGACATCCCTAGGACTAGGACCATATGCTTGTAATAATTCACTGACAAAGTAGGAGGAGTATCTTGTCACCTGTTGTTTTTTTCTGCTTTCCTTTTTACTACTACTAATATTACTGGTGAATGTGTTAGCTTTTGGTTTTTACAATAATAATTTATAGAATTATAACTTTAATTTATTACTGGTGGAAGTTATTTATTGAAGTGAAAGTTGCTTGGATTTTAATGGCTTGGATTTCTTGGAAATTACACAAAGACAAAAAGGGGAAAAAGAAATCAAATACAGAGATGCAGCAAAATGTTTGTATTTATTTTTATTAGTGGTGATACAAATATAATAACAATGGGTCACCCGCTAACCGGTCGTACTAGCATAATCTGTATAAAGATATAAGGTCTCTGCCAATAAATCTCGCCATTTCTGAGCAGCTGTCACCTGATTCCCTTTGGAAGTTATGGTCTCATTATTAATCAACTGGGATAGGAACATGCACATAAATACTCCACAATCTCCACGGCTAGAAGCCTGTTGTGGTACATTCTTGGCGTATGTATGGCTGAATTTTCGGGCGGTGTTTCTAAGTTGAAGCTCATAAAGTTGGCCCATCAAATAAGGCAGAGCACCTTTCCATTTGACCTTCATTTCGTCAAAGGCTCTCCGATAATCAGGGCTATTATTAAAGCTATCGTAGACAACCATACTGAAATCCTTAAGGTTCAAAACCCCTAGGACCCAATGCTCTTGACCAATGACAATAGGGCAGTAGACCTGGAACAAAAACGCCAAAAATATAGTTAATAATGGACAGGATTGAAAACAAGTTGTGTAAAATTGATGTAAACTAATTTACACACCTGCTTTAGGTTGACCCACGATATCGAACCTTCGGCAATCCTCGATACCATGTTGATCACAAGTTCAGGACCATGACCATCACTCAAGAACTTCCCAAAATCAGCATTCATCACCGTCCATTGTGAGTCTGGATGACGGGTAAGCATGATATAGCTTACCCATGCATTCACATGCTAGTAAATAATAGACGACAAGTTAGAGAATGAATACGGTATATTTTAAAAAACACAATGAACTCAAATTTATATACTCACATCGCCCGTGAGATCACCATTGCCTTCCTCGCCCAGCAGCGTGCCCCACCACGTCCTGTCAATCGGGGACCTCAAAAACGGAAGCCTCATCTCGGGCAAACGATCTTGTTGGTAATTTTTGCGGATCATGGCCGCCGTTGATGAGGCTTCCTTGCCCTTTCCCCTTTGTGTCGCTTTTGAGCTGGCGTCGTATCAGGTGGTTTAGTAAACGGAGTGGTCAGATATTGACTCGGTGCCCTCTCTCGTTTGTCCTTGACCACCGGTGTTGTCTCAGCTGTGATGGTGGACGGCGGCCGATATACCTTAAGACCTAACCCCAATATAGATGGGGCCGACGTCCCCGATGGCGAGTCAAATCCATTAGACGACGACCCGGCTAGGTCACCACCAAATAACGACCGCTCAACAGAGGCGAACGGCTCGAACGATGACTCGAAATCATCAAGCGTGACATGCAAATTAAGATGGAACATCTTCAGTTAATTTTAAAAAAAATATTAAAACCAAACTTTTTTACTTACGTTCGGCATGTAGGGGAGAGGGGCGGTGGAGTACGGTAGCTGATATTCCCCCAAGCTCGACGATTGGGGTAGATAAAATCCTAGCTCCGTAGCAACTAATGTAGCCTATTAAATTAATACCGATGAGTTACCATGTAAAATACTACAAATCCCGATATAGATAGGTTTTAATACTACTTATTTAACTTACAGAGAAATTAGAGGGGGTCGGTGTCATGTATGAAGACGAGGGCATACTCATGATTGTCGGCTGGGGTGGATACTGGGAGTACCCGAAATGGTCATCGCTTGTGCCCTTAGAAAGAATGTTGTTAAATACAAAAAAAATGGGCTAAATAAAGAGTTAAACGATTACTATATAACCAGGTTTGATAACTTACCTGTTGCGGATAACAAGACGCCGGAGACGAGAACATGGCTGATCCGGACGGTTGGCTCCCCATCTAAAAAAAGTATGCAAACGTTGTTTAGTAAACACATTAAAACAACTTTAATACAAGAGGTTAAACGAATAACTTACATTCATCCTTTGGATCTGTTTCTCCAAATCCTCAATCCTTGCTCTATAATCTACATTTATTTGGTTTTGATCGGCATTTATTAGGTTTTGCTCATCAACGTGGGTATACAAATCTCTAACGACTCGCTCCTTGTAGTAATAGAAATCATAGTATACCTCATTCAACCTTTGCCGATCCAACCTGTCCCATTCGGGACATAATATCCAAGTGAGGGACTATCCTCGCCGAGGCTAGAGTCCCTATGATCTGAAAAACGTGGACTAGCCCCATGGACTCAGGGGATTGGGGGGGTCCACCTCCATATGAGAGTGGTTTGAGGAGTCGTCCATTGCTAGAGCTAGATGGGGAGGGAGAGGGAGAGCGTTGCGTACGTCGGGGCCTCTTCGATGCTCGAAGGCCCTCATCGCTATCGAAGTAGGCATGGCTGTCCCTATACCAATCCATTTCCTGCTCCGAAGGATAAGCTAAAAGAGGGTAGTGTGGGCGCCGCCCTTCCTGGTCAATTGAAAACATAACACGTTAAGTAAACTATAGTCTTAATTTAGTATAAATAGACCTTGAAATACACACAAAAACATACCTCTTGACAATTAAGGAACTCAAGGCACACATTAATATTCAAATTATGGTTCCGGCTCAAACGAATCCCCCTCGGGGACGCGTCTGAGCATGTAAACCATTGTCGGGAGACTGGAAAGACCTCTACGATCCATATCTACAAACATACAACAACACATAAAGGTATTCACATTATCATAAAGGAAACAAATTTCAAATTAATAATTATCTAACCTTTAAGGCGTATGCAAAACCCGTAATCGACATCTTGTCGTGTTGGTCGCGTCTAGCCCAAGCACGATTCAATTGCTGGTAGGTCGGTTCCCATGTGTAGCTTCCACATGGATAGCGATTAAATAATGTAAGACGCTCCACGATACTAAATAGCTGGGGATTATTAACTGGGTAACCTGACGTCTGATGAATACTAATTTGACCATCCCTAGTAAGCAGACTCGGACAACATCCTCGTCGCTTAAGTTGGGCATCTTTAGCTTAATCATGCTACGAACCGAGGAAAGCTGTAGACGAGGGTCGTGATGAGCAGTCTCTCCGCAATCATCAGGAAAGACCCTCCTTAGGAAGCTGTGCTTTCGGAGGGGAGTGATGTCTGACAGGACTCCAAAACGTAGGCCTGTGATAGGGCAGTAGTCCTCTCGGCCGAAACGAAGGATGTGGCCGGAAATATTAAACCATAACTCTTCCTCCTGTACTTCAACTAGAGGAATCTGCCTTTCTAGGAACAACGCTGTAAGAAGACTATCATGGGTCTGCACGTTGAGGTCCAACCAAGGACCGAAGGGAATAGTCCTAAAAAGCTCTTCTCTCGCTGGAGAAATTAAAAGAGCAGCCCGGATATCCTTAATCAAGGAAAATTTATTCCTTATCGTGAGTACAGGGACCTACATATTGAGTTTGTAAAATTCATGAGCATACCTTTTGTATATGTAAAGATTTCGTTGATAGTGGTTCATCAATATTTCATAATTCGAAAATAAATCACGGATACACTTATGGATTTCCAGGTAGTAGGGGAATCACGTGGATTACTTAAGTCCCTACAACCTTAGGGCTATTTACACCCGTTTGACAAAATCTTTCGGTGTTTCAGCAATTATTTCGTTTCATGAAATACATGAATAACATGTAATTTTGTCAATTTTGTACGTTGTATTATGATATTGTTTTTTTTTGTATATATAAAGATTTTGTTGATAGTGGTTCATCAATATTACATAATTCGAAAATAAATCGCAGATACACTTTTGGATTTCCAGGTAGTAGGGTAATCACGTGGATTACTTAAGTCTCTACAACCTTAGGGCTATTTACACCCGTTTGACAAAATCTTTCGGTGTTTCAGCAATTATTTCGTTTCATTAAATACATGAATAACATGTAATTTTGTCAATTTTTTACGTTGTATTATGATATTGTTTTTTTGTATATATAAAGATTTTGTTGATAGTGGTTAATCAATATTTCATAATTCGAAAATAAATCGCAGATACACCTTTTGGACTTCCAGGTAGTATGGAATCACGTGGATTACTTAAGTCCCTACAACCTTAGGGCTATTTACACCCGTTTGACAAAATCTTTCGGTGTTTCAGCAATTATTTCGTTTCATTAAACACATGAATAACATGTAATTTTGTCAATTTTTTACGTTGTATTATGATATTGTTTTTTTTATACATAAAGATTTTGTTAATAGTGATTCATCAATATTTCATAATTCGAAAATAAATCGCAGATACACCTTTTGGATTTCCAGGTAGTAGGGGAATCACGTGGATTACTTAAGTCCCTATAACCTTAGGGCTATTTACACCCGTTTGACAAAATCTTTCGGTGTTTCAGCAATTATTTCGTTTCATGAAATACATGAATAACATGTAATTTTGTCAATTATTTACGTTGTATTATGAGATTGTTTTTTTTGTATATATAAAGATTTGTTGATAGTGGTTCATCAATATTTCATAATTCAAACAGATGTATATTAAACAGATATGAAACATATTTGAAACAGATGTATATTAAACAGATATTTAAACAGATATATATTAAACAGATATGAATAATAAACAGATATCATTAATTAATTTAAATTAACTTTAAACAGATGTATATTAAACAGATGTATATTAAACAGATGAATATTAAAAAGATGAATATTAAACAGATGAATATTAAACAAATGTATATTAAATAGATATCATTAATTAATTTAAGTTAACTTTAAACAGATGTATATTAAACAGATGAATATTAAACAGATGAATATTAAACGGATATTTAAACAAATGTATATTAAACAGATATGAATATTAAACAGATATTTAAACATATATCATTAATTAATTTAAATTAACTTTAAACAGATGAATATTAAACAGATGTATATTAAACAGATATGAATATTAAATAGATATTTAAACAGATATCATTAATTAATTTAAATTAACTTTAGACAGATGAATATTAAACAGATGTATATTAAACAGATGTATATTAAACAGATATCATTAATTAATTTAAATTAACTTTAAACAGATGAATATTAAACAGATGTATATTAAACAGATGAATATTAAATAGATGTATATTACATAGATATTTAAACAGATATGAAACAGATGTATATTACACAGATATTTCAACAGATATGAAACAGATGTATATTAAACAAATGTATAATAAAGAAAATTATATATATATATATATATATTAAACCCGTGACCTTATATATATATATTAAAAAAAATTATATATATTGATTTCTATATAACTAATTGTATTAATTAATTTGTAATGATTAGATTCATAATTGTATTATTAAAAAAAATTATATATATGTTAAAGGAAAAACAATATTGAACAACAAGAAATAGAGAGAAGGAAGATCTGTAATTCTCATTAATTATAAGCCCTTTAAATAGGGATGAGATACAAGTAGATAACTACAAGAGATAATAGTTCTAACCTATCTCTAATGTGTTTATCTCTATCTATATCGTCATATCCATTAGACGATGGCACACTTATCCTACAACACTCCCCCTTGTGCCGAGTCAAAGGAGTGATGGTGCACAACTGTTGCCTCGTTAAAACCTTACACCAAAATAAAAACCCAGTGGGAAAAATAAAAATAGGACGAAGGAAAGAGTACAACGCACCAGTTTATTTGCATTACATAGACTTTTCCTTTAGTCTAATAATCTCTCAGATTCTTATATTAATCATGAGAGTTAAGAAAACAAAATGGTACATAAACTGTTGCCTCACTAAAACCTTACACAAAGGAACAAAACCCAATGGGAAAAATAAAACCTTGGGTGAAGGAAAGAGCACAACATTCCAATACTACAGATATAGTAGACTCCCCCTTTTGTCTACTACTCCCCCTGATTTGTACATTAATCAAGGGAGTTTGGAAAGTCTCATTATTCCAATACTTTCTATATGTTTCCCAAATATGATTTTAGTTAATGATTTGGTAACCAAGTATGTCACATTCTCCTTGCATTTTGCTTGATTCACTCAAATATATATATGAGAGTTTGTTATTACTGATTGTATATAAACTTAAAGCAGAATATGCTTTGTGTTATCACCCTTATCCATTTTGGGAATGAGCTTTTTGTATGAGTCAAATAGATAGTTAATATCAGCAAAGACATATCATAACAATATTTTATGTTTTTCTATAACGGTTGGTACTTTTACCTTTCACATTCAACATAGGTCTTGAAATTCCATTATCAATCCTATTTTAATCTTTGTAAGGGAAGTATAAGCCCACGTCAATGGTTCCAAAATATTAATTTGATATCATTCCAATGATGTTGCGTTAGCGCTGAGCTAAATCTAGCTAACGAGTTCATTGAGAGATACAATATACGGTCAAGTGTATTGTTCTAAGTACAATAATGCGCCTATTGCACTCAAATAGGGAATTCCAGCTCCCAAAGCCTCTTCGTCATCATCCTTCAGACGAAATGGATCTTTCCTTTTATCCAACACTTCGACCGATCATGGGAGTGCTAGCCGGATGCGCTTTGTCCATATTAAATCGCCTGATTATTTTCTAGACATATGCGATCGGTGAATTAATATCACAAACTCGGTGTCCTAGATTAAATAGATACATAAAACCAAGTTTTCCCAAGATCTTTCATTGCAAATTCAGATTTTGAATAGAATAAAGTTTCTCTTATTCCATCAAGAGTATTTATTATGTTCATTACATCGACATCTAGAGTTATGATTGAACATCTGGAACTCGTTTTCTTTATAAATACGCACGGGCACAGTTCATCGTTCTTATATCCCTTCCCAAAGAAGTATTCACTTAGGCAGGTATCCATATCCGCCTATGAGCGTTTCAATTTCATGGAAAACGCATTTTGTGGTTTCTACTAATATAATGTCATCAAACACTTTTATATATCTCTCAATCTAGATCCCCATAGAGATATGTAGTAACCACATTCATGAGCTGCATTTCCCGTCCTTCAGAAATTACTAGGCTAATTAATTAGCAGAACGTTATAACGTCCATCACGAGAGAGCAAGTCTTCTCGTCATCAATCCAGGGCGTTGTGAGAAACCTTGCGCCAAAGGAGATTCTTATACATCATGACTTAATTATTCTCATTATGCTTTTATGAAAAATGAATTATCTATGTCTTACGGGCTTTACACTTGGTGGGTTAGCACTACCGGACCAAATACCCGTGTATTTATCAAATGTAATTATCCTGGATTGCTTCTATTAGGTCAATTTGCTCTTTGTTGACATTTTTCAACTGAGCATGGTTCGATGTCATAGTGCTCTATCATCTCACGAGCAACAATATATGTAACATCCCCCGTCCGTAAGGTTTGGACGGGCAGTGTCACTAGCGGGACTTAACGTAAAGACACTAACAATTCAGAGTATCTAATAAACTTCAAACATAGATTATAACCGTCTAAACATAGTTACAGTGCAAAAGATTACATTCCGAAAAGTATTTATAAACTTATAATATTAACATCTAAAACGAGTCTGAAAACTCCAAAAGTGCACTCTCGATACCAAGTCCCGCCCCATTGATCACTTGGAACCTGCCGTGTCAGAAAACAAAAACACGGCTGAGCAACAGGGCTCAGTGAACGGATTAAAATATAACTTCGAAATAACAACTGTAAAAATTGACAACAAAGCGGAAGGCTTATGATTCAATAAATATAAATTCACAGAAATTCCAAACGATTCGCAATTCTCGATTCAAATAATAAAGTAAACAAAGTTTATCAAGACTTGTTCAAGTGTTCGGTTCATAATTCTCGGTTAAAAAATATAATATAAATAAAGTCCGTCAATTCCTGTTGTGTTCGTGGGGTGGCCAAACCACATGAACTATCGGGCCGGCGTGCGGGCACACACCCCGAGTCCCCCGTGAATTTAACCACGGTCACATGGTGGGTAAGTCCTAGGATCGATCCATCCGCCCTGGAACCAATAAAATCGGTGTAGTCCACAAGGTGGGTTCACATAAGCCACTATTGGGCTTAACCCTATGGACCGAGTTCACCTGCAGGACGCCATGACTACAAAGCCGCCATAGAAGGCATCCCAACTAATGTGCCCATCAATTGGGTGATACTGAAAATCAATAAAACTAAACAGATGCCACTACCCGAATGGCTTTCATAAAACGTCAAGTTTCAATACATTTCATAAAATTCACAAGTATGTCAAATATGAGAATCAAAGATTAAACTCAAGTTTTATAAATAAAGGTGCAACGGTTTATATATATATAAATATACGTATTTTGTTGACCACTTTTTAGTGATCAATCACAAGGCGGTGAACCACCGTTACGAAGGGTCACTAGGACAACTAGTTGCCCGAGTGTCAAAATAAAGTGAAATCCGTACCTTAGTCGAAGATTAGAAGCAACGCACGATTAGACGAGATTCACCGGAATGTTTAACTTGAATGCGTGCCTAACGAATACGTAAATCGATTACTGCTTAAACGATGTAAAGACATATCCTAATTCTACTAATAATGTACTTAAGTCCTACATGTTATGAACAACTTAAACTTTAAGCGGGACAGCCGGATATGCATTAAGAACACGTGCGTATATGCAATTTCGTTCCGACTTTTAACAGCTTCGATGTAAAGACATATCCTAATTCTACTAATAATGTACTTAAGTCCTACATGTTATGAACAACTTAAACTTTAAGCGGGACAGCCGGATATGCATTAAGAACACGTGCGTATATGCAATTTCGTTCCGACTTTTAACAGCTTCGATACCTCTTTTTCGTGAGCATTTATATCCCACTTAGAGGCCAATATAGAGAATACCATCTAAATGAAAGTTGTAGTGTGTAATCTTATGAAGCTACCAGATTTGGAATCATGTCATTTGGATCATCCATCAGTTTTATACGTATAAGCTGCAAACAACCCGAAAACTACCGGAAAACTGCTAAACAATCTCGTATAAGCTGCAAACAGCCCGAAAACGGCACTGTTTTGAGCCACTTAGGTCCAGAAATAGGTCCCGGACCCTTCATGAGAGTTGTAGTATACATTAAGCTCTTTCTATCTGCAAAATATGAGCTTAATCGGACATAGCGTTTGTGAGTTACGCACGATCATATACAATAGTGGATGATTCGATACGTAAAGAATATCCACAACTATTCCCAGGTAACAAAATTTCTAGATCTTAACTCGATTTCGTGGACGAAATCTTCTTTTTAGAGGGGGGGAATTATAATACCCTAGATTTTGTTACCGACTAATCTTAGTAGATGGATTTATATGGGAAATCGAATGCATTAGCAACTTGTACCTCGGACTAGATTGTGAGGTAATATCATACAAGGGGTCATATGTGGTACAAAATTGAAACTTGACTTCACCTATATTGTTAAGTTTATACCTACTAGGGTAAAAAGTTGAGAATTTAGACTTTAGGGGTCAAACTGTAAATTGGAAAAATATATATACTCCTAAATTGTTGAAATTTCTCTAAACATAACACGTATTATGTTCTTCACTCGGTTCTGTCATCTCTCCACCGAGTAAACTCAATTTAATGGAAGGAAAGCATCAAAATACTTAGAATTAGAAGATTAAGTCATAGAAATTGAAAAGTATGTATGCAAAGATAGTCCTTTTAAGTTCAATTTCATGATTATGCTAATATCTTGTTACAAAAATGGTATCAATGTGAATATCATCAATGAGTATGTACGATCTGTCCATCGACTCGTATGCACTTTCATAATTCATTTGAGATTTATTTGATCTCTGGAATCAAATATTAACTTCGGAGCGTCCTCCAGTAATGATTCATAGACATAGTTTTAGTCAGAGATAATCTCATGAGAGGTTTATGTATTGATGATAAATGGTTGTGCCTTACTCTTCTTTTCCTTTATATGAGTATCTATCGAACCAAGTAGCTTCCCCATTTCCTTTTGGGAGCCACGACCTCAACTACACCTCCACCATGTGTGATTGCAACGCGCTTTCCAGTGGCGTTGTGCCCTTGTTTGGGGACTTTTATCCTTACAGATATATTTGCAGCTGGTATATGTGATCTTGTCACTTCTAGAATAACATTAAACGTATCAGGTATCGAGTCTGATTCGTTTGACTTCAATTTTACTTTGTGAAGTTTGGGGATCAAATTGAGACATGATGGGAATATTCTATGACACTTCCAGTCGTTCCCATGGAAAATCCTTTTTCCTATCTCCCCCTAACGACGGGAAGACTATCTCATCAAAGTGACAACTCGCTAATCTAGCGACAAAGAGATCACCCGTCAAGGATTCTAATTAGCGGATAATTGTTGTGGATTCATATCCAACTTATACTAAATCGTTTTTAAGGACCCATTTGGGTGCGCTGTAGGGGCGCAATTGGCACATGTACTACACAACCAAACAAGCGTAAATGTAAAATTTCAGGCTTATATCTAGTTACCAACTGGTACGCATGATACTGGTTGGCTAGTAGTGGGTCTAAAAACAAATAAGTAAGGCTACATGTAATATTTGCATAACCCCAGAAAAATGCGGGTTAATTGCGCATAACCAATTCCCTATATACCATCTATATTCTTATGATGATAACTTCTATGAGACCATTTTATACATACACGTGGAGTATAGAAAACTCTACATTGATTGCAATATATATGCAATAATTATCAAATTCTTATGATGTAAATTCTCCAGCATTACAAGTCATATAGACTTAATGAGATAAAGAGGGAGGTGAGCCCTTAAACGTATAACTAGTGCTTGGAGTGCAACATTTCATGTGGACAATAATGCGACATGCGTTCATTGTGTCGAAACCTGAACCATAAAATACTTTAATGGCCCGCATTCTGTTGTTTATGTCCATAAATATTACCTTGTTATTCATTGTAAGAATGGAATATTTTTGTATTATGTCCTTAGCTTTAGGATGGTCTCATTCCTGTCTTGGCTAAGGATCAGGGTTTATTAAAATTCTAGGTACTCGAGAGGGCTTATTATGATGTTGGTGTTACTTCTTGTGTTGTAGAAGTCAACAGTTGTAATTTAGTTAATTAACTCATTTTGCCTTTCACTCGAAAAAGAATGCGTTAACGTGTATTTTTCAATACATAGATCATTATGTTATGACCAAGGTGTCCCACAAGGTCATGTCGAAACATATTTGTGTAATTGTCCCAAAGTTCTTTATTGGTGACATAATATGATTTGATGTACGTATATACCCAAACTAGTAGATAATCCACTAGTGTGACACATTAATTTCTCTAATATACATTCCTTTCATATCATTAGAGTTGATGTACGTATATACCCATTTCCATTCTTATAATACGATTTCCAATTAATATGAATATTTTAACAAGGTTCTCATTAATATAGTCCTTTAATGACTATTAATCTTGTACTAACAAGAAAATGACAGTTCATCGTCTAAGTATTTTGGATGGAGGAGTAAATAGTAGTCTATCTTTTATCATTGTGTGGGAGGTCCCACAAAAACACTCATGTTCTCCTCGATACATTCCAACATGGAACGGAGAAAATTGAGAGTTTTATATTTGTAATTTTGATGTATTTCATTACATTTATAATAGTTAAATATTTCGTTTTTCATCAGCAAATGAAATTAATTTAATACTTAAAATAAATTTCAAATAAACTTATGCTCAATCAATCTTAATCTGATATAGTTCATTTCCAACTTGTTTTTTTATATGAGCGATTATTAGCACATTTTTCTTCTTATATTATCCGTTATCTTTTAGGTAGTAGTTGCATTTCTGCTTCAAGAATTGTAAAACTCTTTTCGACTCTTTTCATGACCCTTACCGTTTTCATGGTTAATTTGTCCATGGGGTGTATAGATATCACCTATGTGAAATTGCCTTTAACTCACTGTCCTTTGGAGTTGTTCCACCTCTAACACTTTTATTATTGACCACGGGAATTTTCTTTGTCCCGACATGTTTAGTGATCTGAAATAACCTTGTTATATCTCTCAACCACTTACAGTAGGTTGATGGATTCATTTAAAGGTTATACTCTAGCTCACATTGGTTCATTAATATGATGAAAGGTGGAAATCTTTCGTGAGTTCCTTGCCACGAAGATATAGATGGATTTTGAGACCCAACATTTCTTTGTTGAAATCAGTCACCTTCTTGCAATCGAGTAGATTTCATTCTACTGTATGATTAGTTTGGGAAGTACATGGTAATGGATACTCCTGATTTTCCTTTTCAGGGCGTCCCACGGTTCTTGGGGGATTCTACTATGAAGGTTGTGACTGATGTGTTGTCTCAAAAATCTCTAGGTATTTACTTCTATTTTAACAAGTGATTTTTAGGGTCAATAGGTTTTGATAGTTTTTTACATATTTGCATATGTTTTATGAATCTATCTTATGATACTCAAGTTCTTCTGAATCCAAGATGTCGTGTATAATAGAGAATATATTATTTTCTAAAAATCATGTTCTATATGCATGAAATTTCATTATCATAATAATATTGGATTTTTGTTTGTTTATATTTTATTGATAATACGTCATCAATATTTCAATATTCGAAAATAGATCGCAAAGACACTTTTGGATTTCCAGGTAGGAGGGGAATCACGTGGATTACTTAAGTTCCTTCAACCTTAGGGTTATTTACACCCGTTTGACAAAATATTTCAGTGTTGTGCAATTATTTCGTTTCATGAAATACATGAATAACATTAATAATTTTGAAAGATTTTGCCATTAAGCAAAATAAATATTGCCTTTGACATATAAAGTTGAATTTAACATCTTAATAGTATTTTGGAGCTTTTGGTAGAAGACCAGATTATACGGAGCTTGGAAGTGTAACTTCCATTTATTAATTAAGATTGAAAATAATGAGTAGGAACTCATAATATATGAGGGTTGGAAGTGTAACTTTCCAAAATTAGCTATAAGGTTGAAATTATGAGTAGGAACTCACAATCAAGATAAAGACAATAAAATAAGATAAATATTTATATATGATATTAATCATAGAGTATATCCATAATTAAATAAATAAATGGTAAAATAGAAAAGCTAGTTAAATGATTTTATATTCGTTTAAATAGGAATTGATTATCATATCTTAAAATAGTGTATTAGTAAATTTAAATAGACCAAATCAAATAAATGGTCCTAATTAACAACAGAGAGGTGACAATTTAAGTAAAGACATATAATAATTAGTAATTAATTGACAAATTATATATAAAAATCATTTTATGTGACGGATAACAATAAGATAAATACATCAAAAAATATAATGGATTATACTTTTTTTTATCACCACAAATAAAGGATTCTAGATTTGATTTCATTGGTATTAAACATAAATTATAGTCAATAAAACATAAAGCAAGCATAGCAATTTGTTGAAAAATATAAGATTTAAGACCTCTTACATAAAAAGCTACCAAACCTTCAGTTATTAAATAATACTCAATCAATGGATTAACCCTTAGTTATTTACGTGAGATCCAAAAAACAAAATTTAATGTTTTACATTATCATTGTGTTGTGTTAAATGATATTTCCATATTTCTACCATAACAACCTTAAACACATTTGAACTTATATGCTCATGTTTGGGATCGTACAAATAAAAATATATATATAGAGAGAGATATATATACACACATAACATCGTCAACACGATTATATTATGGTATCAAAGTTCATAACTATAAGAATGCTTACTTGGATTGTAGTGTATTATTGAAGAGTGATTGATGAAGTTGGAAGCCGAAAATCTATCGATGAACAGATTTAGCATACGTGCTGATAACGTGTTAAAGGAAAAACAATATTGAACAACAAGAAATAGAGAGAAGGAAGATCTGTAATTCTCATTAATTATAAGCCCTTTAAATAGGGATGAGATACAAGTAGATAACTACAAGAGATAATGGTTCTAACCTATCTCTAATGTGTTTATCTCTATCTATATCGTCATATCCATTAGACGATGGCACACTTATCCTACAACAATATATTGTTTAAAAACTGTTTTTTCGTTCCCATGGTTTCATTTTCTTTACATTTTCGTCCTTGCAACTAACACAGTTAAAATTTGTTGTTAAATTTTTTTGGGAAGTTACATATTGAGTCCCTATGTTGTGTAAAGTTTAACGTATTTAGTCTTTGTGCTATATAAATTTTAAAATATTTATTCTTCAATTTTATTTGTTATATTAATATACAAAAAAATTGACACTTATATATAGTTATTTTTTTATTTTTTCTTTATTATATTTTAATACACATCACACACACACACACACACACACACATATATAGCTTTTAACATAAATATCAAACAAAATTGTATTAATTAATAAAAGATAAATTTTAAATGAAAATATAGAATAGTGAAAGTAATTGCATTTAATAAAAACAACCGGTTCCATATCAATAATTTTTTTTCTCAAATCATATTAAACCTTTTCATATCATAGTTTAAAATAAATATACAACTTAAAAAAAAGATATAATTTATTTATCAACAATTATAATTATTCGTAATATCTTCCGTGACAGTTATTGACAGATTTATATATATATATATATATATATATTTTATTTTTTTGGGTCTTTTATAAGAAATCATGTAAACAGATATTGACAGATTTATAAAACAAGAAAACATATAGTATTTAAAACGAAATAACTTATCATTGGTTGTGGGTTTGCACTTTTCATGTCTTGACGTGTAGACGTGGCTTTTGACGTGGATTGTACTTATTCCCGAGGGCCCGTGCGCTTGAATAAAATATCGGCTTCGGACTAACTGTTCTTGTCGTTTTCTCAAGAACACAAAAAATATATGTTTGTTTATGGAGAGTGGTGGGGATGGTATGGACCACAAGATCCAATTTATATGAAAGAGATGTGTATGCACCCGTGACTTCTCCCCTCCCAATGTGTTTCAGCTACCCTATTCAATGCCAGCTACCAACTATTTATGTCAAATCGGTCAAAACCCAACAACTACGCAAAAAAAATAACTACGCCATGGCGTAGTCAATATTTTGAAGCATATTCCATCGGATCTTTGACCACTAGGCCAAAAGTTAACTACGCCATGGCGTGTAAGGTCCAGTCAATATTTTAGAAGCATATTCCATGGAATCTTTGACCACTACGCCATGGCGTAGTAAGGTCCAGGGACCGATTTTGCCATTTTTTAAATCTTCTCGCCAGCCTTCAAGTCCAGGGGCCAATCTTGCCAGTTTTTGAAAATGGGTACTACGCCAAATGGGTACTACACCATGGCGTAGTAAAGTCCAGGGACCATTTTGTCATTTTTTATTCTGCTTTCGATCCTTTCAAGTCTAGGGGCCAATTTTGCCAAATTTTCAAACTTTAGGGACCAAGTACGCCATGGCATAGCAAAATTTTGGCGTACTTGAGGACTTTTTTTAAAATATCCCGAAAATTCTTGTACTACGCCATGGCATAGCATTTTTTGGCGTAGTGATGGTTATTTTTGCAACTTTTGAGGAAAAATGGCTATTTTAGTAATTTGAGTTGCTAAAATGGCTATTTCAGCAAAATTCTCTATAAAATCATATCTGATTCAATGGTGGACTCCATTGAATCAAATATGATTTTATATTGTGTGGGACCCACATCATATGTGGTCCTAAATGTGTTAATTTGTTCCTTTAAATGATGAGTGTTCTTGTATGACCCCTCCCCTATCTACAAATGAATGCATGTTACAAAAATGGGAAAATTTAATTATAAGAACTACAAATAGGAGTGGCAAACTTATACAGAATAAAATTGTTGGGTCACCGATTATTTGATTTGGTGATGAACCTTCTCTCTTTATGTGGTTGATCTTTTATAGGTTCTTTTGCAGGTCTGAAAAATACTTCAAGTGTTGGAAAATCAAAGACTATCCAATCAAGGGTTGTACATCAAAATGTGGAATTTTTGATGTATTAACTAACATTAAAATTCAGACCACTTGCCGACATCAAAGAGGTAATCACCGAAAATTGAGGTTGCGGAAATTAAGGTTGAGATAATAAGTCACCGATACAAATGTGTACACTTGCTGACACTTAGTGAAAAATGAGGGTCACCGACCCAAGCGCTATGCACTTGCCGATCCCACACATGAAGTGGAGTCACCGATCCAAGTAATGTGTACGTTTGCAATTCCAACCTTAAAGAGCACTAACCGAGGTAATACATACTTCTATGTATCACTTAACAATTTTCAAAGACAAGTTCTTATAACACAATAAATGCAAGATACGTGTGCAGCAAGAACGTGGGTAGCAAACCTTAAATTCGGGCATCCTCTTTTATTCTCATAAAAGGGATATTTGTCTTTAGCTAAAAGGTTTGATGGGACTTCACAGAGCATGTCTTTAGCAAAAAGGTTTAATCCAAATAACTTTGGGTTATGGAAAAGTCGTATGTTACTGTTCTTGGAAGGGATTGATTTTAGGTATCCTAAAATTCTGTGTGAGGGACCTATCATTCCAAAGATATGGGCTCGCTTTGGCCCACAAAAGGATACTTAAGGAAAAGATATAGAATCTGATGACGATAGGAGTGATGCAACCGGCAGATATATTATCAAACAACCAAACAAATATAATGAAGATGATAAACGTCTGGTTGCATTACACACCAAAGTAAAATCACCTCTAGCCATATCTCTTCCTGATGAAGTATATCATTCTCTTCTAAATCTTTCTACTGCAAAAGAGATGTGGGACACTCTGAGTGTCTTATATGAAGGCACTAAAGAAGTTAAGAAATCTAACAAGATATGTCTTGTTAGAAATTATGAACTATTTTCTCATGAAAAGAGAGAATCCCTCTTTGTCTATTTTAATCGCTTTAATTGTCTTTTAAATGACCTCAAGGTTCTAAGAAAAGTTTATGATAATGAAGAGGTTATGTGTAAGTTTATGGACTGCCTCCCAGACTTCTGGGAAACCATATGCACTTGCATTAAGCAAACCAAGGATCTTGAACTCATGCCTTTAACTGCTCTTTATGGGACTCTTCTTTATTATGAACAAACCAAGAACCAAAGAAAATCTCTCATAAAAGACATTAAGTCTTCTTCTGTTGCTTTAATAGGTGATTCTAAATCTTTTTCATGTGTTCCTAGAATCACCTATCCCTCTTCTGAATCTGAAAATGAAATTAAGGAAGATTCACCTCATCTATCAGATGCTTACTACAGTGATGCTGATGATGAGGGAGAAGAATCTGCCATTGACATACTGTTTGATAGTATGACAATGATTGCAGAAAACCTTAAAAATAAAAGATTTTATTCTAACCGTTCTAAATTTCAAAGAAAACCTTTTTCTCAAAAACCTTCTTCTGACAAAGCAAATGAAGAATGCTTTAGTTGTGGAAAGAAGGGTCACTTTGCCTCTGAGTGCAGATCCAAAGCTTTCTCTAAACTCAAGTCTTCTTCTTCTGGCCATGACTTCTTCAAATCAGCTTCTAGAAAGCCTAAAGAGAGAAATAGCCGTTTTTCTAAGGAAATCTCTGGATACAAGAAATCTCTAACTCAAAAGAAATCTCTGGATACAAGAAATATAAAGCTAAGTATACTAGAAAACCTAAGGTATTTAAATGACAGTCTTTCTGAAGAGAAAACAAAGATCTCTAACACTCTTGAAAAAGAACAAGAGGTTCTTTCTAAATGGACTAAATCTTCTAAAAATCTTGAAAAGGTTCTTCAAGATCAAATCTCTTGCAATGATAAGTCTGGACTTGGATATGGTAAAGATGATCCTCAACCTTCTAACCCTTTACTTACATCATCTGAATGTCAAGGCTTTCCTGCTGGCTTCTTCTCTGATAACGATGATGATCTCTTTGATTACTCATATGAGGATTCAACCTCCGTTCATTCTATGGACTTACTAGACATGCTCAAAGTAGAGTCTAATGCTAAAAAGTTTGGGGTTTTTGTAAAAGCTAAAGAATCCTCTCCTGAGCCTTCAAAAGTTTCAACTCTTCCAAGTTCTTCTTCTTCCCCTCCCAAACCCATTCAAAGACTTCTAAATTCTCTAAGTCTTCATGAGTCAAGGTACTCTAATGAGTCCTCGACTGTTCCTGAGTACCCTGCTACAAAAATATTTTCTCCCTTTCAAAAGAAAAATATTTCTAAAACAAATTTATCGTCCAAAAGGAAATCTCAAATAGTTACTGATTTCATTCCTCGCTCAGTGAACTTGAAGAAATCTAAAAATCCTGGTAAAGGAATTCTTGGACTAAGACCAGGTGTCGGTCAACCCTCCTCTTCTCAGTCACTGACTTCTGCTCAAAGTTTTGATAGTAAGGATTTCAAAAGGGCCTTACCATAAAGAAATGCTACAATTGTGGCAACACTCTCCATCTTGCTAAAGATTGCCCGAAAAATATTGATCTTCATAGAAACAAAATGCCTTCTAATCCCAAAGGACCCACCTCAAAATGGGTACCATGAGTCTAAATTTGTTTATGGGTGCAAGTACTATACAAAGATCATATATGGTACATGGACAACGGCTGTTCAAGGCACATGACCGGAAACAAATTTCTTCTCTCTAACTTCTCAAAAGAAAAATGACCCATTGTCTCCTTTGGAGGAAATGGGAAAGGTGTTACCAAAGGTTATGGTACCATATCAAAAGGAACCATCACTTTTTCTAAAGTAGCTCATGTTGAGGGGCTAATGTACAACTTATTGAGCATAAGCCAAATATGTGATTTGGGATTTAAGGTCATGTTTCAACTGTGTGTTTGCTTGGTCTTTGATGTGCAGAATAAAGTTGGACTGGCAGGTACCCGAATGAACGATGTATACATAATCAACATGAAGAAAAGTGCTATTAGAGAATCTATGTGTCTCCTTTCTCAAGAACTAGCCAAACAAAGTTGGCTATGGCATAAAAGGTTTTCACATCTAAGTTTTAAAACCTTGAATAAACTTTCCAACAAAGATCTAGTTGTTGGCATGCCAAAAATAGTTTTTGAAAAAGAAAAGTTGTGTGGAGCATGTGAAAAAGGAAAGCTTACCAAAACTTCCTTTAAAACAAAACAATGCTCATCTATCCCTCAACCTCTTCAAATGTTTCACATGGATCTGCGTGGACCAGTGAGCACCCCTAGTCTAGGGGGTAAAAAGTATATGCTAGTAATTGTTGATGAATTCTCTAGATATACCTGGGTGTTCTTTCTAAAACACAAAAGTGACTCTACTAAAGAAATCACAGGTTTATTAGAAAGATTGAAAATATGAATGGTCAACTAATGAAGTCTATCAGAAGTGATAATGGCACAGAATTCAAAAATGCTGCTCTTGAAGATTTCTTTGACTTAAAAGGAATCTCTCAGAACTTCTCTGCCGTACGCACTCCTCAGCAAAATAGTGTTGTTGAAAGAAAGAATCGGACGCTGTGTGAAGCTGCAAGATCAATGCTAAGTGAATCCAAGTTGCCAACCTATTTTTGGGCTGAAGTAGTTAACACTGCATGCTTTACTCAAAATCGGTCTATCATAGTCAAAAGGCATGACAAGACTGCTTATGAAGTTTTCTATTGTTGGAAACCTGCAGTCGACTTCTTCCATGTATTTGGTTGTGCATGTCACATGCTAAATGACAGAGAACAACTTGGAAATTTGATCCAAAGTCTGATGATGGAATTTTCATGGGCTATTCTGTTTCCTCAAGAGCCTTCAGAATCTACAACCTCAGAAGACAATGCATAGACGAATCTATGCATGTGAAGTTTGATGATTTTGAAACATCTTCATTATCTTGTAATGAAGAAGAACTAAATCAATGGATAAACTCATGTGTTGGGGAAATTCCATCTCATTCTACTCAACAACCTTCCCAACCAAGTCAAGAAGATAACAACCCTTCTCAGCCTCCAAATAATACCACCATATCTCCTGAACCTATTCTTTCTTCTCCATCTCCTGAAATTCACTCTTCAGGAGAACACTCTCATCTAAACATCATATCTTCCACTAACCTACCCTCACCTTCTCAAATTCCAACTTCATCTTCTTTTATACCTCCTCCCTTGCCTCCTGCATTAAAATGGACCATGGATCACCCAATAGATCAAATCATAGGTGATCCTCAAGTTGGTGTAAAAACAAGAAGAGGCATCAACAACCTGTGCTTATATGTCAACTTTGTTTCTATTGTTGAGCCTAAGCTGATTAATGAAGCCCTAGCTGATCCTAGCTGGGTAATTGCCATGCAAGAAGAACTCTCACAATTTGAGAGAAACAAAGTCTGGAAGTTAGTTCCTCGTCCATCTAACAAAACTATTATTGGAACAAAGTGGGTGTTCCGAAACAAGATGGATGAAGAAGGAGCTGTCATAAGAAATAAAGCAAGGTTGGTTGCTCAAGGATGTCGGCAAGAGGAAGGAATTGACTATGATGAAACTTTTGCTTCTGTTTCCAGATTGGAAGCTATCCGAATATTTCTTGCCCATGCAGCTTACAAGAATTTTCGGGTATTCCAAATGGAAGTCAAAAGTGCCTTTCTGAATGGTGAGCTAGATGAAGAAGTCTATGTAAAGCAACCACCTGGGTTTGAAGATCCAGTCCATCCATATCATCTGTATCGGTTAGATAAAGCTCTGTATGGACTGAAGAAAGCTCCCCGTGCCTGGTATGATACTCTTTCAAATTATCTTCTGAAAAAAAGGAGTATGTACGAGGAAAAGTTGACAACACTCTCTTCTTCAAGAAATCAAAAGGTAATATCATTCTTGTACAAATCTATGTAGATGATATTATTTTTGGAGCCACCAATGAATCTCTGTGTGATGAGTTTAGCTCTCTTATGCAAAAGAAGTATGAAATGAGCATGATGGGAGAGCTAACCTTCTATCTTGGTTTGCATGTAAAATAATCTCCAGAAGGTATTTTCATTAACCAAAGTAAATACATTAAAGACCTTCTGAAAATGTTTCAACTTGATACTTGCTCTACCATGAAAACCCCTATGGTTCCTCCTCTTAGACTTCATTCTGATCCTGATGGTGTGTCTGTCAATATCACAAATTATAGAGGCATGATAGGATCTCTTCTTTATCTTACTGCAAGTAGACCTGATATAATGTTTGCTACTTGTCTGTGTGCCCGATATCAAGCAAATCCTAAGGAATCACATCTAGCTGCTGTGAAAAGGATTTTTCGGTATCTGAAAGGTACCATAAATCTGGGCCTTTGGTATCCCAAAGACTCAGGTTTTGATCTCATCGGGTACTCTGATTCTGATTTTTTAGGATCAAAAATAGATAGAAAAACTACAACATGAAGTTGCCAACTTCTTGGTGGAAAGCTTGTGAGTTGGTCAAGCAAGAAACAACACTCGGTGTCTACTTCTACCGCTGAAGCAGAATATGTGGCTGCTGGAAGTTGTTGTGCTCAGATATTGTGGATGAAAAATCAGTTACAAGATTACAATAAGATTTTCTCAAAGATTCCAATACTGTGTGACAACTCAAGTGCAGTAGCCATTGCAAACAATCCTGTGCTTCATTCAAGATCTAAGCATATTGATATCAGGTATCACTTTATAAGAGATCATGTCTCTAAAGGTGATGTGGAACTTCACTTTATTCCCGCTGATTATCAGTTAGCTGATCTTTTCACAAAGCCCCTAGATGAAGCAAGGTTGAAGTTTCTCATCGGTGAATTAGGTGGTGTCAGCTCTGAACTATCTTGAAGATAAAAAGGGTCCAAAATCCAAGGGTCCAGGTACCTTGGTAAGAAAAAACATGGGTAGCATATGGAACTTCTTCTTTGCTCATCTTATCTTGTGCCTAAGTAAGAAAACGGGTGGTCCGGATCAAGCCCCATCTCAGGTCACCGAGCTAGCTCATGCCTTGATCTTTCAAAGAAAAATAGACTTCGCGACTTATTTTTTTAATGAAATGATCTCATCCTTCTCCACTTTTCGGCGACCTCAGGTACCATTCCAACGACTCTTCTCCCTTATTATCAATGCCAAGCTTGAAAAGAGGGATGATATTAAATATGATCTCCCACTTCATCAAGTCGGCAGGCAGCTAATGACAAAGGGACCCTTAGCCACCGATAATCCCCTTAGACCTGGTATGATTGAGTTTGCAAGAAAGCCAACTCTAGCTTGGGGTGAAAATGAACCCAGGATTCGGGGACCCTCAGTCACCGAATCCACCTCTGCATCATCCCACAGTCACCGAACCCAACCAAGAGTCACCGATGTGCCCAAATCTCTCAAGAGATCCAAAGCGTCGAGCACATCCACCTCCGCGCCCATCGATGCCATGAAGCCAAAATAGCCTTTGGCTTCTACCTAGGCATCAAAATCCCAAAAGCGGAGACCCTCGGATAGCCCCCCTAGGACTTCATCAAAGAAGTCCAAGGGAACCAAAAGGGTCATAACACAAAAACCACCCACCGACTCCCAAAAGTCGGCGAGTGTTGAAAAAAATCCTAACTAGACCCGAGGAACACTCAACCCATCCTAGCTCCTCCATGCCCTCCCAAAAGGACATGGTTGTAAAAAGGGTTACCCAATTAAAGCCTTCATCAACTTTTTCCTTAGTTGATGAAGATGACTTGGACTCTCCCATCCAAGGCGCATCTTCACCACCCCTTGAGCTCTCACAGCTCCTTTTCCAAACTCCAAATGAGGATGCATCACAACCAGGTGCATTCGATGGAGCTTCCCGTTTTACCAATTTTCTATTTTCCGATACTACATCTTGGACACGTATGTCTCCCATACATGACAAGGTTCTTGAGGAACCCCTTGTTGAGGACTCCCCTCATAGACACTCTCCTCATAGTGTCCCCCCCCCCCCCAAATCTCAATCTTCTCCCAAACAAACTTCGGACCCCCCGAAGTCCCCTCCAAATAAAACTACAGGTTTGGTGGACTGTTCTTCTTCCAGTGATGAATGATCAACCACAAAAGCCTCAACCAACCGACCCTATGACCTCTCAACATCAAGGCTTTCAATAATTTTTCAAGTGACACTATTCGTCCGGTGGAGATCTTGGAAGACCATGCGAACAAAGAAATGGAAAGGTTGGCTTCCCTTGTAAATACAACAAGCAATCTCTCTACCACTCTCAGATCCAGCATTGAAGAGTTGTCGGTGACTCGCCGAACTATTATGACATGTCTGGATCTCCTTCATCTGGATATCCTTGGTCTTCAGAAAGGGTTAATTGCAAGTCATGAATTGGTGGCTTCTACTATCAAGGGACTTCAAAGTGATTCTGAGAAGCAAGCCTCCGACATCGCTTTTATTTTTACAAATCAAAAAGCAATCTTGGAGTCACTTGCTTCCCTCCATACAAAAGTTGATAAGGTACCGACCTCTCCTCCAACCATTGAACTCGATATCGGTGATGCACTTTTTACGAGAGAAGACAAATTTGTGATTCAACGGATTGAAAAGAAGTTGGGTGGGTTGGGCTCCGATGTCGACCAGATCAAGAGGTTTCTCTCTTCAGTTGCTTTCAAGGGATCAACCACTAAGGAGGAGAAGAACAAGAAGGCAGCAGCAACACCACCATCACCAGTCACCGAGGTAACTCCCCCTTTGGTCACCGAGACCAAGGTCATCGACGAACAGGTCACCAGAACATCTGCCAATGAACCTCTAGTACCGTGTAACACTGGGTTATCTAGAGATGAGGCTAAAGAAGAAACTGGAGCAACAATCGGGGGGGGGGTGTCAGTGCCCGATCCCTTGATGAATCAGAAGAAGAGAAAAAAAGAAAAGATAAAGCTAAGGGAAATAAGCCTCTTTCGTATGAAGAGCAGCGTAAAGAAGAAAAGAAGAAGAAAAGAGCCAGAGGTTCAGAAGCTGACTCTCTCCGATTGCAACCTGCCCTTACACTCACCGATCCTCTTGGGGTCATACTAACTGAAGCTGAAAGAGAAGAAGCAATAAGGGCTCAACTTGAGTTTGATCAGACTAATGTACTCAAGTTGGCTCAAGATGAGGCTACCCGAGCCAAAGCCACCGACGCCCTTCAAGCTCAGAAAGATGAGCTTGAAAATATAAAGAAAAATTCAGAAGCAATGAAGACGGTTGTCAAATCCAAGAAAACCAAGGAAGTGGATTGGTTCAAAAGAAGACTCAAGAATAGAAAAGATGATTCAGAGATCATTGGTGTGTCCATTCATGCTCCAACCATAAAATCTCCTAAGTTACTTATCACAATTAAAAGGGCAGACTCTATCAATAAAACTTATGAGATTGAATGGTTGGAAATTCTGGGGATCACCGAATGGATGGAGATCGCTAACCATGTTTCCAAGAGTAGAAGTAAGTACAAAGATTTTGTGCCTGACACACTCCGAAAGTTCTTCATTAAAATGGTCAAAATTCAGACGGAACATGGTATAGCGGTTTCAAGCATGGAAGGGCAACAAATGTACCTCATTCAATAAGGCCTTTCGGGAGAGGTCATTAAAGCTCCAAGGAACAAGAAAAAGGGTCACTTTGTTGAACTTCATGAAAAAGGAATCAAGATAGATGCTTCGGGTATTAATCTCACCATTCCGACTCCAGTTGCTTACCCGGAGCAACCCATGCTTACCGAACCCGAACTTGGAGTGTTCTTTGAAGACATCTTTGGAAACATAGGTTTCTTCAGAGCTTCCGACATTCCAAGGGCTCACAATTCCTTTCTCACTGCTATTCTGGGTGTGCCTCCTCTTGAAGATCATGGAATGACCCGACTTATCCTCGATGAACTGAAAAAAAGAGAACCCACCGATCCTTAAATTCCTACTTATAGTATGAACTTCATTAATCATGTACTCTGTGTGATGTACTATCCTGTGTGTTCATTAATAAAAGTCCATACTATTCTTCATTTTATACTTGTTCATATTTTAAATTTTTGCACATACTTATACTTATACTTATACTGTACATACTCAGTTAAAAAAATTATCTGAGTGAAGAACCCAAAAGAAAAATAGAAAGGGTCAAAAAGTATTTCTTTCTAACATACATATATCATCATCAAATAGGGGGAGATTGTTGGGCCACCGATGATTTGGTGATGAACCTTCTCTCTTTATATGGTTGATCTTTTATAGGTTCTTTTGAAGGTCTGAAAAATACTTCAAGTATTGGAAAATCAAAGACTATCCAATCAAGGGTTGTACATCAAAATGTGGAATTTTTGATGTATCAACTAACATTAAAATTCAGACCACTTGCCGACATCAAAGAGGTAGTCACCGAAAATTTAGGTTGCCGAAATTAAGGTTGAGATAATAAGTCACCGATACAAATGTGTACACTTGCCGACACTTAGTGAAAAATTAGGGTCACCGACCCAAGCGCTATGCACTTGCCGATCCCACACTTGAAGTGGAGTCATCGATCCAGGTAATGTGTACATTTGCCAATTCCAACCTTAAAGAGCACTAACCAAGGGATGTTTGTCTATGTATCACTTACCAATTTTCATAGACAAGTTCTTATAACACAATAAATGCAAGATACGTGTGTAGCAAGAACGTGGGTAGCAAACCTTAAATTCGGATATTCTCTTTTATTCTCATAAAAGGGATGTTTGTCTTTAGCTAAAAGGTTTGATGAGACTTCACAGAGCATGAAGAAAAAGAGATAAAGTTATCTGACATTGCGAGCTACAAAGAATGGTTCATCCATTAACCTAGTACAAAGAGAGTGGCATCTCCCTTTGTCCATCAGATATACTTCCAGCTAATACATCCTTGACAATTGTCCTCATGCATCCCATGCATGAGCACTATAAAAGGAAATGAAGTCCTACCCATAAAACTCACGCTTTCAACAAATCCTCTGAGTGATCTTTTGTTTGATTCGGCAATCCTATGTGTTTTTAACAGTGTCATTTAAGCTTTCTTAGTGCATAAGTTAATTACTGTTTTCATGTGTTTCATGTGTTAAGTTTGTTAGAATAGTGTGTCTATTCTTTTCCGCAACAAACTTCTGTAAAAATTTGACGGGCGTCGAGACCGTCAAATAATAAGTTCCAACTTTTAGCAAATTACAACCAAAATTGTAATAGCGGTAAGTCGGGTCGAATCCACAGAGATTGGTCGTGACAATTATTAGACTTTTACACTTTATAAATACGAAAAAGGGGGGATTTGAATTAGATTAACTAAACTAAACATGCAATTAATATGACTTACAAAAGCAATATATTAAAGGCCCAACAATGGTTCACTCTCGATTAAGATGCAAATACTTATCATTGATTCCGGAAACGTAAAATAGCAAAACAAATCCAAATTGGTTATAGTCGTTAACAAGCTCTAACAACCTATATTTTTCCTTAGATTTACACCGGTTAAAATAAGCTCTTCAACCGGATCTTAATCGCAAATAGAAATTGAATAAGCTCTCAATTTCTTAGATGCGATTAGCTTTATCGGACTAGAAAAACACCAATTCAAAGCCATAAGCTCGTAAGCTCGGCTTATTAAGGCTTCGATTGCACGAATTCAAGAAATCAAATTGAAAACCTTATTGAGATCAACGATTTCATTTGTCACTTTATCAAAATCCCTAGACAGTTACGGATCTTAGGGTTTCAAATAACAAACATTCATAAGAATATTAATTAATTGATCAATTTAATTAACAATTCAAACGAAATTGACATTCAAACAGAATTCACGCAAATAAATTTGTTCCACAAGATTACACCGAAATCTCAAAGTAAACGCAACATAATCTAAAGAAAAACCATTGTTGGAATGGAAAAACTTAGCCTCACATGGCTAAGTTGAGATTACAACTAAAAATAGGAAAGAAATTACCAAAAGTTGAAAGAAAATTGATGAAAAATGCTTCCAATCGATCCTTTGCTCTCCCCAATGCGTTCCTAGAAGTCTCTCCCCTAAAATCCACTTTTTTCCCCTTAAAAAACCCTTAAAAAACTCTTAAAAACCGACTCTCCCACTAATGATACGGCATTAGAAACGTATGCCTCTGATTTTCGCCCTTTCAAATGTATGCCTGAAGTCTTCTTCTTTTGAATAAATATGCTAAGGAAAAATTTGTAAAAATATGCCCGCTTTCTTCAGAAATTGAGAGAGTATGCTTCCCCTTCTAGTCATTTGAAAAATTTGCTCCACAGTGAGTTGGGCGACTTTTAATGCGACTTAAGCCGCCTAAACGACTTTTTGGCCCAATTTCATCAATTTTAAACCCCTTTTACTCCTATTCAACAATAAACATAATAAGGGACTTAAACAAATAATTTTAAGGATAAAATGACATAAAAAATGAGGATTATGAGAATAAAATTATAAACGTAAATGCACGTCATCAAAATATCCCCACACTTAAACTTTGACCGTCCTCGGGCAAACACTAAGGTTTTAGCACAAAGCAAATTCCACAAGTTGACTTCTAAGAGAGTTGATAAAAATACATAGCATTCCATGAAGATGTGACTTAACTGACATAGTAACAATCTCCACACAAGACAAACCAAAGATGAGAACTTGCTAATTTCACAAACACCTCACAAAGGATATAAACCTATTCTTATCACTCATTCACACAAAGGTGTAAGTGTTTACACTCTTGGCATCAATTCAGATGAACATGCACTACCATAAGCTTGCATCAAGTCTCAGTTCTCCATTGCTAATGGTCAATACTAAGTGTGAATCAAAAGGTCTTTAGGATGGGTTGTAACTTGGCTTAGGGTTAAGGTAGGGAAAATATGGTCAAGTGACTAAAATTGGAATTTGGAAAAGAAACCATGGATCAAACTATTAAAGTGTACACTCCACATCTTGCACATCAAAGCAAACATAACATTTCTCAACTTTTTGAGCTCTTATTTGGCTAAGCATTTTATGGAGACAATTGTATTTTTTTTCTTTTCAAGATTGGTCTCCATTTATCTATATATATTGTTTTTTTTTGTTTTTTCATATATATGTATATATAGATTTTTTTTCTTTCCTTTTCTCTATATATTTTTTTTTCGACATCTACCGATCATAATATAAGCATTTTTGATCATGTAGATGGTTTTTTCTTTTCTTTTCTTATGCCCAAGGAGTCTAAATAAAACGTATCGTCTCATTTCCAAAGCCCGGTAAGTGAAATGTTTGGCTAGGGGTTAAAATGTGGTGTAATAACAAAGAAATGGGTAATTAAGCTCAAAAGGGGTGATCAAAAAGGAAAAAACACATAAAGGTGGGCTTTTAGGCTAAATGGTTAAAAGAAAACATCAAAGATGGCCTTTTTCATTTCCACACACAAGTATTACCTAAATGCAACCTTGAAGAGTCCTAATGCAAGTTCTAGAGTGTAATGAACATGGAAGATGCAATGCACACAAAAAGAGAATAAGATTGAATATAATGTTCAATCATGGCTCAAAAGCTCACGGGTGCATTTTTGTCCATAAAATTAGCAAGACTCACAAAGGTTGTCTCAAATGTGCCAACCAAGACCACACAAGCAAATCACACAATCATTCATGCTATGGTTTTCATGGCAGTGCAAATATAAAAATCGTCAACTCATGTAATTCACTTAATAATTGCCCAAAAACAAGTCAAAATTCGAAAATATTATCCCTTAATCATGCAACATCCCCACACTAATTCCCTTCCCTCCCCACACTTAAATCATATATTGTCCTCAATATGTGCATTCAATGGCGTAGTCTAAATCATTAAAAAGCAAAGGGAACAAGAAAACTCCCCTGAATGGTAGACTAGTGCCCAATACATGATTCAAGTTGGTGATGGAAGCCTCTTTGCGCTTGGGGGTGGAATCCGACTTGAATGAAGGTCAACCTGGAAACAAAACTCATCAACTTAAAAGACAACTAAAACTAAATAAAACTAAACTAGAAAAGAAACAAAGCAATAAAAATTGGGTTGCCTCCCAATCAGCGCCATTCTTTAACGTCTATGGCTAGACACTTCCCTTTGAAACCCGCACTATCCTGTATCTAACAAGTCAATACCCCATACGTGTGTCTTCACGTGATGTTGGGGTGCCTTGAAATCTGACCGGATTTCAAGCGGGAAGCCTTTGCGTTCTAATAATATTTCTTTTTGTAACTCGGCAAAGATGTCTTCATCTAGGTTCCCCTTCTTATCGATATTCTTCGGATATTCAAGCATGGTGAAGGTTCTCCCGATATCTACAAATTTCTCCTCCTTTATGAAATCAACCAACGGTGTAGGAAAAGAAGGAGGTACCACCATCATTTCCATCATGGTTACATCTTCTCCCTTTTTGTCACCATCTCGTGAAGTAGATAGGCTTGTGTCCTTTTCTTCATCCTCTTCATCTAAGGAGATTTCTAGCCTCTTCGTTAATCCCAACTTTTCTTCAATTTTAGCTTCTAACCGACGTATTGAAGACTCATTCCGGCTAATCTGGTTCTCCAAGTTCTGAAGGCTAGCCCTCGTCTCCTGTTGAAATTCCAATGTACTAAGGGTTAATGATTTAACAATTTCTTCAAGAGACATACCTGAGTCCCCAGAATAGCCTTCTTTTGCCGGTGATGTTGATTCATAGCTAGGATAAGAATTATCATACCACTCGTAACCATACTCATTTGAATTAGGATAGGTTTGCCATCCATGATCGTATGAACTTGAGTAAGGCCTGAAAGTGTTGTGGCTTGGGCTTGAGAATCCTCCATAAGTGTAGGCTTGCTCGGTGTTATATTGAGACATAGGGTACGTGTTGATAGGATAACCGTTGTTCGTGTACGTTCCACACCTTCTCACCTGTTGTGCCTCTTTACAAACCAACTGTATCACAAGAGATGTTAGATCTGAAAGTTGCATTTCAAGGGAAGAAATGTTTACCTCGTTTGAGTCTCGCATGTTGGTGGTGTATCGTGACCCATAATAGTATGGATAGCCCGCCATAAAAGAAACAAATACACTTATAAACTAATGGCGTTAGGTACACGATAAACTCAGAAAAAAACAAAACAAAACAAAATAAAAACAAAGTGCAAAAAGCTAAACAATGATCACCGAAACCAATCCCCGGCAGCGGCGCCAAAAATTTGATGGGCGTCGAGACCGTCAAATAATAAGTTCCAACTATTAGCAAATTACAACCAAAATTGTAATAGCGGTAAGTCGGGTCGAATCTACAGAGATTGGTCGTGACAATTATTAGACTTTTACACTTTATAAATACGAAAAAGGGGGGATTTGAATTAGATTAACTAAACTAAACATGCAATTAAAATGACTTACAAAAGCAATATATTAAAGGCCCAACAATGGTTCACTCTCGATTAAGATGCAAATACTTATCATTGATTCCAGAAACGTAAAATAGCAAAACAAATCCAAATTGGTTATAGTCGTTAACAAGCTCTAACAACCTATACTTTTCCTTAGATTTACACCGGTTAAAATAAGCTCTTCAACCGGATCTTAATCGCAAATAGAAATTGAATAAGCTCTCAATTTCTTAGATGTGATTAGCTCTATCGGACTAGAAAAACACCAATTCAAAGCCATAAGCTCGTAAGTTCGGCTTATTAAGGCTTCGATTGCACGAATTCAAGAAATCAAATTGAAAACCTTATTTAGATCAACGATTTCATTTGTCACTTTATCAAAATCCCTAGACAATTACGGATCTTAGGGTTTCAAATAACAAACATTCATAAGAATATTAATTAATTGATCAAGTTAATTAACAATTCAAACGGAATTCACGCAAATAAATTTGTTCCACAAGATTACACCGAAATCTCAAAGTAAACGCAACATAATCTAAAGAAAAACCATTGTTGGAATGGAAAAACTTAGCCTCACATGGCTAAGTTGAGATTACAACTAAAAATAGGAAAGAAATTACCAACAGTTGAAAGAAAATTGATGAAAAATGCTTCCAATCGATCCTTTGCTCTCCCCAATGCGTTCCTAGAAGTCTCCCCCTTAAAATGGTCGTTTTTTCCCTTAAAAAGCCCTAAAAAAACCTTGAAAACCGACTCCCCCACTAAATAATACGTCATTGGAAACGTATGCCTCTGAAATTCGTCATTTCAAAAGTATGCCTGAAGCCTTCCTCTTTTGAATAAATATGCTTAGAAATCATTTGTAAAAGTATGCCCGCTTCCTTCAGAAATTGAGAAAGTATGCTCCATCTTCCAGTCATTTAAAAATTATGCTCAACAGTGGGTTGGGCGACTTTTAATGCTACTTAAGCCGCTCAACAAGCGGCACAAACCACTTTTTGGCCCAATTTCATCATTCTTAAGCCCCTTTTACTCCTATTCAACAATGAACATAATAAGGGACTTAAATAAACAATTTTTAAAGATAGAGTGACATAAAAAATGAGGATTTTAAGACTATTAACATATATTAAATGTTGAAAGTTCATAGCTATCAAAATATCCCCACACTTAGGATTTTGACCGTCCTCGGGCAAACACTAAGATTTTAGCATGAAATAAACTTCACAAGTTGACTTTTAAGAGTTGAAAAAGAGACATAGCATTGCACGAAGGCGTGACTTAACCGGTATAATAATAATTAACCCACAAGACAACCTAAGGTGAATATATGCTAATTTCATAAACACCTCACAAAGGATATAAACCTATTCTAATCGTTCATTCACACAAAGGTGTAGGTGTTTTCACTCTTGGCATTAATTCACATGCACATACACTACCATAAGCTTGCATCAAGTCTCAATTCTCCATTGCAAATGGTCAATACTAAGTGTGAATCAAAAGGTCTTTATGAAAGGTTGTAATTTGGCTAAGGGTGAAGGTAGGGAAAATATGGTAAAGTGACTAAACTTGGACTTTGGAAACGAAACCATGGATAAAACTATTAAAGTGTATACTCCACATCTTGCACACCAAAACAATCATAAAATTTCTCAACTTTCAAGCTCTTATTTCTTTAAGCTTTATGGAGACAATTGTGTATTTTTTTTTTCAAGATTGGTCTTCATCTATCTATATATATATTGCTTTTTTTTTCTCTTTTTTCTCTTTTTTTCTTTTTTCATATATATATATATATATAGATTCTTTTTTTCTTTTTCTCTATATATTTTCTTGAACCCCTACCGATCATCATATAAGAATTTTTCGATCTTGTAGATGGTTTTTAGTTCTTGTGCCCAAGGAGTCTAACTAAAACATATAGTCACATTTCCAAAGTCCGGTGGGTGATGTGGTTGGCTAAGGGGTTCACACGTGGTGTAATGACAACAAAATGGGTAATTAGGCTCAAAATGGGTGATCAAAAAGGAAAAACACATAAAGGTGGGCTTTTAGGCTAAATAGTTAAAAGAAAACAACAAAGATGGCCTTTTTCATTTCCACACACTAGTATTACCTAAATGCAACCTTGAAGAGTCCTAATGCAAGTTATAGAGTGTAATGAACAAGGAAGATGCAATGCACACAAGAAGAGTATAAGATCGAATATAATGTTCAATCATGGCTCAAAAACTCACAGGTGCATTTTTGTGCATAAAATTAGCAAGACTCACAAAGGTTATCTCAAATGTGTTAATCACAACCACACAAGCAAATCACACAATCATTCATGCTATGTTTTTCATGACATTGCAAGCATAAAAAAGTCAACTCGTGTAATTCACTTAATAATTGCCCAAAAACAAGTCAAAAATCGAAAATTTTAGCCCTTAATCATGCAATATCCCCACACTAATTCCCTCCCCACACTTAAATCATATATTGTCCTCAATATATGCATTCAATGGCGTAGTCTAAATCATTAAAAAGCAAAGGGAACAAGGAAACTCCCCTGAATATGTAGACTATTGCCCAATATATGATCTAAGTTGGTGATGGAAGCCTCTTTGCGGTTGGGGGGTGCAATCCGACTTGAATGAAGGCCAACCTGGAAACGAAACTCATCAACTTAAAAGACAACTAAAACTAAATAAAACTAAATTAGAAATAGAAATAAAGCGATAAAATTGGGTTGCCTCCCAATCAGCGCCTTTCTTTAACGTCTTTGGCTAGACACTTCCTTTTGAAACCCCCACTATCCTGTATCTAACAAGTCAATACCCCATACATGTGTCCTCGTGTGATGTTGGGGTGCCTTGAAATTTGACTGGATTTCAAGCGGGAAGGCTTTGCATTCGAATAATATTTCTTTGTGTAACTCGGCAAACGTGTCTTCATCTAGGTTCCCCTTCTTATCGATATCCTTCGGATTTTCAAGCATGGTGAAGGTTCTCCCAGTATCTACAAATTCCTCCTCCTCTATGAAATCAACTAACGGTGTAGGAAAAGAACCACCATCATGTCCATCATGGTTACATCTTCTCCCTTTTTGTCACCATCTTGTGAAGTAGATAGGTTTGTTGTCCTTTTCTTCATCCTCTTCTTCTAAGGAAACTTCTAGCCTCTTCGTTGATCCCAACTTTTCTTCAATTTGAGCTTCTAACCGACGTATCTGGTTCTCCAAGTTCTGAAGGCTAGCCCTCGTCTCCTGTTGAAATTCCAATGTATTAAGAGCTAATGATTTACCTGAGTCCCCAAAATAGCCTTCTGTCGCCAGTGATGTTGATTTATAGCTAGGATAAGAATTATCATACCACTCGTAACCATACTCATTTGAATTAGGATAGCCTTGCCATTCATGATCGTATGAACTTGAGTATGGCCCGAAAGTGTTGTGGCTTGGGCTTGAGAATCCTCCATAAGTGTAGGCTTGCTCGGTGTTATATTGAGACGTGGAGTATGTGTTAATAGGATAACCGTTGTTCGTGTACGTTCCACACCTTCTCACCTGTTGTGCCTCTTTACAAACCAACTGTATCACAAGAGATGTTAGATCTTAAAGTTGCGTGTCAAGGGAAGAAATGTTTACCTCGTTTGAGTCTCGCATGTTGGTGGCATATCGTGACCCATAATGGTATGGATAACCCGCCATAAAACAAACAGATACACTTAAAAACTAATGGCGTTAGGTTCACGATTAACTCTTAAAAAAACAATAAAATAAAATAAAATAAAAACAAAGTGCAAAAAGCTAAACAATGACCACCGAAACCAATCCCTGGCAGCGGCGCCAAAAATTTGACGGGCGTCGAGACCGCCAAATAATAAGTTCCAACTATTAGCAAATTACAACCAAAATTGTAATAGCGGTAAGTCGGGTCGAATCCACAGAGATTGGTCGTGACAATTATTAGACTTTTACACTTTATAAATACGAAAAAGGGGGGATTTGAATTAGATTAACTAAACTAAACATGCAATTAAAATGACTTACAAAAGCAATATATTAAAGGCCCAACAATGGTTCACTCTCGATTAAGATGGAAATACTTATCATTGATTCAGGAAACGTAAAATAGCAAAACAAATCCAAATTGGTTATAGTCGTTAACAAGCTCTAACAACCTATATTTTTCCTTAGATTTACACCGGTTAAAATAAGCTATTCAACCGGATCTTAATCGCAAATAGAAATTGAATAAGCTCTCAATTTCTTAGATGCGATTAACTTTATCAGACTAGAAAAACACCAATTCAAAGCCATAAGCTCGTAAGCTCGGCTTATTAAGGCTTCGATTGCACGAATTCAAGAAATCAAATTGAAAACCTAATTGAGATCAACGATTTCATTTGTCACTTTATCAAAATCCCTAGACAATTACGGATCTTAGGGTTTCAAATAACAAACATTCATAAGAATATTAATTAATTGATCAAGTTAATTAAAAATTCAAACGAAATTGACATTCAAATGGAATTCACGCAAATAAATTTGTTCCACAAGATTACACCAAAATCTCAAAGTAAACGCAACATAATCTAAAGAAAAACCATTGTTGGAATGGAAAAACTTAGCCTCGCATGGCTAAGTTGAGATTACAACTAAAAATAGGAAAGAAATTACCAAAAGTTGAAAGAAAAATGATGAGAAATGCTTCCAATCGATCCTTTGCTCTCCCCAATGCGTTCCTAGAAGTCTCCCCCTTAAAATGGTCGTTTTTTCCCTTAAAAAGCCCTAAAAAAACCTTGAAAACCGACTCCCCCACTAAATAATACGTCATTGGAAACGTATGCCTCTGAAATGCGTCATTTCAAAAGTATGCCTGAAGACTTCCTCTTTTGAATAAATATGCTTAGAAATCATTTGTAAAAGCATGCCCGCTTCCTTCAGAAATTGAGAAAGTATGCTCCATCTTCCAGTCATTTGATAATTATGCTCAACAATGGGTTGGGCGACTTTTAATGCTACTTAAGCCGCTCAACAAGCGGCACAAACCACTTTTTGGCCCAATTTCATCATTCTTAAGCCCCTGTTACTCCTATTCAACAATGAACATAATAAGGGACTTAAATAAACAATTTTTAAGGATAAAGTGACATAAAAAATGAGGATTTTAAGACTATTAACATATATTAAATGTTGAAAATTCATAGCTATCAAAATTTTTAATATTTATATTAAAAAATTTAAATGAGTAAAAAAACTGTGTGTTTGTATTCAACCCCCCCCCCCCCTCCCCCCCTCTTCTACAAACCATTACTTACGTAACCATCTCTAAATTGGGACTAACAAAAACCCTAACAACATATGTAGTGACTGTACCAATTAAATAGATATCAATTTAATTTGTAAATGGTACCAATTATATTTGGACCAATTTAATCTGTACCAATTGCAATTGGTTGGTAATACCATACCAAGTATGAAAACTTGTTTTGGTACACAATTATGGAGTCTCGTACCATGGTAGTACCATTTGTACCGACTTCTTTAATTATTTATTAGTTATTTTATTTTTGATGTATTAAATATTAGGCATCGTAACTTTCACCTTTTTGTTTGAGCATTGGAACACTTGCAAGTTTTATTAAAAAAACCTTAAACATGACATGTGTTACCGATAAACTTAATTAAAATATCATTAAAAATATGAACAAAAATAACAAGTTTTCATATATGTAATTTAAAATTGGTATTAAACCAGTACTAACATGTACCCACCGAGAATAAGATGGTACCAATGAAGTTGGTATCAAGAATGGTTAGTTAGTACATAGTATAAAATTTTGTATATCAATTATAATTGATTTTTATGCAATATTTGATTTAAAAGATTTTGTACCACACCTAGTACACCCCTAACTAGGAATAAGTCATGCCAGAATTTGGCTTGATTTTGCACATTGAAAACTTTTTGGGGTTTTGCGCAACTTAGACTCAAAAATATACTTATAATTCATTCTTAGTGGAAATACATTCTTAGTAAGAGTTTTGTCATTTTCTACTACACCAATAAAACAAAACGGAGTTGAGATGGATTGGAAATTTACCACTAAAAGATATGCAGAGGTTAAAAACCGGGAAAGATGAAAATGCCAATGGGTTTGTCCCATTGGACTTTATAGTGAGGCAACAAAATAGCCTAAATGATATCTTTATAAATCATTTACGAATTATGAAGTAAGATATTTTCCTCATAAAGGGGTCAAATCGAAACTGTATAAATAGACTATTTTGTTGCCTCACTATAGTTATCGAAATGTCTCATCTTCCTTCTGCTCTTGATGTTTTACGTCGAATTGATCAAAGGTATGTAATAAGCATTGTTTGGACAAAATCTCAAACCCTTGATCGTTGACTAAAACGTTCGACCAAAGACTTCCTATGACCCCCGGATGATAACCAAAGCCCCAAGGAGAGATGGTCGAATAAAAGGCTCGACGACAGACGAAAAACGTTTGACCAATGATCCTCCACAGTATAGAAAAACAGAGGTCGAGCGTAAATTCTAGACTACGGGATAGAACATGTGACCAAAGATACGTTGCGAATTGTGAAGCATCACGTTGGAAGTCCCAGATGAAACCTCTGACGCCCGACACACGCTCGGCCCGGAACCATTATTGGTGAGATCTGTTACTTTCGTCGATCGGCCATTATCTTCCCCACATAATCGTTGTGCGGTTACGCTTAAACACCATCACAAGCATTTATGGAGATAATCAATGATGATTAACTGTTACAAGTAACCGCGGATATAAAAGCAAAAGTTCGAGTTATCAAAGGGACACGAAGAATCTCCCCTGAGTAGAAAGAATCACATCAGCACTCTCGAAACAAAAGAACACATAATAGCTCTCTAAACTTCATACGCTAGCTTAGTTTTTTTGTACATTTTTTCACTTGTAAACGTACGACCTCTGTTCCAAAGGACGATTCCCCTGCTTGGCGTCATTTTCCAAAGTGCATCGACGATATTAGCCTATGGTCCGCGGTTTTTTCCCTCATCCAAGGGTTTTTCCGCGTCACCAGATCTTTTGTCTTTGTTTAC